>PVHT020000009.1:13854051-14019154 GCA_004024745.2 Catagonus wagneri | reverse complement strand
GGTTCCCAGGCTAGGGGTCTAATCGGAGCTGTGGCCACTGGCCTGCGCCGCAGCCACAGCAACGCAGGATCCGAGCCGCGTCTGCAACCTACACCACAGCTCATGGCAACGCCGGATCGTTAACCCACTGAGCAAGGGCAGGGATCGAACCCGCAACCTCATGGTTCCTAGTCGGATTCGTTAACCACTGCGCCACGACAGGAACTCCTACATGAAAGTTCTTAATGTGACTTTTCCTCTTCAGTCCTAACACCATTCTGACCACACTTTTGGACAAGTGACTCTACTCCTGGGACAGAGATCACCACGGAATATACAAAGCATTATTTTCAAAACTATTGTAAAGTTAAACCTCCCAAACTATAAACTAGGTCAATATGCTGTGGAGTTTGAGAGTATCTGATGACATCATCTTCAAAATGACCCCGTTTTCACTGAGCATGTTTATTCATTAAGCGTGTACCAAGCACTTGTTAGCTACCAGTGACTGCACACTGGAAATAATCATTAAGACCCTCAGCTACCAAGACCTGAAATTCTGAGCATGAGAACAAACAAAAAAATTTAAACATTGCAGTAGGGAATGAAAGGAATTCTGGTGATGGCAGGGCAGATGGCATAACGGAGGGCAGAACCCAGGTGGAGGGAGCACCCTGAGGAAGAGGTGGTACTTGAAAGCGCGTGGGTATTAAGCAGTCATAAGTTGCCTCAACTTCTCTTCTTTGAATGACTGTTAAATCTTCCTACCTTTCATCAGAGTCTTGCTTTCCAGCTTTTAACATTCTGTTGCTTATATTTTGTTTTCCAGAAATTCCTTTGGAAAGCCCTCGGAACTACCTTAGCCTCCTGCCAAGATACAGACTTTGTAAGCTCACAGATTAAGGAATTTCTGATTGCCCCCAACCACCTGGGGGATCAACGACAGGTGGGACCCCTCTCCTTCAGTGTCCTCTCGTGACAATGATAATGAATTCTGTCTCGAAAACCTCTAGCAGTTGTCACATTAATGTCTTACTTATCCAGAATTATCCAACCATATATTCAAGAGTCCAACAGAATTTTTCAGAAAAATGAGGCTTTGCTGTTTAAATATCAGTGCGTCATTATTTAGCCAGGTTTGTGAAAATATTGAAAAATAATTTTAATCACTCTTACTTAAAATTGTTTTTAAATATATTTTGACCTTGGTTTTATAGCCTAAGAGTGTAAGTATTGAAATTATTGAACTTAAAAGCTGAAAGTAAGCTTGTATACCATTGGTTTTCCACCTAGAGAAAATATAACCTGAAGAGCTTTACAAAGCACTTTTGCCTAGTCCCCACCCTAGCCTAAGCTGGAGAGCATCTGTGAATATGAAGGAAAAAGAAGATGTCTATTTTACAAAAAACTTCCCAGGCTGATTAAAGACCAGCTAGTAAAAAAATAAATTATCATAGTGTATCTTGTTGTATCCCCTTCTTAGAAATGCTGAGGTGTTTAGAGTTCTTTCCCTATTGTAAATGATTAAAAAACACCAGACCTTTGAACTTTTTTTTTCTTTTTAGGGCTACACCCACATCATATGGAAGTTCCAGGGCTAGGGGATCAAATCAGAGCTGTAGCTGCTGGCCTTCACCACAGCAACGCCAGATCCAAAGCACATCTGCAATGTACAACACAGCTCACAGCAATGCTGGATCCTTAACCCACTGAGAGAGGCCAAGTATCGAACCCACGTCCTCATGGATATTGGTCAGGTTTGTTACCATTGAGCCACAATGGGAACTCCATAGACTTCTTGAACTTTTGAAATCAACTGCTTTTGTATTGCTCTTAGCCCTTTCTTCCTTCTCAGATACTCAGCCATCACTTATTTATCATTGGCATTATTCCAAGCACCATTTTTCCCATCCTAGTTGCTCTTTAGGTTCTGCTCCAGATTAGGGAACAAGTATGTCTATCTTGGATATGAACATACAGTATGGCTGTCAGTCCAGGTCTGAGGGGTTCACAAACTTTGAGATGAACTTTGTGACATCCATTTGAGCTTCTCAAATTCTTTTACTTCAAGTTCTTGAATGTGTCCCCCACACACTCAAATAGTTTAGTGAATGACCTCTGGATGGGTAAGGTGTCAACACGTCACTCTCTTAGTCTTAATGACCTTCCACCTCCTGAGCATGAATCTCTCTCAATCAGGTGACACCGGAGCTCTGATTTTGGCGTCACATTAGCTGAAGTCAAACCTTGGCTCCCAACATACTATCTATACCCCTCAGGTTCCTCCAAGTAAAATAAGGGAAAATAAACCCCTTCTCAAAGTTCCTGTTCATTGAAAGTTCTTAGAGGACAGTTCCAGGGAAGAAGATCTGAAAGTGCAACCTTGAGAGAGAAGAGGGACCAAGGAAAAGAAGTAGGACATCTGTGCAGACTTGGGGGTCCAGTTGGGGGTTGAAATCATCTTTATCTTCCCCTCTTTTCTCAGTGATGTCACTTTTTTGTTCAACAGTTGAGGTACAGTGGTAAGCAAAAACAAGCCAGACAGTCAGATGTATCAAGGGCTTGGGTTTTGCCAGACTTAAATGACAGAGGCCAATGGGACATAGGTCACAGTGTGAAAGTTGGGAGAGGAGTTGAGAAGTTAGGGAGATGGTTGCGAGAGGAGCAGCACTGAGCTCTGTGGGGTGAGAGGACCCAGAGATGGAAAGACACAGAGAGGTTTCTAAGGCCACAGCCAAGGCACACAGAGATATCAGGCCACAAGCTGTTGAAGAATTCTCCCAAGCATCTTCTGGCAGTGGAGGAGGCGTGGCTTGGTATCTGCTGACTAATGACCACGCTTGTTAAGATCTTGGTGACAGTGGTCTAGTCCGTGGATTCTTGTGGTGGCTTTAGCAAGGTTATGCAACCAGATGAAATATAATGGGACTCATGAACAAACTGCCATGAGGAAACAGTGGTGAAAGCAGACTGGGGCAAGAGAGGTGGGGAAAAAAAGAAAGGAAGGATGCAAGGGAGGGAGGGAGGGAAGGGGGAAGAAAGGAATTCCCTGGTGACCTAGCGGTTAAGGATCCGGCAATGTCACTCATATGGCTCGGGTTCAGTCCCAGACCCTGGACCTTTGCATGCCATGGGCTTGCCCCCCTCCACCCCCGCAAAAAAAAAGAAAAAGAGAGAGGTGGGAAGAATATGGGCAAGGGAGGATAGGACCACAGAGTGTGAAACAGAAGCTGCCAGTTTTCAACATTTTAACTAAAGATAGAGTGAAGTTTTAGCAAGACAGTGATTCTTTAAAAACATCAGTCAACTAATGTTAACTCAAAGTGTCATTTTGCTGTGCAGCAGAAATTGGCACATTGTATATCAATTATAATTTGACTTAAAAAAATTCCACTAAAAACACTTTTTTGTAAATCTCCATTGGCCTCCCACTAATCTAAGATTAAAAATCCAAAATCTTGATGGAGTTCCCTTCACAGCTCAGAGGTTAACAAATCCAGCTAGGGTCCATGAGGACAGGGGTTCGAATCCTGACCTCGCTCAGTGCATTAAGGATCCGGCGTTGCCATGAACTGTGGTATATGTCACAGAGGCGGATCGGATCCCTCATTGCTGTGGCCGTGGCGTAGGCTGGTGGCTACAGGTCCAATTCAACCCCTAACCTAGGAACCTCCATATGCCATGGGTGTGGCCCTAAAATACCAACAAAAAAGTCCAAAATCTTTAGTGTGGCCTACAAGGCCCTACTCAGACCAACCCCCACTGCCTCTGACCTCATCTTGCATTTCCCCTCCATTGTCCACTCTGCCCTCCTCTGTGCACCTTAGGGCCTTTGCACCTAACTTTCTCTCTGTTTGGAACTCTCTTGCCCCTGTGGTCCAGTGACTCACCCTCGGGGCTCTTCTCCACGTCACCCTTCACTTAGGCCTTCCCTGGCCACTCTATTTATATTGTTAACTCCCCCCAACTCGCAGCAGCTAGCAGCTACTCTTTTATTTTTTTCTTTGTTTTTTGTATCTCCATAGCACTTATCACCATCCGACATATTATATATTATGTTTACCGAATTTATGTGTTCACTCTGTGTCACTCTTTGTCACTTCCCTGTGATATCCCCCGGTGTTAGACTCACCAGGACAGGGAGTTTGGTGTGTTCTGCTCACTCCTGTATCCCCAGCACCTAGAAGAGTTCCTGGCACATAATAGGTGCTCAATCAATATCGGGTGGATAACGGAAGAAACTCAAAATGTCCTATCTCTTCTGATTTTAGGGAACGACATCCATTTTAGGATACTGTGCCGAGAACCACTTTGAAATTGTTTTAAAAGTTCTTAAAACATTCCAAGATCGGGAAAAGTTTTTCATGAATCGATGTAAGGTAAAAAGGACAACCTTCTCCTCCAAAGCCCTGGGTCACTGATTTCAAGGGCAAATGACACCTCAGCGAATATTCCTTCTCCATATCACACTCGCTCCTTTATTCCAGGTCAGGACCGCCCGAGCCCAAGCCCCATAGAATGACCGGCTAGATAACACGTCTGCTCTACTTTCTGTCCTGAATGCCAGCCTGGGAAGTCCTCAGGGGCTCTGTGTGTGCCTAGGCTCGTCCTTCCGTCAGCTGCTCAGGCCTCGTGGACAGTTCCCACTGTGTACACTCCACTTCCCCTGAAAGGAAGGAAGCCCATAAGTAAAAACGAACACAAGTCTTGACACAGGAGCCTCTGTTAAAGCCTGATAGACCCACCACACCGTCCTGGTGTTTACATTTGGATAAAGAAGAACATCAGCTTTAGACTCATTTTGATAACCCCAGCCCTGCTTCTTTACCCCGTAGTGGTCCATAGGATAAGGAGGGAAAAATGGGAGAGAAAGAAACTCCTTCAATTATATGTTTCGTGTCTCTCTTTCCTCCTTTTCAGGGTATTTTTTCAGGGAAAAAGAGCTTGACCAAGACTGACGTCATGGTAATCTGTGGAGCCGTAGCCCTCCACGCTCCCCAGAGTCAGCTCCTCCCCAGGCTTGACCAGGACATCGTGTCCCAAGTCCTGTTTCTCTACGGCCAGTGCTCTCAGGTAACAGCTCACAAAGGGCGACCACAACGCAGGGCTGGGGTTCCCAAACCTTGGAGGGGCTCAGTTCTTGGAAATCTTCGATGCTCAAAGGATACAGACCAAAGGAAAGATGGGATCTGGATGTTCCCGCTGTGGCGCAGCGGGTTAAGAATCCAACAGCAGTGGCTCCAGTCACTGCAGAGGTGCAGGCTCGTTCTCCCATCCACTGCACTTAGGTTCGATCCTTGGCCCAGGAACTTCCATGTTCTGTGGGTGCAGCCACAAAAAAAAGAAAAAAATATATTTAAAAAAGGAATATAAGATCTGGTATATTTGGAAGATGAGAACATGTGGGAACAGAAAAGTTTAAGAAACAGGGTCAAGTGATTTCTTTCCTTCTCTCTAAGGCTGTGGGCAGTTCACATTTTACCACCCCTGTGCTGCCTTACTAGATCAATTGTACCACAACGGTCTCACCCTTCTGAACTTACAGCAATGACTCTAACTGCTGCTTTATTATCTACTTTTGCCTTTGATTTTTTTTTCAGGTTCTGGGCATGTCTGTGATGAACAAGGTATGCAACATATTTTATATATTTGAATATATGTATTTGAATATAAATATATCTGACTACAAATCATATTCCCTGAAAGTGCAATAAGCATAAATGTTCTCTTGATTTGATTCCACCGGAAAGGATCCCAGTATACAACAATTAATCCACTTCTGAAGCCAAGATCTCTGATCCTGATTTTAGACAGAACAAGGGAGTTCCCTGATGGTTCAGAGGGTTAAGGATGTGGCTCAGGTCACTGCTGTGGCGTGGGTTCAATCCCCCTGGAACTTCCCCATGATACTGCAACAGCCAAAAAAAAAAAAAAAAGGCAGAACAAGGAGTTATATTTAATTCTAGGTGGTTTGGAGTTAGTCTGTAAACTATAACAGTGTTCTTAGAACTGTGGCTTATGAACCACCCAGAGACCATGAAATCAATTTAATAAACCTAATAGATCACAACCAGAAAATTTTTTGTAGTGAAATAAAAGAAAAATAAAAGGTCACATTGTATATTGCAATGATTAATATCATAAAACCTTATTTCAGTTATACACACACACACACACACACACACACAAATACACACACGTATGGTGCATGTAAGTACCGAGCAGAATTGTAAACTATTTCCTAATTTGATTTCTGATCAAAAAAGTTTGAAAGCCAGTGCTCTAGAGAAACCTCAAACTATGGTGGGGGCTGAGGTTGGAAACTGACCTTTGTTTCTCAACTTCCCTGCAACTTGGATCCTAGACTGAGGTTGAAATGGCAAACAGAGCAAAGGAATCTTTCAACCCTGGGTCAAACATTTGGAGAACCACGTGTGGTGCCTAAGACCCAGGCTTACACTGTGAATCATTTCGCTTTAGGACATGGATCTGCAAATGAGTTTTACAAGAAGCATCACGGAAATTGGCATTGCTGTCCAAGATGCTGACGATGAGAAATTCAAGTTTTCCTACAAGGAGGTGCTGCTGGGTTACATGCTAGTGAGTGTGCAGAGAGGGCATGGGCACGACTCTGAGAAGTGCATTACCAAGAGTGCGGGTTGTCTCTCTTTGGTTAAACTCGCCAGTCCCGAGGAACAGATCTTTGCCATATTTCTGCCTGAGGGCACCCAATGGTCCAATGAGGTTTCAGCTGCATCTAGAAACTCTCCTGGTCCTTCCCACCAACACCCTCTTGTCTGTATTGCAGGATTTCATCAGGGATGAGCCCCTGGATTCCTTAGCTAGCCCTGTTCGGTGGAAAGCCCTCATTGCCATCAGGTACCTCAGGTAGAGAATTTTTTGTTGTTCTCATTGAAAAAAACATTACCTCCCTCACATCCTCCTTCAGATCAACTGACTTATTAATCAGCACGGACTCCAGCTACCTCCTCAAAATGAATACCATTCAATAGATTATTTCAAAAATGGAGGCCTTTTCTCTTCTAGAATGACAGAATGGACTGAGAGCCTGATCATTTAATGACTGACAGGGAATAGCAGAGCTGTTTAGAGTCAGACAGTACTGACATACGAGGACTAAAATTTTCATGCAAAAATAATTTATCTTGGCCTGTAGGCAAATTTTAATCTTCCCATTAAAAATTTATGAAAGCCTTAATTACATCCTAATGTGGTTAGCAGCAATAAACTTGAAGAAGATAATAATTGTAAGCACATTAAAAATATATATATTTGCCCTCTACAATAAAGAAATAGAAGTTCACTGTTAAAACGTGAAAACAGTCTTTTAAAATAATAAAAGTTTTTTCTGAATAATGAAAATCACCCCTAATCCTCCCCCCTATTTTTAACATTTTGATATATTTCCTTCCAGTCTTTATTTCTAGTCTTCCCTGTTGATTACAGGGTTGAGATTCTTCTCCACATATGATTTTTTTTTTTTTTTTTGTCTTTCTGCCTTTATCTAGAGCCGCACCCGCGGCATATGGAAGTTCCCAGGCTAGGGGTCTAACAGGAGCTGTAGCCGCCGGCCTTCGCCACAGCCACAGCAACGCGGGATCTGAGCTGCGTCTGCGACCTACACCACAGCTCACGGCAACGCTGGATCCTTAACCCACTGAGCAAGGCCAGGGATCGAACCCGCAACCTCATGGTTCTTAGTTGGATTCGTTAACCACTGAGCCACGAAGGGAACTCCCATATGATTTTTTATACTGTTTTTCTTCCTCACCTCATCATACATATTCCCATGTCATTACCAATTGTTCACAAACATCATTCTTTTTTCCATTAATTTTTTTTATTTTTAATTGTGGTGAAATATACATGACATGCTTATCATCTTAGCCATTTTTAAGTGCCCAGCTCAGTAGCGTTAAATACACTGCTGTGCAGCTGATCTCCAGAACTCTTCTCATCTTGCAAAACTAAAGTTCTGTGCCCATTGAACAACTCCTCGTTCCCTCCTTCCACCAGCCCTGGCAACTACCATTCTACTTTCTGTCTCTGTGAATTTTATACCTAGATAACGCATGTAAGTGACAGCTTATGGTATTTGTCTTTTGATACCTAGCTTATTTCACTTAGAATAAGGTCCTCGTTGTCCACCCATGTTGTAGCATGTATCAGAATTTTATTCCTTTTTGAAGCTGAATTAATATTCCATTTTATGTGTATGCCATATTTTGTTAATCCACTCATCTGTTGGACGTTCATCCAGTGGATTGTCTTCACATTTTGGGTATTGTGAATAATGCTGCTATGAACACAGATGCACAAATATTTCTTCCAGACCCAGCTTTTAATTATTTTGAGTATATGCCCATAAGCAGGACTGTTGGATCATATGGCTTTCCTATTTTTAATTTTTTGAGGAAACATCATACTATTTTCTATAGCAGTGGCACCATTTTACATCTCCACAAAGAGTGAACAAGGATTCTAATTTTTCCATATCTTTGCCAACACTTTGTTATTTTCTGTTTGTTTGTTTTTATAGTAGCTATCCTAAGGGTGTGAGGTAGTATCTTATTGTGATTTTAAGTTGTATTTCCTTAATGATTAATGACTTTGAGCATCTTTTCAAAACTTTTTGACTGTATATCTTCCTTGAAAAAACATCCATTCAATCGTTTGCCCATTTTTTTTTTTTTTGGTTTTCTTTTTTGTTATTGAGTTGTAGGAGTTCTTTATATATTGCATATTCTTTCTGTTCTATATAAGGATGTTAATCTCTTGTCAGATATATGATTTGCAAATAGTTTCTTTCATTCCATATGTTGTCTTTTATTCTATCAGTTGTGTTCTTGATGCACAAAAGTTTTTAATTTTGATGTAGTCACATCTGACTCTCTGTCCTTTCATTGTGTGCTTTTAGTGTCATATCCAAGAAATTATTGCCAAACCCAACATCACCCCCCACTGAATGGTCTTGGAACTCTTGTTGAAAATCACTTGACCATGTATGTTAGAGTTTATTTCTGGGCTCTCTACTGTGTTCCATTGGTCTGTATGTCTGTTTGTTTATGCCAGTACTACACTTTTTTGATTACTGTAGTTTTGTAATAAGTTTTGAAACCAAGAAGTGTGAGATCTCCAACTTTGTTCTTTTTTGAGATTGTTTTGTCTATTTGGGGTTCCTTGAGATTCCATATGAATTTTAGGAAGGATTTTTCTATTTCTGCAAAAAGTATCATTGGGATACTGATAGGGATTGCATTAAATCTGTAGACTGCTTTATGTGGATATCTTAACAATAATATGTACTCAAATCCATGAGCAGGGAATGTCTTTCCTTTATTTGTGTCTTCTTTAATTTCCTTCAGCAACATTTTATGATTTTCAGTAAACAAGTCTTTCATTTCTTTGGTTAAGTGTATTTCTAAGTATTTTATTCTTTTTGATACTATTGTAAATGGAATTGTTAATTTTTTTGATTGATCACTGTAAATGTATACAAATGCAACTGATTTAGAGGTATTGATTTTGTATTCTGCAAATCTGATGAATTTGTTTATGAGTTCTAATAGTTTTTTACAGATTTTTTAAAGATTCTCTGTGTATAAGATCATGTCATCTGCAAACAGAGTTAATTTTACTTTACCTTTCCAATCTAGATGGCTTTTATTTATTTTTCTTGTCTAATTGCTCTAGCTGGGACTTCCAGTACTGTGTTAAATAGGAGTGGCATCTTTATCTTATGTGGCATCTTCCTGATCTTAGAGGGAAAGTTGTCAGTCTTTATCATTGAGCATGATGTTAGCTATAGGCTTTTCACATATGGCCCTTAATATTATGTTGAGGTAACGAGTATCATTTTTAATGGCTGCCTAATATCTTCATGTATAGATATGCCTCAAATTGCTACATTTAATTATTAATCAACCTCCTATTGCTATATTTAACTAGGTCTTGCTTTTAAAACTAAATAATACTTTGGTGAACATTTTTTGTACCAAATGTTCTCTAAACTTCTAATTATAAAAGTTGACAGTTTGGTTCAATAAATATTATTGAGTTGCATCCATGTATCAGACACTGAGCTAGGTTCTAAAAGGACAATATTGAACAAAACAGGGCCTTGCTCTGAAGGGGTTTTAGTCTACTGGAGGAAATAAATGCAAAACACATCCACATAATTTTTCTAAAACTTGATAGAAACAACATAAGGGAAAGCACAAGTTGTCATGTTTACAAAGATGAGGAAGTTTTGAAGAAAGCTCAAATAAATCTTGAAGATGAATTAAGAATTAACCAGGCTCCAGAACAGTGCTGTCAAGTAGAAATAAGTATAATACAGGCACATAAGTCATTTAAAATTTTCTGGTAGCCACTTTTAAACGTGTAAAAAGAAATACATTAATTTTAATAATTATTCTTTATCTGTTATGTTCAGTATATTATTACAACAGGTATGCAACATAAAGACATAATAAGTTACATGACTGTCGCACTAAATCTTCAAAATCTAGTGTGTTATACAGATACAATGTATTTTAAATAAAAGCAGCCAGAACTCAAGGGTTCAATGGTTATATGTTGGTAATTGCCACCCTCACCTGGACAGGACATTTGTAGAACTTGCAAACTAATCTCTAATGATAGAAAGCAAATCAGTGGTTGCCTTGGACCAGGGTGGAAGAAGAGATGAAATGCAAACAGGCATAAGGAAAAATTTGGTGTTGGGGGACAGGGGGTGATAGGAATGTTCATACAGATTAGAGTGGTGGTTTCGTGAGTGTGAAACATTTGGTTGCACACTTTAAATGGATGCAGCTTGCATAGATTATACCTCAATACCTTGATCTTTCTTTTTTTCTAGAAAAACAGACAATAAAGATCAGAAAATTGTTCAGCATATGTAAACACATTTAACATTTTCATTAGCACTATTCCAGCTGGTTTGGACTTTTACTCCCCTGTGAAAGAACCAGTTTCACCCTTTCCTGACAGAATCATCATTTTCAATTTCCTTGCTAATTTGTTTGCTGACAGGTGGTATTACACTGTCTTCATTTACTTTTATTTAATAACAAATTAGGTTTTTCATGTTTCTTGAACATTTGAGTGTTCCAAAGCTATGTCCAGGTGTGTTTATATCCTCATGATGTCTATAGTATATGTCAGGAAGGATAGAAGGAAGGAAGGAAGACTCCAGTGCTACTTATTTACTTGTGTGTTCATAAAAACCTATACTATGTGTGTTGCTACATATAACATGAGAGGACATAGAAATTGATAAAACTTAGAATCTTTCTCTCTCTCATTCACACACACACACACACACACATACACACGAATACTGAAGAAAACAAATAGATTAATATTAGTTACTAATAAAGGTTTAAGTAATGCAAAGTAATTGGTGGTCTGTTTGTCACTCCATAAATTAGAACTGAAGCAAGCTGACCGTACCCATCACTGCAGTCTGGTTCTCTGTCCCAGTCGCTCTCCTCCTGTCACCACATGCCTCAGCATCCCAGCCTGTCAGGAAATGACCTGACCCCCTCAGCCCCTTCAGACAGGCAGTGCTCGGGGACTCCACTGGGTTATGTTCTGTTTGTCGCCTTACTATCCACTCCTCCGCGTGATTCTCGTTTCAGTAAACTGAGACCTCAGCTCTCACTGAATGACCATCTTAATATTCTGGAGGAGAATATTCGGAGGCTGCTGCCCCTTCCGCCTTTGGAAAAACTCAAAAATGAGGGCGAGACAGACAAGGACAAGGAGCACATTCATGTAAGTGGCGGGGTGAGGCCTGAGGAGAGTGAAGAGCTTATGAGAATGAGTAAACTCGCCCCCACAGCCTGATACACACACTCACTTTGTGTGTTTTTTTTAATTTTTTTAAGTATATTGATTTACCATGTTGAGATCATTTCTGCTATACAACAACGTGATTCAGTTATACATGTAGATAAATCCATTCTCTTTCAGATTCTTTTCCCACATAGATTATCACAGAAAATCAGGCAGAGCTCTCTGTGCTCTACAGCAGGTCCCTACTGGCCAGTGATTCCATGTACCTCAGTGCGCAGCATGTCAGTCCCAAACCCCACACTCACTTTGATTTCAGTTTCTCTACGAAAGATCCATGGACGCTCTGGGGAGGCTGCTGAGGACCGTGATGTGGGATTCTGTGAAAGCAGAAGACTGTCAAGAAATCTTCAATGTGAGTAGGGCCACCACCGAGGCTGATGCCCACAGCCCCGAATCGGGGCTCCAAGACACCCTCTGAAACTAGCCTCAGCCTCCTCACAGGGACTCACCCAGCCCCAACCACCCAACCCACCGTGTAGGGCCAGCCCACTCAGAACCGTTTGTGGGGAGGCAGGAATCGTGTTCTAGAAGCACCAGAGAGAGAGTGAGAGTGAGAGATGAAGAAGGAATGAATCTGATGGACAGTAAGGGAAATGACTTTTACTCTTTGACCAACAGCTTCTCCGGATGTGGCTTGTTTCACAAAAGGAGTGGGAAAGAGAAAGAGCCTTCCAGATCTCCGCAAAGGTGCTGACAAACGATATTGAGGTAAGTAAGCCCACGGAGTGGGTAGATGCTGGTGCTGGTTAACAGCAGGGGCCCCGAGGCCGCGGAATCCAAACCTCCTCCCTGATGGATCTCCGTCCCAGGTGAAGTGTTTGTAGAAAACCACCCGAGGAGCCTGTCCTAACCTAGGGCACTGAGCCTGCGGGGGTGAAGAGAGCACGCGGGGTTGTCTTCACCCCTTTGCTCCCTTGCTCGCCCACTGTCCTTGAAAGTCCGAGATTCGATTTTATTCTAAGGGAATAAAACAAGGGTCTTGATATCCAGCGCTGGAAACATCCTGGGACATCATCAAGCCACCCCATCACCTTGGAAGCCTCCTTTGTCCTGCAGGCACCAGAAAACTTTAAAATCGGCTCACTCCTCGGCCTCCTGGCTCCTCACTCCTGTGACACCCTGCCCTCCATCCGCCAAGCAGCTGCTAGTTCGGCTATAGGTCTGTTCTGCATAAAAGGTGAGGGAAGATGAAAAACGCACATATGCAGATATTTTTTCTTCTCAGCTTTTCTCCTTGTACATTAATGACTCTCTTCTTGCTCCTCCTTTCTCTTATTCTTCTCTCCCTCCTCCCCATTCCCCTCTGCCTCCTCCTCTTCCTCCTTCTTGCTCTCTCTCTCTCCCCTCAACCAGTTCAGCCATTTCCGAGTTCTAATACCTTAATTACGTAACACAATTTGTCTCTCTCGGAGCCTTTTTCCTCAGTGGCTCTGCTGTGTGTGTGTGTATGTGTGTGTGTGTGTGTGTGTGTGTTTTAAATAGAGATAATAACACTAAAGCATTGTAAAGATCCATTAAAGTAGGTAAAATGTTTTGAGTGTCCAATTTAAATCACACAGCAATTGGGCATATTAGAAAGCTTTCTCTATCACAGTTTTCTTCAAGAGGAAATTGCACTATTATTATGGTGCTATGTGACTTTGAAAGTTCTCTAAGAGAGACAATTTGGTGGAGGTTTTCCAGCTTGTGTAGCAGAACCTCTGTCTGCTCTGGGAGGACATGTGAATAACTGTCAATGTTAGTAAATGTAAGGAATTTTAAAACCTCAGCCTCAGGCCAAAACCCACACTCAGAGCTTCCTGATCAAATCCAGGTTAAATCAGCATGTGTTTAACTTGTTACATAATGTGCATGATGTGTCCTCCGCAGACCAGGTTAGCTCTCCATTCTTTTAGGCACTCGGGAGCTTGAGTGCTTTTCCATGTGTCAAGCACTGTTCTGATGCTGGGAACACACATGTATTACAATTCTAATGTTCGAATTTAAAAAAAAAATAAGTGTTATGAAAGCCAAAAGGTGGGATTTGGTTGGGAGCAGAGGGTAGAATCAGTCAAAAAAAAAAAAAGAAGAAGAAAAAGAAAAAAAACTGGCGGAGCCCAAATTGGTCTGAAAGTTTCTTGGGATATAGGAATATAATTCATGAGGGTGTATGCTTGTACCAAAGCTAGAAAAAGATGAACTAAGGAAGTGAGAACTAAAGACTATTCTAATAAGAGAAGAAATGTGCCAGAGAGAGACCTCATAGGAAGAAAGGAATTAGGAATAATTTTATTATTGTTTTACCTATTCTTCCTTTACTTTCCTGAAACACCCAACGTTTAGGTTCTTAAATTTTCCCTTTTTTTTTTTTTATGGCTGCACCTGTGGCATATGGATGTTCTTGGGCTAGGGACTGCCTCCAACCCACAGCTGTGACCTACACCAGAGCTGGGGCAATGCCAGATCCTTTAACCTACTGTGCCGGGCAGGGGATCAAACCCAAGCTCCATATAGGCCGAAACCACTGCAGTCAAATTCTTAAACCACTGTGCCACAGCGGAAACTCCTAAATATTCTTTGTTAACGAGAGATCCCATACTTCATTTTTCACGTTAACTCTTTTTCTAGGTTGATCAAATAAGCATGGGGGAGAGAGAGAAAGAATATGATTATTAAATACCTATGAGATACATAACTAGTGTGATACTAAAATACCCATTTAATACTCTTGGCTGTTGTTCAGTCACCTGGTAACTCAGATGAAGGATCTGGTTAAAAAAATTTACCAGTTGCTTAGACAGCTGAAAGCAGTGGAGCTGGATTTTGAGTCTACATCATCTGCCCATCAGGCTAAGCTGCCTTTCTCGGTGCGGTTCAGGTATGAGTTTCCACAACTAGTATACTTCGTTCAGACAGCAAACAGAAGATCATTACAGTTTAGGTCTGCGTTAGGTTTACGATTTGCAAACTCATGCTTATGAAACTGCTGATGTTCCTCTTAACAGTGGCTACCTTACGTTTCCTCCAAAGTGACCCACTGCAGAATGGAACTGTGACAGAGGCAGCAGTATGATAGAGTAGTAAGAACCTGGGCATTGGTGTCGGACCAGGGCTCAAGTTCCAACCCTCCTATTTATTTCACTCACCGCATGGCCCCAAATGGCCTTCCATCTCACCGCCTCAGCTTTCTCAACTGCAAATAACCCCAGAGGATCTTTAGAAGTAGTAAGTGAGATCGCTGCAGCTAGCATTTTAACATGCTGCCGGTATGCAGAAACTATTTGGTAAGTGTTTGCACTTATGCTCATCTCATTATACAGGCTTTAGTGCATTTGTTAAAGGCCTCCAGCAGCTGAATTACTATCACATCAAAATACAGCTTACGTCTTGCACCTCTATCAGCTCTTTGAACTCCTGGGTCACCCTTGGTTGATTTTAGGCATTCACCTGGAAGTGGAAAGACTGCAGGATTTGCAGGAAAGGCTGCAGTGTGACGATGCAGAGATCCAGATCAAGATTTCCTCTAAAATAGCAAAGGTAACAGATGCAGAGAACTGGCCAAGGGGGGTAAGGATGGTTCTGGGTTGATTTCCAAACAAGTCAGCTGTGTACTCCCCTCCACCAAGAAGGGCGACAGTCCATCCATTCTAGCAGAACGGAAGACCTTTGTCCACGCTTTTGTTAATGCTGGGTCCACGTGCCGAGGCAAGACCCACTACTGATCCCTTCATACTCAGGGAAACCTTGGGAACCAGGCGGCCCTCTCCAAGGTGAAGGAAGCAGTGTGGGGTAGATTGAAAGGAAGGGGGTTTTGGAGCCCATCAGATGCATTCTGTGTGCACTACTTGAGGTATGTGCACTGTGTGCTCAGTCTCCTCAGCTTAGGAAACTGCATAACCTCCCTCTCAGAGCTGTTATGAGGACTTGTCGATCAGTTCATTCATTTATTCATTTAAGTGTTCACCTACCATGCTCTGTGCACCTACCACATGCTAGACTTTGTTCTAGGCTCTGAGAATAGAAAGAGATGAAGGCCTGTCCTCACTGAGCTTTTCTCCTAGTAGACAGAGCAGTCAGATAAATAGGACGCCAGGTAGTGATAATTAAGAAAAACTCAATTATCTAAGAGCAGGGAGGGGTGGTTCCCTAGGAAGACCACTCTGAAGAGAGAACCATGGAGACATCTGGAAAAGAATACCACAGGCAGAGGGGAAATAGCATGTGCAAAGGCCCTGAGATGAAGAAAGAAGTGGGTCATGAGGTCCAAGAGGTAGCCCAGGCTGACTGAGGTGCCATCCAGGCCTTGGCAAGGACCTCAGTTGAAATCAAAAGCCAGAAGAGGGTTGTTTGTTGTTCTGTTGTTTTGTTTTGTTTTTTGCTTTTTAGAGCCGCACCCGCGGCATATGGAGGTTCCCAGGCTAGGGGTCGAATCAGAGCTGTAGCCGCTGGCCTATGCCACAACCACAGCAGTGTCAAATCCGAGCCACGTCCAGCAGAGGGTTTTGAAAAGAAGAACTGAGAGGACTACCTAGAGTTGTGGCAGCTGGGAATTGTGCAAGGGCACCCTCTTGTGAGGCAGCATCATTCCTGATGTGGGCATTATGGATGTATTTGTGTATTATGGCTGGAATCCACCGAGGGCAGTAAAGGGTCCAACACAGTCAGTCATTATGGCAATAACAGAAGTGAACCCTCTTGAGAACAGGGCACTTTTCCTAATTTGCAAATGCTCCTCGTGGACTGGTGGTGGTCCTTCAAGAAAGAACATGATGGGACCTATGTTTCTGAAAGGTCATGTGGCTACTGTTGAGACTAGAATGTAGGCTGGCAAGAGTGAAACTAGTAGGCCAGTTTGAAAGAAACTGTAAGAATCCACATGTGAGGGAGTTCCCTTGTGGTGCAGCGAGTTAAGGATCCAGCATTGTCACTACAGCAGATTGGATCACTGCTGTGGCTTGGGTTTGATCCCTAGCCCAGGAGCTTCCACATGGTGTGGGCGTGGCCAAGGAAAAAATGAGAAAGAATCCATATGGGATATTAGGTGGCTTGGATTAAGGTGGCAGCAGCAAAGACAAGAATGTTTTGAGAATACGGGAGAGAGGAGTTCCTATCATGGTGCAGAGGAAATGAATCCAACTAGGAACCATGAGGTTGCAGGTTTGATCCCTGGCCTTGCTCAGTGGGTTAAGGATCCGGCGTTGCCGTGAGCTGTGGTGTAGGTTGCAGACGCGGCTCAGATCATGCGTTGCTGTGTCTGTGTTGTAGGCCGGCGGCTGCAGCTCCGATTGGACCCCTAGCCTGGAAACCTCCATATGTCATGGGTGCAGCTCTAAAAATACAAAAATAAATAAATAAATAAATAAATAAGAGAGAGAGAGAGAATATGGGAGAGAAACTCATGAGGGGACAGGGAGGGAATATATGTCAAATGGCTAAGAAAGTGTCTGATGCATGGTTGGCACTCAAAAACATGAGTTCTCTTCCTTCCTTTCTTCCTAAACCAATATCCATCCCAATAGGAAGGGGAACCGGGGGAGGGAACCGCCTAACTGTTAGCTTGGACCCAGGCAGGCATTTGGTGCTACACAGAATAGATGCACTTGATCTTGGAGCCATGTACCTGGGACCAGCAACTACTTGTGAAAAGGAACTCACTTCCTCTCAGAGTCGGTTCTACCACCCATCATCAGGACATTAATACAGGGGGGAATCGGTTGTGAATAGGAATATTCTCATACCCACAGACTCCTAATCATGCCCACCTTGCTTGATTAAAGCTCTAGAGGGTGCTCCTGGAATTTATGCAAACTGCTAACTTTTCATCTCCCCTTCCTGCCTTTTCATTCACATACACACAGACGGGGTTCATCTCATTTCACTGTGAGGCTCCTGGTATTTAACTTGGCACTCAGTACACGCTGATAGAGTTCCTGAATTCTCAACCTTAGCTATTTTTTAGCAGACATGAGACTTATTTCTATGATATATGAAATGTATGTGCAAGTACATGACAACATATAAATTGCCGTATAAATAGTATGCACTATTTTTCCATTGCGGGCTATACTATAACTTCAGATCTGGAGAGGAAATTGCCTCTGCAAGCCTGGAATTCAATAAATACAAAATGATAAAAAAAAAAAAAAGGCAACTTCAGGGAAAATTTGCTTAGAGTTAAAAGGTCCTGTCTGTGTCCTATTTCACTATTTTCTCTAGCTTCTGTGGCCCCAGTCATGTGCTGTTTGGGAAGCCCAATGGTTCCTAATATCCTAAAACCAAGAACAGCATGTTATAGGTGTCCAGATGTGAAGCAAGACAGTTGATGACATCAGTCTTTCTGGGTACATTCTCAGATAGTCAGTAAGCTCATCCCAAGTGAAGAAATGCTGATGTTCCTGGAGGAAACCCTGGACGGTCTGGAGAGCCTCAACCCCACGTGTGCAAAGGCCTGTGGCATCTGGATGATCACTGCCCTGAAGGTGCAGGGAGCTACTTTGGAAGATCAGGTGAACTGACGGCCAGTGTGACAACCAAGCAGAATTCTAACACTTCTGAAAGGCCAAGTAGGTCACCACTTCTCAGTCTGTTCTCCGAAGGGGCCACAGGCAGGAGCACGCACAGCCTCAAGAGGCCTCGGCAGAGACCCAGGTTGTGTATGAACAGTCAGGCTGAGCGCCTGACTCAGTGGTCTCTCCAGTCTGTGATGGGAAGAACTTTCCCAACTGCCACTCTCTGACCAGGGGACGAGTCTCTGAACCAAAGGCATGGGGATTACAGAAAACTGGGTTGTGAGGGCCTCAAGGATGAGTGTGACCTTGTGAATGAATGCCTTTGAGATGGCCCCTGGGGGCCAGGAGGGTTTCTAATCCCGCTGCCACTCTGCAGGCTGTTCTTACACACACTTTAGGTATCTTTTGGGAAAGAAGGCTGTCACCGGGGAACTGACTGAAAGAAAAGCCCTCAATCCTTCCTCGCAGCCTGAGAGTTAAACAGAGAGAAAAGGTTTTAAATTCAGGAAGCCTGGTTAAGAGCTCCAAATGGAAATGCCCTATCCTCTCTTGAAGTCAGAAACAGAATACTAGCAATTTGGAGATGCATTAGGAGGAAGAGAATCTTTAACTCAATAAAGGTTTCCAAGGGGAACAGGAGAAAGAAGCCCAGAGTCAACCACCCTGTGTGAAAGAATTCTCCGAAGCACGATTTGTACAAGTGACCTCTGAACTAATTACTGCCCAATCAGCTTTTTTTCCAAAACATTCGTTGAGTACACACTATGTGGCAGGCACTGGGCCAGGCACAGGAAAATCAAATAAATTTGGTATGTCCACGCATTTGTGTGTTTAGCATAAAAAGAGGAGTTGTTTGCACACTAGGTAAAAGTGTACAATAAATCCTCTCCAAGAATCATTGAAATCATACTCTGTGGCAATCATGTTTGCAGGATATTTATGATTAAGGAATTAGAATTCCAAGAAAATGTTATATTTAACCTATAAATATCTCTCCAAAATAAGCGAGAGAAATATCTACTAGAAGCGAATTTACGTTGGCATAGATATGCCCTTATGCATGTCAAAAATCCAAGGGCATAATTTCGTTCCCTACTACACACAGATTAACACTCAAACTCGGAAAGATGACCCTCAGTGTTCTTGAGGATCTGGTTTCATCTTTTCTATCAAGTTATCTTCCTTTAGTCACTCACTAAAGGAAGTGATTATTATTAAACTTATTCTCTCTGTGCTCCAGACTGGACCCTTCTTCTACTCCATAAACCTTCTCCACATTTCCCTCCACCATACCCTCATGCTACCTTTTACACAGACTTTATTCTGTACAGCCATCAAGGTCACAGAAAAACGGAGCAGAAGTTACCACATTCTCATATATCACCTGTCTCCACACTATCAGCATCCACACCACAGTGGTACATTTGCCACAACGGATGAACCTACATGGGCGTGTCATATAATCACCCAAAGCCCATGACTTACATTAGGATTTCGTCTTGATGTTGATACCTATATAGTGTCATGCAACCACCACTGCAGCCTCTTACAGGATAATGTCACTGCTCTCTAATCACTCTGGGCTCTAGTCTCATGGTCTTTGATTTTATATCTCTACCTACGCTCTTCTTCCCAATCAGAAGGCCTCTCCCCGCCACCTCCACCTTGCCTTTTGAAATTTCTAAGCATCCCTTGAGATCCAGACCCAGCATCCCTCCACCGCGACCTGTTACTCCTGGAGTCCCCTGTCAGTCCTGTGCACCTCTTGGATCCCATTTGCCATACATTCCTTTCTAGAGAGGACTTTGGGTAAACAGCTGATATCCTTTATTAGACCACGCATCCCTTTGAGAAAAGCCTGCATCTTATTCATCCCCAGTAGCACAGAACCTGAAATAAGTCAGCCTTTCACTAAATGATTGCTAAGTTGATTTAAGAATAAATGTCCAATTTATCAGTAATCCTCCTGAGCAAGAGATAGGTCATCTATAGAATCAATCACTTTTTTAACATTATTTCTACACTTGATCTTAGCCAAAAGGCTGAGAAGCAATTAACATTATTTCTAATTCATCAACCACACATGCCCTAAGCCATCCATGTAGAGGGAAAATAGCAACTCAGTGTTTTATTTGGCTTTTTCTTTTTAGCTGTTGGAAATCTTGAGCATAATGTACCATCACATGCCGGTCCTCAGACAAAAGGAGGAAAGTTTTCAGTTTATGCTAGAAGCCATCTCCCAGATAGCCAGCTTTCACACAGATGCAGTTGTTGCCAACCTTTTACAGAAGCCTCTGCCCTTTGACAGGTAGATTCTAACTGAGCTGGTCCCTTTTTCCAGGAAAGACCAAACGGTAAGGCCTTGGGGGAGAATCTGTGGTTTTAGAGAAAGATAAGAAACAAAAGTTGAAAATGCCTCACCTGAATAATTTCAAAAATGGTGTTTGAATCACAAGTAATGGTTTTCCAAATGTTTTTCAAATATACAGCCTCATTGAATGATGAGATTCATATTTATTTATTTATTTACTTATTTGTATGTGATATATATATATATATATAATAGGAATAAGCAGGTGTTAGAAAATGAATATTTCTCCTCTTTCTGGTTGCCCAGAATGCATCTAGAACAGAGGTTTCTGCCTTGATGGACATTAACAAACCTCAGTACCCAAGGACAGAATGCTAGCTTGTTACATAAACTATGGTTTTTATTCCCAGGCATGTTGGCATGTCCATCTGCCCTTGAACTTGTGATTCGTCATAATATGGCTTGAGAGTGGCTCAGCTGGAAAAGCTCATATTCCAAGGAGTTTAGCCTTATCGGCCTCCTGCCTTGCTTCCCTAGGGACACAAAGACACTATGGAAGGCTCTGGCTGAGAATCCAGCCTCCAGTGGCAAACTCTTAAGAGCCTTAATAGATAAACTGGAGATTGGGTTAGAAGATGACCTGGCCGGGATAGATGCAATTTCCGTGAGTTGGACAACGTATCACACTCCTGGAATAGCACCCCAATCCACCACTGCCCCATCTGGCACTGGGTGATGTAGCATTTATCACACTTCTTCCCCTCTAGTACCCTGGTTGTAAACTGACTCCAGTTTTTTTTTCTTTTTTCTTTTTTTTTTTTGTCTTTTTGCCTTTATCTAGAGGCGCACCTGTGGCATATGGAGGTTCCCAGGCTAGGGGTCTAACAGAAGCTGTAGCTGCTGGCCTTTGCCACAGCCACTGCAACGCGGGATCCGAGCTGCGTCTACAACCTTCATCACAGCTCACGGCAACGCCGGATCCTTAACCCACTGAGCAAGGCCAGGGATCGAACCCGCAACCTCATGGTTCTTAGTCGGATTTGTTAACTACTGAGCCACAAAGGGAACTCCCAAATTGACTCCAGTTTATATTGGAAAAAACATAGCAGCGATTTTGGCTGTGGCTGATCAGGTTTAGAAGTAAATTTCTCGGGAGTTCCCACTGTGGCGCAGCAGAGACAAATCAGACTAGTGTCCATGAGGATGTGGGTTTGATCCCTGGCCTCGCTCAGTGGGTCAAGGATCCAGCATTGCTGTGAGCTGTGGTGTAGGTCGCAGAGGAGGCTCAGATCCCATGTTGCTGTGGCTGTGGTATAAGCCAGCAGCTGTAGCTCTGATTCAGCCCTAAGCCTGGGAACTTACACATGCTGTTGGTGCAAGCCCTTTAAAAAAAAAAAAAGTAATTTTCCCATCAGCCCAAAGACAATTTGTGTATCTGTATTTCCAAATTAGTCTTCAGGATATCCAGTTGTTGAAAGATCCCAAGTCTACCTGACTGGTGCCTCTTGGAGTTTGGAGCTGCCCGACGTGGCAGCCCAGAGAGAGAAACACAATCTGAGTTGAAAAGTCTCCGGATAAATAAACCCTCCCTATGCTATGTGCTTTTTACCACAGCATGGTCAACCAGAAAGTGATTATTTGGAGAGAAAGCAAACTTGCAGACAGCCCTGCCCGACCACAGGGTCTTTTCTCCCCTCAGGTGGCCTGTGCCATGCATGAGGTGGTCTCGATGGGCACCTCTGTCACGAGCTTGTACCCGGAGCTGTTCGCCCTTCTCCTGAAGCTGGTCAGCTGCACACTGGGCCAGACCATGCCCACCTCGACCTCAAGCCGCAGGCGGCGGGTGACGCAGCAGGGGGAGAGGCAGCAGATCGCAGACCCCTGCAGGTAAACGGCCAGCCAGGAAGGGCCTGCACCCAGACTCTAGAAGACAGACGGTGGAAGTCCAGGCCTTCCCCTTCTGGCATCACCTCAACTCGCCATGACGAAACAAGACTCCTCCATCCTTGAGCTCTGTAGCTCTTCTTCCCAGAGCCGGTACCCAGGGTGGCTGCCCAGCACAGTCATAGGACAGACAAGCAGCTACATCCTTTTCTCTCAAGGGCCTGATCCATTTCCTCTGTTCTCTCACTAAGACATTTCAAGGAAAGCTGGAATTCTGTGATATAAGGCCCCAAAGAGAGAACAAGAAAAAAAAAAGACCTCATGTCATCAAATCCAAGACTTGAGTGGAAATAAGCAGCATTATTTCATGTACCACTGAGAAAGAGAAAAAAAAAAAAAAAAGAGTCCCCGAGTTCCCAATGTGGCTCAGTGGTAATGAACCTGACTAGTATCCATGAAGACGCAGGTTCAATCCCTGGCCTCGCTCAGTGGGTTAAGGATCCAGTGTTGCCATGAGCTGTGGTGCAGGTCACAGATGAGGCTCAGATCCCACACTGCTGTGGCTGGGGCACAGGCCATAGCTGTAGCTCCAATTCAACCCCTAGCCTCCATGAGTGAGGCCCTAAAAAAACCAAAAAGAAAAAAAAAAAAATGCCAATTAAGGCATGAATCAATGCTTTCTTATGCTACTAAATTTGTATTTTATATTGACCCAAGGAGCTCTTTGAGGATTATTAGGTATAGATTTTTATACTATACCACACTGCTATTTCCCTGTTCTTGTTCATAATTTTTTTCCAACGTCAAATCAACCTTTTCAAAGACAAATTAGACAGCAGTTAGGCTCGCCTGTGTAGTTACACTAATGGATGTAAGTTTACGAGAATGATTACAGCATAAAGAGCCATACCTAAATTCATGTGTGTACGCGTAATGTACACACAGGCAAAGTGACTGCATCACAACCACCGCCTGGCCAACAACTGCAGCGCAACTGTCCATTGTGAGATGCAGCCTTATTTCCAAGGGGCTATTTTAGAATCGGTGAAATATGAAATTTCACACTTTCCATCCTTAGGATCTGATGTTTCCCAGGAGACGTTGACAAGATTTTGTGACATTATTTACGGGCTCAAAGCATCTTGATGTCCCCCTTGACCCCAAAAGTGTGAGAGCAGGCCATCTGTCGTTTCCTGGCACAACCTCCATTCATCCAGGAGTGAGGGAGCATTTTGGGGAACAGGAAGGGTGAACTTGGAGATTCACTGTTCCCTGCACGGGGATTGACTTGCTTCTGTGCTGCCAACTGTCTCACTCAGGCTCTCGACTATGACTCTGAAGTGTGTGCAGGCCCAGGCCATGCGAGAGGGCCTCACCAAAGAATCTGATGAGGGGGACAACGTGTGGACACTCCTCAGCAATCCCAGTACCCACCACATAGGAGTCTGTGCGCTGGCCAGGTAATGTGCACCCGCTCCAGAACTGGATAACAGGGAAAAGCTAAAAACAAGTAAAAATGCAACACAGGCAGCTTCACTGAGAGCAACTGACTCACAAGGATGTATGGTCCAGGAAGAAAAAAACAGGGAAGAAAGAACAAAGAGGGTTGGGAAGAGATGGTAAGATCAGCCCCAAACTCAGGGATCCCTCAAAAGGTAGCTATAAGGGGGTTCCCTCATGGTTCAGTGAATTAAGGATCTGGCTATGGTGTGGGTTCGATCCCTGGCCTGGAAATTTCCACAAGCCATGGGCATGAGCATGGCCAAAAAACAAAAACAACAACAAAAAAAAAACAATGATGAAATGAACAGTTTTAGGCAAAACTACCCTTTAGTTGAGCACTAGGATGGGCTATTGTAAAGCTTAAGCCTTGGCTGGCTTTCTTCTTTAACATTCCTTTTTAGATAATTTCTCTCCGTGAGAGATAAATAAAGTGTGTTGCATTGTTTACAAAGAAAAAGGTCTCTGCTGCAATGGGAGGCTTGGTTTTCCAGGAGCATGGCAGTGTGGCAACACGGGGTCATTCTGGACATCATGGACCAACTCCTGTCATCCCTGACCTCCTCCTCGGAGAACTACCGGATAACGGGCACGGCTTTCTTCTCTGAGGCAAGGGAGCCCCTGGGGGTGTTTCTCTCGGTTCAGGGGGCACTGGAGCCACGCAGCAGGGACCCCCCCCCGGGGGGCTTTGGGAAGAGAGAGAACCAGCTACTGCCAGCGGCTCGGTGCCTGAGTGGAGAGAGAGAGCAAGAAGAAGCCAGCCTCGCCCTCTTCCTGCCCTCTGGTCTGCCGGCCATCAACTCCCAAGAAGACGAGGGTGGGAAATCAACCTGGAAGGGTAAAAACAAAATTAACCAACCCACACATCACGGTCCTTTCAAACTCGGGTAGACGCTTACCTACCCAGCTGATCCCCAGAAGGAACAGTGTCAGGAGCTCCCCTTTTCCTTGCTCCATTTTGCCACTTAGAGTAGAGATACCTTCTGAGCTAGGTATTTGGCTTCTCGTCGTCACTGAACCTTGACCCTTGGCGTGCTCGCGTCTGGAGCTTAGTTCCCGCGAGATTTACGAATTCACCTGGGGGCTCGGTCCTCCACTCCCGGAGCCGCGGGGCCCTGTCCTTAATTGTAGCTCCGGTGCCCGTGGAGCTCTCCTGAACTAAAGGGGAGGAGCGTGTCATTTTCAGCTCATGAAGGAGCCAATCCTTTGGAAGCACTGGAATCTCCGGGAAGTGTTGATCCTGATGGATCAGAGTGCCTGGGACTCCAACGCCACCCTGAGGCAGATGGCCATTCGGGGGCTCGGTAATACGGCTTCCGGGGCCCCTCACAAGGTAAAGGGTGTTTGCGCGGGGGAGGGGGGGGCCGGGCACAGAAAACTGTTCGCCTAAGTCGAGTTTTAAAATAATTATTTACTAACTCACACCTCGCGGTTGCATAGACATTAAGTGAAAATCCTAAATCTGTTGCTAAAGTGGTGGCGCCCATGGTGAAGTACACGTGACACCAACAGAATGTCAGTCTCTTTGTCTGGGGTCTCCTACCTTATTCCAGATACACGTAGAACAATGTTCGAGGTTAAGAGATCTTATTTCAAAACAGGTGAAGAAGCATAAGCAGATAATACTAGAATCTGTTATCAGAGGCCTGTATCACCTGGCCCGCACCGAGGTCGTCTGTGAAAGCTTGAAGGCTCTGAAAAAGATCCTGGAGCTGCTCACAGACCGGGATGTGAGTTTCTACTTCAAAGAAATCGTGTTGCAGACGAGAACCTTCTTTGAAGATGTAAGTGTGCCTTTTTAGGAACCTTTCCTCCCCAGAAGAAGGGCATGAACAGAAAGAGGCTCAGGTAGTGCTTATAGCAGACCAGGTTGGTGTCCATCTGCACTCCTTGGCCTGCTACTGCCCTAGAGGTCACCTGCCCCAGAGGTCATCTGTCCCAGAGATCACCTGCCCCAGAGCTACCTGTCCCAGAGATCACCTATCCCAGAGGCCACCTGCTCCAGAAGTCACCTGTAAGAGAAGTCACCCATACCAGAGGTCAACTGCCCTAGAGGTCACCTGTTCAACTCCCATGCATCCTGTTGTCTCCCTGTGTCCCTGCCCGAGAGTACCCTCTGGCCTGGGGACTCAAGACTGGTCTGAGTACCGTGGGCCAGACATGTTAGGGAAAGACTTGAAACAACAAGGAACAAGTCCATAGATAAACTGCCCGGCTTCCTCGCCCCTGGAAAGGACCGAGTTCCATTTGCCCACGAGGGCACCACCCTCACTGGTATTCCTTTTGTAGCTTTCCTCTCTTCCAGTCACACTTCCTGGGCTCAACTCCCAAGTAAACCACTAACGTCCTCATCTCAGAGTTTGCTGTTGGGGAGCACAGATGGTGATAGGACTCATTACAGGACTAGATGCTGTTACCTCCAACACTATCATTTCTACATCTGAGGTCTCAAAGACTCAAAACGCTTGCGTGGTTCGTTTCATCCAGGCATCAGTAAACTGTCCCGAGGATTACACACCCGATTCAACACAGAGCATCTCTTTGTAAATGAAGTTTTGCTTGAGCACAGCCATGCTCATTGGTTACACATTGTGAATGGCTGCTCTCACACTTCATCCACAGAGCAGATTGTTACAGAAACTGTGTGGCCTGCAAAGTCTAAACTATTCACTATTTAGCCTTTTATATGGAGAAAGTTGGTCAAACCTCTGAGGTGGTTCATGGCCCTCATTTCAAAAAAGATCAGTCAATGATCTCAGACAAAGGAAGGTCATTTTTCTTTATACCTTCTCGGAAACAAGATTTTGTTATTTCTCTGGTTCGTTCACTGTCATCGGTATAAAAATGTATTTCACATCCAACTTAAGTCTGTTTTTTGTGATCTAAATCTGTCTGCTCCTCTTGTGTGGACCTAGGAGGTGGAAACTGCTGGTTGCCTCCTCTTAGTGCATTCTTCTTAAACATTAAGGCTTTATTAAATTTACCTCTTCGCCTGATAGTCTCCAGATGGAAAAGTCTTTATTTCCTTCATTATTCACCATAAACCTAATTGTTCAGCTCCTTAAATATTTTACAAGCCGGTGACTGTGTTGTATCTCTAAATGAGGTCTGAGAAATATTGAATAGCATCTAAAGAAAAATTACCCCTCTAGTCCAATCTTTTCCTATTTATTCCCTCCAGATTTTTTTAATCTTGCCCTTTCTTCCTGACTCTTTAGCAATTTATTAACTATACAGACCTCCTGATTTCTGTCTGCAGTACACAGACCTCCAGATCTCAGTCTGCAATACATGCCCTCAGTCGATAGTCCTCCAGTTCTGTATTTTTCAATGTCTCTTGTTTGTGTGCCTAAACCTGGCCTTGGAGAGCAGCTTTCTCCTGGTTTCCAACTGCTTTCTCCAATGGACCAATATTACTTTTCAATCTCATCTTGTCCCCCAGAATGCTTACTGGACTCTCACTCAATATAGTATCTTCCATAAAATAACAAAGTATTTTTTTTTTTATTACACAGATAATTGATGACAGTCTTTCACAACAAAGGGCTGAAGTCAGCCCTAAAGAGCCCCAACTGTCAGGTTTCCCTGGGATGTTATTGACCCAGTGATAGTAATTTTCTTGTATCTGAGCCTCAGAAAATCACAAATCCATTATGACTTTTGTGGTCAAGAGAATGTTTCTCAGTCTTATCACAGAAGAAAAAAATCTAAAGGCTTTTTGGTTGTGAGGTTAGATCAGTCTCGTTCCTGGTAAGTACCAATTTCATCACATGTGCGTAAAAGCGGTTTGACAAACACTGAGTCTTAGCAATGACATGCTATTTATGGTCCTGTAAGGCACTCTTTTCTGCAAATATATTGAAGCATGATATTTTGCCCTATATTTTTCTATAGATTTAGTATATAATTCTGTAATCCCTCAAATTTTCCCTTTTTTTCAATATTTCAGTACTTTCTTGAAAATCTCAAAATATGGCAACACTTTGATACAGTAGAGAACATACAGTATGGCCTCCATCCTATACTCCAGGTCCTGGTCAATACTTTTTCCCATGTTGTCACCCTGAGGATTCACCTCACTCTCGGTGACAAGGCTATTAAACTGTAATATCTCTCCCAGCACCCAAAACACGTTGCCACTTCTCTTTTCTGCTTTTTTCATCATTCCAAAATGATCAGTTGATTCTCCCTTAACCTACCCTGAGATTATTGATTTTAGGTCAAAAGATTTTTTTAAAGTTGGAGTTCCTGTTGTGGCTCAGTGGTTAACGAACCTGACTAGTGTCCATGAGGATGCGGGTTCGATCCCTGGCCTTGCTCAGCGGGTTAAAGATCCAGCGTTGCTGTGGCTGTAGTGTAGGCCAGCGGCTGCAGCTCTGATTCAGCCCCTAGCCTGGGAACCTCCGTATGCCTCGGGTGCAGCCCTATAAAGACAAAAATAAATAAATAAAAGCCACTCTACCTTTGGGATACTTTATTACTGGTTTGCTTTTGCTTTTTCTTTTTTTCCTGAAAAGAGATCTTTTGAAGATATATCCTGACCTTACTCCTAGGACATTTAAAGAACATTTCTACTTCCATTTCCACTCTCCAGGGGCCACATCTCATGTATTTATTTAACCTCTCTGGACTTTTCCCAATAAGCCATCTTTAGTTTTTATTTTTCTTTTTTCTTGGCATTTCTGTTTATGTGCCCACGTCTTATACGGTTTATTTTGCCACCAAAATTAACTCCTCTGTCTTCTTCCCGTCACCTTATTGGGGATGATTTTTTCTTGGCCCTTGTTTTTTGTTGCAAATCTAAATTTTCTTTGAAACTCGGAATGGCTTTTCCCCTCATTCCACTGCTTTCACATGGGTATCATCAACTAGTTCTCTAGACGGCCCCTCCCTCGCAAAATCAGAGTTTGTTAGAACTCTGAGCCATATCAACAAAGTGTCTGAGCTAACAGAAGGCCATCTTTCTCCACCACCTTACACTTTGGTTCTAAAAAGCACTGTCTTCCATCCTGGACAACAAGCAGGGACGTTCACAACCTCAAGCCGGCAAGGATAGGGCTAAGTACTTGTTTGTTTATCCACTCTCTCTGAGACCCAAGGCTCAAATTGCTGAGCTTCCTGTAACCCCTGTGGAAAGAATTTGAGATCTTGGAGAAAAGTCCCGGGCCTTGGGCAGTTTATCTCAAAGGCCCCATCATTGTAGGCTGATGATGCAATCAGGCCAATTTGTATAAAATACAGAATAAACAAGAACCCACACTGGCCTTCTGCCGCCAGCACTCCCTATTTTTCATTCCTGTGGTCACTTTTCCCCATTAGCTCCTTAAAGGCAGAAACCAAGTCTCCAGCTCTAAACTCTTTTGGGTGGATAGAGTTGCTGGAAAAGGAAGAGCGTTCCTGGAACCCACAGTGGCTGTGACAAAAGTTCACAGTGCCTGGGTTCCAGCCTTCCTTTACTGCAGTGGGGCCAGGCAGGATGGGGGTGGGGGTGCCAGCTGGGAATGGCCTGCGTGGGGGACTCACCCCGTGACATGCATCTGTCACCACAGGAGCAGGATGATGTGAGACTGACTGCCATCTTCTTATTTGAGAATCTGGCATCCTTAACAGGAAGAAGGTGGAAGATTTTTTTTGCTGAAGAAATAAAAAAGAGCATGATTTCATTCCTTCTCCACCTCTGGGATCCCAATCCCAAGATTGGAACTGTAAGTAGCCCTGGACACACACACCTGCACCTCCTCCCTTCCCCAGGGCTGAGCGGCGCCAGGAAGCCTGGTCTAGCTTGAGAGGAAGTCAGACCGGAAGTCTCCACTCTCAAATGAACCTGAAAACCACTTTTCCAATCCCAGGTGCTCTTTTGCCTTCACTGCCCGAGTTTGCACTTCCGTCTTTGAAACCTGGAACATGGCAGCACTTGACTATAAAGCCCTCTCACATCACTGACTTTCACTGCTCCTTTACCAACACCAGTCAGTGTGTCTTCTCTTCTGCGAAGGGATCCATGACACAGAAAACTCTGTCTTTCAGGCTTGCCGTGATGTTCTGATCATCTGCATTCCTTTTCTGGGTCTCCAGGAACTCTGCGGGGTGTTAGATCATCTCCTCGACGGTCAGGATCTACCAAGGGCCAGGGATTTCTATAGGCAATTCTGTGTGAAGCTGGTGAGTGTCCAAAAGATTCAGGATGAGAGTCCAGGCAGATCCCAGAAGCCCAGCAGCATAGCAAGGAGTCCCGACCAGAGACAGAACCATCTCGGAAGGACCGCAGAGATTCTTGGTATCCTCTCACATCACCCTCTGTGCTTTCCCCACATCCTAACTAGGATGTGTTCTCTGTGCCTGAAACACATCTGTTGATTAGTCCTATGAACCCCAGCGCCATCCTGATTAAATTTAAAATGAAAACACCATAAGACAGCTTCCAAAAGAATAGTTGATGTTTGTATGTATGCTCACTTACCCTTAGATGTCTCTTCTTAGGGCCTGTAGGATGCTGTATTCTGTAAAGGGTCACCTCCCGGCTGGCCTCTTTGTGTAACACACATCTCTTCCAGGCAAAGAAAAACCAAGAGATCCTGTGGATCCTCCACACACACTCCTTCACCTTCTTCAGCAGCACCTGGGAGACGATCAGGAGCGCAGCCATCAAACTCACAGGTGAGGGCACGTCTGCCTTTTGCACCCTCAGGTCTGCTCTTTGCCTTCCATTTTGCTTTGACTGAACATGCGTGAACCTGGTGTGAATGGTATGACCAGAGAAACCAAAAAACAAAAAAGTCAGAAAACGGTCATTGTATGTCCTGCAACATCTTCCCTCAGAAGACCCTGTTCTCCTTGAAGGCTTCAAGTAACATCTTCTGAATTTCTAACACTCACTCTCCTCCCATCAGACCATTCATTCTGCTGGGTCCTCCACGCTTGTTCTGATTCCAAGTAATTGCTCCTTCTCTTCTCCAAGTCTTTTCTCCAAGTCTGCTGCCCCTGCCTAAATGTTTTCCTTTGCACCATCCCTTAGTATAAACCATAATCAACCTTCTAAGCTCAGTTCAAGCTGAGCGCTTTAGAAGCAACAGATACTAGTGGAAAGTGTGTGGGCATAAGGACCAGCAGACTTTGGCTCTGTTGTGTGATTCTGGACGATTCACTCAATTTCCTTATGTTGTCTGTTTGTCTTATTCACAAAATAAAAGAATGAGGTGAATCTCTGAGAATCCTTCTAATATAAAATTCTTAGTCTTATGAATTCCGTTCCAACTAACCCAGCCCACAGTGAACAGACCTTCTGGGTGAGCGATCTTTAAGATTTAGCTAAAACCTAAAGATTCCTTATTGGTTCGTGTATAGGATACCTCCAACTACATTGAAAACCTTTTTTTTTTAATTGTACTTTTTAAAAATGTTTTTTGGAGTATAGTTGATTTAAAATGTTATGTTGGTTTCAGGTGTACAGCAAAGTGACTCAGTATCTTCTTTTTTGGATTTTTTTCCCATATAGGCTATCACAGAATATTGAGTAGATTTCCCTAAGTAACAGCAGATCCTTGTTACTTAACGAATTTTGTATACAGTAATGTGTATATGCCAGTCCAAACCTCCCAATTTATCCCCCCCTCAAATGTTTCCCCTTTGGTAACCGTAAGTTTGAAATGGTTTTGAAATCTTTTAGGCTATTTCCGTTTCATGAGTAAGTTCTTTTGTATCATTTTTATTAGACCTCCCCATGTAAGTGATATCATATGATGTTAGTCTTTTTTTGTCTGACTTACTTCACCAGTATGATAATCTCTAGTTCCACTCGTGTTGCTCCAAATGGCTTTATTTCATTCTTTATAATGGCTGAGTAATATTTCGTTGTATATATGTACCACATCTTCTTTATCCAGTCTTCTGTTGATGGAAATTTAAGTTGCTCCCGTGTCTTAGCTATTGTAAATAGTTCTGCAGTGAACATTGAGGTGCGTGTATCTTTTCAAATTACAGTTTTCTCTGGATAGATTCCCAGGAGTGGGATCTCTGGATCATATGGTAGTTCTATATTTAGTTTTTTAAGGAATCTCCACACTGTTTTCCATAGTGGTTGCACCAGTTTACATTCCCACCAACAGTGCAGCAGGGTTCTTTTTTCCATTCCCTCTCTAGCATTTATTGTTTGTAGACTCATTTTCTCTTTCACTTTTTAGGGCCACACCTGCAGCATATGGAAGTTCCCAGGCTAGGGGTTGAATCGGAACTGCATCTGCCAGACGATGCCACAGCCACAGCAACGTGGATCCAAGCTGCATCTGCAACCTACACCACAGCTCATGTCAACGCCAGGTCCTTAACTCACTGAGGGAGGCCAGGACTGAACCCACATCCTTATGGACACTAGTTGGATTCTTAACCCACTGAGCCACAATGGGAACTCCCTGTTGTTTGTAGATTCTTTTGATGATGGCCATTCTGACTGGCATGACGTGATACCTCATTGTAGTTTTGATTTGCAGTTAAATCATTGTAAATATTTTGAAGACAGGATCATATCTTACACACATTTGAAACCCTGATAACTAGGGCCCCCTGAAGAACACAGTATGAGTTTTCTGAAATACATTATGGTGAGTGGCCACATCCACAGGCACCCTCACGTCATCCTGGGGGTGCAAAGGGAGTCTGAGCTTGTTCATTCACCAGCCAGATCATTTAACTTCTGACCGTGTGCAGAGTCTGACATGACCTGCTTTTTGTGGCCTGTTCCTCTATAAGGAAACCAGTAACCTTTCCTCCTGTTGATTTTAGATGCCATTGTTTTCAATTTGACCAACCAGTATGTGGAGTTATTAGACAGAGAAGAGCTGACCACACGTGAGTACCAACCCTAGTGTCTGCCCAGAGCACTGTTATGTTCTTAGAGAAAGAAACTAATGCTCCTTCATTTTCCATGTCAGCCATAAAATTATAGTCACCCCATGATCAAATGTCTCTGAAGCTCCCTAGATACGAGAATTTCTCCAGACTGTAAAGAGACGCTCAGTTTCATCATGTTGAGCGCGTCACTCCCAATAGATGTCAGTTTTCCAAACGTCTTGTACTGATCACAAGTCAGGGTCTTCTCTTCCCTTTTTCTTTTCTTTCTTTCTTTCTTTTTTACTTTTCCTGCAACTGCAGCATATGAAATTCCCAGGCCAGGGATCAGTCCAAGCGGCAGCTGTGACCTGTGCCCCACTGTGTTGGACCAGGGATTGAACCTGCACTGCCGCAGAGAAAACAGCAGATCCTGAACCCACTGCGCCACAGCAGAACTGCTCCTCTTCCCTTATTTCAATGTTAAATTAGATTTTCAAGTTTTGGCTCTAAATCTTACTCTCAGGGTCACACATGAACACAGGGGTTCTGGGCCCCAGGTAACTGACCCTCAGTGGGGGCTTCATTGTTCTGCACGGCCCGGCCCCTGGCTTTCTGCATGCCCTAGACATTGACATTCTTTCCATTTCAGGGCTCCAAGCACTTCGGCAAGACCCCTGTATCAGTGTCCAGAGAGCAGCTGAAGCTGCCTTGCAGACCCTCTTGAGAAGGTGTAAAGACATAAGCATCCGTCTGTAAGCCATCAGGAAATAAAACACTAGGCTTTTTCTGTAACTGACTCCTGTCTTCATCCTCATAACTCACAGACTTGCCACATCTTGAGGAAAGAAATGGCACCCAGGGTGAGGCATTTGAAGTGGTGACGTAGTCCTTGCCCTCCAGGTGGCTTCTGTTAGTATAATCCAGTCCCACCAGTGCACTTGAAGAATAACCTGTGATTTGAGCGGTGAGAGCCACATGGCTTTGCATAGGACAGCCCTCTGTCTCAGAAACTTACATCACAGCAGATATCAAAAAACGACAGAATGTGAGACAATTCTGCTGCCATTAAGAAGAGGACCACTACTATTTTCCACACATGGCGTTTTTGTCTCTTATCTTTGCCAGCTTTGGATTACAGCCCACACTCTTTTCTTTCTAAAAAGCAATCTTATGACAAATTTCAGCCTGTCTGTTCTTTCTCGAGTTGTAATTTATGTGTCGAGACCATGCAGATATTTTCTACAAAAGACCCTTCCTGACATTCAATTAAATCCCATGATTTCCTTTCTATTTTTATCCCAGAGCATTCCTCCCTTTGAGCTGTGTGTGTGTGTGTGGTGCCCATGTGTTAACTTCCTTCAGAGCATTAGAATCCTAACTCTTTTCTCTTTCACCTTGCATACCTGAAAGTTTACATGCAAGAAATCATGTAGGAGAAGAAGTTTCTAACATAGAGCCTGGCATGCATTGAATACCACCGCCATCACAGTCTTTCACTGGCAACATTATTAAATTGATATGTCTCTTTATAAATTCTAATTACGTACATTCTAATCCCTCCATCCTCAAACTCTTTGGAAAGTCTATTTTGTTCCTAAAAAACCTTTTAGGGATGAAAAGAAACTTTTAGGTTAGAGATTTTAGACCAGAGTCCACATATTCATTCATTTAACAAACATTTACAATTTTTAAGGCACTGTGATAGCCACAGTGGGCTATAGCTATGAGGAAAAAATAGAAAAATTCTACCCTCCTGGAGCTTATACTCTACGGTAAATTGTATACATTTCAGAGGTTGGAGCCAGCCTCCAAGATGGCGCCCCACGATTCTGGCTCCTGCTGTTCATGCCTGTCACTCCCACAGTGACTGGAAATGACCTGTGCACTCAGAACAATAGTTCAGAAATGACAGCGTGACTTCCAAGGCAAGTTTGTAAATGGTCTTGCACTCTCTGAATCACTCACTTTGGAAAGCCAGCTGCTATTATAAGGACACGCGAGCAGCCCCAAAAGAGGTTCATGTGGCCAAGAACTGATGCCTCCTGCAAATGACCAGAACTAACTTGCTAGGCTTGTTAATGAGCCATCCCAGAAATGGATCCATGTGTCCCAGTTAAAATCTTCAGATGACTGGAGCCTCAGCCGAAACATTGGATTATGAAACAAAACACAGAAAGCCCAATTAAATTTGAATTTAGGATAAAGAATGAATATTTTTTAGTAAAACTGTGTCCTGATTATTGCATGGGTCACTCTTCTACTGAAGAATTATTTATTTTTTTCTAAAATTCAAATTTAACTTAGCATCTTGTATTTTTATTTGCTAATTCTGGCAACCCTAGTGCAATCTATTCAGAGTCCTGAGCCAGAATCACTAAACTAAACCACTCCTGAATTCCTGAACCACAAAACTGTATGAGATAATAAATCCATGTTGTTTTAAGCCACTAAGTTTTGAGGTAATTTGCTATGCCCCAGTGGGTAACTATTATGCAGAGGGTCCGTGATCCTGTTGAAGTCATATGCAAATTTCTGTGTATAATTGCTTAGGTGCATTTTCTGGGTAATGGTTTTCATTAAATTCTTAATGGAGTCAGAAGCTGTTGCCACGCACAGTATACATAAAACAGAGCAAGAAAAAAAAAAGCAAGAGACAGGGATTTGGTGGACCTCTTTGATGGGTTAAGTCAAATGACATTTTCAACAGAACTTTCTGCAATGATGGAAATGAAATGTTCCATATCTGCACTGACTGATATGGTACCCACTAGCCACATTTGGCAACTGGACACTTGAAATGTGGCTATCAGAGGAATTAAGTTTTTAATTTAAAGTGTAACTAAATTTAAGTAGCCATATGTAGCTAGTCACAGTATTGCACAAGACAGTTTCAGAACTTGGGGCAAAGAGTTGTAACAGAATTTGTGCTGAGCCACCCAAGAAGACCCTGGGATATTCTCAACAAGAGTGTAAATTCACCGGACACAAGACCTTGTCTTGTACCTCTTTATATATCCAGCCTCACTATTACTTTCCACCCATCCTAGCATCCAGCAAAGAGCCTTCCTTATCATTGATTGGTGGAAATTAGGTAAAATGGCCACATGAAACACACATCACAACTGCACCTTCATCTAAGCCCTATTCTTAGAAGCATTTACCCTGACAAGGGTTTCAGAGACCCTTTTTATCACATTCCAGCTTCAACCCTTACTAGCTGTGTGACTTGGTGAAATCATTTAACCTCTCTGTGCTTCAATTTCCACATCTGTAAATTGGTTCAGCAAGTGTTTGTTTGGTTTTGTGCTTTTTGGGGGTTTTTTGGCTGCGCCTGAGGCATATAAAAATTCCCAGGCCAGGGATCGACCCCCACTCCGCAGCAGCGACCGGAACTGCTGCAGCGACAACGCCAGATCCTTAACTTGCTGCACCACAAGGGAAGGCCTCCACATCTGTAAATTGGGATAATTATCTACTTCCAAGTGCTACTCTGAGTATTAAAAGTATTAACGTTATGTGTAAAGTCCTTAGAAACCTCGCATAGAATCATTAAGTGTTAACTACACAGTGTAATTATTGTGAATGTTAACAAATGTATTATTAGAATGACAATTTTTTTTTTGTCTTTTTAGGACCGCACCCATGGCATATGGAGGTTCCAGGCTAGGGGTTGAATCGGAGCTGTAGCTGAGGGCCTACGCCACAGCCACAGCAACATCAGATCCAAGCCCGTCGGTGACCTACACCGCAGCTCACGGCAACACTGGATCTTTAACCCACTGAGCAATGTCAGGGATTGAACCTGCGTCTTCATGGATGCTAATCAGATTCACTTCCACTGAGCTATGATGGGAACTCCTAGAATCACAAATTTTAACCTGAACGCAGTGATTGATAATATGAAGCCATCTGGTGGCCCTGACCGCCAGGTTGAACGTTGCTGCCTTTCTCGGGAGGATGGAGATAAGGCAGCCCCCTAATCGGCAGACCCCAGCTCAGCAGCTGGAAATCCTGCTCCGGTGGCCTCTTACTCACTGCTGTTCCCCACCAAAGCCTTCTTACTTGCTCTAACATAGTTAGAAAAAGCCACAATTAGCCTGTGTGACAGGAGAAATTTAGATCTATTCGGTCTCCCCAATAACTATATCTGTTAATCCCTCCCAGACACTACTGCCCTATCTCAGAGAGCCACCCTCAGCCCCCTTCGGTGCCTCCTTTTCCTGTCAGGCCTCCTATGCCCACCGCCCCCAAGCCCCGTGGTTCAAACACAAATAGGTTACTTCTCGAGGGTCTCAGGGAAAGAGAGTCACAGAGGAAAAGGATGGTCAAGTACTCTTGGAGAAACTACAGATTTGTGTTTTCATATTACTCCTGTTGTTTGCCTCACTATCATTTGCACATGTAATCATTTTTTCAGCTCGTGTTTACTTTAGGAGAGTCCTTGATGCTCACTGAATGTTTAATGGACCAGCACTACTCTGAAGCACTCCGAATCCCATTATTTTGCAATCCAGTGCTCTGCCCCCCTTTAACCCAACTGTGAGAGGCAGTGTTCTGCTGGTAAATCAGACGTTTAGCTTGGCTGACCCTGCTAAGAAGAAGGCAGTTTTACCAGAAGAGAGGAAAAGAGAAACTCACAGGTGGGAAGGAAGAAAGAGACTTCCAGAGAAAGCAGCCAGGGAGGTGGGAGGGAGGGCGGGGCTGGGGGGAGATTGCTCAGTTGGGATTGTCCCTGCACTGCCATAGTTTTAAGAGATAAAATATAAGGCTAGGCACTTCTTCTAGAGCCTTAAAGAAACCTCGAGACTATAGCCAAGATTTGCTAACAGTGTTTTTACTATTACTTGATTTCGTCCCCAATGCCACCATTATCCTTCAGATTACCTAGATATGGAGCTAGAGAATTCCAGTCAGTCAGACATGGCAGACACGGTAGCCGCCTGTGAGTTAACTGGGAGCTTTGGTCTCTGTCCCTGACAGAGAGCAGGTTTCTGACAAACAGTTTCCTACAGCTGCCATCTGGGAATTGTTATTCCTTGGAATTTTTCTTTCTAATTTATCCCAGGTATCCTGAAATCTGAGACAGCAGGAAACATGGGTACAGTCAGGAGCAACATGAAGGAAGGACAGTAGGGTTTCATCATAAAAATGTGTGTGTGTGTGTGTGTGTGTGTGTCTGTGTGTGTCTGTGTGTGTCTATGTACGTATATAAAGCATCATAGTCATGACCTAAGAAATAGCCTTTTCTCCTTACCCCTGCTTTGTCAAACTTTATTTCTCCACCAAACAATTTCACTTATTTGTATTCCTTCTGGACTCACTCTCCTGGATTTTATTTATTGAATTATGTGGTTACCTGAAAGCAAGATAAATTTGGAGAACACAGTTTTCAAAGTATATGTGACTAAGAGCTTCTTTTTCAATTTGGGAGCTACCACAAAACTCAAGATAAGAAATCCTTCTCCCTTACCTACCATTTCCTCCAACCATGCTGAAGTAAATCCTACAGCTTAAACTAACCAAAGCCCTAACGCCTCAACTGCACAGTGGTCAAAAAGAGGCTCTATCTTAAAAATAAGAAACTTGGAGAATTGCTTATTGGTCTGAAGGACAGGTTAACTGGAACTTTTTAAATTTTTTGGAGAAAGTAGGGGATAGTTGAAATTTAACTTTACCCTGATTCCAATGAAATAATAATAAAATTATTGATGACCCCGTATCCAACCCTTAAAGGCTCTGCTTAGAGCTTGGATAGTGAGAATGTGCCAGGCCTCCGAATGGGGGCAGTCAGGCCTGTGGGGCCATTTTCTAGCCTCTAACTTTCTGTAGAAGATAGAATGGAGCCCCATGACTATAGCAGAAAGAAGCTATTTTGAAATAAAGATTGCTAAGGAGCAAAGGGCCAAATACTGAGTAACAAATCAAGTTACTCTTTATCTGAAAGATGCTGGGTAGTCAAAGAAGGTTTCAATCAAGGTAGTGAAATAGCGAGTTCCCATTGTGGCTCAGCAGTAACAAACCTGACTCATACCCATGAGGCCCAAGTTCAATCCCTGGTCTTACTCAGTGGGTCCGGGATCCAGCATTGCTGTGAGTTGCAGTGTAGGTCACAGAGGCAGCTCAGATCCAGTGTGGCTGTGGCTGTGGCGTAGGCCAGCAGATGTAGCTCTGATTCAACCCCTAGCCTGGGAACTTCCATATGACCCCTAGCCTGGCTCTAAAAAAAAGAATTAAAAAAGAAAATATTTTTTAAGTTAGTGAAATAATAAATTAGTATTATAGCATGTAATTAACAGAGTATATAAACTGGGAAGTCAGATAGTAGGTGATAGACTTTTGGACTAAGGAATTATTATAAAAAGAAATGACAGGGTCACTTATTGCAAGGAGATTGAATCAATAATCCAAAACCTTCCAACAAACAAAACTCTAGGACCAGGTGGCTTCACTGGTGAATTCTACCAAACATTTGGAGTAGAATCAATATCAATCCTTCTCAAATGCTTCTGAAAAAATAGAAGAGGATAGAATACTTCCAAACTCCTTTTATGAGGCCTGCATTATCCTAACACCAAAACCAGACAAGGATGTCACAAGAAAAGACTTACAGACCAATATCCCTGATGAACATAGATGCAAAAGTCCTCAGCAAAATATTAGCAAATCAAATTCAACAATGTATTTAAAGGATCATACACCATGATATGCTCAAGCAGGATTTATGGTGTAACTTAGTTCATTGAAATCTTGGTCACCTTTCTTTTTCTATAAAACGTCACATCAACCACTTGCACTGATGACATTATGCTGATGGGACCTAGTGAGCAAGAAATAGCAGCTGCTCTAGACTTACTGGTAAGATGTTAGCATGTCAGATGTTGGGAAATAAATCTGACTAAACTGAGAGCCACAGCCTCAGTGAAATTTCCAAGGGCCAAGTGGTATGGGGGCAGCATATGGAGATATTACATCTCCCATGAAGTGTATGTCATCACACCTGGCTACCCCTACAACCACGAAGGGCACAACACCTACTGGACCTCTTGGATTTTGGAGTCAACATCTTCCTCAGTTGAAGGTGTTCTTCCACCTCATTTCCCCACTGACCCAAAGGTTGCTAATTTAGGATGGGGCCAAGTATAGGAGAGGACTCCAAACAGGTCCAGACTGCTGTGCAGGCTTCCCTGACAACTGGGCTACATGACCCAACAGATCCAATGGTGCTTTAAGTATCACTGGCAGATAGGAATGTTATGTGGAGCCTGTGGGAACCCCTAGAGTGGAATCACAGTGCAGGATATTAGAGTCTTGGAGCAAATCCCTCCCATCCTCTGCAATTAACTACTCTTCTTTTAAGAAACAGCTCTTGGCTTGCTACTAGGCCTTAGTAAAGAGTGACACTTGACTGTGGGCCACCAAGTTACCGTGTGACCTGAGCTGCCCACAGTGAACGGGATGTTATCTGACCCACCAGGCCTTAAAGTCAGACATACATAGCAGCATCTCCATCATTGCATACAAGTGATGTACATGTGATTGGACCTAAGTTGGCCAAAGAGCAGAAGTATGTTATGTGAAGAAGTGCCCCAAATGCCCATGATCCTTACTCCTGCTGCAGTGCCTTCTCACCCCCGTGTGTGCCTACTGCCCCATGGGATGTTCCCTGTGACCAACCAGCAGAGAAAGACAACTCGGGCATAGTTTACAGATACGTCTGCAACAACACACAGCCCCACCCAGTAGCAGACAGCTGTGACACTCCAGCTCTTTTCTGGGACATCTCTGAAAACAGCAGTGAAAGGAAACCCTCCCAGTGGGCAGAACTTTGAGCGAGGCACCTTGTTCTTCACTTTCTTAGAAGGAGAATTGACCAGGTACATGATTATTCGCTGACTGATGGGCTGTGACCCATGATTTGACTAGGTGGTTGGGACCTGGAAAGACATGATTGGGAAACTGGTGCCATGGACATTTGGGGAACAGGTACATAGACATCTGTGAATTTTCAAAAAAATATGAAGAGATAGTGTCCCATGTAAATACTCACCAAAAAGTGACCCCAGTAGAGGAGGGTTTTAAAAATCAAACAGAATAACCCGTTCTGTAGTACCAGTCAGCTTCTTTCCCCTGCCACTTCCACCGTCGCCCAATGGGCTCGTGAAGAAAGTGGCCGTGGTGGCAGGGATGGGGGTCATGCATAGAGTCAGTGACATGGACTTCCACTCACCAAGGCTGACCTGGCTACAGCCACCACCGAGTAACCAATCTGCTGGCAGCAGAGACTAACACTGACTCCTTGCTAGGGCACCATACCCCAGGGTGATCAGCCAAGTACCTGATGGCACATTGATTACATTGAATGGCTTCTATTATGGAAGAGACAGTGTTTTGTTCTTATTGAAATAGATGCTAAGTGTGGATATGACTTTACCTTTTCTGCACCCAAAGCTTCTGGCAAAACTACCATCTGTGGACTTAGAACGTCTTATGCACCGTCATGGTGTTCCACACAGCATTGCTTCTAATCTAGGAACTCACTTCAAAGTAAAAGAAGAGTTGCAACGGGCACATGCTCATGGAATTCACTGATCTTACCATGTTCCCCACCGTCTTGAAACAGCTGGCTTGAGAGAATAGTATACTAGCCTTTTGAAGACTCAGTTATAGTGCCAGGTAGTTAGCAGAAACTTGCAGGGCTGGGGCAAGAATCTGCAGAAGGTGGTATGTGCTCTGAATCAGTATTTGCTCTGAACCAAAGTGCTGTTTTTCCCACCCACTAATCAGAGATCTAAGAACCCAGGGATGGAAATGGGAGTGACATCACCCACTCACTGGCAGCATCCTTGTTATTATCCCTAGCAATCCATTAGCAAAATTTTGGCTTTCTGCTCCCATGGACTCATGCTCTGCTGGCCAAGAGTCTTTTTTTTTTAAGGTCACACCCACGGCTTATGGAAGTTCCCAGGCCAGGGACTGAATCCGAGCCACATCTTCGAACTACGCCACAGCTTCATTAACAGCTAATCTCTTAACCCACGCTGCCAGGCTAAGAATCGAACCCTCATCAATGACCCAAGCCACTGTAGTTGGATTCTTAACCCACTTTGCCACAGCAGGAACTCCTGGCTCAGAAGTCTTAGTTCCAGAGGGTGAATGATTCCACCAGCAGACACAACAATGATCTTCCAGCCAGCTAGAAGTTAAGACTGCCACCTGGCCACTTTGGGCTCTTCATATCTCTGAATCAACAGGCAAGGAAGGAATTAATTGTGCCAACTGGTGGGACTGATCCTAATTACCAAGGAGAAACTGGATTACTACTCCACACTGGGGGTATGGAAGAATACGTCTGGTATACGGGAGATCCTTTAGGGCATTTCTTACAGCTACCATGCCTGTGACTAAGGTCAATGGAAAACAATGACATCCCAGTCCAGGCAGGACTACTAATGGCCCAGACCATTCAGGAATGAAGGTATGGGTCTTCCCTTAGGTAACGAACCACAGCTAGCTGAGGGGTTTGCTGAAGGCAAAGGGAATACAGATTTGATAGCTACAGAAGAGACTAAAATAACAGCTGCAACCACATGACCAGTTGTAAAAACAGGGGCTGTAATTTTCATGAACATTTCCCTTTATTTTCTTATGAAGTTGTGTGTTTATGTTAAGCAAATATCATTTTTTCTTTCCTCTCTTATCTCCTTATCATGCAATGTAAGATTATTTACTTTATATCACAGTATTTAAGTATTGTTAATTTATATCGTCATTGTATTTAAGTTATAAGATATCAAGAAGAGTAAAAACCACTCAAATTCTCTATCTGCTCTTCTGGGAAAATGGTTAGTACATTTTCAGTTGTATGTGAGACAGTTGTATCACGTTAGATGGAATTATGATCTTATTATTGTCTTTATTCAGAGATGATGATTTACAGAGATGGGCATGGGTACCAAGTTAATAAGGTAACTTGCAGCTTGACAGGGTCATAGGTTGCCCAGATATCTACTTAAACATTTTTTTCCGGGTATGTCTGTGAGGCCATTTCCAAAAGAGATTTGCATTTGAATTCATGGATTGAGTAAAGCAAATAGCCCTCCCAGAGTAGGAGAGGATCACCAAACCCCACCTCCCACCCTCCACCCACCGCCCCCCAGTGCCCAAACAGAACAAAAGGCAGAGGAATGCTGAATTCTCCCTCTCTCTCTCTCTCTCTCTCTCTCTCTCTCTCTCTCTCTCTCTCTCTATCTCTATCTCTATCTCTCTCTACCTGATTGCTTGAACTGAGACACTGATCTCCTACTTTTGGAATGAGAAATACACCATTGGTAATCCTTGTTCTCAGGCCTCCAGAATCAAACTGAAATTTACCCCCGGGGGTTTTCTGGGTCCATAGCTTGCAATGGTAGATTTCTTAGCTTTCATAATCACGAGACATGAGACATTTTGTCTCACGTCCCTTGTATAATCCTCCACAGAGCACGTGAGACAAACTCTCCTAACTCTGTTCAAAAGAAAGAAGGGAGAGGTTTAGGAGGGCCGTAATTTCGTGGCACAAAGACAAAGCATACCTACTTAAATCCACATTAGTATTTCAGAATACCCGTCCTGTGGGTGTAACAAGAGAATGTTCCCACACAGCGCTTTGAACCTTACCCTGCCTGGCAAGACACGCCTCAAGCACAACAGTCATGAGTCTACAGGACCATAAGGGGCCAGCACGAGAGCGAACAGGATGAGTACCATCCCGGGAGGCAGAAGAGCCTTTTCCAGATTAGGTCTTCTGCTAACCAGCCATGTGACAATGGAAAAGCAACTGTAAAATGGCCACTTTATAAATATATACAGTCAGCGTCCTGAGCAGCAGGGGCACAGAACCACAAAAGTCAAGTTCCTACCGTCACCAGTCTAGAGGAGGCTTGGGGGCCAGATCTCCTCCAAGGTCACTTTCTCTCACTCTTAACGAATCTGTGCACGTGTTCATGGTAAAAGGCCAATTATTGCATTTTTAAGAGACTTGAGATACTTTGGAAAGTTCTTCATCATCCTACCAAAGTAAGTAATCCTACGGGGCCCCAATCATCCCTTATCCAGACTTCAGAAGTCCCTCCCTGGTGCTCAGAATCTGTGCAGAAAAGAGTTTCTGGACTTAGAGTTCAGTCGGGGTCCTTTACTAACTGCGGTCATGGTGCACACTTGGGTTGCATATGGCCCGATGACGCACCAATCCTGAGACTTTCGTGTTAATCACTTTATCCTGAGGAGGTATGGCAGCTTTCCTTTGATGAGAACACTCCATCTGGCTATTACAGAAAATTCCTTTGAACTGTTTGTGTTCCAAACCAACCTGGTCAGCTGATTATTGCCTAACGGACCCTCATTCGGCAGCAAATCTGCTTTATTCTTTCAATCGATGCTTCTCTGTCTTGAGCATCGTTAGTCTATTATGTACCTGAGGCCCCTTCCCTGGAACTGAGTACCAGTCCCCAACCATAGGGATGCATAGAAATAACAGTGATAACGGAGCAGTTCTTAATGTTTGTCCTTTCACAGGAAATTGTCCTCAGTCTGTGAATCAAAAAGAACAAATTATTCTTCTGTCTTCTGCCCACCTTCTCACCTTCAGCCCACCCCTTCTGAAACAAGACAGTCTTCGCATCGGGTCGTGTTAACCCTCGGCTGGAAAAGCAAAGTTTTTTACATGATTGATGTTTTGAGTATAAATCCCGGAGCTTTGCCTGACAGGAATAAATAAAAAGACAAATTGTAGGTACTTTGGTTGTCACAGCAGGGACTCCTATCAGGCCATCAGCTTTCTTGTCCCCAAATGTGTGAACTGCCTGAAAGACCGAGGTAATTGAAAGGCATGCATATACCTCAGGTTTCTCAGATATTAACGGAAATTGCCTCCTACTGAGGTTGCTTTCTGGCTTAGTGTTCTGAAAGAGAACAGAGTGTTCCATTTCTAGCTAAAGTATTGAATCCTCTTTAACTAGTCCATCAAGGAAGAAAAATCTCAGTGGACTGGTGAGTAGCGGGACTAATGCAGCTGCTCAGTTCTGCTACTCCTGAAATAAGAATACTTCAGTCCCTCTCTCTCTCCATCTCTCTCTCTCTCTCTTTCTCTCTCACCAGCCGATTCCCTCCTCTCCCTCTGTTCCCTGAAAAATCCAGATGACATTTTTCTTTCTTTTTTTGTCTTTTTCGGGCCGCCCCATGGCATGTGGAACTTCCCAGGCTAGGACTCGAATTGGAGCTACACCTGCCAGCCTACACCACAGCCACAGCAACACCAGATCCGAGCCCAAGTCTGCGACCTCCACCACAGGCCATGGCAACCGTGCATCCTTAACCCACTGAGTGAGGCCAGGGATTGAACCTGTGTCCTCATGGATACTAGTCAGGTTTGTTACTGCTGAGTCACAATGGGAACTCCTCAGATGACTTTAATTTCAGCACCGTCTGCCTTCTCCTCCAAGGCTAGATCCCGAACCGTCTGCCCCTCACCTGGTCTGAGGCAGAGCGAAGGGCAGTCAGGGGCATTTTCACACTCCCTCTGTCCTCACTGCATCAATTTTAATGGCATAAAACTCCTCCCACCTTTCCTCAAAGGCTTCTCTTTAGATGGTCAAGAACTTATTTTGGAAGTTTCAAAACACTGTTAAAGTCTTAATGTTGAAAGTTACTTTCTTCTTGTGGTCCCGCTGCCATGATCCCAATTCTCTCATAGACAATTGGGAACATCTCTGTCTAACTAGAAGAAAGGTCAAGCACAAGGATGTTCAGAAAAGAAAAAAGGCATGAAATTTAGTGTTTCAAGACAGCATCTCTCTGCAGCCTCACTCACTGGTCCCCTCCTTCTCCAACAACCATTCACTCATCCCTTACTTCTTCTTCACTAACTCTGTGAAACTTCCTTCTCAAACCTCTTTGTTGTCAAAGCTGCTAGTTTCTTTTTGTTCAGATCTCATTCTCTTACAGCATTTGATAATGCTGACCATTTACTCTGCATCAGCTAGGAAAGGAGGGAGATGGTACATGAATAGTAGATATTTAACTCCACATAGCTTAAGACAAGAGGAGAGATTTTTGGAAGGATGCTATTATATTTCCTCTCAAATGAATTACCTGTTCAACCCCTTGTGGCTAAGTCTGCCTCTAGGCATGGCATTTCCAAATCTACCCCTCTACCCAGGGTAGAAATTAACTCCATAATAACCTTTAACAAATGCAGTTGGCCTCAGTTAAACATCATTTGAATGTTATTGTTTTCAATCAATTTAATATATAACTTCCACATATTGCATCTGAATCTTTACTCAAGGAACAATTTGATGTAAAAAGCTGGACTTAAAACTTCAGATGGGAACATATCGGTAGCCATTATGGAAAACAGTATGGAGGTTCCTGAAAAATGTAAACATAGAACTACCATATAGGAAGTTCCTGTAGTGGCTCAGGGGTAATGATCCCAACTAGTATCCATGAGGATGCAGGTTCAATCCCTGGCCTTGCTCGGTGTGATAAAGATCCGGCTTTGCTGTGAGCTGTGGTGCAGATCAAAGATGAAGCTCGTACCCCGAGTTGCTGTGGCTGTGGAGTAGGCCGGGAGCTATAGCTCCAATTCAACCCTTAACCTGGGAACCTCCATATGCCGCGGGTTTGGCCCTAAAAAGCAAAAAAAAAAAAAAAAAAAGAACTGCCATAGAATCAAGCAATCCCACTTCTAGGTATTCTGGGTATTTATCAAAAATAATTGAAATCGGGATCTCAACGAGATTCTTGCACTTTCATGCTCATTGCAGCATTATTCACTATAGCCAAGATGTGGAAATAACCTAGGTGTACTTCATCACACGAATGGATCAAGAAAACATGGCATATGCACACAATGAAATGCTATTCAACCTTAAAAAAGAAACAAATTCTGCCATTCGTGCCAAAAGGGATTGACCTGAAGGACATTATGTTAAGTGAAATAATCCAAACACGAAAGGATAAATAGTGCATGGGCTCACTCATATGAGGTATTTAAAGTAGTAAAGGAGTTCCCTGGCAGCTCAGTGGGTTAAAGATTCAGCATTGTCACTGCTGTGGCTCGAGTCACTGCTAGCCCAGGAACTTCTGTATGCCACAGGGCAGCCAAAATAAAACAGTAAAACTTTTGGAAGCAGAGAGTACAATGATGCTCTCTAGGGGCTGGGGGCAGGGGAGAATGGGGAAGCGATGGATATCAAGGACGTCAAGTTTCAGTTATGCAAAACGAGTAAGTTCTAGAGATCCACTATATAGCACAGTGCCTAGAGCTAACAATACTATAACATGTACCTAAATCTTTCTAAGAGGGAAGATCATGTTACGTTTCTTACCACAATAACGATACTCATAATGAGGGTAGGAGGAAACTTTGGGAGGTGATGGAAATGCTTATGGCTTTGATGGTGAGCTGGTTTCATGGATGTAGCTTATCACCAAATTCAGAGAGCTGAATATCTTAACTATGTACAACTCTTACCCATCAATCATACCACGATAAAGTAGTTTTAAAATTTTTTAAATATAAAAAAGAGCATAGTAGCCATTCTTCATGGAAAGGTTCTTTAAAATTAAACATACCACAGATTTTAAAATTCCAGAGGACAGTATCTTTAATGAGTTTTTAATCATTATCATTTGAACAAAATTTTTGTTGAAATGTATTTATCAGCATCAGAAAAACACAGATATTATTGTGTATAAAAGCACATTTCTAATTCTAGTGAAGCCTACTCATTTCACTTCCCACAGCTGCTGTTTTGTTTTGATGACAGATGAATAGGGAGTAAATAGAAGGCCAGTACTTTAAAGGGATCTACCTGTCGAGCCCCTGAAAAATCTAGTTTTCCCAAATACGCAATGATTCAATAGCTCAGGCATGAACGATGCTTCCTACAAAAGGAGAGGAGAGGAGGGGGGCAAATTACAGGTCCGGTGTTTGGCACATACTCAAGAAAAGCCCCAGGGAGAAGCCTGAATTCTGTTTGTTCTCAGAGGAGAAAGAAGAAGGCACCCCGTGACCACAGCTTGACGAATCCCACTCTTGATAGTGGGTGGTTCAACCTCCTGATAAGATTAGGGATCCCAGCGTGTCGTGCTTGAGTCACAGGCTGCAGTGTGAGATTACTACTTGGAATGAAATAATTGTGTCTGTCCCTCTCCATTCACAGTCCCCTTTACTATACTCGCTATCACTGGAGGGAAGCCAGCCTCTCTCATCTTTATGTTTTCCTAGTCTATTTGCAGAATGCGCTCCTGCCCTTGGGCAGAGTCATAGGGCTGAATGGCGCATTCAAATTTCTCCAGTCTAATCCTCTAATTTTCAGGTTAGAAAAAAAAAAATCAAGGTCCAGAAGAGTTAGCAATTTTCCAAGAACACACAATTAGCTCCTGCAAAGGCTCATGAATATCCTTCATCCTGACTGACATTTAAAAAGAGAGGAAAGACTGCAGCCTGGGTGTCTGTACTCTATGAACCAAGTGCAACCAAAGTGTTATGTTACTGGGGTTTTTTTTAAAGACCAAAGTGTAATGTTACTGGGGTTTTTTTTAAAGACTGTATTTTTCTGATTACAAGAGAAAAAATGTACCAATGAAAACTGAAAAAAAAAGAGAGAGAATCTGGATTCAGGTTTGGGAGAACGAAGGGTTGCATTTACACAGGGGGCTGGGAGAAGTGGACATGGCGTGGAAGGAGAAAGAAGGGGCCTGCATGCTGAGAAGCTGTCTACGCAGCAGGTTGTGCGGAGCCTTTAACTCGGCGGGCCGGGGTTGCTACGGGGCTTCGGCAGCGCAGGGCCTGATGCTGGTGACGGTGATGCTCAGTCCTAGGCATCTCAGGACGCCGGCCTCACACTCGGTCATCGTCCGCTCCCTGCCGTTCAGCTCCACGCAGACGCGGAACCCTGCCTCCTCGCACTCTGAGGCGGCTCTGCAGACACACTTGCTGCTCTGGGCTGGAAAAAGAAACGAGAGAACGTGGTGGGAAGCTCCACCCCAAACAAGCAGGCTTTAAGGGTGATGTCAGGCTTTCCATCAGTCGGACTCCCCCTTCCCTGCACGGCAGTTCTCTCCTCCACGTGCTGCCCCCCAAAACCCGGAGTGGTCCCTCAACGCCCAGACCAAATGCGGAGACCTCAGCCAAGAACCCGGGCGGTGAGGCTCAAACAGACGCTTTGAGAGAGGGCCTGAAAGGCAGACGGTCTCAGGTCTCCCCCCATCCCTGTAAAGACCAACCAGAAAGGAGAAACCAGAAAGGACGAAACAGATGTTTGAGCTGAAGGTGAGAGGCTGGAATATCAAGCACGTGTCCACCAAAGGAGGGTAACCAGGTCCGCTAGCCCACCAAGGTGACTGCCAAACGGGGAGTGACCCAGCATTGGCCGGAATTACCATGTCATCATCTCTGCTGCAGAGAGAAGGGAGTGAGGAGAAGGCTGCCCCCGGGGGTACCACCGGCCGGGAGGGGGAGGGCCTGGGTAGAGACCTTGTGGCACAGTCAGGCTCTCGGATTTACAGATGGGGAAACTGAGCGCAGTGACTTGGCTCCGGTGACCCAGCTTTTCTCCCGTAAAGAGCACTGGTTGTCAGGGTCACTGTAAGTACTTCCAGCAAGTATGGAATCAACAGCTTGAGAAAGCACTACCTCCTTTTCTAGCCTCTTCACATCCTCTGATTATTTCCAGGAGAAAGTGTCAGCTTGGCACGTGCCCCTCACACCTGATAAACGCCCTTTATCACGGCGCAGCATCATCCCCTCTCCCAAGCTTTGAGCCGCATCTGGCTAGACTCTCCAGGCTTGTTTTGTTTCATTGTACGTATTTGTATAGTTACCTAATATGTATGGCTACTGATATTTCCTGTTAAGGACGTGATATAAAGTTTGCTCCTTTAAAAAATGTTATTTTGTGCGTCCTATTTTTTTTTTTTTAGTGATTAAGTAATATAGATTTTACAAGGACAGAGCAAAAATCATGAAGGTGGAACATGTCTTTTTGCAGGACACTCAGACCATCAGAGAGTGTTTTTGATGCAACCTCTCCCCAGGGAAGAAGTGGGGGAGGGCAGTTCACACTCAGACCAGTCTGACTCTTTGATATCCCCGGGGATCTGCTTTGATATGCTGCTGTGCAAGAAAACTACATGTTTGAAAACTTTACTGTTACTTTGGCATTTTTATAGTTACGAAGGTGCGATGCTTCTTACCATCACATTTCTCCCAGAGTGGACACACACCGCAAGCTTTCTCAGCAGAGGCAGGCAGAGTACAGGTCTCCCCACCAGTAACGGTGTAATTTCTGCCCTGGCATTGGAGAACATGCATCTTGCAAACTGTCAGTCGCAGGATCCTTTTGCTTCTCTCATCTTGAGCACACACATCTAAGGAAGATCTGAAACACATTTTTAAAATTACTTTACTTACAAGATTTTCATTCCTCAAAGCTGAGAATGAGAAGTGAAAGGTGAGGCTCTGAGGTCAGTGCCTCAAATATAACCACCCACAACGAAAAGCTGGAAAAGAAGCTCAAATGCCCTTCATTCCTGGGGCCCATTCCCCTTCCATCTTCAAAAATGAACATATTTTGCTCTTCATTTCCTCACAGCTTAGATATCGAGTGTCAATTTAGTTTCACCTAGAACAGATCGCATTCAGCAACAAATCAGAAGAGAAGGCAACATCTGCTAGCAACAGCTGGTGGATTGGCAGGAAGGAGACTGAAAATCAGCAAAGATCAAACACTCAGAGGGACTGCAATCAAGTGGGACCTTGGACTGCAGAAAAAAGTAGCTGCTCCCATCCCAGGATCCCTGAGAGTTCACATTCACAATATAATATAATAAAATTACCCAGAGTTGAATCCTCCAGGGAAGAGGAACTCTATTTTTCAATGCTATTTTTAGAATATCTATGTTTACAAAGTAGTTTGGAAATATTTCCATAAAATGTGTTACTATTTTCTTATGCACTGGAGCTAAAATAGTGCTGACTATTTGAAATGTCAGTAATAAAAACAACCACATTTGTTAATGCTACAGTGAAACCTTAGACAACACGGCATTTTTGAATAGTAGACAGAATCTATATTCACTTACATATATTTAACTGGAATGTTTTCTTCTCTGACCAAGAGCTAAATTTACTTGGACATTTACATAACAGACATAAATCCCTGTATCTCTATTTTACCTGTTTATTTAAACTTTAAACAGAAGTACTTAGAACAGCTTAAAGGGTAGAGACCTTACAAGGCCACCTACCTTGTGATCAGTACCAGATATGAAACCTCTTACCATGTCTGTAAACAACAGGCTGCAGATAAACTAAATGAATTTGAGAAGTTGTAAAGAGGATGGAAGTGAACCAAAATACACAATGTTTAATAAAGAATTACAGCACAGTCAGAATATTCTGGCCTGATCATTTCCAATTATCCCGTTCTGTTGTATGTCCTCCTTCACCTAAGAAGTTACTTCTTTTCTGTTGTTCTCTTTTGTTTTTTTTGCCTGCATCCTCACATGTGTAAGTTCCCAGACCAGAGATCAAACCCATGCCGTAGCAGCAACCAAGGCTGCTGCAGTGACAACACTGGATCCTTAACCTACTTCACCAAAAGCGAACTCCTGAGAAGCTACTTTTTGTTAAGATACCACCAGTCATCACTACCCAATGTAAGTGTTCAAGGAGGTGAATATCTGTTTTGATGACCCTACTAATTGAAAGCCACTTAATTGACCAATAAATTTGTGTTTTGTTTCCTAACGTTAAAGATGGCCAGTAAGTCCAGGGCACTGGGAATCTCCCATTTACCTCTCCAGATTCACCCTCCTCTCTTCTGCACCCTGCCTGGGAAGCAGATACATATGAATCACATCACCAGACTTCCTTGTCCTGTAGTTTCAGGGATGTTTGATCAATGGGGGGCTCTGTCAGGAGACTGGCTAGAGGGATGAGAGTGAGTGTGGGTGTTTATTCTCCTGGCTCACTCCCGGGGATCTCTGAGGTCCCTAAAATGAGACTCAGCTCCTCCTCAACTTGCCCTCTCCATCTTCAGGTTTTTGTAATTATTCCTCTCTCGCCACTTCCCGATTGGCCATGGATGTACTCTACACCCTGGCTGCTGCCCGTCCAGGAGTACTGCCCTGTGGCTTGCAGTTTTCTTTATTTACTCTGCCCACATTTCTGTAATTAGTCCCACCAGGAAACCTCCTCCCATCCTCTGTAAGGTGCCTTCTGGCTCAGACATCTAGTAACTACTTCAGACATCCTTCTGCAATGGAGTGATTTCAAGTCGGATGGTGTCCTTATAATACAAATCTAGAAACAGACATTTCAAGAGTCAGAAAAGCAGCGGCTTTTTTCTTTGTTGGTATTGCTTTAAAAGTTTAGGTTTCAAGGGAACTTCAGCCCTAATGTCCTCAAGCTCTAAATCTTCAGGTGACAGTGTTGTCATTTTGCCCCATTTTATATGGAAGACAAACAATGTTCAAACAGGTGTTCAGCCTTTCTCACTAACCAGATCAGAACACTGCTTAACCCACCGATGGTGACCTAGGCAAATATCAGGCAGCAAATGGGCCAGATTGAACTGCAAAGACAAACCCTTAACCCTGGGAAAGTAACACCTTCGATCTATCAGAGACTAGCCTCTAAGAAATTGTCCTGTTTGTTTTGAATAAAATAAAACAGAGAGAAGTGAGCAAAGACAGAGCTTACCCGCATTCATAGGGCATTTTACAAACACATTTTGAATTCTGCAGTTTCTCCCAGGGCTGACATTCAGGCACTTCCTTTGCCAAAGGGACCTCTAAAAGAAAAGGATAACAGAGATGCAATCATTAGAAGAAGAGCTTCTTCGTAGACAACAAGTTACTATTTTAGTTGAGCTGGGCTCTGTAATATTCTCATGCAACAAGTTCTTACAGTTAAAAAAAAAAAAAGGCTATAAAGCGTTCTGTAAAAATAGAGCATTCCTAAGAGCACTAAGAATTCATACTAGTTAACAAATTGGCCAAGCCAGGATTTAAGTCCACTTTTGTCTGATCCTAAGGCCAGTAGAATAGGCTTCCTTTCATCAAGAAGGTGGGGTTTAAAAACTGATTGTTGCGTGAACTGCATTTTGCCCACTGTGCCTATAGCAAGACAGAAAGCAGCACCATAACTTACCCTACGTACGTGGAGAACTCTCAGTAGCTCACAGACATCTGTAGCAACCTCTTACATGTAAGTTTCCAAGTGGTGTCCCCTCAACAGTGAGTAAATGTCTGGCAGTGGTTTACATCAATAAAATCCTTTCCATTATTTTATGTTTTTTACAAACTGATGGAAAGCCAACCATCATTCCAATTCTGACAGGAGAACACCTTGGTCTAGCTTACAAGAGCATAATTTGCCATGGCCTCGGCTATGCCTGACTACAATGAGAACGGTCTACACCACCCTGCCATACGATGGTATATGCTGTGTATACCATTATAGTGGAATTCAGTGGCCACACTTGTGCGTCACAAATCTAGTAACCTGTTGATATAGCTATAAAAGTCGTTCAACTGAAGAGCGTGTTTTTATGAGATGCACAAAGTCTGGAATACTTCTTCACTCTGGAAAACTTAAAGAGTTCTGGAAAAAATCTCACCAACAAAGAGGGTAAAAAAGGTTAAAAGGGTAAAATGACTAGCAAGGTCCTGCCTTGTCCAGCAATGTCTGTAGCAAGTATTTATTCTTTAAACATTTTTCTTTAAAGTGGTATTATCATCAATGCAAGGTAGTATCCTAAGTCAGATCCTAGAAAAAGGATCCTAGATGACCAGAAAAAGGACATCTGAGGAAAAACTGGTGATATAGGAATAGAGATGTGGTTTAGTCGGGAATACTGTATTAATGTATTAATGTCTTGGTTCTGAGCAACTAAATTATGTCGAGGTATGTAATGTGTTAATATTACGGGAAGATGGGTAAAGGGTATATGGAAACTGTATATGCAACTTTTCTGAAATCTAAAATGATTCCAAAATAAAATACTTTAGTGGCATCATCTAGATTAGTGCTTCCTATCTAAGGGCAATTGTGCTCCCCAAGTGACATGAGGCAATGTGTACAGACATTTTTGGTTGTCACCTCTGTGGGATGCTACCACATCTAATGAGTAGAAGCCAGAGATTCAGCGAAACATCTTACAATGCACAGGATACGCTCCCACAACAAAGAATTACCAAGCCCAAAACTCCAGCAGTGCTGGGGTTGAGAAAGTCTGACCTAAATGTACCAAAACTAAAGTTCATAAATTAGCTCTGCACTTTTATTAATTTGCTAATCATTTGCAAAGACGGAATTTTAGCATTTTAAGTATATTCTCAAAATTATTATCACTTTATGAAAAATCACTTGTAGATTACCTAGACCAAATACTTTTGCATTTAAAAAGAATGTGGCTTTGTTATCATCATAGTTTAATTAGCCAAATAAACACACTCTTAGGACCCACCTGCAGTATGTACCTTCAATATTTTAAAATCAATTATCTTCACATCAAGACTAAATACTGATGGGAGTGGGGACATATGAGGAGCTCGTGTTTAATGAGTTTCTTTGTTTTTTCTTTTTATGGCCACACTTGCGGCATATGGAAGTTCCTAGGCTAGGGGTCAAATTGGAGCTTAGCTGCCAGCCTACACCGCAGCTACAGCAACACCAGATTCAAGCCACATCTGCAACCTACACCACAGCTCATGAAACACCAGATCCGTAATACACTGAGCAATGCCAGGGATCAAACCCACATTCCCACAGACACTGTTGGGCTCTCAACCCACTGAGCCACAATGGGAACTCTGTTTAATGGGTTTCGGTTTGGGAGATGGAAACGTTCTAGAGATAGATGGTAGTAATTGTTATACAATAATGAGAATATACTTAAAGCCACTGAACTGAACTCTTTAAAATGGTTAAAATGATAAAATTGTATGTTGTGTATATTTTACTACAGTAAAAAAAAAGACTAAATACTTATACAGTAGATATTTTAAAACTCTGGAGACTGCCAAACCAGGAAATTTTTGTTTGTTATATGCTAATTTTAAGGGCAGTTATTATCATTACCCACGACTTCTGAAAAACACACAGGTCTGAAAAATATCCTTAATTAAAATCTTAACAGAATTTGCTACTAAGTGAGAGAGAATTCATACCAAATTGTGCTATAACGTGTCTGAAAAAGACATTTTAGAAAAACAAATGGAAAAGCTCATTTGGAACAAAGGCCTCATCAAGTGTATATTGTTCTCTTTAATTTTAGCATTATTGGTAACCAGTCCACTACTTTATCCCAAATAAACTCAGAGTCATGCTTCAGTGCCTGCAAAAAACAGGACAGTCGTCTGGCTGTGGGCCTTCGACAGCTATAGAGTACGTGGGACCCAGCATGGTGAGCACTGCGCTGGACCTGCTGTCCTCCCATTGTCCTCTGCGGTCTGTTTAAGCCTAGGGCTCCCAGCAGTCACAGAACCCTCCATGCAGCCTGCTCTCTTTCAGTTGTGAACCTCTAATTCACTCAGTGTTCTCATTCATGGAATCTACTGCTTCATCTTCACCATAGAAGACAAGTTTCAGCACCGAGTTAAAAATCATATACTCACATACTCAAGAAATCAGGATACCATATAAAATAGAAGGCAAAGGTAATTTTCTTCTTTCCTGTTCTTAATTGTTACAAATATAATGTTTCCCATTTATTTAAAAAAAGAAATAATCAAATCCATCACAGGTATCTCTAAAAAAAAAAATTCAGCTTTCTAAATATTCCTGCCTTAGCTTCCTTTTTTTTTTTTTTTTTTTTGGCTTTTTAAGGCTGCACCCTTGGCATCTGAAAGGTCCCAAGCTAGGGGTCAAATTGAAGCTGTAGCTGCTGGCCTACACCATAGCCACAGCAACACCCGATTCCAGCTGCATCTGCAACCTACAGCGCAGCTCACAGCAACCCCAGATCCTTAACCCACTGAGCAAGGCCAGGGATTGAACCTGAGTCCTCATGGATACTAGTCGAATTCGTTATCACAAGCCACAACAAGAATTCCCTGTCTTAGCTTCTTTAAAGACCATTTTAATTTGCCATGTATTCAAAATACTAAATATTTGGACTTCTACTGTTAAGAACAACTTCACAAATCACAGCACTTTTCCTTCAGTAACTTCTGCTTTGCAGTGTTAAATGTAAATGCTTTTAAATTTTCAACCTCAGAGTTTCCATCATGGTTCAATGCAAACAAATCTGACTAGTATCCGTGAGGATATGGGTTCGATCCCTGGCCTTGCTTAGTGAGTCAGGGATCTGGCATTGCTATGGCTGTAGTGTAGGCCGGCAGCTATAGATCCGATTCAACTCCTAGCCTGGGAACTTCCATGTGCCATGGATGTGGCCCTAAAAAAGCAAAATAAAATAAAATAAATTTTCAACTTCAATAATATTAATAACCTCTGAGAGCCCAGAAATGAAATATACAGCATTTTATATAAACTGTGATCTCAACTCCTTACCTCATAAAAAGACATTTTGAAAAAATCAGGAGAATATGTAAAATTGAATCACTTTGTGTGCAGCAGGGAGTTTCACAACATTGTAAATCAACTCTACTTCAGTGAAACTTTTAGAAGTGAAAAATAAAAAAAGATCAGAAGGAAACCAGAAATCAGCTTTTAGAATTTCTTTATTTTCTTGGCACCTTAAAAGATAAAAACCTAACCTTTGATATGAAGGATTTACGTTAAAATTTCAGAATCACCAAGGCTATTCTTGCCTTTCCTTGAATTCTATGCGTCATCTGCCACGTGAAAAGGTCTGTTACCCACCCAGTCTGTGAACTGACCTCCTTCTTGTGGTGGGGGGCTGGGGGGGCAAGGATGTGAGAATGACTCCATTTTGGAGGTTCAGTGCCTTGAAGAACTGCCACGGGGACTCTCACTCCCTGAGTGCAGGTGTCCTTAGACAGACCCGGGAGCCACTTACTTTTTTGCACACACTGGACATTTTTCAGCTCAGGGCTCCACTTAAGGCTGGATCCACAGAGAAGTGTCGATGGACCTTCTAAGGACATGCTGCCTGAACAGGAAAAGGTCACCTTCTCGCCAACTGTGTAGAAAGGCTTGCGGGGATGACTCTGTAAGCCACCCATCAGTGTGGGTAGGACACAGGCAATTTCTAAAGAGAAAACAGAGGAAAAATACAAGGGTCATTGCTTTCCTAAGTCATCTTTAAAAAAAAAAAAATGACAGCTTTGAATGGTGCTGATACACCTGTTCTGCTTTTTTTCAAATTAGAGGACAAGGAGGAAGGGTGATTTCATTCTTAGTGTGCCCTGAAAGACATGTCCCACCTTGCCTGGCATGCAATGACAGGAATGACTGAAGACTAAAACAGTCCCCGCCCTCTCCCTCCTACCCTCAAAGCAATGCGACAACTTAAAATGAAGAAGCCTGTAGAGCCCTGAAGTCCAGCCTGCTGTCAGCCTGCCTAAAGTCCAGCAGACTTTCCACGGCTGCCACTTCTCTCCCTTGTCTGGTGAAGTCCCACTAGAATTTTCCCAAGAGCTGTGTTCATTTGCATATCATTAGCATGTATCCAATTAGATATTTTACTATCTGAAATTGCCAACAAACTGCCTTTAACCTTGTGACCATAAAAGCATTAAATCTTTGGTTTCCCATTTCTGTTTTTTCTTATTCCATTACATTCACTAGCTCAAAACTTCCCTAAAAAACAAGGAGGAAAGTGAGAAACATGTATAATCATGGAAAGCAAGATAGAATTCACAATTTAAAAAAATAATCTTGGAGTTCCCGTCAGGGCTCAGTGGTTAACGAATCCAACTAGGAACCAAGAGGTTGCGGGTTCGATCCCTGGCCTCTCTCAGTGGGTTAATTACCATGAGCTGTGGTGTAGATCACAGATGCGGCTCGGATCCTGTGGCTGTGGTGTAGGCCAGTGGCTATTGCTCTGATTGGACCCTAACCTGGGTATCTCCATATGCCTCGGGTGAGGCCCTTAAAAAATAAAGCAAAATAAATACATAAATAAATAAAATGAGCAGAGGATCTAAACAGACATTTCTCCAAAGAGGACATACAGATGGCCAACAGGCACATGAAAAAAAATAATAATAATTCAGCATCACCGATTATTAGAGAAAGGCAAATCAAGACTATAATGAGGTATCACCTTGCTCTGGTTAGAATGACCCTCATCAAAAAGTCTGCAATAATAAATGCTGGAGATGGTGTGGAGAAAAAGGAACCCTCCTACACTCTTGGTGAGATGTAAATTGATCCAATCACTATAGAGAACAGTATGGAGATTCCTTAAACAACTAAAAATAGAGTTACCATATGATCCTGCAATCCCATTCCGGGACATATACCCAGAGAAAACTCTAACTCAAAAGAATACATTTACCCCAATGTTCACAGCAGAACTGTTTGCAACAGCCAAGATATGGAAGCAACCTAAATGTCCATCAACTGATGAATGGATAAAGATGTGGTGTGTGTGTGTATATATAATGCAATATTACTCGGCCAATAAAAAAGAATAAAATAATGCTATATTCAGCAATATGGATGGACCTAGAGATAATCATACCAAGTAAAATAAGCCAGAGAAAAACAAATATCATATAATATCACTGATATGTGGAATCTAAAAAAAAAAATGATACAAATGAACTTATATACAAGACATAAATAGACCCACAGGAATAGAAAACAAACTTATGGTTACCAAAGGGGAAAAGTGGGGAGGGATAAATTAGGAGTTTTGGATTAGCATATATACACTATTATATATAAAATAGATAACCAACAAGGATCTCCTTATAGCATAGGGAACTATACTCCATATTTTGTAATAACCTATAAGGGAAAAGGATCTGAAAAAGGATATATATATATGTATATATCTTTATACACACATACATGTATATACACACACAGATATCTATAACTTGAAAAATAATATTAAATTTATATATATATATATATATATATATATATATATATAACTGAATCACTTTGCTATACACCTGAAAGTAACACAACATTGTAAATCAACTATACTCCAACAAAAATAAATAAATAAAAATAAACAGTGTACTGGAGTTCCCCTGCGGCACAGCAGGCTAAGGATCCGGCATTGTCACTTCAGTGGTTCAGGTGCTGCTGTGGTGCAGGTCCAATCCTGGTCCGGGAACTTCTGCATGCCCCGTTGTGGCCCAAGAGAAAAAAAAAATGTCTCGGTCTTAGCCAGAACTGAGCTCCCTGATCTATTCTAATTCGCACCAAAAACTTTAAAATTGCAATAAAACATGCCTCACCTAACAGGAACACAACTAGAGAAAACTGAGGGTTTCTTCAAGGCACTCCTGAAACTTAGACAAGATCATACAACCTTTCAGGAAAAGGAGATGAAGACATGGACACAGAGAAAATATTTATCCTGATCCACTCCCTTCCGCATTATTCTTTCATCTTCAGTTATACACTATAACCAAGGCCACTCACTCTGACAATGCATTTTCCCAACAATCCACTGTAAATCTTCTCCACATCTGGCAACAGGGTCTCCAACAAGAGAGTATCCTTCGTTGCAAGTGTACACTATGTTTTTCCCAACAGGAAATGTGGTGTCTTCATTCTAAACAGAAATAAAAGATGGAAAGAGGAAGAACATGTCTATTTTGCATTAATAAAATGTTTCTTTAGAGATATTTGACCTATAAACTATGAACTCTTTAATCATCAGGCAACCTACATTCAAATAAATCATTCTGAAAACTATCTGTAAATCATTTTTCCCTGTAGAGTCCAAGCCAACAACCCTGGCACCACCATTAATTGAAATAAAGCTATTAATGCCACTGTACTGTAATTTATTGATTGTTCTCCTAAAACCAAGCACTATACTGAATATTTTACTAAAATTATTCAGTGTGGCGCTCCCATCGTGGCTCAGCAGAAACGAATCTGACTAGTATCCATGAGGGTGCAGGTTTGACACCTGGCCTTGCTCAGTGCGTTAAGGATCCAGCGTTGCCATGAACTGTGGTATAGGTCGCAGACACAGCTTGGATCTGGTGTGGCTGTGGTTGTGGTGTAGGCCAGCAGCTACAGCTCTGATTCAGCCTCTAGCCTGGGAACTTCCATATGTCATGGGTGTGGCCCTAAAAAGACAATAAAATAAAATAGAGGAGTTCCCATTGTGGCTCAGTGGTTAACGAATCCTACCAGGAACCATGAGGTTGAGGGTTCGATCCCTGGCCTCGCTCAGTGGGTTAAGGATCTGGCGTTGCCGTGAGCTGTGGTGTAGGTTGCAGACGTGGCTCGGATCCTGCATTGCTGTGGCTGTGGCAAAGGCCGGCAGCTACAGCTCTTGTTAGACCCCTAGCCTGGGAACCTCCATATGCCGTGGGTGCGGCCCTAGATAAGGCCAAAAAAAAAAGACAAAAAATAAAATAAAATAAATAATTCATCGGGCACTGCTCAAGCAACTTCTCTTACACTTTCAGGAAAGTCTGTTGTTGGATTTTGGAAATGACCTTGTCAATCAACTCTTCCTAGTAAGGTGTTACAGGCTGTCCATTGGCAATACTGCCCAATAAATGCCAGTTTGAACCAGTAGAAATTTTAAACCCTATCAACATGTTCATGAAAGTTTAGGTTCCTCACTGATGACTTTTAGGGGAAGTATAATATTGATCTTCACCCACCGCTGTCCCTCCCCAGCCCCATCCTGGAAGGGGAGCCCTGCTGGACCTGGGTCAGATTCAAGGACATGTCATTAGCCTAGAGCTCCAGGTGGGGAGGTTACATGGTGAAACAAGGAAGAATCTGAAGTCTGAGCCTTGAGGGGATAACCATGCTCATTTTTTGTCTCTCTTTGGTCCTTATCCTTCTAGTTCTCTGCTACCCAAGAAAACGGTGAGGAAAATCAGGCTGGGAGAAGGCTTGAAGCTGGATCGGCTCTACCGCAGGCATTAGAACACAATTCTGTGGTGCCTTCTCATCATAGTCTTGCTCCTCCTGGCCCAGTTTGGCTCCAGCAGGGGAGCTGGTAGGAAACAGAGGGCCTAGGATGGTACTGAAGAAGGGATTTCTACTTGGCAAAATCTAACTCACCAGTGTGTAAACCTGGCCATCTCTGTCAGAACCACGAGTAGCAATTTCAAAAAAAGGAAAAAAAAAGATTCTCAAGCTCCACCCTAAACATACAAAATGAGAAAAGCCAGAGAGCAAGGGGCAAGCAGAGACCTACTGTTAAGTTCCCTGAGTGCCTCTGACGTAGCCAGTTCCCGGGACGGTATTTGCATCCCCAGCTCCTTACAGGACACACGTGCACTGGAGTTTAAGACAGCAGCTTCATGTTTGCTGAAGCATATGAGTTTGCTCGGCCTCATTCTACAAGCATGTTCCCCAGGAATTTCATGGATTATGGTGACTATAGTGGGACAATATGAGTGCTAGAGATGCTAGGTTCATAATCTCTCCACACACACACACAAACACACACAAACACATACATACACATATATACATACATATACATACACGCAAATACACAAATACATGCCAACACACATGTATACACACATACCAATACACACATGCATGACACATATACACACACACACAAACACAATACATATACACATATACACACAAAAACACATACATACACACATACCAACACACACACACCTCTTCCCAACAGTACCTACATTTGGGGAAACTTCAGCAAATGCTCAGTGAGTGACTGACTGTTCAAGGGTCTCTACCTGGGGTTTTGAACCAAAAGCCTCAGCACAACAAGGAGTGAGAAAAGCATGAGTTACTATGGCCCCAAAGCCAAGAAATTCTCCCAGAATGACAAGTGGCAGATGACTTGTGTTCCTTCCTGAACAAGAAAATTGCTCAAAGTACAAGGACCCATATCTCACCAGACACTGGCTAAACAATTTACTGGCTCCTGGAATGAATCTTAATGTTTCACCTCAACCCCCTTTTCATGGAAAAATTTTTAAAGATTCCTTTCAGTGGAAAAAATAGGGAAAGCTCTCTATGCTGAAAAACTTGCTTATAGATTCCTATTTTCGTGTTTAGAGTGGAAATGTTTAGCAGCTCTCTGTCATAATTACATTTTAATTAATTGGGTGGTAATACTGATTTCGCTTGCCACGGGGCATTTACTGCCCTCTAGAGAATTCTAATCACTTTGGGCCAAAGAAGAAAAGTCACAAGCAAAAACCCTCACCGCTAAAACCAAAATGCACACATAAAATGTTTAGTACTGTTTCATCGTGGAAAGAAGAAACAGATTATGATATCAGCAGAGAGCTAGAACTTGGAGCAAAGAGTGTGTGTAAAGGAAAAAAATATATCTTTCATAACCAACTTGAACAAATCCATCTTTCAAGGCAGGAGGTGATGGACAGAATTCTGTTGGAACCAAAGACAAAGGGAAACAATGTGGTTCAAGCAATCTGAAAAGAAAAAGGAAACAAAAGGTTACATTAATATGGTGGATTTCCACGGTTTAATAAATGTCTACATCACAGTGAATTTTTCATTTGCATCTGAAGGGGCTCCATTCATGTAAGTATATAGATGTGATATTTTTGTCATTTTCAGAACCAGGTATCTGATCATATCCTGTGATAGAAAACACAAACGTGTAAACTCAGGCTTCCAAAAGGTAACTACTAGATCAATAGTACAGAAAACAAATGGGAAGGAAAGAAAAAGAAAGGCATTAGACAATTTCTGTGATACCCAGAGGTCAGCTGTCTCATGCTTAATTTTTCTCCTGTTGTTTGGGTCTTAAATACTTTTAACACAAAATAATTTTGTATTGAAAATGAGGTTATTTGAGTTTGTCATCCTGCAAGCGAGGCAACACAAAATAATGTCTTTTGACTGAGCGCTCGCTATGTGCGAGGCACTGCGTCAGATATTCTACAAATGCACATCAGCTCGATTGCCCTTCACGGTAACCCTATCAGGTACATGGAGAAAGGCTCAGAAAGTTCGAATAACTTATGCAAGGCTATAGAGTAAAAACTACCAGGTCTGGATTCGCATCCAGCAGTTAGGTTCCTCCAATCCTGCTTTTTCTACCTCTCACCAGGCCGTCTTTAAGGGAGCTCCCAGGACTTAAAATGATAATGAGATTCGTCGTCACACAGTAGTGTTCATCAGTGGCCTCAGTAGCTGCCACCAGTATTACCTCCACTCCAGAAACACGAAATCTGAGGGAAGCGTTTACCAACAGCCTGGCAGCATCACCTCCTTCTGAGCTGAGTCCTCTCTATTCCTGCCGCACAAGTATGCGTGATTCTTCACATTTCTGAGTTTCAGAAACTCCGAAGTGTGAAGAGAATGCGGAAACTCAGACATGTGAAGAATGAAGCCTAATTTTCCTTTTCGTACTGAGAGGAAGAGGATGGAGCCCCCCCTCTGAGAACCAAGAAGAGTGAGCATTCCCTCGGTGCCTTCCTTAGGGTGCTCCTGTCTGTCCAGCTTTGTGTCTAACGGCAGGGGATATGCACCCATTCGGGCAGAGGCCTCCTCAGAGACCCTCATCTTCCCAGAGGTCTGTGCCCTAAAGCCAGCGTTCTCCTCCTACCACACTCTCGCATGCTCGCCAACTCCCTTAGCCCAAGAGATACTGGTTATCGGTGGGCTGTGAGGCAGCCAAGACCTGGGACTAAGGCATCTCTCACCTCCCTACACTAATACCAGACAAGCCTCTTACATCCTTCTTCTACTCACATGACCTTCAAGTAACCTCACCAGAATTCTTGCTGATCCCTGATCAGAAAAGGTTAATAAAGACAGTGTAAAACAGTGGAGTATGGATTAAGAATTCTGACCCAGGGGTATGATTCATCAATTTAAGCATGTTTGAAGATAGCTTTTGCAAGACCCTGGCAAATGGGAAGTTGGTATGAGAAAACTGGGCTAATCAGTGGCCATGTGAGCCATTTCAAATGTGTGCTTCATTCTTAGTCCAAAATAAACAAATAAGAGGAAGTGGTATATCTGAAAACTAAGACAGCTATTGTTGTGCCAGGCACTACACTAATCACTCTACATCCTTAACCTCATTTAATGCTGACAATACCCTTTATAATGCATCTACAATTTTTATCCTAGTTTTAAAGATGTGGCAAGTAACTTGCCCAAGGTTATGGAGCAAGTAGGAGGCAGATCTGCTTGATCCCAAGCTGCTGCTCATGTCCACTGAGCCAGACTGTCTCCCAGTTCCACAGTCTCCTATAACACCTGCATCAGGAAAACCTGAAGTGCCCAAGTTCAAGTTGGCCATAACAGGCCTCTCTCCTTCAAGTGAGCCCAGTGCTAATGAAATGGAGCAGAACCCTCTGGCCCTTTTCCCTCCACCCCAACCATGTCTTCTGCCTGCCTTTTGTTTGTAGAAAAACTTTAGCCAAAGAATAAGTTTAATCAGAGAAATAAGAAAAAGCAGAAACAGAGGGAAATAGTCAAACAAGACCAAATAATAATAGTTTGTTCATTAATCAAAGTCAAGGACATTTAGTTCCTCCTCAAGGGCTGTAGATAATATTCTGAGTCATATCCTTTAAGCTATCTTGTAGACACTTAAACCCCCACCAGATGGAAGAAGTTAACATGATAACTGGACCATAGCCAGGACATAAGTTGCCACAATTCCAAGAATTGTCCTCAAAGAAATAGGAACAAACTGACCCTGGAACTGAAGACTAACTGTACTTAAAACAATCAAGATGATGCTGGTCAGACCACCACATGATCAATTTCAAGAGGACTGTCAGAGCTGACTGCTCTTTCTGCATGCAGCCCCTTCCCTTCACCTATAAAACTTTGCCCACTGATTGTCAGTGAGGGGAGAGGGTCAGCCACTGGATAGAAGTCCATGCCACCTCCCCAGTTGCTGGCATCCAAATTAAAGCAAACTTTTCTTTCCACCAGCCTTGCCTCTACTGGCTTTGGAGTGGACCCCAATTTCAGTCATGCTAAGATCATAGCACTTCCTGATTAAAAAAAAAAAAACTCAGTTTAAAGTTTCAGTCTCTCAATTGCAGCATTTGAGTGTTCCATACTGACTGCAGAGGGCACTGAGTTTTATCTAACTGCCAGATGATCTGGTCCCCATTACCGCAGATGCTCCAGCTCCTCATCTTCGCATTGCCTGCTTTCTGATGTTTCTCCAATACAGGATTTCCCACCCCCACTGGGGGGTGGGTTATTGCATTTTCGGTTCCTTATTTTCTTCCCTTGGACACAGGGGCCCCAAGAGGACCAGCAACTCCACCCTCCATCAACGCCTCCTATAAATAAGAGAGAGGTTGTTAAGGAAGTGTCTGGTGAGCAAGATTTCAGAGCTTAGTGCTAAGCTTCCTGCTATGTGGTTATTAGGGGAGGGGACAATCTGGGGATCTATTACCTTCACTCTGTTCACAGAGGTCTTCTACAATGACCAGAATGTCTCTGCACACTGACCAATTCACGTTCTTTATAAGAAAATAATTGTCCTTAATAAGGGTGGATTAATGAACTTCTTACAATAATATCTTAAATGGTTTATTATTTCACAACTGCTCCAAAGCATTTTCACATGCATTTTATCATTCCTTTGCTGCTCACAGGAATGAAAGCAGGTGGGCAAGAGGTTTGTTAAGTTTCTCATTGGATAGGTGTGGAATCCAAGACAAAGTGGTTAAATGTTATGCCCAGTGCTATACCAGCTGCCAAGAGCCATATCCAGACTGTAACTCAGTCTTATGGCTGAGTTCAGGCTCTTGTTATCACCCCCACTGTCTCTCAATAAGGCAAATAAGTTCCTATTTGTTGTTGTTTTTGTTTTTGGCTGCACCCAGGGCATGTGGAAGTTCCCGGGCCAGGAATCAAATCCAAGCCTCAGCTGCGACCTCCACCACAGCTGTGCCACTGCCGAGCCAGGGACTGAACTGGTGCCACCACAGAGACAAACCCCATCATTAACTCACTGTGCCACAGCAGGAACTCCCATAAGTTCCTAGTGTTAAAGCAACGATTGGGTGTGAGAGGAACATAGTCTAGGGGGTACTCCAGGCTGCCAAGGCCAGCGCTGGTGCTGTACAAAATGAGGAAATGCCTAAGTAGGAGAAATGCTGCTACCTCCTGTCGGCATCCTTCTCCAATCCACAGACACCCCCTCAACCCACCCTGGCGACCTTCCACTCGGGGCTGATCCATGGCTCAGAGTTTTTTCAGCATTTTCCCCATTACATTCCATGGGGAGGAAAGAGTGAGTGTGCAGCATATTCCAGAGCTTTGCTTTCCTAGTTAGGACCTGCTCTCAGAAACCATTGCCCCAACGCATTATTTCCTAATAATAGATGGGTGGGTTGACTGCTCCTCAGCTACTTCCACTGTGTGACCTACGTCCCTCTTCTTTTACTCCATCCACACTAACTCCTCAGTATCACACACACCAAAACTAAAATAATTTGCATAACCTTCCCATGGTCTTCCTTACCTTTTCTCCTATAATTAGAAATTGAGTTAATGAAGTAGTCCCCTAACATTGTAAATCGGGTATGCTTTAATTTTAAAAATAAATAAATTTTTAAAAATAAAATATAGGGTGAAAAAAACCGTAAAATTAGTGAATATATAAAGCAGTCCCTTGAGTATATTAACAGGTAATAACAGCTTAATGTATTATGGTTGCTACTCCACTCCTCACCAGCAGGGGGAGCTTCCATTTTATCAAATAGCCGTAAATCCAAGCCTCAAAGGAATGAATGACAGTTTAGGATAGATCACTTGGGGAGACATTTGGAATCAAGGATGCCTTCTTGATACTTGTCTATAAGCAACCATGGTTTAGTCGTGTACTTATTCATTTATCAAACATTTATTAAGTGACTCCTCTGAGTGAAGCCCTCTGGCCAGCTTTGGGAATAAGGAATCGAACAGTTCTGACCTTAGGAAATGAGTTTTCTAGAGGAAAGAGACGCATAAATAAATACAAAAACAAATATACACAAATTATCTCATATTTTGACTTTATGAAGTCAACTTCACATACTAGATATTTAAAGCACTAATTACTCTGTTGAGCACACAGCTGATGTTCAATAAACATTTATGACTGATTGATTAATGGGACATAATGCAAAATAGAAAGAAAGTGGTTCCCAAGAGCTTGCCACCAGAAAGGTTAGCGCGAATACAAGCTCCATAGATCTAAGCTATGACAAATCCTTAATGAGATGATTCTGGAAGAATGGAGGTGTTTTAGGCATAAATCTATTCTATGGAGATTGGAGAGTAGAAGGCAGGGTGGGTCTGTTAGTTCGGATGGGAAAATGGAGAGATAACAGAGGGCTGTGACTCCAGTAGCTATATTACAGAGGTGGGATAGAGAAGGAAGTACTGAATTCAAAGCCTGATGAGACTTCCAAATCTCTATACTCAAAGAAGCACGAGCTCAGAATCCAGAAGGAAAGGGCCTTTGCAATGTGTCCAGCGTAACTGGTGAGAATGCAACACACTGACCTGCATGATCCCCTACGAGGACTCCTTGTTCACACGCCACACCAAATGTTTTTGGTTTGCAATGACACTGACACTGGGTCCCCTCGACGGTGGCCATGCCACCATTTTGACAAGGTTGGCAATGGCAGGGGTCAAATTCATCCAGATACTCCTCGAGGGCCCGTTTCAGGTATAGCCTTTTCACAGAGGCACAGGGTACTTCCTTTACCAGCTCATACAAAGGTGTCAGCTACACAGATAAAGATATCTCGGTCAGCAATCAGGGTTTTAGGTGAGAATATTTTCCTTTCAGCACTTTGACTCAGTCCCCATAAAAACAAAGCCAAAAGCGCCTCTGATGTTAATTCCAACTATTGCTTGTTCAAATATAAAGAGAAAGCAATTCACTTTATTTATAAGACAAACCCAGGAAAAAATAGGACCAGATGGGGAAGCGATAATATTTGGGAAGGGATAATATTTTTATCTTGTGTGCATGCATAAAATGTTTAAAAACCAACAGGATGTTCTTTTCTAGTTATTGACAGATTATTTTGAAGACAACACGTTTCCACTCCCGTGGAGGATGGAACAAAGGGAAATGCACTTAAATTACAGTCAAGAAGTAAATTTAAGATTAAATATCTTGACTCTGAGATACTTAACATGTCTCTCTAGTGGAGACCATGATTCTCTCTCCTTGAAGAAATTTTCAACAGGTAGGCATCACGGCTCTGTGTTGGAGAGGTCTGATGAAGAGCAATTTCGAGAACCAGAGACGTGCTCGCTAAGCTCCAATAATCTGCTCTCTTAGAAACAAAAATGCTCTGATTTGTAATCTTGGCCAATTACTGCAGTGTAAATATTCTCACCATGGCCAGTTTGGGGTTACCATCATGATGTCACTGAGCACGCAGTTGGGCAGAGATGTGCACCACTGGCTCTTGAGAGAGTCAGCACAAGCTGGCTGGAGCAGCACCAGTATGGAGGTGAACTTCGAGAGTCACACTTCCCTCTATCTCTGCCCCGGCAGAAAGCCAGCAGTGTTTACAGGGTTCTGCCAGAGCTCCTCAGGTACCCTCCTAACACCATACTGAACCCACTTACCTCCCAATAAGGGGGGGTGGGGGTGGGGAGGTGTTCTGGATTTATGGTGTTCTGTCAGTGTCTACTGTACAGCAAAGTGACCCAGTCACACGTATATACATACATTCTTTTTCTCACATTATCCTCAATCATGTTCCATTGCAAGTGACTGGATACAGTTCCCTGTGCTATACAGCAGGATCTCATTGCTTATCCACTCCAAACACAACAGTTTGCATCTATTAACCCCATACTCCAAGTCCATTCCACTCCTTCCCCCTCCCCCTTAGCAACCACAAGTCTGAAAACAGATTATTTTGAATAGTAATGAATGTCACCTTAAGATGACTTCCCAGGGAAACTGCCCCCCCACCCTTATTGGGAGGTAAGTGGGTTCAGTATGGTGTTGGGAGGGCACCTGAGCAGCTCTTATACTTTTGGAGTTTATAAATGTGCCAGGTTTCTTAATCTCAAAAGGCAAGTTTGACCTGGAACCCTGCCTGACTCTCATGACAGGGAATAACAGATCACAGAATCCCTTCTGCTATAGCATTTGTTTTAAAAATGTTCCATTAAGATTGCTATATTGGGGAATAAAACAAGCATATTGCAAATTTTGTGTTTCCTTATGTACAATTTTGTCCATAAGAAACACCAGGTGGACACAGAAAACTGTGCACCACTGAACCAAGCTGCGTAGAAATACACAAAACACACACGCAAGCACACACCTCAAACACCCATCTAGTTCACCACCTGTATAATAAACTACACCCGTCCACAAAGGCTGTTACCACTGCCCATCATGTCTGATAGTGTGCCTTCTACCACTTCCCAGTAATTCACAAGCAACCTTCCATCACCCAGCAAGCTTAGATCTTCTTCCGGGAGTGGGCTACATTGACTGTACACATGTATGTACATGCATCTCTTAACAATTTAACACATAAAACTGCTACTGTTTTTATTGTGCCTTTTTTTTTAATGTCCCCACCTGCAGCACGTGGAAGTTGCCAGGCCCGGGAATGAATCCGAGCCCTGACTTTGACCTGTGATGCAACTGCAGTAACACCAGATCCTTTAACCCACTGCACCAGGCCAGGGATCAAACCCATGCCTCCTCAGTGACCAGAGCTGCTACAGTCAGCTTCTTAACCTACTGCATCATAGCAGGAACTCCTATTGTGCCTTTTTTTTTTTTTAATGAGTGTCACAGATAAAGTTTTTGAGTGTTGTGTTCCTAATCCCCTTTTTCCCATAAGCCCTGTGGTCTTTAGTGTGTAATTTTGCCTAGCTCTCTGATTTTTAGGAACGCATATATTGTTTTATTAAAAGAACTGATGTACTAATAAAACATCCCCAAATTCTGCCAGCCAAACTGATTCTTTTAGAACTGATTTGCATGACTCTAGAGGCCTCTAGACTCTAGTCATGTAAGCCATGGCCACAGGAAGAAAGGTGATCTGACAAAAGTAACACTAGACAAGCCCAAATGCCTTCCTCTTGCAAGAATCTCTGACTCTTCTGAATCAGGGACCAAGGAAAACATAATCAAATTTAAGTCAAAAGCTTGAAATGCAAATTTTATCATTAATTTCTCTTGGGCTTTATCAGACATTTAACCTTTACAGCTGAAATATGGACATACAAGATAACGAGCCTTCTGTTTGCTAGTATGTATGCATTCATTTTACTATACAAAACATAATTGGGAAATGCAAAGTACAGCCTTCTCTGTTTAACCACCTTGATTTAATCTCGATTTCCCAGTGCCCATAAACTCGACTGCTTTCTGGTGCCTTCAGCAGAACATTGCGTACCTTTTGTTTTATGACTGCGGGAAGATCAGTCACAGATCCTGCCCAGGAAGAATAGCGCTGTTTGTTTCCAGCAGGGTTGTCCAGCTCCAGGTAACTAAGGCCAGACACAAAGCCAGAACGTCCCCCTCTGACAAATGGGACCCCTCGCAATACATTGCTCTGAGTTCCTGCTCAAGGAGAAATCAAATGAAATAAGTTACAGTGCATAAATACAATGAAAATGAGAACAGCAAAGTGAAAGTCAAGTATTTTAACACAATCCATCCAATTATATGACATTCTGGAAAAGGCAAAACTATGGAGACAGTAAAAATACCTCTGGTTACCAAGGCAGTGGATAGGAGGGATTTTTAGAAACTTTTGTGGATTATGATAGGATTTTTAGGGCAGTGAAATTGCTCAGTGTGATACTATAGTGGACACACATCTTTATGGATTTGTCCAAACCCACAGAATGTACAACACGGAGTGAAACCGCATGTAAACTATGGGCTGTGGGTGATTATTATGTGTCAGTGTAAGTTCAGCAGTTGTAAGAAATGGACCACTGTGCTGAAGATGCTGACAGCAGAGGAGGCTCTGCCTGCAGAGACAGCAGGCTATGGGAACTATCTATACTACTGGTCAATTTTTTATGAACTTTACTCCAAAAAATATCTACTTCTCTCACTCCCTGCCAAGAAACAAAATTTAGTGCTTCCTACTAAGCCATGGTTCTACTGTTTGACTGTAAGACTGCAGTTGTATTTCTAATGAGCAAGGAACCACTGGTCTGATACTGTGAGTATGTCCCGCTCTTTACCTGCAGCTTTTGGTAGCTTTTCAGACTGAATGTTCGTTACTAATTTTTTGGTATGAGTAATGCTTGCTTCTCATCATTTGAAACGTTTGTTTTTCACTTTTACAGTAAAACCTCATTGATTCCTCCTGGATAAATAATGAGTTAAGCTGAAGGGTTTGCTGAAGCAAATTAATAGTTGGTAAGGAAGCCTGTTGTTTCTGGACTATTTAAACAATTTTAGCACTCTTTAGAGCACCTTTTTACCAGTTGATGTGCCAGTTACTGATCACTGTTTTCAATTATATTAAAATAACTTCTGTGAGGATCTTTATGAGGTCACACCTTTTCTTAGATGCACTCAATTTATTCTTTATACCTAATATATATACCTGTGTATTGCATGGACAACTTAAATATTTTTCTTTTAAGTTTATGAACATTTTCAACTAAACAACCTCACTTTGTCCCTAATGAATTTTAATTAATTTAGGTTTCTTTGTAGCTTATTTTTCTCTCAGTGCATCTTGCGATATAATTTGCTTGTTTCCATTTTGGTTTTTGAATTGTTTCTTTCATTCACAGTCTCTTAACCTCAGTGAGGCCCACTCTGCCTTGTGAAAGTCCAAAGACTCCCAGAAAACTTTGTACATTAAACCATTTTATAAAACCAAGTTTGACTAAATACTTTCAAGTTTGTTTTACCTTAGAAAAACAGAACATTTTCCATCAGAATTATCTGCCTATATTTAAAACTGCCAAACTACCTTATAGTACGTTTCCACTTTTATTGCTTTGGAGCTAAGCGCTAAATGTTTTCCTAGTCAAAAATCTTCTACAGTCTCATTTTAATATCTTAAACTATTATGCTGTAAACAATTTTAGTTTCATGGTCCTTTTTGGTTTTTTAATTACCTGTAGGTTTATGTTCCTCCTCACTGAATTTCATATTTGAAGGACTGTTGTCTTGATTGAAATAAATTTGCACAACCATTGCATTTCCAGCCAACTGCATTTCCATTCCTCTGGTTGGAAATGCCAGTAGTTTGGGGATAGACTTTTAAATGTCCTTGTGGACCCACTGGGGAGCACTCTGCCTGACCTCCACACTAAGACTGTGGTAGAGAAAACCACGAGCCATGACTTTCTCTGGGTACATCAGGGAGCTCAGCAGGGCCCTGTCTTTTTGGTGACCCTGTAGGGACTTCATTGTTTCTTTCTGACTCAAACAATAGGGGATCCTGTTTTTTAACTCCTCAGAGGAATTGTTCTTTGGCTCAAAACTTGGTTATTTTCCCCACGAATTAGTTTCCTGTGTTGATTTCACCGGAATGTAAGAGCAGGGATTCTTGTCTGTTTTGTCTTCTGCTGTATCACCAGCACATAGATCAGTGTCTGGCGTACATAGTCAATGCTCAATAAAAATATGTTCAATGAATTTCTAAAAAAAAAATGATATCTATTAAAAGAAAAAAGACAAAGTCAATACCTGACAGTAGAGGACTATTAAGAAATTATTATTCATACTCTTAATGCCCTCAGTGTAATGAGAATACTGGTTATACAGATTGACTGTCTTGCTTCTTGAATGATCTATGCATATATTTAGGGATGGAACATGATGTCTGAAACTTCCAAATAGTTCAGCAAATATTATAAATATTTAAATGTGTATCTATATATGGCTAAGAGTAAACATGATGTCTGAAACTTCCAAATAGTTCAGCAAATATTATAAATATTTAAATATATATATCTATATATGGCTAAGAGTCTACATGTAGATATATATACATATATCTCAATTGTCAAAATAATAATTATTATATATAGAAGGTGGGTATATGGGTGTTTACTACTGTGTTCTTTCAACTTATCTGTATGTTTGAAAATTTTCATAAAACGTTGGGGGGGTTCATTGCATCTGGAATACTAAGAAAAACACTATTAATTAAAGGCATACAGTAATATATAAAAAGTATTCTAAAATGTTCAAAGACTAATCAAACACTTTTTTTCGTTGATGTGCCTATAATTTCAGAAATATTTTCATCTCCATGTATAATTGATTTCCACACTGGTCAGGACTGAAAATTCCTAACTTGCTGATCAGATTTGGAATAATTTTCATTTCCTTTTCTTTTTAACTAAGTTTTGCAATTTCAAATTTCATTTATTTTGAAATTTCAAAATTTTTATAAAATTTTGCAAATGCAAAAGTTATACTTTTACCCTCAGAAATCATTAAAGCCTCAAATTTTTAATAAACTGCCTGAGCGCTTCCTCATTTTCCTCGTGGGCTACACTTTTAACATGCAAATAAATAGTCATAATTCAAATAGTATATGGAGATCCCATCGTGGCTCAGCGGAAACGAATCTGACTAGCATCTATGAGGATGCAGGTTTGATCCCTGGCCTCACTCAGTGGGTTAAGGAACCGGCATTGCCTTGAGCTGTGGTGCAGGTTGCAGACACTGCTCAGATCTGACATTGCTGTTGCTGTGGTGTAGGCCAGCGACTACAGCTCTGATTTAACCCCTAGCCTGGAAACCTCCATATGAGAAAAAAAAAAAAAAAGACAAATATAGTGTATCACCACGTTCAGTCCCTGAACTACCTGAATCAGAATCACTTGGATTGCCTGCAGATTTCTGAGCCCCACTCAAAACCTAGGAGGAAAGAGCTGAGATAAAAGCTTAGAATCAGCATTTGAACAGGCTCCTCCAGGTAATCCTCCCGCATATCTAAGTTTAAATCAGTTAGGTGCGTACCTTAACTGACACACCGGTTGACAAACTGCAGATTCTAAGAAATCAGCCATTATATTCATTTTTAAGCCTGTAGCCTCTCTCTCTCTACATCTCTGTGAGCTCTCTGCCCAGCTGGCCCTCTTCCCCTAGACCATCAGCCTGAGGCAACAGTGAAGGGTCCGGACTGGGAAGCCAGACATTGGAATCTCCCAACTGTAGTCCTGGGCCATCTTTCTGTGCCTCAGTGTCCCTGTCAGTAAAACAAGAATACGAATAATGCTCAACTCTTCATAGGAGAAATATATTGGTTAATTTTCGTAAATCACTTAAAATTTTGCTGGACACGTTCACAAGTGCTACATGTTTGTTAAACACAAAATAAAATAAAATCGGTGAGCAGTTTCTAACTGGCAGCCCAACGAATAACTGGTGTCAGCATCTTCCCAAAGCTCCCACTTTCATGCATATTTCCAGATCGTTATATTTCCATCCTGTTCTAAAATGTGTCCTCCTCCTTTGTCCTGCCAGCTAAAAGAAGACAGGCACTCTCTCTGGCATGTTCACTGCTATATCACCAGTGACTAGAACAATTTCTAGCATGAATTATAGGCTCCACAAGTAGCTGATGAATAAAATAAGTGAATGAGCAAATAAACCTGGTTTAACACTCTGCCTCCCTCCTTCTTGCAGTCATCTACTAATAGCCCAAGAATCCTGACTTCCTCGACGAGAACTTTAGCACCTGGGTCAGTCTTCTCCTTTGACCCAATTTCTGCCGTCACCCCAGGAGGACTTGAGCCCCAGTTGTGCACCAAGGCCGACACGGTGCACCGTGGCCTCGCTTCCATCCCTGCTACACTAAGACTCTCTTCATCTTCGGGCAATTTAGTCTTAATTGCCAAATCCAATGAAGTCTTCAGGCCTTCTTTTACTTAACTTCTCTCTTCCTCCCTGTTGTCTCCTCTACCTTCCACATTACTGGTCCTTTCTGGTTCTTATCCTATCAGATGATTCCTCCCCAGCCCCTCTTCTTTTGCTACAACCTTATCTTTGTCATCTTCCATTTAACCACTCCCTGTATTCAGTCCTTTAATGGCATCCTTTGCCGTCAGTGTGAAACACACATTCCTAACATGGCATCTACACACAATCTAAATCAGCTCACCTTTCCAGTTCCTTCTTCAATCACTCTAAGACTCACACCCCACCTCCCCCAACTCTGCCACCACCATCAGTACCACCACCACCATGCACCAAAAATGTTAAGTGCACCAAGCATCCATGTCACAGAGTGAAACTGAAGCTTCTCCTGATGGTGTCACTTTTCCAGGCTTGTTTGCCAACCATGCTCATAGGGACAAAGGTGGTGTACACTGAGGACAAAGTTACGGTACACAGGAGATGCCCAGTGAATTTCCACTCTGCATGACGTCTCACTGCCGTGACATATGAGAGAGAGATCAGGGTAAAAATAAACAAATATTTGAAAAACACAAAATAAAACATCTGCTAAAATTTCAAAGGTCCTTGGAGATCAGGAATTAACCCCAAGAGAGACAGAGACAAATTTGTAATGCAAATTGCCCTCTTCTCATTTACCTGAAGCCGATTTTAAGGCCTGTTCCATCGCCTTGCATTTGTGCTTTGATGATTTAAACAAAAAACTCATATATGAGGAAGCACATCTCTTCTTATCCTCTGAACTAAGATCTAGGGGGGAAAATTTTAAAGGTGTTTAGTTTGCACATTTGTTAAAAATCTTCTTTGAGATGCTGGCCAGGGGTGAGAGTGGGCTCAGAGGTTGTTTCCTACCACTGTGGCCATATAATCAGAAGTGATATGGAGTTCCCACTGTGGTGCACCGATCCCAGGATCAGGGCATCTCTGTAACTCCAGGACACAGGTCGACATTCCTGGCCCAACACAGTGTGTTAAAGGATCTGGTATCACTACAGCCTAAGTCATAACTGCAGCTCAGATCTGATCTCTGGTCTGGGAACTCCATGTGCCACAGGGTGGCCAAAGAAGAAAAATAATAATAACAATAACAATAATAACAACAACAAATTTTAAAAGCGATATGTACATTTTCAAGTGCTTTGGAAGGGTCAAGGGTCAGAAAAAGTGATATTTAAGTTTTGTAACAAACAAAAGATACATGCATATATTTAGGGATAAAGCATCATGTGTCTGTAACTTACTTTCATATGGTTCAGCCAATACTGGCTTCCATTAGCTTTGACCAGAGGAATAGAGGTGAAAGGATAATTTCTACTTGAAACAAAGTGAGGAGCAGAAGACCTCCTCTGATCTCATGTAAGAAGTCTTGCTCTCCTCCAGGGTGGTAAGAAAGTCCTGACTGATGAGTAGAATGCTGAAGAGGTGATTTGGAATGGAGAAGCAAGTGTGGCCATGAGCTTCAGGACAAAGTTAAGAGGGAGCAAGTTGGGCTTTGAACATTACTAAGCCAGGGCCGGAAGATCTCTGGAGAGCGGGAATGGATGCTGAGACACCACTCTCCCCTCCAACATGGCGGCAGCCGGTGAGAACCATCCTCTCACCATGAAGTCAACCAAGCATAAACTGAGAAGTATGCCCCGATTCTAACAAATATCAGGCAATTCCAGTAGCAACATAGCATAAGGAAAAAGCTAAGCTGATGTTGGAAACTTCTTACAATCTCTACTCCCTTGGGTAAATTTTTTCATGGCACTGAGTCTCCATTTCTCAGCCTATGAGACAAGAGTCGTAGTTGCCATCTCCCTAGGCAGTGGTCAGGGTCATCGCTAACATAGGTGACCCACTTGTCAAGAAGAAGGCATCCCATAAATTTAAACTATTGTTATAAGTCTTAGGTAGTAAGCACACTTGTGATTTCCAGAGCAGATTTTTTTTTTAAAGGGATGTGAATGGTCAAGAAGAGAGGTAAATTAAAAAAAAAAAAACCCTTTGCTGAGAGGTTTTGATTTCTGCAATATCCATAAACTCCTCGTGTGTTTTCCTCAAAGAATATTAATTAATCCGAGAAAAGGGAAAGATTAAAAAGCATTCTAAAAATCCAATCAACACCCTCTGGACATAGCAATAGTGATAATGGCTTAACTCTCATTTCAGGGCACCATCCAAAAGAGTAGGCAGGCTTTTGCTTAAAGCCCGGAAGATGTTGAGTAGAATATAATGGATTCTTGCAATTTTGGATTCCTTTGCAATTGAATCTCTGTCATATTTTAAAAGCACTAAAATTTAAGTTCATGACATGTTATTTCCCCTTGAAAATCCCTGCAATGCTTGCATATGATAATTTTTTAAATATTTACCACTTTCTGCGACTTTCTCTGAGTCCACATAAAATACAACTTTGTATTCTCCTCCTAAGGACCCAGACTGCAGATAATGTGTTCCATACTGGTCGATTAATCTTCGGTAGGCGCTGTAATCATACAGAGAAGGAAGGTAGGAGAGTTCCTTCCAGAATGACTCAGCAAGCTGCAAAAATTCTGGATTGTTATTGATAAACTGAGCCACTTCCACAGTGTTCTGAACAACCAACAACTGATAACTCTATGGGGAGAAGAAAGAGTAAAAGCAGTTTTAGGCTCAAGATAAAAAGGCATAGAAATAGTTCCCTGTCCAGTGTCTCCACCAACAGCCATCTCCATCAATGCAGATTACATGAATTTTTATTTCTGATGCAGGATGAGGTCCCTTCTGAGCCCACTCATCTGAAGCAATCTAAGCTATTTTTGGAATCTTAAACAAAAATAATATCTGAGGGATAACATGGTCCTTTTTTTATATATATATATGACCTTTAAAAACCCAAGACCAAGTTGTTATACCCTCCTCAACTAGAAAAAGAGAATCTGCATCATTAACTGCTAAATAATCTTACAAATAAGGACATAAGGTCCCTAGAGTCCACGTCTTGAGGATGACTTATAAGTAGGGCATCCATATAATTTATCTCCCATACTGGGGTATTTACATGCTAAACCACTTTATAATGAGGTCTCTTAAAACTTTCCTAAGCATCTTTTCTTCTTCCTTTTTTTTTTTTAAGAATGATCTGGTATATTTCTTTTTCTTTTGTCTTTTTTTATCTTTTTTTTGTTGTTGTTTTGTGTTTTAGGACCACACCTGCAGCATATGGAGGTTCCCAGGCTAGGGGTCAAACTGGAGCCATAGCTGCTGGCCTAAGCCACAGCCACAGCCACACCACATCCAAGCAGCATCTGTGACCTACACCACAGCTCATGGCACCTCTGGATCCCTGACCCACTGAGTGAGACTAGGGATCGAACTTGTGTTCTCATGGATGCTGGTCAGATTCGTTTCCAATGAGCCACGATGAGAACTCCCCTAAGCATCTTTTCGTGGTGTCCAAGACAGAACTACCTTACACCAAAATCTCACTTATGTGAATAATATAATATGGATATGATAAATGTTTTTACAGTTTATTTTTCCACAGTCGGCTTCTTAGTCATAAAACAAACAAAATTTGTATCCATTTATACCTTGCTTATGTGGTTTATTAATCAAGGTACTGACTTTAACTTGTGTATAAAATATGCATATTATGAATGATGATCAGCCTGAAAAATTCTTCAGCAGTAAGTGTATGTCAGAACAATCCATCTCAACGGTTCAGGTTGCCCACAATGAAAGTTTCAGTATCTCAAAACAACAAAGTATCTAAAATTAAGTCTTGTAACTGCCTCAGATAAAAATGTTGGTATCTCCAGAGTAATAAAGTACTTTAACATCTTTTAGTTTCATGCATTTTCTTTAAAAAAAAAAAAAAAACTCTGGTATTAGTGTTTCAGAAACATATTTTCATTGGATTTTTTAAATTGTATATAACACTTAAAATAGTAGCATCAGTAATCATGAATTAGAAATTTAGACTAATTTGCACTAGAAGACGTAAAAGTAATGTTTTTTGAGGTTTTTAAATATGAACAAATATTTTAACAAGAAAATTTTAAATTCAAATAAATAGATCACCAAAGAGAATTAACATGGCAAAACTATACTTTTTAAAGAAATATACTGGATTTTCTCTTTGAAGAAGATACTATGCCCTAATTTTAAAAATGAAAGCGGATTCTTTTGGTAAATACACTTCTGTTAATGCTAGAAATTCTTCAACCAGTAAAATATGGAAAAGTAAACCAATATTTCATACTAACCTTTTTCTTAAGGATTTCATGGGTATTTGAATTATAACTGTAGGAAGAAGAGGAAGAACTAAAAATGAAGACCCGTCCTTTACTAGATGATCTATGTTCTGTCGATGTATGTTTTGCATAAGACCAGGTGCTATTGTAAAATTCATAATTAAAATCATTATTTACTTTCACCTATAAAGAAAATGAAGATTTGTGATATAAGCAAATTAGGCCTTAAATATAACCAGGAATCTTTGGTCATGAATCTTTTAACAGGAACACTTCACACAATCTTCTCCAAAAGTCAAAGCTCTTCATCGACATAAAACAACTGTGACTCCTAAGACCAGGACTGTATGAATACAGAGTTCTTAAAAATAATTACTTAGTTCATTATTATAATAATCAGTTAATTGTTATAATTACTCTTTGTCAAACAGGGCACATGGTATTAATAACAACAAAATACATTTGTGTACAAACATCTTCCATTTTCCTTTAAGGTCAACATTTAGCCGAGAAGTGAGCAAATTAACAAGGCTACACTTACAGAGACCTGCAAAGCAGCTATCTCTTGATTTTTCATCTAATGGGGGGAACAGAGGTGCACATAGGTGATATGAACCTGTTGGATCTTTTGGGCTTTGTTCTGCAATGCTCTAGATAATCTGGTAGCGGATTTAAATTTCTAATTCTGTTTGACTTGGACAAATACTAAGATTGGAATTGTTTTTCCTATGCTGGGTGGTAGAAGAAAAATCCCCCCCACCCCAAATTTTAAAAGACAACAGGATAGTCACCTGCAGCTGAGAAGTGATGGTTCCAGCATTCATGGAAAAACCAACATTTCTTTATCCTTTATTTTGTCCTAGATCAAGTGTCAAAATGAAATCCCAACAGTGGACTGGCAAGTAAAATAAATATTGGAAGCAACCAGGGAAATGTGGGATAATGACGAAGTGAGCACACACCCTGTCTAAAAGGGTACCCAACACTCGAATCCACCACATAGACCTGTATGTAACTCTGGGTCCTAATATTGACAGAAAACTGATTTTTCAACAAAAGAGATCTGAATCTTCAGAAAAAAAATCTTTAGTTTTTTTTTTAAATCGTAGGCAACTAACTTGCTAAAACATGTCAATCACCATGAGAATAAAACAAACCATGCAATTATGACTCTCAGGCTCTGCTATATAAATATTCAAATCAGTAACTCTTCTTTTACAAGTATATGTGGGTTTTTGGGGTTTTTTTTTTGTCTTTTTAGGGTCGAACTCGTGTCATATGGAGGTTCCCAGGCTAGGGGCCCAGTCAGAGCTGTAGCTGCCAGCCTATGCCAGAGCCACAGCAACGTGGGATCCAAGCCGTGTCTGTCACCTACACCACAGCTCATGGCAATGCCGGATCCTTAATCCACTGAGCAAGGCTGGGGATTGAACTCGTATCCTCATGGATGCTAGTCGGGTTCATTACCGCTGAGCCACTACAGGAACTCCCTATTCCCTGTCTTAACAGTTTCAATTTTTTTTTTCTCTGCTAGCTACACTTATCAGCACCTACACAACTTTTAACCTGACTTTTAGCTCTGACTGGGACCCTAGCCTGGGAACCTTCCTATGACACGGGTGCGACCCTAAAAAGACACTACACGGGCTCTGGAGTCACGCTCTTGGGTTCAGATCCCATGGGTGTCATCCACCACTTCTATGATTGTTTTTATTCAGCATTCTTCGTCACAGTTTCCTCAACTGTAAAGTAGAAGATGACAGTACCAACCTATTTAGGTTATTACAAACAAAAAAAGATCCATTTAAAGCACTTGAAATAGTGCTTAAAATACAAAGCGTTCTTAATCTATGAGAACTATCTTATCATCATTCAAATTATTTAGAAATATCGGATATCTAAACTCACACCAACAGAGGAAGCAGAGGATCAGATAACTAGGCATTAGTTAAAATTGCCTTTAGAATATGTTTTTGTTATTCATTTAGTATGCATATAGATCTCTCTTCAAAAAATATATTGAAGTAAAGTAAATCAAAGACAAATATCATATAAAAGCATTCATCTGTGGAATCTAAAACATGACACAAATGAACTTGTTTATAAAACAGAAACAGACTCACAGGCATAAAAAACAAATGTGGTTACCGAAGGGGAAGGGGAGGAGAGATAAATTAGGCATTTGGGATTCATACAAACTACTGTGTATAGAAGAGATAAACAGGAAGATCTTAACATACAGCAAAAGGAATTATGTTTAATATCTTGTAATAAACTATAATGGAAAAGAATAGAGAACAAATACAGGAGCAACCAGGAAGCTATTTTCTGCATGTTAATTTTCTTCACTCTCATCTGCAACTCATTATATGCTGACAATAAACATGGCACGCTTTCAGCATCTCCCAGGCTGAACTAAGCAGTGTGACACCTTTCCTAAGCGACCATGGAGTGGGAATGTGCTTACGTTTCAAAGGCTTCCTTGTGGTATGAAAAACATGAGAAAACAGGATGTGTGTGGCAGCAACAGAAGACCAGGCTTACTCAATAGGAGACCAGGCTTGTGCTGGATAAACTAGCATGCTGATTTCCAAAACAGAGATTAGAAGAGAGGATGACTGATTCTGTGCTACGTGTATTTATTAATATTTATGTTCCAACAAGCCGAAAGTCACATTCCACCTGTAGACACCTGACTCCCCAGTGGCCCTCGGTGTATTTGAACCAAAGAGGATGTTGACCAACTCCATATTCGCACCTGGGTTTTAGTGTTTCGACACCTGACTCACTGCCGGTTGCTTCCACCTCACTTCCCTCTGGCAAGATCCTCAAAACATATCTATTCTTCACTCAGTAACAGGCTGTAATTTCCCTCTACCTCTGACAAACATCTTCAAATTCAGTGACTGGAAAGGCATTTCAGACATCAATCCAAAAACCAAGCCAAGCTGAGGAAAACGCGTGTCAGGATTATTCTGTTTTTAAATTATTTCTCCTCTTCAGAAGCTGCAGCCTTCCAGCCTGTCTACCTTCCAACTTATGCCAGAAATTCTCTCCCTTTTTATTCCCTCTGCTCTGTAACTTTCTAAATTTGACCCAAATATATACACACGTGTAGTTCTCTCCCTTATAAATATGAAAGAATTATCAACACATCCTCCAAGGAATAAGAGGAGACAAAATTCTCTGCAAATGCATATCGCACATTCTTTCTCCTGGCCAAAGGTTAAATCACAATACGTATTTTTTCACCATGCAGAATTCAGAGTTAAAAAAGTATTTAATACAATATATCGGGAGAGTAAAACATACTAGAAAAACAAAGGGCTGTGAAGGCTGACAGACCAGATCCGAGCTCTACTGCTTATGAATTTAGTGACTGGGAGCAAGTCAGCTGAAGTCCTCTGGGCCTCTATTTCTACACACAGAAAATAGTAAAATACTGCTTACCTTCCTCAGATTCTGTGAGGAGTCAAAATACACAAATTGCCCAAAATACACAGATACCACGGGATATATTCAAAATTTGGTAGCTAATATTTTCCATTTTCATGATTTCCATTTTCATGATTTAATAACTCTTAAATGTAACTTACTCTATTGTAAGTTGCAGGATGGTGGGTTTGCTCCCTATAATGGGAACTGCTTTTTGGAGATGGTTAATTTTGGTAAACAAAAGATCCTTCCCTTTAATATTCTAAGAGTTTTGGGTTGACGAATTTGGGAGTAGTAAGTAATGAGGGCTGAATTGGCAATTTTGGGGTTCTGGGATGAAAGGAGGAAAAGAAATGAGACGAGATCTTGGAAGAAAAGAGCAAAAAAGAGGCTAAAACAGGATGAGACCAGCAACTTCTTTCTGTTGAGGTTGTGGAAGGATGGACATTTTAAGATGGAAGATGTCAACCGTTTTTGTTGAATGTGTTGGCACTACTGCCACAGAAAATATCTCCTCTATACACCCTCTAAATCGTCACAAATGTCCCCTAAGCCGTTACTGTTTTGTGTGAATAGATTTTGTGTTGAAATCAACCAACAGGACCTAAGGCACGTATGACAGAAACAGCCTGAAAGAAGTAGAAGCCTGCAGAGGAAACCGTGAGACCTCGAGAAAAAAAAAAAATTTTTTTTGTGGTCTTTTTTCTTTTTAGGACCGCACCCATGGCATATGGAGGTTCCCAAGCTAGGGGTTCAATCGGTGCTGTAGCCGCCGGCCTACACCACAGCCACAGCAACATCAGATCCGAGCTGCGTCTGTAATCTGCACCAAAGCTCATGGCAACGCTAGATCCTTAACCCACTGAGCAAGGCCAGGGATCAAACCCACAACCTCATGGTTCCTAGTCGGATTCGTTTCCACTGCGCCATGACGGCAACTCCAATATTCTGTTTCTTATGATGGGTGATGGGTATATATGAGTCCTGTTTGTTTTATTCATTCTTTTCAAACTGCAAGTATATGTTATTCACACTCTTATACATAGGATATATTTTGTAATCTAAAAATAAAAGCATTTTGGAAGTTCCCTGTAGCACAGTAGGTTAAGGATCTGGCTTTGCTGCAGCTGTGGTGTAGGCCACAGGGTTTGATCCCTGGCCCCGGGAAATTCCACATGCCACAGGTACAGTCAAAAATAAATAAATATATGTATGTATGTATATATGTGTGTGTATATATATGTATATAATATATATACACACACATATATACACACACACACATATATAAATATATATGTGTGTGTGTGTGTATATATATATATATTTTTTTTTTTTTTTGGCCAACCCACAACACGTTCAGTTCCCAGGCCAGAGATAAGATCTGAGCTGCAGTTGCAACCTATGCCACAGTTACAGCAATGCCAGATCCTTAACCCACTGTACAGGGCTGGGGATGGAACCTATGTCCCAGCGCCAATCCCTGTGAGCCACAGCGGGAACTCCTGAAAGCATTTCTAAGTGAGGTGACACTGTGGCAGTGGTTAGGAGATTATCGCAACCAGTCATAGCCAGGGCCTTGGGTTTTAACACCCACACAGAGGCAGGCTACAGGTTCTGGGCCAACATGGAGCATGGAGTCGAAAATGATGCAAAGGACATTTCAGCTTCAATGACACAAATTAAAAGGATCATTGCTCTGTACCCCAGAGTTTAAAAAATACGTTCTTAGAATTCCCGTCATGGCTCAGTGGTAATGAACCCGACGAGTAACCATGAGGATGCAGGTTCGATCCCTGGCCCCACTCAGTGTGTTACGGATCTGGTGTTGCCGGGAGCTTTGGTGTAGGTCACAGACATGGCTCAGATCCTGCCTTGCTATTGCTGTGGCTATGGGGTAGTCTGGCAGCTAAAGCTCTGATTGAACCCTAGCCTGGGAACTTACATATGTGGAGGGTGCGGCCCTAAAAAGACCCCCTGAAAAAATGTTAACAAATTAGTGAATACAGGAGTTCCCTGGTGGCCTAGCAGTTAAAGATCCAGCATTGCCACTGCTGTGGCTTTAGTTCCCTGGCTTGGGAATTTCTGCATGCCACAGGTGTGGCCAATAAACCCCCCCAAAAAAATTAGTGGATACAGCATAAAAAGAAGTAGACTCAGATATGAAGAACAAACTGGTGGTTACCAATGGGGGTCGGGGGTTTGGAGGGGCGAAATAGGGTAGAGAGTGTGAGATATGGAGAGTGTGGGATACAAAGTATTGGGTGTGAGACAGCATCAAGGATGTATTGTACAACACAGGGAATATAGCCAAATTTTGTAATAACTTTAATGAAAAGTAACCTCTAAATTTGTATAAAAGTAAAATTTTTAAATGAATTAATTTAAAAAAATTTTAAAGAATATGTATTCTTTTAAAGCCCGCATAAGACATTTCTAAGAATTGATCACATGAGACCACAAGTAAATTCTCAACAACAACAAAAACCAAAATCAATTATCATATAAGTAATGATCCCTGGCAACAATTCATAGATTAGAAATAAATTAAGTCGATGTGATTAAGTACCTGGAATGTGTAGGAGAGTACATTTCCACTCAGTCTGTAGAAGTCTTTTCCATCCCCACTAAACACCTTTCTGCATTGACCACCAAAACTTTTAGTGTTGAGGACTCTGTTCCTAAACTGGCCCGTGAGCGCATTGTAACTGTTTTTCAAAACATGAAAGAAAAGAAGACTGTTAAAAACCAGAAATTGCACTTGCTGAAATAGTCATCAGTACTCTAGATATTCTTAAAATACTTTATAGTTAAGCATCTCTGCTAGAGCGCAAATAAAAAGCCTCCTGGAGTTCCCGTTGTGGCTCAGTGGTTAACGAACCGGACTAGGATCATGAGGACGTGGGTTCAATCCCTGGCCTGGCTCGGTGAGTTAAGGATCTGGTGTTGCCATGAGCTGTGGTGTAGGTCGCAGAGGCAGCTCGGATCCCGCGTTGCTGTAACTGTGGTGTAGGCTGGCAGCTCCAGCTCTGATTTGACCCCTAGTCTGGGAAACTCCATGTGCCACGGGTGGGGCCCTAAAAAGACAAAAGACAAAAAAAAAACGGCTAAAACTAATAGCTGGGAAACCCAACAGCCTTTCCACTTGAGAACATATTTAGGAAACCCACAGCCCTTTTTTATCTATGGCAACAGCTGGAATCTATAATTGAATCTATAGATAAAACCAATACAATTGAGATTACTTCTGAGAAAAGAGAGTCTCAGCAACGAATTTCAACTAATTGGTCTCTTAGTAAGCTGACTGTTACACTCTTTAGGGTAATTTTACCATTTTTCTTTTTTAATAGTATAGAAAATTCACATCTAACCATCACTCGAAAAGAGATTACTTTTTAAGCCTACAAACTTTTAAACTGGGTCTGAGCCTTAAGTTTTTCAGAATTCCTTTTGAGAAGGCAAACAGAATGTCCCAAAGCCACTTGAAAGCTCCCAGCTTAGAGTTCCCATTGTGGCTTGACGGTTAAGAACCCAACTAGTATCCATGAGGATCTGGCCTTGCTCAGTGGGTTAAGGATCCGGCGTTACCATGAGCTGTGGTGTAGGTAGCAGACGCAGCTCGGATCTGACATCACTGTGGTCGTGGCATAGACTGGCAGCTGCAGCTCCAATTCAAACTCTAGACTGAGAACTTCCATATGCCACAAGTGCTACCCTAACAAGAAAAAAATAAAGTTAGTTCCCAGCTAGTTTAGACAATTTCTTTGCAGCCTGGGTGTTCCATCTCACTTTCTCTCTTACCCCCCTGCTCTCATTCTATGGTCTCTATATTCCCTTGTGGTGCCCATGTCGCTGAATCAGTTCTCCCTTTCTCTCTCTCCCATCGGGTAAATAACTATCGAGATTTTTCCCAGGACCAAGGAGCTTCCTTGGATGCAGGACTTCCAGGGCTAAAACCAGAACAGTCTAGGAACAATTGGTCCCTCTATGTTTAATCACATACATGTATAGGTATACAGACATGAATTTTAAAAATGTTTCGGGACACGGCAAAGAGGAAGGCTTGCCTCGATCTGTTGTTAGACTTACCAAACCACAAAATAAAACAAAACAAAATGAAACTTATAGCCCACCACTATACACAGGAACCCGCCTAGCTCCTTACCCATTTCCAGTAAGTTCTATGTTGGGAGGAGGTTTATTGAGGTCACAGGAAGGTCTGCTTTCTGAGTCCTCGCACTGGTCCTCATCAGCACTGTCTTCTTCACAGTCAGAGTCCCCGTTGCACACCAAAGATTTGCTGATGCACTGACCTGAACACAAGAAGAGCAGCCACACAAAAATAAGAGGAAAGGGGGGGAGGGATCAAAAGTTTTCACCCTTGTCCCCCGACACCGCACTGATATTCTAATGTGAATTTGAGGTAAATCCTCAGTGTCCAGGGAAAGACTGCTGATTCTTCGGGTCCTCATTTGCAACATGCAAAACTGATACTGACCTTGGCTGGACACAAAATTGAAAATAAGAACCTGAATCCAACTCCCCCATTATCTCACCTGTAATCATAAAGCACTTCGTCTGAATTCTCCAAAATCAAACAGTGCCAACCACTGGGAAGACAGATTGACCTCCTGTCCTTCGTTTTTTTTGTGTGTGTGTATGTATTCTTTTCCTTTTTCTTTTTTAGGATTGCACCTGCAGCATATGGAAAGTCCTGGGCTAGGGGTTGAAGCAGAGCTGCAGCTGCCAGCCTACATCACAGCCACGAAGAACTCCCATCCTCATGAATACTAGTCAGGTTCTTAACCCACCGATCCATGATGGGAACTACATGCCCTTCCATTTTTTATTTCTTTTCTGTAGTCACTGACCAAGATGCCAAAGTCCTGCCTTTCTTGGTGACTTAGAGACATATACTTTGAGAACATAGGAACTGGGTGAAAAGATTAAAACTCAACTTTTCTTTAACACCTCCTCTGCAGGACATTCTTTGGGGTGTTGGGATATGACTATAATAAAAAGGGTATTCACCAGACTTTTCATATACTTGATCTAGCAAGAAAGCTTATGAATGAGTTCCCATTGTGACTCAGTGGGTTACGAACCTGACTAGTATCCATGAAGCCGGGCGTTTGATCCCTGGCCTCTCTCAGTGGGTTAAGGATCTGGCATTGCCGTGAGCTGTGGTGTAGGTTGCAGACAAGGCTCAGATCCTGTGCTGTTGTGGCTGTGGTGTAGGCTGGCAGCTGCAGATCCGATTTGACTCCTGGCCTGGGAACTTCCATGTGCTGCAGGTGCAGCCCTAAAGAGCAAAAGAAAGAAAGAAGGGAAGGAAGGAAAGAAGGAAGGAAGGAAGGAAAGAAGGAAGGAAGGAAGGAAGGAAGAAAGGAAGGAAGGGGAAATACTGTGAAGACATAGGTCATTAACAATTAAGTAACGTAACAGTTATGGTAGACATAAGCCCAGGCTAGCAGAAGCACTAAGAAAGTACTAAAGGGTACCAGATGATCTAGCCCCTCCGTCCCTCCCCAGAATTACCTCCAGCCATTCTCTTACTAGCTTCTTATGGACTGGTTATACAAGCATACATCAAAGACTTTTTGCCATCTCCACTGACTTTGTACCTATCGTTTTCTCAGCCTAGAAGGACTTCTCTACCTACCACCTACTTGTCCTTAAAGAATCAAAGTACACAATATCTCCTCTCGGAAACCACTCGCAGGCTACGACGTACGTCCTTCCTCTGTGTCTTTCTAGTATACATGGCACAAAACTGTCCTGATGGTCATCCCACTATACTGTTCCTTGATCCAGTGAAGCATATATTTGTTGAGACACTCTAAATGCAAAAATAAAAGAAACGTAATCCATGTCTCCAAGGAATTCACAGTCTACCAAGATTCATCCAGGACAGCAAATATTTCAGGTTACAGATGAGACAATGTACATAGAGAACAAAGAAAAGTGATTTGCTAAATAGTGCTGTCTATTGGGGATTTAGAGAAGGCTTCCCTAAGGAGGCTCATTTGATTTGGGTTTTGAGAGTAAAATAGGAGTTTGAGAAACACTTCTAACATAGAAATTATTTATGTACGGTTCTGCCCGTGAAACGTTAAGACTTTTGAGGGAAGAGGGTATGTATTTCATTCTATATCCACAATACTCATTGCCCTAACTGGAACATAATGAGAATAATAAGTGTTTGCTAAAGTTTGTTGAATTAATCTGTCTGCAAAATGCAACATAGACAATATGTGAAATAATGCTCAATCCAAAACTGTGTTTCAGTCACACATGCATAGGTATGACCTGTATTGCTCCTTGATTAGCTAATTAGAGTTGCTTTTCTGGTAAACATAAAAATTATTTGGGCAGTAATATTGTTTCTGCTCAATTTCAGTCTACATTCCAGACTCACTCCACTTCCTAACCAAAAATGCAATATCAAGAACTGTGTGGGGAGTTCCCATTCTGGCTTAGTGGAAACACACCTGACCAGTATCCAAGGATTCGATCTTGGCCTCACTCCGTGGGTTAAAGATCTGGCATTGCCATGAGCTGTGGTGTAGGTCGCAGACGTTGCTCAGATCGGGTGTTGCTGTGGCTGTGGCGTAGGCCAGCAGATGTAGTTCTGATTCGGTCTCTAGCCCAGGAGCTTCCATATGCCACAGGATCAGCCCCTAAAAAGCAATAAAAAGGAATGTTTGGGTCTGTCAATAGCCATATTTCTTTTCAAAGAAGAGAAGCATATCTTCGCCTTTATTACCAGATGCTACCCATGCATTTGAAAAAATGATAGCTGGATGTGCCAAAAAAAATAGGCCAAGAAAAATCCTACTAATTTGGGGTGAAACAAATTTATAGGCTAATATAAAAGCAGTATAATTCAACAAATATATACTGATTAAATTAAAGAAATAGTATTTGAATTTATGCTCTGCGTGCCAAGCCTATAGAAAGCAAATACCTGAAAAACACCTGAAACGCTCTCCACATCCCTCCTCTGTTGGGCATCCTCGTGTAGGTTCACAAGATTGTGTTTCAAACGTACTTCCGACGCAGGGTTGGCCGCCATACTGCCCATAAATAGCAATGGATCTCCTGCGAGTCTACAGGCAAAACAAAGTGCTTTTCAACAGCGCCAGCTTCCTTTACCGGAGAAATAAAATCTGAGAGAAATTAATACAACTGGAGAAATAATGTTCGTGAAATTGTTCTGGTGTACTATAGAAATAAAACCTCCAAAATCACTGAACCCAGAGACCCATTTGTCTTTGAGTCCAGTAGGTCTTGGATTACAATTTATAGAGCACTCCCAGCTATATATTTGCTCTCCAGATTGAGTGCAAAAAAAATTTTGTGAATCTTTCAGAAAGTATGCTGGGTAGACCTACAGCAGACAGATCACAATGTAGAATGGTTAATGCTTTTGCCAAAGCAAGGTACCAAGAGCAAATTAGAAAAGGTGAAGTGCATCTTACTGGAGGGAGAGTAAGGATATGGGGAAGGGGAGTTGAGATGAAGTGGAGTTAGGGGAACCTTTAGAAAAATGGTGGTGATTGATTTGAGCTGAACCTTAAGCCGTCTTCAGGAAGGCAAGGCAAGACAAAACAATCAAGAGAGAGAGATATACTAACATGGAGGTCAAATTTTACAAACAGAAGCCTATGACGTCTACAAGTGAAGTGATATCCATGATTAAACTTCACTAGACAATCAAAATTCATTGGTCTCTGAAATGGTAAATATATCAAAGACATATCCTGGGGTGGGTGGGAGAGGGCTTTAAAAAATTGAGGAAACCTTTAAGCCAGATGAAAAAACTAATTCATGCTAAAATTAATTTATTCTGTATGAAGACGTGTCTAATGTTTAAACAAAAAGAAAAGAACATAGTACAAAATCCTTTTCCTCCCCAAAGGCAATCAAAGGTGTATTTTTTTTTTGGCTTTTTTTTTAGGGCCCCACTTGTGGCATATGGAACTTCCCAGGCTAGGGGTCGAATCAAAGCTACAGCTGCCGACCTACACCACAGCCACAGCAATGCAGGATCCGAGCCTCAGCTGCAACTTATGCCACAGCTCATGGCAACACCGGATCCTTCACCCACTAAGCCAGGCCAGGGATTGAACCCACATCTTCATGGATCCTAGTCGGTTTCATTAACCACTGAGCTACGAAAGGAACTCCCAAAGGTGCATCTTTTAAGCCTCTTCCTGTATTTATCTCTCACCCATTAATAAAAATGAACAAAATCTGAGATTTCAGAGAATTTCAGCCTTGAGAAAAGACCAAGAGGGAAGACTATACAAACCAATTTAGAATCTATTCGTTCATCCTAAACTGGAATGCAGGGTCACAGACATCTAATCTGAACTCTGAGCAGGCTGGTATCAGCCTGGGTCTGGCTCTGGCACCTTCCATTGTGTCTGAGCAGAAGAGCCATGGAAGAATATAAGTGAAGAAAGGGATTCAGTGCAATTTCTTAGTAAGTGTGTGGCTTCTGTATTAATTGATGAAAACACTTCCCTCTCCATATCTACCAGATGGCCTTAATGTCTGTCTACCCTCAGCGTCTCATTCTCACCTGTCAAGTTCTGATCTTATGACCCCTTTTTCATTTTCACTTGTCTCTTTCTGGATGAAAATTTTGTTTTCATAATCTAGGCATGATAACTTTCACTAAAAAAATCACCCATATGAAAAATACCTTCTATCTACCTTTATTCAGTGTTCTTGTTTTTTTAATTATAAAAATGTTTTCTGAGGTTGGTGTTTCTTCGGTGTTGTCTTGTTACTCATGTACCTGCTGTTTGTCAGTAATCAGAGTTGTCTACACTTGTGTAACTTGTTTGGTAAATACCCTTCATATAAGTTAAATGCTTGATGAAAATGATGATAATAATGATTCAAAATAGTAGTTCTCTTTTGTAATATAATTTTGTTATTTTAATAATTTTTAAATGATTTTAAATGCACATTTTTATCTAAATTGAATCACCTTTAAAATATTTTACAAATATCAAATCATATGGTACACCTGAAAACTAATATAATGTTAAATGTCAACTATACTCAGTAAAAAAAAAAAAATATTTAACATTTTGAATAACCAGAACCTTTGAAACAAACATTACATCATTATATTTTTGGAATTTATCCCAAGACGATTATCAGGGGGAAAAAAAGGTATCTATGTACAAAAAAAATCTTCATTAAACTCATTAAATAGGAGTTCCCGTCATGGCTCAGCAGAAACGAATCCAACTAGTACCCATGAGGATGTGGGTTCGATCCATGGCCTCAGTCAGTGGGTTAAGGATATGGCATTGCCATGAGCTGTGGTGTAGGTCACAGATGCAGTTTGGATCCCTCGTTGCTGTGACTGTGTCATAGGTGCATAGCTGTAGCTCCAACTGAATCCCTAGCCTGAGAACTTGCATATGCTGCAGGTGCAGCCCTAAAAAACAAAACAAAAAATAAAAATTCATTAAATATTCATATTAGAACATAATACAGCTGTTAAAATTCATGCTCGCAGTGCAATGTTATTAAAGTAGTAGAATACAAAACTGATCAAATAATCCTATTTTAAAAAATCATAAGCATACAGAAAGAAAATAAATTGAAAGAATAAATACTAAAATGCTGGTATATTGTTTTTTTCTAAATGGTGGAACTACAAGTAGTGTTTTTATTTATACTCTTCTGTTTTCTTCAATGAATAAGTTAAATAAGGAAAGAGGCTGACATTTTTAGAAGTACTCTAAAATCTCCAAGTCGGTATTTTACTTACATTACTTTTGTATTTAACTTTAGAACATTAAAAAATGTTTGACTTTCCATGGTCATCCACTATTTGTTAAGTAAAAGAAAGCAGCTATTTTGCTACTTTTTAGTGTTTGTTTCAAATGGCAAGCTGAATCCAGCAAGTATGAAACAGATTTTGAATTATCTACTAAATTCATTTTATGCTAGTCTTAATTTTCTAGTAGCTAAAGAGTAATGAACTGTTTTTAACTCTTCTCCTATGTATGTATATTTCTAAGCTCAAATGTAAGATTTAGAAAAGTCCTATAAGAAAAATGAGGATGGGGATATTATTTTATTATAATATTAATTATTAAGTAATACTTTTCCCCTTCAAAATTACTAATTACATTTTCAAGAAACAAAAAATAACATTCAAAAATTAATGTCATTTTGTCTATACTTAAGCTATTTCTGCATACGAAGAGTAAATACAAACTTTTCACATGGTCCTACCTGAGTCTTGGTACAACCATTGCATTCTGACCAAGGAGCATAGGAATCCCACTGACAGTTGACAGGAGAGGAGGCACTGTCACAGTGTCAAATTGTCCATCATAAAACCGACAGAAAGTAAGAGAGAAGACATAAAGAATTGTCACAAAGAGTCAAAATTGTTTCACAATTTTTTTTTTCCTAGGAGGCTCTAAAAGGATGCCAAAATATATTTAAAAATATGTAGGAAGGACTCACTTTTTCAGAGATTTAATAAATATCACTTATTAAATATCTAGAAAGTACCAGGCACTATTTAGACACTAGTGCAATAGCCATACGAGAGCTAGGTCACCAACCATTGCGAAAGGGGCGGATGAAGACACAGCCACGTAAATGACATCATAACACAGTAATATAAGCACAACGAATTAGACCATAGAGCTAGTTGGATAGATTTCCTAACAGAAATGGTGTACAGTATAATGTGTTATGGAAACACAGATAAGAGAGTCTTCAGAGACAGTAGGATAATAGAACACATAGGAGGAAGGTATTCTGGCCTTTGACAGATCCTAGGGGATGAATTGAAAAGTTGTACAGACATCTAACTGAGAGACAAGAAGCTCTAAAATGACCACATGAGAAGCAGGAAACTAAAATCTGGCAAAGTTTAGGAGTTCCCATCGCGGCTCAGCGGTAACAAACCCAGCTAGTATCGATGAAGACCTGGGTTTGATCCCTGGCCTCCATCAGTGGGTTAAGGATACAGCATTGCTATGGCTGTGCTGTAAGTCAGCAGCTACAGCTCCAGTTTGACCCTGGCCTGGGTGCAGTCCTAAAAAGCCAGAAAATAAAATAAAATCTGACAAAGTTTAAACAAAGAGGAATTTTTCTTTTTTTTTCCTTTTTCGGCCACACCTGTGGCATATGGGCGTTCCCAGGATCGATTCCAAACCTCAGCTGTGACAACTCGGGATCCTTAACCCACTGGCCTGTGCCAGGGATCGAACCTGCTGCCGCAGAGACAATGCCAGATCCTTAAACTGCTGCATCATGGCAGGAACTCCCTGAACAGGAATTTAGTTTTCCATGCTCCCCCTGTTTACTTAGGCCACTTCTCAAGCACACACCCAAGTAGGGGAAAGTTGAGCTCAACCAATTTCACTCTGATAAAATACACATGGAAAGTGGAGAGCTGATTCTCACACACTGGATCTATTGAAATGGTCACATGGCTTAATCCTAAGAGATAAAGGAAGCCTTAACTAAACCACACATTACAAGGGGTAGAGGAACCAGGATTTTGGATTTCTGGACTTCAAGTGCATCCTGATCTGGGGAAACATCTCTAAATCCAGAAGAGTCTGGCTTAGTTAAGTGTAATCTGGTTGCCCAACAGGTAAAGCACCCTATTTATTATGCCTTGGGTGCTTTTATGAGGCCAACGTTGCTAACCCATAGTCTTGCTATGGCACCCATAAGCCAAATACCTTAGTGTTTTCTACCTTCAACTATCCGAACTTAATGCAATTTATCTATTTTGTGTCCCAAGAACAGGCAGAGGCCTTTCCCAAACACCAAGGCTTAGGAAGAAACCCTAGACTGGCCTCACCTCCTCTGTGCAGATCCCCAGCAGATCATGTGGTCCCCTCGCAGAGCCCTTATTACACTTGTATTGAAATCAGCTCTTTCAAGATCTGAATCACCCCCTCAGGACCGTCTGGCTCCTCTGTGTCACCAGTCACAGCACGACTCCTGACACATCTGACAGTTCGATAAGATGAACCAACCTGGTCATGACCCATCAAACTGACAGTGAAAGCAAATACAAGGCTGTGCATAAAGGGTGCTGGCTTTTTTCCCAGGTCTCGAGAGCCGATAAACCTATTTTCTTAAAAAAAAACTCTCAACTTTTGAAATCCAAAGACTGTTTTGCAAGGATTAGATTTAAAGGTCAAATTCTGCTCTAAGATGTGTAAGTCAGCTGCCATTCTCTGAATTGTAGGTTAAACCACGGTCTGGGAGAAGCAGAAAACCTAGATGAGTTTCTAGTCTTTTGGTTTCTTACTTACAGGGAATAAAATGAAGTAAAATAAGAAAAAGAATACAGCATGCTTTCTTTATCATTGCCTTTTCTAAAAGTGTGGAAAGGAAAAAGCGTTAGAGGGATAAAAAAAGCTCAGGCTGTGATGTAAAAATCAGACTGTACTTAAGAATTTCTTCAAAATAAAAAAAATAATTGTTAATGATTTCCACACACAATCAAAAAAAAAATTCTCACCTTGAAAAAACTTGGAATTCTCCTATAAGTCCCACCAAGAAGAATAAACTTATTGCCTAGGAGGGCGAAAAAAAACAATAAAGCAATAGTTTAGCTTGCATTGCTTTGGGTTGAAAGTCAATACATTGTACAAGTCAAGATTTGTGAGTTGGGAATATAAAGAGTGAAAGAACCGTGGAGAAGCCTCAATGATTCTACCCCTCTTTTAAGTTTCCATTTGAAATAAAAGTTGAATACAGTTCTCCTGAGCTCACCTCCCACTACGCATTTCTATAAAAACAACTAGGGGCTAGGCGATGTCATAGACAAACAAATTGAAAAGACTCCCTAGAATTAAATGTTCAAAAACATTTCTTTATGGGTCCCACCATCTTTTAATTCCTTAATCCACTCTCCTCTCTAACTTTGGTACCCAAGAGGACACTAGAGAAGAGAAAGCCTGGAAAGAGGAGAAGTTCCAGGGCTGAAGAACTAAAAGAAAAACAGATTCCTAAATGGGGAATCAGAAGTGGGGTATATCCCTAGCCAGAGGGACTGTGATGCTCATCGTAATCCTTAGTTATGCAGCTGGTTCCTTCTGTCTTTAAAACACAGCAGAGGCCATTTACTATCATCTTAATGTGACAGCAGCCACCCAAGTATTGAGCCTCTGACAGGTTACAAAATTGTGTGCAAATGTGATTACATTTTGTTTGAAAAATCAAACATGTATTGAAAACAAATCTAGAAAGAAATAATAGTCGATTTCTAGTTGTGAAATTATAGGTGACTTTTGTTATCTTATTTTTACTTTTATGCATTTTCCTACTTTGACAGCTGAAGGTGTAAGGGAATACAATTCAAATCTTTACAGAGACTCTATCAAATACATTCAACTCACGGGAGTTCCCTTTGTGGCTCAACGGTTAAGGAACCCAGCTAGTATCCACGAGAACACAGGTTTGATCCCTGGCCTCACTCAGTGGGTTAAGGATCCGGCGTTGCCGTGAGCTGTGGTGTAGGTCGCAGAGGCGGCTCAGATCCCGAGTTGCTGTGGCTGTGGCGTAGGCTGGGGACTACAGCCCTGATTCGACCCCTAGCCTGGGAACCTCCATGTGCCGCGGGAGTGGCCCTAAAAAAAAAAAAATTTTTTTAATGCATTCAATTCACAACTCAGTATAAAAGTCCTTAAATCCTTTCACCCTACACTTTTTTTTTTTTTTTGGTCTTTTTGTCTTTTTAAGGACGCACCTGCAGCATACAGAGGTGCCCAGGCTAGGGGTCCAATTGGAACTGTAGCCGCCGGCCTACACCACAGCTCACAGCAACACTGGATCCTTAACCCAGTGAGTGAGACTAGGGATCGAACCCACGTTTCCATGGATGCTAGTCAGGTCCCCTAACAGCTGAGCCATGAGGGGAACGCCTTCTCACCCCACATCTTAACATGTCCATATTCTCTTCTTATCCTGACCTCCCAAACCTCTTTTCTCTCAGGGTAGCTATGGAATATCATTTCCAGACCCTTCTACTCACCCTCCTAGGTCACCCATCCTCTTATTAGATATCTTCCTTTCAATTGTAAAATTCTAGTTGCCTACTTCTGCCTTTCATAGTTCTACAAATTTTTTAGTCTGTATTCTGAGGAGCATAACCCAAAGGGCACAAAGGACCAACGGCTGTGGGCAACCCAGAAATGAGTGAACAACGGTGGGAGAGGCTGTGAGTATTTTTAAGACTTCTCAACAAACGTGAAGCTCATAATGTAACGCAACACATTTTAAAGGTCTTTTTTTTTTAATTATAAACTATGCTGTTTTATTTTATTTTTTTTCTTTTGCCACACTCTTTCTTTACTTGTGCTATGTCAGCTCACTTTTCCTGCCTTTGGGCAAGCCTACCTCCTAGTTAGCTAGTCACTCCCAGGCATTACTAAGTAGTCACATTTTCAGAAAACAAAAATTCTGGAACAGTCTGTCAAATTTCAGTTTAATCATCCAATTTTATTTATTATTTATTTATTTATTTATTTAGTCTTTTTAGGGCATATGGAGATTCTCAGGCCAGGGGTCCAACTGGAGCTATAGCTGCCAGCCCACGTCACAGCCACAGCAATACTAGATCCAAGCCGCATCTGCAACCTACACCACAGCTCAAGGCAGCACTGGATCCTTAACCCACAGGGATTAAACCTGAAACCTCATGGTTCCTAGTCGGATTCATTTCCACAGCACCACGTCAGGAACTCCTTATCATCTAATTTTAAATCTCTCCTACTCCCAGTTCCTTCAGGAGGGGCAAGTCCAAGTCACAATGCCCCACCTTTTTCTCTTGCTTCTCTTCCTCACCTCCCCAAGGTGCTTCTGTTCTTCAAAGTCGGTGCAGCAGGAGTGAGAGGGGCAAGAAAGAAAAAGGACCTTGCATAGAGTTCCCTTCGTGGCTCAGTGGTTAATGAATCCGACTACGAACCGTGAGGTTGCGGGTTCGATCCCTGGCCTCGCTCAGTGGGTTAAGGATCCGGCGTTGCCGTGAGCTGTGGTGTAGGTTGCAGACGTGGCTCGGATCCCGCGTTGCTGTGGCTGTGGTGTAGGCCGGCAGCTACAGCTCCTGTTAGACCCCTAGCCTGGGAACCTCCATATGCCAGGGGTGTGGCCCTAGATAAGGCAAAAAGACAAAAAAAAAGAGAGAAAAGAAAAAGGACCTTGCTTGACGGATAGAGCTGGGTCCGGGGATGTTAAGTCAAGGTGTGCTGGATGTTTGGATAGCGGTTCTTCACCTCTCGTGGTGTGTTTGTCATTCTTTAGATGTCCCTCCTTTGGGGATTGACAACTCTGCTCTAACCAGTGCCCACTTCCTGCTGCTGTCTGTTGGGGCTGCTTCATCCTGCACGCGTCCCTTAGCCAGGGTCCCTGCCCACCAAGTCTGGCGCCTTTCTAAAAGTTCACATCTGATCTGTGGGATAGCCGCACACATCCTTGTGCAGTCAGACTCTGAGTGTCCAGGGTACAAGCCACACCGCTGTGAGGACTTACCTTCCTAAACGCAGGGCAGTCAACCAGCCTTTAGATTTTTCTGAAAGGTGAGTAGGGTGTCATTCCCTATATACACCCAGCTCCAAGGGACAGGATCTTGCACATTCTTGGGGACGGGGATGGCCAAAGGGCCACCAGACAAATGCAGGGCTACTCTTTTTATAATACTGCATTGAATGGACAGCATCTCACCTAAAAACATGAGAGTACTGAGCACTTATTCTTCTCGGCCTGTGACTCCTAGCCAAAATAGGCATCGTGAAAAAATCCATTTTAACATTCTATTACATGTGTTTTTTTTAAATGTCAACCAAGTTTTAGGGCATATACTATCTTTTCATCATTCATTTACCAAAATCATCTCTGTGTACATACTATAACCCCTGAAGATCTGCTTATCACAAAGTCACAAGTTATACAAGCTGAATCTCTTAACAAAGAGAATTTCTTAAAAATTCATTAGCTGGATCACTGAAAATGAAGCAGTTATCATTGCTTGACTTCAGAAAGAGTTTTCATCAAGTGGACAAGGTAGAGCAATTACCAACTAATAAATTAATAAACAAATTAATGACAGAAATGGACATACATCTTAGTTAACTCTTATAAAAGAATCGAAGTTGAAAAGATATGGTATCTCTGCACTGTGTACTATAGCTAAGCTACAGAATTCTCTTTTTTTCAGAATTCTCTTCTCTTCTTTCTTTTGACTAAATGATTTTGAACTCTACCTCTTTTCTCCAATGTGTTCCAGCAGCAACCATCGTCTCTATGCTTTTAATTTCTCCATGTCTGGTCACCTAAGTTTGCCTATTGAATCATGAGCCCATTTTGGGTAAAAAATAAAATATTAATTTCTGTAGGATACACTGGGTTCCAAATATACAAATTCAGGGGAAAAAAACATGGAAAAATCAAATCTAATCTCTTGGCATGCCTTAATTTATATATTGATCAGTATATGCCCCATAGAGATGAAAAAGGCATTTATTTTTAAATCAATTTACTTGCATCTTTACTAGAAATAAACATCAATTTGCAACACTTCTAACAATAAAGAAACGCACAAAATGTGACTGAGTACTTTTAGTCATTGGGTTCATGTTATAGATTTTCCAATGACAAGAGAACATTCATATGACATAACGAGTAAAAAGATTCAGATCTAGATTGATAGCAACTTCATAAAATATATTTGGTACATATTCAAATAAAAGTCTGAAAAGAAATAGATTAAAATGTTAAAAAAGGTTATCTCTGGGTGGAAAAATAATAAATATATCTTCTTTTTGAACTTATTTTAGCCAAGATGGCAGTATTATAACATGGAAGAAGCTTTTTTGTTTCCTTTGCTGAGACATAATGTGGGATCTCAGTTTCCAAACCAAGGATTGAACCCAGGTCACAGCCATGAAAGTGCCAAATCCCACCCAGTAGACTACCAGGGAACTTCCAAAAGGACTCTTTTTCTAAAGGCACAATCATTGTCACAATATAATTTGTAGAAGACAGCTGATAACATCAAATCAGCTCTGCGAGGTAAGGAAGCAGAAAGACCCTCATCTGAGGCACCACTGTTCCTGACCACATCCCAGCCCTGTGTGACTCATGCTTTAGGTTGACAAAACCCAGGTTTATTTCAGCCCAGGGATACGAGAGTGAAAGCCTGGACCACAGCCAGCTAAGAGGGCAACATCTTTGCTCTAAAGTCCTCGAACACTTCAGACCCAATTATTTCCTATCGTAGGGATCCAAAGAGAACCAAAGGAATTCTGGGACCACTTCTCTGAATCTAGTTCACAGGAATGGGAAGAGGAGACAAAAACCCTAAACTTTTAAGAGGAGACTCCCTCTTAAAAGGCCAGACCTGGGAGTGCTCTGGTGGCTCTGCGAGTTAAGGATCCCGCATTGTCACTACTGTGGCTGTAGTTACTGCTGTGGTGCAGGTTCAATCCCTGGACCGGGAACTCCTGCGTGCTGGAGGGTGTGGCCAAAAAAATTAAAATAAAGTAAAATAAAATAAAATAAAATGCCAGACCTGGAAACCACTTTTTGTGATGTCTTCATAGCCTAAGTTTACCTTCTCTGAAGTGTTTCACAAAAGCATGCCTTTCAGATGGACTGTAAAAATATGAATATCTATTTTCAAATAGAGATAGGAACTCCACATGCAACTTGCAAGGAAAGGATTTCTTCAATCATCGATTTTAATCAACCATTTGAAGGATAAAAGTACATTTATTACTCTGGCAGAAAAATGCCGTAATAATCAATGACTATGAACACATTTTTAAGCACAAAACAATTATTAAGGTGTCTCATCATAAAATAAGTAAGGAAATTGATTGATGGCTAATACAAATATTAGGAGAAAATATATTAGCTAGATGACTCTAGGAAAGGCATCATATTCTTTCTGTGCAAGAAAACGTTCTAAACTTTTAAATAAAAGTACAAGACAAAGTCATAGAGATTAGACTCTTACCGTAATTCTGAGTTTATGTGGTTACTCAGCATTCTAACATCATACTATTGAACAAATTAACTTTGAGATTTGTGTTTAATTTTCAATGATTTAATTGAATGTAATTTCACACACGAGTAACTCAAGACCCTTGTCTCACTCCTCCTCCAACCCCCGAATCGAAAGTGAGCATAGGTTCAGTATTGCAAATTACATAGTGGCCGCAAATGCAATCTAGCAGTTGACAGGCCTGAGAAATTATTGTTCCAGCATTATAATGTCAATTTTTTTAACTTTAAATAGAAAACTTTGCGATAATAAAATTGTGGTAACCATTTCGACTTCTTTTTATATCCTGGAAATCTAGTCTATGAGAGTGATATCTGTCTTTTTTTTTCTTTTTTTAAACATTTGGATGTTTTGCATTGGGCCAATATGTGTTTTTCATTAAAACTTTAGTTTCATTCATTCCATCTTTCTCTATCTCCTGCTTCACAACCCTGACGCTCTCATCTGGATTCCAAATCCTAAAGTCCCGAGTCTCCAAATCCAGTTTTCTACAAAGCCCTTTGATAATTTAAATCACCGGGGCTTATTGCATAACTCCAAATCAAACCAACAGAATACACTGGAGGAGATCTTTCCCTGAGAAATAACAAGAGTATTATTGCATTTCTCAACGGCTTTCTTGAGACTCTCACAGACATTGTCTCCAATCTCTGATTCCCAGATCTCTAAACCAATAAATTAACTGCAAGATAAGAAAAAGAAATTCACTTTGGCTGAACTGTTAAATAGATTTAATTAAGGCTTTTTTAAAAGACACCCTCAGAGCTTCTGCCTACCTTCTCATGTCTTCTCCTTTTCTGAGTGGTTTCAGTTAAGCCTTACTCCCTTTTGAAACAGCTTCCTTCGCAAACATAATGAAATTACTGTCTTACCTTCATGTTTGGGAAAACATTCAGGGCAGAGAGTGAAGGTAAATTTCCTCCTCCAATGCCCAGTAAATTTTCAGCAGCAGGGAGAGCCCAACAGTCTGTTCCTTGCCTGTCCCTCCCTGTAGGGGATTAACTTGGCACTCATATATAGAGCAGGCAGTTCTGAGATGCCACTCCTACCCCAACCCGGTTCTCTGGGGACACCACGAGCCTGCCCTGTACTTAGTCTGTGTCTTGAAGCCAAATGCATCTTATCAATTTACACAGGCCTTAGTTACAGCCAGCTGGGACTGTCTGGAAATGTAGCTCTAAGAAAAACATCTGTAAATCAAGAAAGGCAGCAAATGTTCTCACTTCAATGTTTAAGTGATTTTCAACCCAAGGAGACTCTGTGTAAGGCAAGGGATAAGCCTCCTTCCTGTTTCAATCTACTGTACTAAGTGGATGTTTTCATGATTCTCTGAACGGGTGTTATACAACAGCCTTTGAGATTAAACACTTTGTGGAGGAAAAAATCCAAACGCAGTTCTGTCACTCAAAATGCAAATGGAACATTATGGAGTGGAATCCCCTCAAAATATATAGAGATAGCCTAACGCAACATAATAAACATCCCTTCATGTTGGACTTTCACAGAACGATACAAAAGAGCATCATTTTTGGCAGACATATTCAAAGGCAGCACTGATTTTCCCAAGAGCTCGCCTTAATCCTGTGCTATTCAGATCTCTTTTGGGAAGTTCTTGTCACAGTCATTATGCCTGTTCATTTTGTCTTCTTCAACCTTGTCTTTTTCTGTCTCGTCTTCCATTTTTCCTAGCCATTCTCCAACAATGCTTTCATAGACTTCATGAAAGCCTGCATTTTTTGCAAGGTTTCAGGTTTTCCATTAAAGTGCGAGACATGAGTGTGAGGTGCAAAAGGAAATTTGAATTGACAGTAATTTTATAACTAAACATTCCATTAATGGATATTTTCCAGTTTAATTTTTTTTCTTTTTATAACCAAAAAATTTGAATAACAGAGAACCTCCACCCCTTCATAAATTAATGGTGGTTTTCCAGAGACAAAGCTTCCACATCTTTTGTTCAAACCATTAGTGATTTGTATGGAAAAACATTTGCCACAGAGAAGATGATAACTGTTTCCTGAGAGACATTTTTTCTTCTTTTCTTTTCTTTTCTTTTTTGTCGTCTATTTAGGGCCGCACCTACAGCATATGGAAATTCCCAGGCGAGGGGTAGAATCAGAGCTGTAGCTGCCGGCCTACACAAAAGCTCACGGCAACGCCAGATCCTTAATCCACTGAGGGAGGCCAAGGATCGAACCTGAGTCCTCATGGATGCTAGTCTGGTTCATTACCACTGAGCCACAACAGGAGCTCCAAAGATATTCTTTTTTATTCAGCTCCAACTACATGAATTCCACATACCATGGACTCTCCTTAAGCACTGAACGTGCAATTCCACATGCAGTGGCTGTCTTAGTTTGGGTTCTCCCAGAAGCAGATTCTGAAATAAGAATTCTATTGCAAGTAGTTTTTTTGGTTTTGAGGTTTTGTTTTCCCGGAGGTGGGGGGCTGTTGCTTTGTTTTGAGAAGCGATCCTAGAAATCAATGCTGAGGGGCAGGAAGTGAGATGGGGAAGGAAAGAAAGTCAATAAAAGGTACTTCAGCATGCAAGATACTGAGGCAAATTTTAGCTCAGTCCCAGTGAGGTACTCTGGCAGACACTGAAGAATTCTTCCAGCTCAAGCGTAAGGATATATTTACCAACACCCTGTTTATCATTGGTTGAGGGTGGATTCCAGGCTCATCAGCTCTCTGACACTTCCAGCTTGAACTGGATCATGGTGGGGAGAGGGGAGAGTTTTAGGTTGAGCACATGTCACTAACCAAAAAAAAAAAAAGATTTCAAATAGAAAGTTGTAGGTGTATTCAGTATTTGCACCTATTTGCGGGACACCAACAGCACCAGCCACAATAGTTTTTCCATTCAAGCATGCATACATACATGCACTAATTTGTTCATTCTAAATTCAACAAATATTTACTGAGGATGCATAATATAAGCTAGGGGCTTTGAGAGAAGCTTTGAGCAACTTCCTTCTTTATTTTCATCCTTTACATGCTATAAGGATCGGAGTTCTTGTTGTGGCTCAGTGGTAATGAACCCGACTAGTACCCACGAGGACTCGGGTTCAATCCCTGGCCTCAATCAGTGGGTTAAGGATCCAGCATTGCCGTGAGCTGTGGTGTAGATTGCAGACTCGGCTCGGATCCCCACATTGCTGTGACTGTGGTGTAGGCCAGCAGCTATAGCTCCAATTCGGAACTTCCATATGCTGTGGGTGCAGCCCTAAAAAAAAAAAGAAGAAGAAAATTGGGATAATTTAAGAACAAATTAGTGAAGGAGGGGGAAAGGAAGCTGAAGAGAGATAGTTTTAGAAAGGGAACATTTTTATTTTGGGGAAAATATCCAACACAGAACCGGAAATGTGGAAATGTAGATCTCTTTGAGAAGAAACATCTTGGCATGAGTGTACATAACTAAAGTCATGAGAAACTCATCGAAATGAAGTATAAAACCAAAAGAAGTGCCCCTATTCTGGAGCAGGAAGAAGGAGAAAAGCCAAAAAGGAGAGAGAGAGGTTACAGAAGGAGAAGGGAAACCAAAACAAGTCAAGGTCAAGCCAATTAAGGGGAATTTCAAGGAAAGACCAGTCAACAAAGACAAGTGCCATACGGAGGTCAAAGAGAGGGAGTATTGAGGGAAAACCACACCCCTCAACAATGAGGACGTAATTAAACATTGTGGATAACCTGGAGACAGACTTTTCCCATACATTTTTCACTCTAGTCCTGCAAGACACTTCAAGAAAAAAATAATCAATGTTGCTGTTAAATGAGTGTAACTAGCTGTGTATATTACAGAGCAGAGTTCCTCAGCCTCTGAATCGCTGACCTTTCGGGTTTGAACCTGCTTTGTTGGTGAAGGGCAGTGAGGAGCTGTCCTGTGTGTTGGAAGGTCAGCAGCACATCCTTGGGCCCTACACACTCGATGGCTGTAACACTTCCCCAGTCATGACAATCAAAAATATCTCCAGGAGTTCCCTGGTGGCCTAGCAGGTTGGGGATCCAGTGCTGTTACTGCCAGCTCCTATGGCTGCTGTGGCCGAGTTCCAACCCTGGCCCCAAGAACTTCTGTAGCGGGTGTGGGGCGGGGAGAGGGGGCAATCTGCAGACATAGCGAAATGTTCCCTGGAGGCAAAATCACCAGCCTCTGCTAAGAACCACTGTTAATAGTGTCTACCCCTAACAAATGCCCAGCCTTAGACTCACAAAGCTTAGTGCACAGGGCAATGTAAATTAAATGTTCTGAAAGTTCTACACCAAGTAAAACTTTTTCAAAAAAGAATTTCCCAAATTTACGTGACCACAGAACTTGCATTTCTTGTTTCAAAAATTTTTATCTTCGTTGATTTACCATGGTCAACTTCTGCTGTTCAGCAAAGTGACCCAGTCATACATATATATACGTTCTTTTTCCCACATTATCTTCCATCATGTTCTATCAGAAGTGATTGGCTATAGCTCCCAAGCTATACCAGCAGAAAAGCTTGTATTTCTAATAACCCCCCAAAACTGGAATATGTGACAGGTTTTGGCAACTAGTGCCTTAAGCCAAGGCTGAATCAGTAAAGGGGGAAAGCAGGTTTCTGCCAGACTGAGGAAGAATCTGCAAGGACTCGGTCCCCTCCCCTCTTCCTGAGAGACACGTTCCCTGTTCCCTGTTTGTCCTCAGTTCCCGGGGTAGCACATCAAAAACTGTTACTATCCCCAGACCCTGATGTAACTATTACGCCAATGATAATATCAAGACGCTATTCTGGTCCGCCTCAGGAAAATTCTGGAACACATTGTAACAAGGCTGTTTCATTTACTAGTCATTTTGTGTTGTTCTGAATTGTTCCAACAGATTCCACTTGTAGGGGCTTATGAGCAGCGAACTCACTGGGGAAGAATAAAGCTTTCTTTTCTCTCTCCTGTTGAATCCGATAAGGTAAGAATCGAAACCGCCAGAGGTTCGAGTAAAGAGGCAACGGCACCCCCTAGTGGCAAGCATGTTCCAGTCCCTTGAGTTAACAGAATTAAGCTCTGGAGTTAAACCACTGGGGGAAATGAGAAATATGGAATCTTCTTAGGCTCCCAGTCAAAGGCTTGTTAAGCTAATAAGTACTCCAGGTGGTATGTCTTTTTCCATTAAAGTGTCACTGTGTGCATAGTTTGCAAATGAAAAATGGCTGCCAGGCAATGCAAAGGAAGTTTTCGGCAAAATAATTATCGTTAAATGCTTTGTCATTACACCTAAGAAGCTGCTGCCTATCTCTTGCTGTTAATACTGCCTTAAATACTGTGATTTGTGCATTAATTGAAAGCGAGGTCTGGAGTTCTCCCGTGGCACAGCGGGTTAAGGGTCCAGCGTTGTCACTGCAGCAGCTCAAACTACTGCGTTGGTGCAGATTCAATCCCTGCTCTGGGAACTTCCCCATGGCAGGGATGCTGCCAAAAAGAGAAAATAAAAATAAAGTGAGGCCAGCAGATGAGTATTTTCTGTTGGCATCCAGTCCTTCAAAGAATGTGGTTTAAGGTTTAAATAGATTAAGACAAGATGTCTTTGCCTTTTATAATGCTGGACACCCCCTTTGTCCCAGCAGTCCTGATGACTGCAGAGGACAAGGGTCAAATGACAATCAGGAGGCGATAAGAAGTTTTGTCATGGAGTTCCAGTCGTGGCTCAGCGGAAACGAATTCAACTAGGAACCATGAGGTTGTGGGTTCGATCCCTGGCCTTGCTCAGTGGGTTAAGGATCCAGCACTGCCGTGAGCTGTGGGGTAGGTCACAGATGCCACTCTAATCTTGAGTTGCTATGGCTGTGGTGTAGGCTTGCAGCTGTAGCTCTGATTGGACTCCTAGCCTGGGAACCTCATATGCCTCGGGTGTAGCCCTAAAAAAAAAGCTGAATTAATTAATTAATTACATGCATAAACAAACTTGAGCCTAAGAAAAATTTTAACAAAGCAGTTTAGCCAGAAATATTCCTCCAGGGGTTCCCTTTGGGACTCAGCAGTTTTCCGTTGTGGCTCTGAAAATACGTCACGTATCTGACGTTTTCTCTGCGAGGATGTGGGTTTGATCCCTGGCCTTGCTCATTGGGTTAAGGTACAGCCTAGGTCGCAGATGCAGCTGGGACCCAGTGTTGCTGTGGTGCAGGCCTGCAGCTGCAGCTCTAATTCGACCCCTAGCCTAGGAAGTTCCATATGCCACAGAAGCAGCCATTAAAAGGAAAAAAACAAAAGATATTCCACCAATAATACACAGTTTAGGTGGAAAACTTCCTGAGAAAAATCAAGTCAACTTATAAACACTCAATCCAAAGGGAATCTGATTAATAATTACCAGGGAGATTACCAACCATGTGACATTAGTTTCTTATGGGTCTGCAAATATACCAGACAGGAGATAGTGAAGAATATGGAGGGCTTGGCTCTACTATTAGAGTTGAACAGAATGAAGTGGTGTATCACTAGGAGGTATGTTCTCCAGAACTTGCTGACTAATTAGGTGTGACCAAATTCCATCTCATTGACTCGCAATTAGAACCTGAGGAGCCAGCCTTCATCATCCTTAAAAACTGCTGGGAAACAGCCCTGCACTCAGTGAGATCACATCCCCACCTGCTTTACAATGAAGCAGTTCTCAGTGAAGTGATTAGGTGACCCTTGCTCAGGCAGAGATACTTAAGTGTACATTTCCAAGGCATGACGCTCTGCATGTGGGCCCATTCTGCAAAGTGAATGGCGTCCACAGACAGCACCCCAGATCTGAGGGTTCAGCTCTAGCCAGAGAGTTTCTAACTCTCTCAGGGAAAGATGCACCTAGTGTTTGATTCATTATTGATGAATGCCCCCAATAAGGTACAATAAAGTATATTGATTAGGCCTATTTCAAGAAGAAAGCTTATTATCCTTTCTAATCCAATAGATGCCCCACACCTTATGCTGGTGGAACTTTTTTTCACTCTCATAACAAGTGAGCAATCTGCTGAGTGATGTGCCCTTTTGGTTAAAAAAAAAAAAAGATAAAATTCACCCTCCATTCATCCTGTTTCTTCATCAAGACTATAAAAAATATGATGCTGCCCATAAATAAAATTGAATTTCAAAAGCATTTTGTATTCCATATGAGAGTAGATTTTCAAAACATATGGGGGGAAAATGCCACTGATAATTTAAGCTCCCAGATAACAAAAGGAGCTATTAAGCCCAATTCTTTTAGGATAGATTCAATGCCTTAAAGTAGGCTTTCTCATGAATTAGTGGCAATGCTGAGTCGTTGCAAAGACTTTTCCATGTGTCCCAGCCTCTGTCATCTGCCTTCTCTTTTTTCACTTCTCTTTCAACCAAAAAAATTCCATTTCATTTTCAGGCATATTTTCCAGATATCCTTAACCCTAATATTTCTCTCATGAGGCCTGAAATTACAGCTTTAACAGTTTATCCTTTGCTTCAAAACATCCCCCTCTAGGCTAGGAAACTTAAAAGTCCTTCATGAAAAGAGTGCTGGCTATGTGGAGGGAAGGAGAAAAGAAGGGTATGCAAAAGATAAAAGAAAAAAATCAAGCAGCATATTAGCCTCTCAGTCTGCGGTAGGGCTGAGCCAGTGATTCCAGCACTCCTGGGTCTCAGAGCTCCCACTCTGGCCTCGCCTTGTCCTCCTCCAAGCCACTCCATTGTCATGCCTAAACAGGTCAGCTGCTATCTTCGTATAGTGACAGATGGTAGCTAGACTTACCATGGTGATGATTTTGAAATGTACAGAAGATCGAATCACTACATTGTATACCAGGAACTAAAATAATGCTGCAGGTCAATTAGACTTCAAAAACAAAAAAACGAAATCATAGAAAAAGTTCAGATTTATGGTTACTGTAGTCAGGGCATGGGGGAAGAGGAATTGGATGAAGGTGGTCAAAAGCTACAAACTTCTAGGAGTTTACATTGTGGCTCAGCAGGTTAAGAACCCAACATGGTATCCTTGAGGATGCAGGTTCAATCCCTGGCCTCACTCGGTGGGTTAAGGATCCTGCATTGCAGGATCCAGTGGATTCAAGCTGTGACAGGTTGCAGATGCTGCTCAGATCTTGCGTGCAGCTCCAATTTGACCCCTAGCCTGGGAATTTCTATATGTCACAGCTGTGGCCCTAAAAAGAAAAAAGCCACAAACTTCCAGATATAAGTATCACAGATGCGATGTATAATATGATTAATATAACTAATGGCTGTATGTTGTCTATGAAAGTTGTTAAAAGAACAAATTATCTCTATAGGAATGGCTATCATCCAAAACACAAGACACAAGTGTCAGTGAGAGTGTGCAGAAAAGGGAACCCTTGTGCATTTTGATGGGAGTGCAAATTGGTACAGTCACTTTGGAGACAGTATGGAGGTTCCTCAAAAGATTAAGAAATAGAACTACCACGTGATCCAGCAATTCTACTTCTGCTCTGCCTATGAAACTAAATCACTATATCAAAAAAGTAGCTGTACACTCATGTTCATTGCAGAATTATTTACAATAGCCCAGACATGAAAACAACTTTTGGCCACCAATGGATGAATGGTGAAGAAAATGTAGTATTTATACAAGGGAATATTATTCTACTACATAAGGAATTTTCTGCCATTTGCATCATGGATAGACCCTGAAGGCACTGTGCTAAGTGAAATAAGTCAGACAGAGAGAGTTAAGAACGGTTTTGTTCTCACTTATTTGTGGAATCTGAAAAACTGAACTCATAGGTACAGAGAACAGATTGGTGGTTCCGAGAGGTGGGAGGTAGGGAATGTGTGAAATGGGTGAAGATGATAAAGGTACAAACTTGGAGTTCCCGTCGTGGCGCAGCGGAAACGAATCCAACTAGGAACCATGAGGTTGTGGGTTCGATCCCTGCCCTTGCTCAGTGGGTTAAGGATCCAGTGTTGCCATGAGCTGTGGTGTAGGTCGCAGATACAGCTCGGATCTGACATTGCTGTGGCTATGGTATAGGCCTGCGGCTACAGCTCCGATTAGACCCCTAGCCTGGGAAACTCCGTATGCCGCGGGTGAGGCCATAAAAGGACAAAGAGACAAAAAAAAAAGGTACAAACTTCCAGGTATAACATAATTCATGGGCATGTAATGTTCTCCACAGTGACTATAGTTAACAATGTAGTATTGTAGGAGTTCCCACTGTGGCTCAGCGGAAACTAATCCGACTAGGAATCATAAGGTTGCAGGTTCAATCCCTGGCCTCACTCAGTGAGTTAAGGATCCAGCATTTCCTTGAGCTGTGGTGTAGGTCAAAGACGTAGCTTGGATCCTGCATTGCTGTGGCTGTGGTGTAGGCTGGCAGCTACAGTTCTGATTCCACTCCTAGCCTGGGAACCTCTATATGCTGTGGGTACAGCCCTAAAAAGACAAAAAAAAAGGGGGGGGGGGAAGGAGAGCACTAGTTATGAAAGAAAAACTAGCCTACTTATCACCTCACACTGGTCAGAATGGCTATTCTCAAAAAGACAAGAAATAGGAGTTCCCTGGTGGCCTGACGGTTAAAGATCAGGCACTATTACTGCTGTGCCTTGACATAGAAAATCAACTGACTTCTCATGTGCTAAGCACATAGAAGAGTCACGATTACTGTGCCCAGTCACTATTTTATTGTTAAATAATAAAGGTAAGTAAAAAGACATTGCACTGTAAGTTTAGGTTCATGGTATGAATTTCACGGAGCACTAAGTTTTCCTGTTAAATTCTTCTTGAGTAGAAACCATAAAATATAACTTATACTCAAATTATTTTCATCTTATTTATTGTACTATAGGTTACGAAGCTAAGATTATATTTTATTGACTCGTTCCATTTCTTAAAAGATGTGTATCACTCTTCTAGTGGCAGAAAGTCAATTTATTTTGCTACATAAATATCTGTGGGAAAAAACATGAAAGAGTACTTAATTTGTATAGTATCTTCCAGTTCTAGGTCAAAACAGTTTTTAAAATCTCATGACATCAGTTATTATTATATGTTATTATCTGCATATTTAGACCTATACCATTATTTTGGTCTAAGTCCATACCCACAGCATATGGAGGTTCCCAGGCTAGGGGTTGAATCAGAGCTGTAGCCACTGGCCTAGGCCACTGCTACAGCAACCAGGGATCCAAGCCACATCTGCAACCTAAGCCACAACTCATGGCAATGCCAGATCCTTAACCCACTGAGCAAGGCCAGGGATTGAATGCATGTCCTCATGGATTCTAGTCAGGTTTGTTAACCACCGAGCCATGACAGGACCTCCTATACCATTATTTTTAAGCACCTTCATAGAACTACATTGCACACGTACAGTGGCATCATTTAGTTAAGCATTCTGGATTTTTTTTTCTAGTCTTTTATAAACAATGTGATATTATACATCTTCTGCAAAGATATATACATCTTTGCATACATTAACAAAAACATATGGGAGTTCCTGCTGTGGAACAATGGATTAAAGAATCCAATTGCTGCAGCTCAGGTCTACGTGGAGGCATGGGTTCAAACCCCAGCTCAGCACAGTGGGTTAAGGATCTGGTATTGCCATAGCTGCAGCGTAGGTCACAGCTGTGGCTCCAACTCAATCCCTGGCCCGGAAATTTCCATATGCTGTGGGTGCAGCCATTTAAAAAAAATAAATAAAAGAACAGATGGAGGAGAAATTCCCAAAGTAAATTTACTGGATCAAAAGTTAAAGATATTTTACTTTTATTGTTTTACATATGAAATCAAATTGCCTTCCCCAATGAACAATGATAATTTATACTTTCCTCAGCAGTGGAAATGCTTTTCTACCCAACACCTCTATTAACATTAATCTTAAAAACTGTCTTTGGAAGAGGTTGAAATTAATGGCCTATTTTGTTGTACAGCAGAAATTATCACAGCATTGTAAATCAACTATAATTCAATAAAACTTTAAAAAAATTACACCATAGTTTGAGGCAACACCATATCCTTAACCCAATGAGCAAAGCCAGAGATCAAACCCGCATCCTCATGGACCCTATGTCAGGTTCTTAACCTACTGAGCCACAGCAGAAAGTCTGTAAATTTTAACAATTCTAATTTGCCTCCATCCCCTACGAACACAATCAATCCCTGAATACATCTACATTTTAGCTTTCATATTTGATATGTACTAAGTTATTAAAGAATTTTTCCAATTAATCAAATAAATAATTAATTACACAAAGTTTAACATGTCAACTGCAGATTAGAGAGTTGCAGAGACCTGGTTTTAAATGTCTATATTGTCATTGACATGTTTGCATTCAGAATATCCAGAAGATGGCAGTATAATAGTGTATTTTGGCCCTAAAAAGCAAAAAAAAAAAAAAAAAGAAGAAGAAAGAAAAAAGAAAAAGAAAGTAAAGTAAATTAAAAAACAAAAATCCTCGTCTGTTAGAGATAGCTACTGAAATTTTCATGGTTGAAATAACACGGCCTCTTACATTTATTTTGGGAGTTGTGGGGGTTTTTTTCCTTTCTTTCTTTCTTTCTTTCTTTCTTTCTTTCTTTCTTTTTTCCCCCTTTTTATGGCCACACCTGTGGTATGTGGAAGTTCACAGGTTAGGGGTGAAATTGGAGCTGCAGTTGCCGGCCTATGAGACAGCCATGGCAACACTGCATCCGAGCTGCATCTGCAAACTACACCACAGCTTGCAACAATGATAAATTCTTAACCCACTGAGTGAGGCCAGGGATGGAACCTGCATCCTCACAGAGACTACATTGCATCCTGAACCCACTGAGCCACAATGGGAGCCCCTTAAATTTGTTTTTAAATTATTTATTTTTTAAAGAAAAATGTTGAGGTGGGCGCTAGATAAAACAAGACTGACAAATTGTTGATAATTTCTGGAATGGCTGTGATGAGATTAAGGCATTTCATGATTCTATCCTATCTGTGTATATGTTTCTTTTTAATTGAAGTATAGTTAATTCACAATGTTTTGTCAGTTTCAAGTGTACAGCAAAGTGATTATTCGTGCATATATGTACATATATTCTTTTTCAGATTCTTTTCCTTTGTAGGTTATAAGTGTATAATGTTTTAAAACTGTCACTTGAAGAGTTCCCGTCATGGCTTAGCAGAAATGGATCCGACTAGTATCCATGAGGATGCAGGTTCAATCCCTGGCCTTGCTCAGTGGGTTAAGGATCTGGCATTGCAGTGAGCTGTGGTGTAGGTCGCAGATGTGACTCAGATCTGGCATTGCGGTGGCTGTGGTGTAGGCTGGCAGCTGTAGCTCTGATTGGACCCCTAGACTGGGAACCTCCATATGCCACAGGCGTGGCCCTAACAAGAAGAAAAAAAATTAGACTATGACAATAGCAAATTAGATGATTCTGTATTGTCATTAAGCAAGGAACGGTGCTTATTGACACATGGCATCAGATGAAATATGCATTTGTGCAAAGTTTTTGCTAAAAATCTGTCCAGGAGTCCCTGTGGTAGCTCAGCAGTTTGGGAATCCGACTAGTATTCATGAGGATGCAAGTTCAATCCCTGACTTTATTCAGTGGGTTAAGAATCCAGCATTGCTGCAAGCTGCCACTTGGATTTGGCATTGCCATGGCTGTGGCATAGGCCAGCAGCTGCAGCTCTGATATGACTCCTAGCCTGGGAATTTCCATATGCCGTGGATGTGGCCGAAAAAAACAAACAAACAAAAAAAAAACTCTCCATTTTCAAAATTAATGCCCATCCTAAAGGAGATCATTTAAAAAAGACAAAGCATTTCTCCCTCTCTGAAGCAGACTCTGTTATAGAGAAGGTTCTCGAGGTCTGCTTTCTCACAAAGTGAGGGGGGGAGAAGTAGGTGTGTCCGAGACTGCTCAGACGTTGAAAAGAAACATTTTTCACAAATAATTTGTGCCAGTTCACGTCCTCCAGGAAGCAGATGCTAAGATGGAATTCATGCGAAGTCTGTGACACGGAAAGGGGGTGGGGGCCGCAGTGGGCGGGGGAGCCTCCTGCTGCCTGGAGGTCGGAGGGCTGTGAAAGCAGAGACGGGAGGGGCCCTGGGGAGGGAGCGCATCGGACTCCGCCGCTGATCAGCTCGGAGACTCAGCGGGGCCAACAAGGAGCTCCAGAGCCAAGACTGCCTGACCGGGGCCCCACTGGTAGGAAGGACTGGCCTAGCTCCAGTACCCCGCCCCCGGACCGAATCTGGCTCAGCGCAGCCCGCCCGAGTGCGGTTTCCCCAGAAGGGAGGCGGCGGAGTGCTGTGTGCCAGCTACTCTTCTCACGGCGGGATCCCGGAGCCGCACACCCCGGGCTGCCCAGGACTGAGACAATACCCTTAGTGTTTGAGTAATTTTAACATGGTTCGGGCAGAAGAAAGAAGCAACAAGAATAAGCCTCTGACAGTTCTGTCGCTTAGTTTCTGAAAATTTCATCTCATCCCTTATCTTAAAATCACCAAAAGTGTGCCTAGTCAGGAAATTGCCCCTGATTTGATAAAATACCCAAGACAGGCTCTGCTCTCTTCTTGAAACGCCCCACCCAGCGCTTCCGAGAATACCTTTCGGCTCTTCTTTGCCATCCAGTCCTCCTCCTCCGTAAACTTCACTAATCCTCTGCCTGTCCCTTAAATGCTGCTCTTCCTCAAGCTGCCTTTGTCACTCTCTCCCCACTACCCAGGCTACTGTTTGATGGAATGATATTTGAAGTATTCATTAACCGATCCCCTTTTTATTTTTTTATTTTTATTTTTTTTCTTTTTAGGGCCACACCCGCAGTATATGGAGGTTCCCAGGCTAGGGGTCCAATTGGAGCTGCAGCAGCCAGCCTACACCACAGCCACAGCAACTCAGGATCCGAGCCACGTCCTCAACCTACACCACAGCTCACCGCAACAATGGATCCTTAACCCACCGAGGGAGGCCAGGGATCAAACCTGCGTCCTCATGGACACTAGTCAGACTCGTTTCCTCTGTGCCACAACAGGAACCCCTGCTCTTTTTTATTAATAGTATTTCCTCCTCTCTTGCTTCATCCCTTTACCCAATCCAGTTATGGTAAGTGGGACAGATATTAAAGGCATGTGGTACTCAAATCTCACTTTGGATTTACTGTTCACCCTGGGGCCTAGGGGTAGGGGTGGGGTTTTCCCAGGACTGGAGAGAGGGAGCAGGGACCCTTCAGAGGACCTGTACAACATTTCAGTACCTTCTATTCTCCTTTCTCTCTGCCTATGCGTCCCAGGGAAACTGATCTAGTCTGCAAGGCTTAGAGATGTAGGGGAGTAAAATTAGGACACATGAGCCAGAAATTACAGTGCATTAATCACTAGTCACATTGTCTCCCATTAGTGACAGAATGATGTTACATATACCTATGACATTAAGGCTTGAGCCAAAAACCAAGTCTTAGCCAAAGAACAAAGAGAAAGAGGCACATTTTGAAAAATAAAAGGATGTCTTTTTAAATTTAATTGGATACAACTTGCAGGCAAAATGAGAAGTGTTCCATACAGAAACCTTTAGGTAGAACAGCCCTGGTCTTAAAGGGCTAAAAGCTTTTACCTCATTTTCACCTTATACCAGCTTTTCGGTGCCTAATTTTCCAGCAGAAGAGGAATAATGAATTTGATAAGAATAATAATGAAGGGGAAATTGTCCCAGCCTGGATTCATGGCTCAGATGAAAATGGATTTCTCTGAGCACCAGAAAACAGGTTTACAGCCCAGGCTGTACCTGGGCTTTTCAGAATGTGTCCCCAGGATCTTCTGCCTTGGTGAGAGTTCCTGTTAAGAAGCTGTTCTTTAGACCTACCCCAGACCTACTGAGTCAGAATCTCTGTGGAAAGCCCCAACAATATGCAAATTTAACAACTGCCTCAGGTGATTTTTATACACACTCAAATTATAAAATCACTGCCTTAAAATTTAAGGCAATTTGCCATAAGGGTGTGAAGAATTCTAATACATTGGATTAAACAGATAGTCTATTTTGGAGTTCCTATGTGGTGCAGCGGGCTAGGGAATCCAGCATTGTCTTTGCCGTGGCATGGGTTCCAACCCCAGCCCACCACAGTGGGTTAAGAATCCCACTTTGGTGCAGGTCGCAGCTTCAGCTAAGCTCAGATCCAATTCCTGGCCCAGGAAATTCCATATGCCATGAGTGTGGCAAAAAACAAACTGTACAATCTATTTTATATTTCCATTATAGAATAACAGAAAACTTTATGGTCCTCCTATGTAATTTAGGGTCAGGAGCAGGCAATACCCAAATTACAATAGCAACTTTATTTTATTTAAAAGAGTAGATAGGGGAGTTCCCGTCGTGGCTCAGTGGTTAACGAATCCGACTAGGAACCATGAGGTTGCGGGTTCGATCCCTGGCCTTGCTCAGTGGGTTAAGGATCCGGGGTTGCCATGAGCTCTGGTGAAGGTTGCAGACGCGGCTCAGATCCCGTGTTGCTGTGGCAGTGGCGAAGGCCAGCAGCTACAGCTCCTGTTAGACCCCTAGCCTGGGAACCTCCATATGCCGCGGGTGTGGCTCTACATAAAGGCAAAAAGACAAAAAATAAAATAAAATAAGATAAAATAAAATAAAGTAGTAGATAGGGAGTTCCCATTATGGATCAGCGGAAATGGAATCTGACCAGTGTCCGTGAGGATGAGGGCTTGATCCCTGCCCTCACTCATTTGGTCGAGGACCCAGTGTTGCCACAAGCTGTGGTGTAGGTCGCAGATGCGGCTTGAAATACAAGCTGCTGTACCTATGGAGTAGGCCAGCAGCTGTAGCTCCGATTCAGCCCCTAGCCTAGGAACTTCCCTATGCTGCTAGTGCAGCTCTAAAAAACAAAAAATAATAATAATAATAAAATAAAAGAGTAGATAATTGGAGTTCCTGTTATGGCGCAGAAGAAACAAATCTGACTAGTATCCGTGAGGATTCAGGTCCAATCCCTGGCCTCGCTCGACTAGTATCTCCTGGGTTGGGGATACGGTGTTGCCATGAACTGTAGTGTGGGTTGCAGATGCAGCTCAGATCCCAAGTTGCTCTGGCTGTGGCGTAGGCCAGCAGCTATAGCTCCGACTCAACTCCTAGCCTGGGAAACTCCATATGCAGCGGGTGAGGACCTAAAAAGCAAATTAATTAATCAAAAGATAAAACATACACAGATCATTTCTGAAGTTAATGTAAAATAATTAATTTTATTGATTTCTATATGTAAGGGTCAAATGAGTTTTATCATCCAAGCAATTTGGGGCTATTATCACAAGGAAGTTAATTTAAACATTCCACGCAGGATTATCTGCTTAGCAACTGATACTGAACCAAAAATTTTTGACCAAGACACATCTAGAGCAGCCAACATCTAGGGCAACTTTTTTTTTGCAACACTGAGGCAACTAGTACCGTTTTATGGTCAGTTTGCAATCAGAGCCTTCATCCTCACTCTTCTCCTAGTGAAACTGTCTTACAGCCCCCATTCCCTGGAGTCAGGTTATATACCACCCAATGCTCAAGGTTGGATTCAATTCATTTACTTACTGCTTGATTCTATTCTTTATTCTTTTCATATTTTTTCAGGTTTTTTAGGTACATAATTCTTACAGATATGGCTGTGCATATCTTCTTTTCTGTGTCATGCTAGCAATAGTACCCTTACTATCTCTGCCACTCTTCTTCAGGTTGTTATATGTAGGAAAGGCCTGGGCAAAGGATACATGTCATAGGTCTCTAGAATAAGCACTTTAATGCTTCCCTACACTCTTGGATCCTGCTCTTGGGGAATATGCCTTAGCCTGTGAAGGACTGGTCTGAGATGACTTGGGCTGAGTGCGTATGGGCTGAGAAGGCTTAGCTTGGGAAGACTGGGGCTTGTATGGCTTGGGCTGAGTGGGTTTGCATGACGAGGGCTTAGCTTGGGAGGACTGAGGCTGAAAAGGCTTAGACTGGGAGGACTGGGGCTTGAATGAACTGGGCTGAGCAGGTTTGGATGAGGAGGGCTTAGCTTGGGAAGGCTGGGGCTGAAAAGGCTTAGACTGGGAGGACTGGGGCTTGAATGAACTGGGCTGAGCAGGTTTGGACGAGGAGGGCTTAGCTTGGGAGGGCTGGGGCTGAGAAGGTTTACGTTGGGAAGACTGGGGCTGAGAAGTCCCAGCTTCGGAGGACTGGAGCTGAGAAGGCTTAGGTTGGTGGGACTGAGGCTTGTACAGCTTCGGCTGAGTGGGCTTGGACAGAGAACGTTCAGCTGGAGTGGGCTGGGGCTGGGCGGGTTTTGCCTGAGCATTCTTGGGCTGAGAGAACACAGGTTGGGAAGGTTTAAATGGGGAGTGTTTGACCTGTGGTCTCTCAGGCCAGGCCTGTGCACACCTGGGTCTTGGTGGCCTCCCAAAAGTTCTACCTGCATGACATCCCCGAAATTTTCTCGAAAATTTCATAAATCTTTCACCTGAATAAAGTCTCTGGGGTTGGAAGTATTGAGTCCCCAAACTTTTACCTGGACTACGGGCCCTTGTATTCTGAAAGGGCAAAGGACAGAACCACTGAGGCCTCTGCTCTGTCCAAAAGTGGGAACCCATGACCCACGGGGCTTTCAAAGAAACAGGGTTAAAGTGACCTCCAGTTCTGGTTGGTAAAGGACAGGGGTTTTTCGGATGAAACAGGAATACTGGGGGGAGGTGGAAATTCTGAAGATTCTGGCTGTTCTCACCTCCAGCCCTAGGCTCTCTTCTGGATATCTCAGCGGGGCTTTCAGATGAGATTTTTGGCTGACTGTGTCTTTGTTGTCCCTCATCTTCAGCTATTCCAGCCAAGTCTTTACTAGGGGAAATTTGAATCCCCTGAATGTTTTCAAAATCTTGGTCTACCTGGATCCCTAACTCCCTGGCCAGGTAGGCCATATCTTCCACAGACACACACCTGAGTGAAGCAGCCATCACTTCCTGGAGGGCAGCCTGAAGGCCCTCCATGTTCCTCCCTTTCTCTCCAGCTTCCTCCTCCTTCCAAAACAGCAGCTGTGTTGGTTTCAAGTTCAGGACCCTCTGGAAAATCTGAGCCTCTTCACTCTCCCTGGCCTGGGAACTGAGGACAAAGTAGCATCTTTCAATGGCGGCTCCTCCTAAAAACATTAGTAAGTCCCATTCCTTCTCACCTAGGCTGTCAGTGAAGAAAAACACAGCTGAGGAAACTTCCATCAAGAAACCAAACTGTGTCCAAAAGCTTTTTAGATCTCCACGAAGGTTGGCCACAGCAACAGGCTTCTGGAAAAAACTGGAGTTTTCCTTTACACCATCGCTATCAGGAAAACACCATGTTATTTCAACCAGGCCATCAGAGATCTGCCGGGGAAGCACCATAACAGGCAGATCCTGATGGAGAAAGACTTTGTGTGATTTCAGGTGGGCAGGGCTGAGCAGCATGTTGAGGATTCTGGACTTGGAGAAGCTACAGTATCCTAGACGCACAAAAGAGATGACGGGCATCTTTATGAGAGTCAGAAACTTTTCTGTACCCCGTAGAGGCCCTCCTGAAGCCTGTGTTGACTGCTCCTTCACAATGTCCTTCATGGCCCCAAGCATTAAAATGCTCTTGTTGTTTTCTGCATCTGGCAGCAGCAGGGGAAGAGCAAACTGGCATTGATACATGTTTGACATGACTTCACGTTGCAAAGAACTGTCTGAACACAGCATAGAGGCGCACAGGACATCAAGGGGATTCACGGTTTCTGTTGCTCTAATTTCCAGATTCTGTATTCCAGTCAGAAATTCCTCTTCACTCTCATCACCCAGAATCTTGTGTCTGAGGACTGAATCTCTGGCTGTCGTATCCAGTGCTTGAACTTTCATCAGGAAGTTCCAGGCTAAGTCACCTGTAGTCTTAGGTACCCACCCACATCCTCGGTCTAAGGAGAACTGTTTAACAAAATCTGGCAGAAGCTTTCTGCTCCGATCCAGGTTCAAACAGGCCAGGACATCTTCAAACACCTTTTTTCTTTCTGTAGGAAAGAAGATAGTCAGTGAAGGCCGTGTTCAGCATCTAAGCTTCTTCACTGACTTTTAAAATTAAATAAGTAATTGACATTTCCTTTGAAAAAAAAAAAAGATGAAATAATACAAGTGAAAGTTCCCTTCCACCACTCTGCCAATTCTACTCTCCTAAGAGATATGTCAATATATGTTTCCTTCCACACTTTTTCTGTGCAAATACATAAGTATGCTTGCATATGTAAAAATACACATAGTGATTTAATGGCTGCTATTTTATTTTATAAATGATATTATACAAAATGATTCTTCAACTTCTTTTCACTCAATATATTCCTTGCAAATTCTTCCAAGTCAGTATATATAGAGACATACTTACTTCATTTTTTAAATTTTTTTCTTCATTCATTTTAGCTAATTCATGGTTTGGAAGAACAATTAATTTATTGAACCGCTGTCTACCAATGATCATTTCAGTATTCCAATTTTTTTTTTTTGGCTAATGTTTGTATGCAACAGTGAAAAAACTTGTTAATGCTTCATTACACATGTGTATGAGGAATGCTCTAGGTTGATACTGATTTATTTTTTAAATGTCAACTCTTGCTAAAGTTCAAAGAAATGGAAGATTTTATTTTCATTAAAGATGTCTCAGAATTTACATGTACTGGGAGTTCTTATTGTGGCTCAGCAGGCTACGGACCTGACTAGTGTCCACAGGATTCAGGTTCAATCCCTGGCCTTGCTCAGTGAGTTAAGGATTCTGCGTTGCTGTGGTATGTCAAAGGTGTGGCCCTAAAGAGCAAAAAAAAAAAAAAAAAAAAGGGGAATTTACATGTGCCTAATTTCTCCTGAACTTATTTTCTAGTTTATCTTCTAGCTACTTCTTGGGATGGATAGCAAGTTAGCCTAAGCTTCTTGGACTCCCTATAAAAATAGCCTAGAAGAAACAATAGAAGTGAGGGAAAGTATGAATTTCAAGAACCAACAAAAGTAACTCTAAGAAATCCTTGGATGGTCTGGAAAGTTGCTTAAACTAGGTAAGAAGGTGAGAGAGGAGCTGAGCCAGCATGAAGTTTCTCTTTTCCAACCCATAACTGCATTATGAATCCCTAGGATTTGGACTGAATGTGAGTCCCTTCTCTACTCAGAATTTGGTGATGTTTATTTTCCCAGACAATGCCTCTTCAAATTAAGCATTTCTCATGTTTTGGATTTTCATTAAGAAATACTCAAATTCAAAAACTAGTAAAATTTTTCTCATCAAAACAGCAATATTTGGACTAGATCAAGACAAGCAACAATATTTTGGGATCTTATCCATTTACCACAAACTCCTCTCCATTTCCACTTCAGTAGTTAGATCCATAACCCCCACGTTCCTTTGGTCACAAAGGTGCTAAAATAATTTTTAAAAGTCTCAATCTGAGGAAAAGAAGGTAAAGGCTAAAATTAGTGGTTAGCAAATTTTTATATGTTATGATGGAGGTGACTGCAGAAAACAATAAATTGATAGTCAATATTTACTTTGTTTTTCATTTTCAGACACCCCTGTGGAAGTTCCCTATGCCTATGAAAGTTCCTGGGCCATGGACTGAATCCAAGCTGGAGTTGAGATCTACCCCCACAGCTGCAGCAATGTTGGATTCTTAACCCAATGCACTGGGCCAGGGATCAAACTGGCACCTCCACAGAGACAAGCCCCAATCACTAACCCACTGTGCCACAGTGGGAACTCTCAATATTTACTTTAGCTTCCACCATTTCTCCGTCCTGGGTTTTCCCACCCACCTCTGAGGCAGTTCCAAGTTAGAGGGGTACAGGAATTTCTGAGCAGCTGCTTGTCTGCTGATACCTTGTGTCCTTCGTCAGCCCCTCTCCCCATTATGTCGTGGCAACCTAAAAATAAGTTGTTGCCTGGGTAACTACACATACATCATTCCCATACCTTCCACACTTTTCTCCTCTTCCTCCTCTAATGACACAGCAGTTTCTGAATCTTCAGAATGCTGTTCTTCATCAGAGAACTCCACAGTTTCTGAATACATGGAGTCCTCTTCCATGTAATAGACAAGGCACTCTGTGTCATCATAAGCCTCCTCTTCCACAGTGGTTTCTGCTTCTTCAGAGTATCCAAAAGATTCTAGATATTCCTCTTTTCCTAAGTATAAAGAATCATCTGGCTCTTCATATCTCTGTCCATCGTGTAAATACTCAATAGTTGCTGGAAATTCATATTCAACATTCTCAACTGATTGTGGTGCTATGGACTTTGGTGGGTTGTATTCCTTCTCATTTTCCTCTGAGGACCAAGCAGAGTCCTTTGGACAAGCACTTTTCTTGTCTGTGAATGACTCAGAGGCTTCCAAATCCAAGTGTTCTTTCTCTTTGAAGGACATGGTGATCTCAGGATTCTCAGACTTTTTCTCTCCAGGAAAAATTAAAAAATTTCTTCCTTGCTTACCCCCCTAGATCGAGGTGATTCTATCGTCTTATGTTTTAAAATTTCTGAAAAGAACAAGAAAGTTTGGGGGATTTTTTTTCTTTTTCAAAATTAACAAATTTTATAATACCTTGAGTTTCCTTGACTTCAAAGCATCATCTCTCTTACTTCACTGGATGATAGGAATACCTACCACCTCCTATACAAATGGCAACAAGTAAAATGTCAGAACTTTCTTTCTCCCACTAAAAAAAATCAGATCACATTCCTGCCTTGCTCAGAAGGGAACTTCCTTATTTTTTCTGTCTTTTCAAAATGACTGTACTGAGTGAAAATATTCAGCTTTTGATTGTGAATTCACTTACTTGAAAAAGAAATCCCAATGAGTCATTAACAGTAGTGTCCTCCCTCCCCGCCTTCCCTCCTTCCTTCCTTTTTATCTCTTTCTTTCCTTCTTTGTTTTCTTGCTTTTTAGGACCAAAGCTGCAGCATATGGAAGTTCCCAGGCTAGGAGTTGAATTGGAGCTAGAGCTGCTGGTCTACACCACAGCTCATGGCAATACCGGATTTTTAAGCCACTGAGCAAGGCCAGGGATGGAACCTACATCCTCATGGATACCAGTCGGATTCATTTCCACTGCACCACAAAGGGAACTCCAACAGTAGTATCTTTCCAACTATGACTATTTCATCATGTCACTGCCAAAATAATAGGCAGTTCATTTTAGCACTAAAACAACTACAAGTTTTGAATACAGTCTGAACAAAAAATTATCAGTCCCCTAAAGCAATAAAATACATCACTCCCTGCTTATTAAATCCTAGATACTTGAATCGTATTTCAGTAAAAATTACCTTCAGAAGAAAGACAAATTAAAATAAAAGGTGATAATTTTCTTTTTGTAGGAAATCTACTTCTCATCCCCAAAAAGTGTAGAAATTCAACTTACCATGATTTGAACCCCAAATGGAGCTGATTCTGAAAAAGTACTTAAACAGTTGAGAAAAAGCTGATAGCTCACTTCTCCCTTACATACCAAAATGAACAGCTTCAGACTTTTCTTCAGGGGATCCGTAATAGGTTCCAGAAATTAGTCTCCAAAAGGTTAATGTATCTAAGATACAATCAAGATCTTGTTGGAGAGTTTTAAGTAATTTTTTTCATTCTTTTTCTATGATCTCTGGGGGAACATTCTTCGCAGCCATTGTTCCTGTTTCCTGCAGACCAGGAAATGGACTCTGTGATTGTTGCAATAAGTAAATCTAGTGTTTTTTTCGTTTTAAAGGCAAAGAGCAATTCCATTTGGTGAAGGTTAACTATGTCAGTGATGCTTAGTGTAGGAGAGGGCAGGTAGAAACAAGGCAAAGCAGAGGGGGATCCAACTCTGAACCCCCCATGGACCCTGCCTCCCTGTAAATTATCCCTTTTTTTTTTTTTTTTTTTTTTTGGCCAGGTCCACAGCATGCGGAAGTGCCCAGGCTGAGGACTGAACGGGCACCACAGCAGTGACTCAAGCCACTGCAGTGACAACATAAGAAGTCTCTCTAGAACCTGAGACTGGACCAAGTATTCCCTGCTCTGAGCTCTAGCTGCAGTAATAAGAATGTGAACTGATTAACCCTTTTGGATACATATCTGCCAATACGTAGGAATAAGTAAATGTAATAGATAAAAGTAAAAATTCAGAAGTTCCCTGATGGCCTAGCAGTTAAGGGTCTGATGTTGTCACTGCTGTGGCATGGGTCTGATCCCCGGCCCGGGAACTTCTGTATGCCATGGGGGCGGCCATAATTAACTAATTAATTAAAATAACTAATTTTTTTGTCTTTTTTTTTACCTTTTCTAGGGCCGCACCTGTGGCATATGGAGGTTCCCAGGCTAGGGGTCTAATAGGAGCCGTAGCTGCCGGCCTATGCCACAGCCACAGCAACGCGGGATCCGAGCCGCATCTGCAAACTACACCACGGCTCACGGCAACACTGGATCCTTAACCCACTAAGCGATGCCAGGGATCAAACCCGCAAGCTCATGGTTCCTAGTTGGATTCATCAACCACTGAGCCACGATGGGAACTCCAAAATAATTAATTTTTAAATAAAATAAAATCAAAACTCTCACCATTCAATGCAGCAATTCCACTTCCAGGAAATTATCTTAATAATAAAAAAAAATGCCCAAAGATGTATGTGCAAGAATCTGCATTAAAACATTTTTGTAATAGCAGAAAATTGAAGACAACCCAAATGTTCATTTGTTGGGGGTTTATGGAATACATATCGATATATCAACAATGAAACACCAAAAAGTAGTTTATGTTGTGAGTTACACGGGAAGTCCAGCAAAAAGTAGTTTAAAAGGATGAAATAAATCTATACACATTGACAAGTAGTGATATCTATGACATATTATTATGGAAAACAACAAGTTATAGATCCTATTTTTGTTTAAAAAGTTAACATGGGGAGTTCCCATAGTGGCTCAGTGGGTTAAAAACACAACTAGTACCCATGAGGATGCAGGTTCAATCCCTGGCCTCACCCAGTGGGTTAAGAATCCAGCACTGATGTGAGCTGTGGTGTAGGTCACAGATGTGGCTTGGATCCTGTTTTGCTGTGATTGTGGGATAGGCCAGCAGCTGCAGCTCCAATTCAACCCCTAGTCTGGGAACTTCGACATGCCATAGGTGCAGCCCTAAAAAGACCAAAAAAAAAAAAAAAAGTCAATATGCATAGAGTATGTATATGAGTATGTAGATACACATTATATTTAATTTTTATTTAAGGGCCCAACCTGCAGCATATGGAAGTTTCCAGACTAGGAGCTGCAGTTGACGGCCTACGCCACAGCCACAGCAACACAGGATCCCAGCAGAGCCTGTGACCTACACCACAGCTCACGACAATATTGGATCTTTAACCCTGAGCAAGGCTGGGGATCGAACCCACATCCTCATGGATACTAGTCAGGTTCGTTAGCACTGAGCTACAACAGGAACTCCCTAAGGGGAAATGTTTTAAGTCCCCAGACATATAGAGCATGATACCCTTTTTCAAAAGTTCAAAATATTATAAATATAGGTAACATTTTAAGAATATACATGGAGTCAGTATAATTATATAAAATGAAAGGGCCCGAGCAGGAGCTCTTGTCTGACACTCAGAAACGAACTGTCCAAGGAGACACACCTGTTGACAAAGCAAGAGACTTTTCTGGGAAGCAGCACCAGGGCAGAGACCAGCAGGGTAAGGGAACCCAGGAGAACTGCTCTGCCACAAGGCTCGGTCTCGGGTTTATGGTCATGCGGTTAGTTTCCTGGTTGTCTCTGGCCAATTGTTTTGCTTGGCCCATATCTGGACTGGCTCAGGATCCTTCCTAGTGGTGCACGAACCTCTCAGCCAAGAAGTATTCCAGCACCAATGATTCTGGAAGGTTGGTCCCCTCCTCCCTCTTATGGGCCCCTCCCAAGTCCTCCCTGTAGTCTTCAGGGAGGCACCATGTTCTCTATCGTGGCCTCCTGTTATGAGACAGTTCCTGCAAGCGACCATTATAGTGCCGGGCTAAGGCGGGGACGGGGGGGGGGGGGGTGTTTCAGTCAACAGTTCCCTAAAAGGTGGTTATCATAAGTAAGGGTAAATAGTTAAACATGTAAATGAAAGCAGGCCATGCACGGGCCAACGCCCAGCATTTATTAGGGACCAAAGAAAAGGATTCATTAAATTCTGGTGGCCCTAAGGTTGAAAAAGAATAAGAAAATCTGGGAGTTTCCATTGTGGCTCAGCAGTAACAAATCAAACTAGTATCCATGAGGATGCAGGTTCAATCCCTGGCCTTACTCAGTGGGTTAAGGATCCAGCATTGCTGTGAGCTGCGGTGTAGGTTGCAGGCTTGGCTTGGACCTGGCGTTGCTGTGGCTGTGGCATAGGTGGCAGCTACAGCCCTGATTTGACCCATAGCCCTGGAACTTTCACATGCAGCAGGTGCAGCCCTAAAAAGAAAATAATAATAATACTAATGATAAAACCCCCAACAAATGAAGGACGTTAACTATTTGGTGAACCACTCTTCATTCCAGAAAGGAGGAGGAACACCAGAACTAGTCCCAGGGCCACTAAACACCAGCTTTGAAGAATGAAAGCCTGCATCTACCCTGACTCTTATCTGTGGCCCCATTTTCTTCTCTAAAACTATAAAACCACCTTCTATACATTCCCAAAGGAGAGCACAGTCTTTAGGACATTAGCCTCCTTTGCCTAGCAAAGCAACAGAGCTATTTTTCTCCTTCATCCAAAACTACCTCCACATTTCTATTCTGCACTGGTGGACAGAGGCCAAGTTTTGGCAACAGTATTTTTTTATTCAACTTGTTTCTTAGAGTATTCCAATAACCAGCTTCTGAAACCCCACCTCCTACCCACTGCTCCCCACTAAATACCTTCTTTTACCACAATAACCCGCTCCAGGATATCTCAAAGCTGATGGAAAGAAAAGCTTTATTTTGTTTTTATTGTAGTTGGGCATTTTGCAGTAAAATTTAAACTTGGGGAAGGAAGTTTAAATTTAGTTCTTTGGTAACAGGAAATCTGCATCGCACAGGCTTTGCATGAAATTGGAAGTGAGCTGGGGGAGGGGTGGCCAGGAGATGGAGATTTGAAAATACATCCCTCAAACCCAATCCAAAGAAACAGGAGTAAAAATTTTGTTCACAGCTAGGAATTTAAGTTATATAAGAGAAAAGTCAGCAGTAACTTTGTCTATTGTAGGGAAAAAAGGGGAGATCTACCGCAAGTCCCGTTTAACAATACTGGAATTGTATCAGAGCCATGGATGCAGGGTTTATGAAGTCTCTATCACTCTGCCAAAAGGCAAAATGCTACGAGACATGAATGCCTAGGTAACAGCAGAAAGCATCTGTTTCAGAAGTCAACCTACTGACCTCAACCTGGATTTGGATAGAAACCTGGAAGTTCTAAACTGGCTTCATCTCTTTAGACCCAAGGGCCTACCTAGCCAGGATCAGAATGGTGTGATTTCAAGCACACTAAAAAAGGAAAAGGGGAAAAATATTTCACTCTGATGTTTACAATTTGGGAAATGTCTGAGGTAAAATAGACCCTCATATAGTGCCTGTCAAACTATTTCACTTCTCAGTGGTTGTTACCCATCCAACCCTTTCTGAAACTGAGCAGGACCATGTGGGGCCCTCTGGGGCACCAAAGACTTTCCATGTCCCTTTTTTTGTTCAAAGGAAAAAAGCTTCAACCTCCTTGACCTCCCCTGAGTTCCAAAGGGTAGAGTCAAACAGTTACTAATTAGTGAAGGGAGGGGATGCAGAGACAAAAGAAAGGCTGTCAAGAAAGAATAGCGCAGAGACAAAGCAGAGTCCTAGTTCCTCCCCAATGTGTGTGTGTGTGGGTGTGTGTGTGTGTGTGTGTGTGTGTATAAAATAACCTGATAAAGACCTCTGAGTTCTGCTATAGGAACTGAGGCCCCCACCCAGGTGGAAAATGGCTGAGCAGAAGACCCCTGGAATACCACCCTCTTATCTCACCACCAACCAATGAGAAGAAAATCACACACCTTGCAGCCCTCACTCTAGATTTTGCCTTCAAAAACTCTTCCCCCAAAACCATCGGAGAGATCAAGGCTTTTGAGCATTTGTCACTCCATCCTTCTTGTTGGCCCTTGCAATTAACCTTTTTCTGTTCTAAACTCCAACATTCTGGTTTGGCCTCAGTATGCCTTGAGCGCATGAACTTGGGCTTAACATGTCCACCCTGATCTCAGGTGTCATGGCACCTATGCTAGGCAGAATAATGATCCTGCACAAAGATGCTATCTTTGTCCTCATCTCCACAACCTGTGAGTATGTGAGGTAACAAGGCAAAGGACAATTAAGGGTGTCTCATCTCAGCCGACTCTGGGTGGGGTCAAAGTAATCACCGGGGGCTATAAAATATGAACTGAGGCAATCAGTCAAAGGAGTTACCGTAGTGGCTCACCAGTAACGAACCTGACTAGTATCCAGGAGGATGCAGGTTTGATCCCTGGCGTCACTCAGTGGGTTAAGGATCTGGTGCAGATGAGGTTCAGATCATGCGTTGCTGTGGCCAGCAGCTATAGCTCCAATAGGACCCCTAGCCTGGAAACTTCCATATGCCGCACAGGTGGCCCTAAAAAGAAAAAAAAATCAATCCAAAAAGGGCAGCAACCAGACTGGAAGTGGTTAGTAGCATTCCACCTCTATGACCAGGGGAGAGACTTTGTAAAGTGTGGAAGCAAAGTAAGAAAATTACTTGATTGGTTACAGCCTAAAGACCAGTTGACTCTGACTGCTGTCTGTTAAGTCCACAAGGTATTGTTAACTACACGCACAATATTGCAGCACATCTGTCTAGAATGTATTCATATTGTTTAACTGAAACTTTATACTAGTTGATTAAATTTGTCTTATTTTAAGCGATTGAGTTTGTGGTAACGTGTTAGAATGGCAATGGGGAAAGTCTCCCCTGAACTGCAGTTTGGTCCAAACACTCACACGTTGGCTGTCTCTCTCCTGCCTGCACCTCCCCTGAACCGCCCACTCTCCACATACCACTTCCTTGAGGATAGGAACCATGTCCTGTTAATGTTTCTATTCCCAGTTCCTAGAATAAGCCTAGTATTTATTAGGCACTAATCAACCGTTAACCTGTCAAAATAAAACCTCCAATTCCTAAACTTCATCGACTTCATCTTGTTCTATTAGCTGGTAGTCAATTACTTTGCTAAGATTTCACAAATGATAGGTCACGAATTGTTTCCTTTAAAAAAGCACTCACATTTAGGAGTTTTTTCCCTATTAACTCTTAAATATGTGGCTATTTTACTGTTTTGTGAGAGTGGGGGCTTTCTTAGACCAGAAGGTTACAAATGGATTAGCGTTTACCAAAGTCTGGGAACCACCAACATTAACACTATAATGTGTTGCGGTTTTTTTTCCGTTTTGTTTTGTTTTTTAGGTCCGCACCTGGGGCACATGGAAGTTCCCAGGCTAGAGATCGAATGAGCGCTACGGCTGCAATGCCAGATCCCAGCTGCATCTGTGATCTATACCACAGCTCCCGGGAACGCTGGATCCTTACCCCATTGAGCAAGGCCAGGGATTTAACCCGCATCCTCAGGGATACTAGTCGGGTTCTTAACCCGCTAAGTCATAAGGAGAACTCCAAAGTATTTTTAAGTACAGATGTCCAGGTCCTACCCAAAGCTGCTGAACAAGATTTCCTCACGTTGGAGTTCAGGAAAGGATATTCAACAAATTTCACGTGTGATTTCTCTGCCATGACGAGATCTGCGACCAAAATATGTGCCTCTAAATGACTATAACTAGAAAAAATATTTGCTTTTCTCTTTAGATTCTGAGCTCAGTTCCGTCCCCCGAGCGACCTCTCAATAGGAATCAGCCAAAAGCTTCTGGTCGGATAGGAGGAGCAACCCTAGGGAAGCTGGTTTCTCCCGGATCAGAACTTCGGTCTCATCCCGACTCCTATAGAGCAGCCGGGAACACTCAGTTGGCGCGCGAACTGCCGGGCGGAGCAACCTCACGCCGCAAATTCTCCATCCGCTCAGAGACCGGAAGCCGCGATGTAGTCACAGTTCTAAGAACACGCGAAGGCCGGAGGGAAACAACAGCAGGACAGGAAGTGAAGTTCCAGTCTAAACACAGCTGAAGAACAAGGCGGGTCCGGCAAGGACGCGTCCACCTTAGCCCCAGTTGAGAGCCCCGCCCCGCTCAGCTTTCTATTGGCCTCGCTTGGCTCCGGAGCCTCCTCTTGACCCCACCCACATTGAGGCAACGGACGCTTGAAAATGGTGCACCGCGTCCTGCCGGAAGTACTCCCCTGGGCGGAAGCTTCTGAGAGCGATATAGCGGAAGTGCTTTCTCTTCCGCCCTCTTTGGGCTCGGCGGCGGAGGAAAGATGGTGAGTCGTGTGTAAGGGCTCTTGGAATCGGCTTCCATCCTCCCCGTCTGCATTTCGTTACTTGTTGTCCATGGGGAGCCGGCAAGGTTTCCCATAAGGGGGACCGGTGGGCAGGAAAGGGGCATGCGGTGGCCCTCGAATGTCCGAAGAATGGCCCCAAAATCTGGGGGCGCCGCGTCTGCAGTCGTGGAGCTGGAGCTTCTCTGGGCCTCCTGCGGTGTCACCTCTAGCGAGCCCGCACAGCCCAGCCTTCTAATGGGAACTGAGAGAAGAGGCATGGTTTTAGAGTGTTTGGCTTTATAAGCAAAAGAATCGTTGGCGGTGGTCCCTGGCGGGAGCTCTTAGATTCTAAAGGAAGGGTGGGTAGGAAAACCATTATTTAGTCTTTCGCTTTATTCCCCCACCCCACCCCCGGTTTTAATATGGCACATTTCAAAACAGCAACTCTTAACGGCAGGGTGATTTAAATAACGTGGCGCTCAGATAATGATCTTTCATTTAGCATTTAAGAAAACTCAAATTCCCACAGTTTCAGCCCTTGTGATAGCCCCTAAACCTTGGTAGTTTATTTAATTGGAAACATGAGATCATGTATAGAAATTACTAGATTTCAGAATTGTTTATCTCCTCGATTTGCAGACGAAGGGAACGTCATCGTTTGGAAAGCGTCGGAATAAGACGCACACGTTGTGCCGCCGCTGTGGCTCCAAGGCCTACCATCTCCAGAAGTCGACCTGTGGCAAATGTGGCTACCCTGCCAAGCGAAAGAGGAAGTGTAAGTTAATGTTTTATTCTAGTAAACTGTTAAAATGTATGTTGAGGTTGAGAATTGTCTCTTGCTTGTGTGCCTTGGAACGTTATTTGGTTGCTAGGGAAATTGTGCTTCTGTATACAGATGGGTTTAAAACTCAAAGTAGGCTTTTATTTTTTTGGTCATTTTAGGGCTGCACCCGCGGCATGTGGAGGTTCCCAGGCTAGGGGTCTAATCGTAGGTACAGCTGCCGGCCTGCGCCACAGCCACTGCAACGCCGGATCCTTAACTCACTGAGCGAGGCCAGGGATGGAACCCACAACTTCATGGTTCCTAGTCGGATTCGTTTCCGCTGAGCCAGGATGGGAACTCCTCAAGGTAGGCATTCTTAAGTGTATCGACTGACAGTGCTTACAAGATGGTGAGAAAACACGTTTAAAACTTTAACTTGATTTTGTGTTTTAGATAACTGGAGTGCGAAAGCAAAAAGACGAAATACCACGGGGACTGGTCGAATGAGGCACCTAAAAATTGTATATCGCAGATTCAGGTACAGTTTCCATGTTTCATCATGGCTCTGTGTGATTGGATAACAACCCTCAGTGGGGATGAGGTGTTGGCAGGGTGCTTTTTCTGCTGCTACGATAATCTCAATCAGTTATCTAGATGCTATTAATCTTTCAGTAAATGCATGAGCTGTAAACGTGTAGAGCATAGTTGGAGCTAGAGTCTTAAAAGTGTGATGAGGTTAATTAACCTGCTTAGCGATGTACATACCTTGGCAAAACTTGTCAAGAAAGTAGTGTATAAATGAGAACTTCAGTTCTATTGCTTTAGGCAAGTCTGCTGTAGAAGAGAGTCATAGTTGCTGTGGCATATGTATAGAAAGAAATTTTACAGTCTTGCTAATTTAAAACAAGCCTTACTGTTCTAATTTCAGCCCCAATCTAACCCTTACAGAGAAACTGCATTTTAGTGGTAGTTTTTAAAGGGTTAATCTATGTAAGGTCTCGATTGAAGTGCTTTCTTTGTTGCAGAGGGGGCATGCTGTGCAGTATAGGATGTTTAGCAGGTATCTGACCTCACTCAGTTTCAGATTTTCAAATTTTAAAAGATCACCAGAAAGCACGAGGCTTTGTAAACACAACACCCTTATATGTGCTTGTGTTGTGCTGAGGTGACCTTTGTTTCCACTTAAGACCGTTATACAGCGGAATTGGTTGAGAATTCAGTGGTTTGCTAGTTTATTGTAAGAGTTAGGAGGGAGTTCATATTGTGGCCCAGCAGGTTAAGGGTGCAGGTTCGATCCAGACCTAGCTCATCCTGTGTGGCTGTGGCCTAGGCTGGCAGCTGCAGCTCCCATTCATCCCCTAACCCAGGGGTGCAGCTGTTTAAAGAAAAAAGTTAAGAGCTTGAACTGAAGCCAGTTTTAACCTGTTACTCAAAGGGGGAATAACAGTATTTTCTATTAGGTGTTAATATTAAATGAGGTAAGATGTAAAGCACAGTTAAGTAGTTGTGAAAATGAGTACAAATAAACGTGGATTTCCTTGGCTAAAGGAAAGTAGGCTCTGATTCATAGCTTAAGAACCGTTTTTCACAAAAAAACTGAGAAATCTTAAGCAGTGTGGAAGTACTGGCCCCAGTGATCAGTAGAACCAAATATGTTGCTCTTATTTTCACTTACAGTTGATTCATTCCCTGAAATGAATATCTTGAATCAGAAGGAAATAAATATTGCAGCTTATCAGTGATGTTATAAAAATAAATGTCTGAACATATGAATTTAATACTGATTTCAACATTTAACTGAGATAAGCTCAAAAGTGTGTTTAAATACAAATTAAAATGTATGTGTTGACATTGCTGAAGTAATGGTTTTTGTTGCAGGCATGGATTCCGTGAAGGAACAACACCTAAACCCAAGAGGGCAGCTGTTGCAGCATCCAGTTCATCTTAAGGATTTAAGCAAAGTTATGCAATAAATGTACTGGTTTTAAAAAATATCTGGTGTGCCAAGGTATTTTTAATAGGCTTTTAGTTTTTGTGATTTACTATACGTTTATGAATGAACAGCTCAAATCAGATTTACTTGTCGTATGTCTGTTTTGGAACACTAAAAGATAATTGAGCAGTCAACACTGGCAGGTGATTTGAAGAATATAGGGAATGAACATAGCACCACTCATATTACATGTATGAATATTTAAAATGTTGGAGTAAGTGAAAGATAACTTAATTTCTTTTAGTGACATTCATCTTAGTCTTTGGGGAGTGGTTATCAATCCTGTATGATATGGCTTGGAGTACTAGTGAAAACATGAAGAGTAGTTTGAAGGAATTGTGTTTTGGGAATGCGGTCTTAACTCATCCTAGTAGCGAAAGTGCTTGTTTGTGCATGCAGCTTAAGGTGGTCAGCTAAGTGAAAAACAAAACAACCTGCTAGGTATGACTCAACAAGTCTACAGGGCCATGTGCAAATGTGTGTTGAGTCGAGTGTAAATAAAGGGCAAGTATAAACTCAATTGTAGATTAAAGACAATGATCCCTGGTAGAATTTTATTAAATGGAGTGCAAGTAGCATGTGATAGCAATGTGGCCAAGCTGTGCTGTCTTAACTTGTAGCTACCTATTACAATGATGATAAATAACATCTTTTTTTTTTTCCCCTATTTTTTTAAGGGCCACACCCTCGGCATATGGAAGTTCCCAGGCTTAGGGGTTGAGTTGGAGCTGTAGCCCCTGGCCGACACCACAGCTCACGGTAACACCAGATCCTTAACCCACTAAGTGAGGCCAGGTATCAAACCTGAGCTCTCATGGATACTAGTCAGATTTGTTTCCACAACAGGAACTCCGATAAATAACATCCTTAATCTGGCCTTGAAGGGGATTTTGTGATCTGTGCTGCCTCACCAACTACTTCTGTTGCACCCTGGATTGCATTCCCAAAATTCTAATTCCTTCCTGCTTTTTTCTTAACTCCTAACTTGTCATTCAGGTTTCAGCTTGCATTTACTTGAGTACTGAAGCCCCTGTTGATGTAGATCTGCATTGGGCTTTCTCCCAACGTATGAGGCTCAATATAATGACTTGGTACTCTGTATGTCAGGGGTGCATAGTTTATGTTTGTTGGTGTGATTTTACTGCCCTGACTGCTCAGTTGTAAGCTGGAAAGCTAACGAAAACTGGGCTTGTGAGCATAGTCAGTAGTCAGGTAAATGAAGGTGCTTATACAGCGACTACAGCCGTTAAGATCAAGTTTATGAAATTGCCCTTGGCTTACAAAAATAGTGATTTTGATTTTGTTATGAGAGTACTGAAATACAACTTGGTCTTAAGAGCTTTGTGAAATCTTCAGGTGTTACTAATGGTTGATTCCTGAATGAATGAAGGAGAGGCCCGTTAAGATAGGTAGTGGCTAGGATGGAGTAAATGTTAAGCTTTGAGACAAATGGGCACTGACCTGAAACCTGTGGGGTTTCTAAATCCTGAGTCAGAAAACTTGGCACAGGGAGATGAGAGGTGGGCTTTGGTACATTAATAAGGCCTGAGTATAAAGTGAGCTTCTCTCTTGTTTGTCAGTGTCTGTGGCCTTTGAAAGACGGATAAGGTTTCAATGGGAAGTTCTTTGTGCAATAGTAATTGCGCCCACGTATCACAAGATCAGACAAATTGAAGGTGCTCCAGTCACCTCATGGTTCCTAGTCAGATTCAATAACCTTGATCTGACTGAGGTGAGGATTCTAAAAGTCACGACCAGGATCTTGGATACATTTCCAGTGTGGCCCCCTCTCTGATTTGGTAGTTCCCTGCAGCAAGAAGAGTCCTAACCTAATAGTGTTGCATTATTTAGCTCTGTAAATAAACATCTTGCACATGTTCAAAGATTTTGATTTGCCCTCAGAAATGTTTAAAGTGATTTGAACTCTAGAGTTCCTATGTGGAAAGAAAATATTTCCTTCAGGGGAAGTTTCCTTAGACAACTGATAAAATGGTATTGGAGAAAGGTCCAGCTTCCTTAAGTTAGGGCAGGTGGTAGAGGTGGCTGAGGAGGAAGCAAGTGGATTAATACAAGTGGCACATAGTTAATTGAGAAATAAGACCATCTTGGGCAAGTAGGAGGGAGGAAGGCTTGGCAGTAAATGGTTCAGCCACCTCAGAGTGGAGAAGGCACCGACTGAGCAGAAACTGTTCATGGCTCCTGTATTGCAAAGTAGCATTCCTCAGAGGAGAAGCCGGTTCCCTAGAGGGGACAGGCAGGAAGCAGGAAGCCTCAGAGAGTACTATCCAATTAGGGATGATGGGGGTGTGTGGGGGGAATCCTCTGGGAACATGAGTTAGCACAGCATGGTGTGGTGCATTTAGAGTTGCAAGAGATTTGAGACAGTGTAATAAAACTTTAAAACAAGGCACAGAAATTACATTTTTTCTCTGTTAATAAGGATTCTGACAACAGTGTTGGAATGCATTGCTTAGACTAAATATTAAACATTGCATTGGGAATTTCCTTCGTGGCTCAGTGGTTAACGAATCCAACTAAGAACCATGAGGTTGCGGGTTCAATCCCTGGCCTTGCTCAGTGGGTTAAGGATCCGGCATTGCTGTGAGCTGTGGTGTAGGTTGCAGATGCGGCTCGGATCCCGCGTTGCTGTGGCTGTGGTGAAGGCCAGCAGCTACAGCTTCTGTTAGACCCCTAGCCTGGGAACCTCCATATGCTGCGGGTGCGGCTCTACATAAAGGAAAAAGACAAAAAAAAAAACAAAAAAACATTGCATTGTACAATGTAAGATTACTTTTGTAGCAGATTTGTCTTTATTAAATAGAATCCTTGTCTATGGCTAAGTTGTGGAACCATAGTGGTCATCATACATCATATATACTACAGAGATTCAAGATACTGTTCACATACATAATTTTAGCATTGGACTAAACCCCCCCCCCCAAAAAGTCCTATGAGAAAATAATATAAAGTCCTCAATAGTTTTTATCTCTAAGTTTTGAATAAGTTTCAATTTTATCAGAGACAACTCTTCAAATCTGAGTTGATGAACTACAGGCAAATTTAAAGACAGTATCATTATTGGAGTTCCCGTCGTGGCTCAGCGATTAATGAACCCATCTAGTATCCATGAGGACGGGGGTTCAATCCCTGGCCTCGCTCGGGGTCTGGGATCCAGCATTGCCATAAGCTGTGTAGGCCAGCAGCTTCAGCTCCAATTTGACCCCTAGCCTGGGAACCTCAATATGTCAGGGGTGCGGCCCTAAAAAGACAAAGACAAAATAACGACAGTATCATTATGCCTCTGGTATTTTTCAATTACTTGATTTGGACCAATGTTAGAATTTATAGATGTAAGCATAGGGAGACACTTAGTATTTGCAAAATAAGAAATTTTCAGTTTTGGGGTTAAAACATGGTAATTTTAAATACCAGAAATAACATGTAGAGTACAAAAATGCAAACATTCAACAGAAATAGTACATTAGTGGGTGTTCTATGGGAAGACAAATCGCACAGTAACTTGAACAGGAAAAGATTAAAAGATTATGGTTATAAGGGATTGGCTAGTAAAATCCCAAATAACTCTATAGGAAAATCAGAAATAAGCAGCCACCACCCCTAGAGCTGAGATAGAGCACCCAAGGAAGAGGCCTCTCCACCCCCAGAGCTGAGATCCAGATGTCTGAGAAGGCGCAGCTTAGCTCATTAGATGTTGAAGTGTCTTGTTTCTGGGACTTGGTGGAAAGCCACCAGAGGAGTGACAATGGGGAAGCCATTCATAGGGAGATGCCTTGTCCAACAGTTCTGTTTTGAAGCTGCCTGAGGGGGATCCAGGGAAAGCAGGTCATTAGGGGCATCTGGCCAGTGCACGTGGCAGGAACCTTAAACTTCTGGAGAAGCCACCAACACTGTAGGGGCCTGGCACTGGGAAAACCCCCAATATATAGGAACTTTCTCCTGCAGAAACCATAGGCCTCTCTGAATCACCAAGGATCATTTTAATACAGCTTAGAGCTCTTGATCTGATTCAATCTAAGTAAAATCTGCACAGAATTGGCCAATGTGAATATCTATAATAATGTGCTTGACAAGCATTGTTGAGCAGAACCAGCATGAGCCACAAATGCAAACTACATAAATACTTTTTAAATTTTGTAGTAGCCATATTTTAAAATGTAAAAAAAATGGAGTTCCTACTGTAGCACAGTGGGTTAATGGTGGTTACCCTACAGGGTAGCACAGACCTAGACAATAACAAGTTTAGTGTTTAGGGGTTGAGTCATCATTTGGTAAAGTTGTCTTCATCTAAAATAATGCTGCATTCATTATGTAAATAAAAGAACATCATGTAAATAAATAGGTAATAGCAAAACAAAGTTACTAGCTTTCAGGTCAGGTAACTCATTTAAACCAAAATATTTACCTGTAAAGTGGTAGAAAAGTTGTACCTACCTCATAACATTGTTGTGAATTACTGCCGTGAGAACAGAATGGCACAGGTGTAAGTGTGATAAATGTTCGTGATCGTTTAGTATTATTACTATATAGATGGTAATCCTAGAAAATGGGTATGACTGATAAGATCAGGAAGACAAAACCCTGTAAGATAGTATGTATCTTGGTGAATTCACCATGGTCGATAGACTGCATTGTAGGCTCAAATTTGATTTGATCAGAACAGTGAGAGTGGCTCATGTCTTAGGGGAATCTCGTGTTAACCGAGTCATCCAGATGACTATATATTCATCAAATTAATTAATTAATTATGTATGCATGTATGTGTTTTTTTAGGGCTGCATCTGTGGCATATGGAGGTTCCTGGGCTAGGGGTCAAATCAGGGCTATAGCTGCTGGCCTACACCATGGCCGAGGCAATGCCAAATCTAAGCTGAGTCTGTGATCTACACCACAGCTCATGGCAATGCCAGATCCTTAACCCACTAAGCGAAGCCAGGGATAGAACTGTCTCCTCACAGATCCCAGTCAATTCGTTTCCACTGAACTACAATGGGAACTCTGATTAAACTTATTTTTAACAGTCTGTCCACTGTCTTATGTGCTATTCACTTATCTAGGCATTGAGAAAAAATCAGTGAACTCAGAAGGCTAGGACGAGAGAAGAGTGATCAGCCCAAGTCATGTCTAAAACAAAATTACTGTCAGCTCTTATTATCTAATAGGGGTGGGTTAACCAACCATTGGGGGGGTATATTTGAGGCTCAGGAGCTACTTGGTGGGGATGAGGCTGAAAGGCAGATGGAGCAGAGAAGGCATGGTCCTGAGATGCCTGCCACTTAGCTCAGCTTCAACCTCAAGGTCTTACTTTCTTCATCTACTCAACTTGCCCACACCGTGCACTTCACTCGCCTTTGTGGTCAGTCAGCAAGAACTGTTTGAAAACAGGCTTGGTCAAAAGTGTAACTGTCAAACAGGCGGAATTTAATTTACAGCCTGACAAACAGCACTCTTTCGTAGTTTTTTTTTTTTTTTAGGACTGAACCTGAGGCATATGGAAGTTCCCAGCTAGGGGTTGAATAAGAGATGCAGCTGCCAGCCTACACCACGGTCACTAACACCAGATCCAAGCCACATATGAGACCTATACCACAGCTCATGGCAACGCCAGATCCTTAACCCCTGAGCAAGGCCAGGGATCAAACCTGCATTCTCATGGATACTAGTTGGTTTTGTTACCACTGAGCCACAATGGGAATTCCCACTTTTGTGTTCTTGAGTGAACTGGCCAAAGAGGATATTAGGAAATCTCTGCTTTAGCACATAGGCCACGAGGCACTGTTTAAGATCAGTCACAGTGTAGAGTTCCCGTTGTGGTGCAGAGGAAACAAATCTGACTAGTATCCATGAGGTTGTGGGTTTGATTGCTAGTCTCATTCAGTGGGTCAGGGATCCAGCGTGAGCTGTGGCGTAGGTTGTAGACACAGCTAGGATCCTGAGTTGCTGTGCCTATGTTGTAGGTCAGCAACCACAGCTCCAATTTGACCCCTAGCCTGGGAACTTCCACGTGCCACAGGTGTGGCCCTAAAAAAAAGATCAGACACAATGCCTTAGAACACATCTGGGCATAGCCTAGTTACTTACACTGTGCTTACCCAAAAGGGTCTAGACCTGAAACTAGACCCAGTTACTAGGGGGAAATGTAGGGAAACATTGATCAGCAGTCCCACTTCTCTTTTTCTGTATTTTTTGCCTTTTCTGGGGCCACACTCATGGCATATGGAGGTTCCCAGGCTATGGGTCTAATCGCAGCTGTAGCAACCGGCCTACGCCACAGCCACAGCAACGTGGGATCCGAGCTGTGTCTGCAACCTATACCACAGCTCATGGCAACGCCAGATCCTTAACCCACTGAGCAAAGCCAGGGATCGAACCTGCAACCTCATGGTTCCTAGTCAGATTCGTTAACCAGAGCCACGACGGGAACTCCAGCAGTCCCACGTCTGAACACGTACCCTACACAAGCACTATCACAAGGGCGCAAAGTTATATACCCATGGGCATTTGTCACATTATTTGTAATATAAAAAAAACAAACAACTAAAACCGCTAAGTAGAGGATGAGTTAAATTACAGTACATGCTTACAATGAAATAGCTATATAACTGCTTAAAAACAGAAAGACCTTACAATGAAGCTACAGTAATTAAGACACTGTAGTATTTGTATGAGTAGGTATAAATCAGTGGTACGTAATAGAGTTCAGAAATAGGGCTACAAATATATACTAAATTGATTTTTAATAAAAATATCAATAATTCAATGAAGAAAGAATATCTTTTTAACAAATAGTCCTAGGACAATTGGACATGCCTATACCAAAAAAAATTTAAATAAAAAGAATCTCAAACCTTGCTTTGTACTATAAAATCAAGATGGATCAATAGCCAAAATGTGAAACCTAAAACTTTAAAACTATGAGAAGAACAAAATCTTTGTGCCACTAGTTGTGGCAAAGTTAGATATGGCATGAAAAGCACAATCTATAAAAGAAAAAATTTGATAAGTTGAACTTTACCAAAACTAATATTTCTGTTCTTCCATAGAATTAATAAAAACACAAGACACAGGCTTGGAGACAAGACCAGACTATATGCAAATATAGATGATAAATGACTTGTATTCAAAAGAACTTAATTGAAAAAGAAATTGCCCAGTTTTTAAAATGTGCAGAAGAATTGAATAGTTCACCACCAAAGAACAAAGATGCATGAAAATGTGTTCAAAGTCAGTATCAGGAAAAAGCAAATTAAATCCACAATGATGTAGCACTACACATCTACTAGAATGGCAAAAATAAAAAAAGTCAATAAATAAAATTGACAATTCCAAGTGGTAATGAGGAACAACTAGAATGATCATTTGTTGCTGGGGGAAATGCAAAATTGTACAGCCACTTTAGAAAACTCTCTGGCAGTTCTTAGAAGTTTAACATATACCTAGTATACAGCCTCAGCACTCCCACTCGAGTATTTATTCAAAAATGAAAATGCAAAGACTTGAATGTGAATGTTTATAACAGGCTGTTCCTGCTCCAAGAATTAGAAACAACACAAATGTCATAATTAGAGAATGGATAAATATCTTTTGGCATATCCACGCAATGGAAGAATATTTAGTAATAAAAAGCAATAAGCTACTGACACATGCAACAATGTAGGTGAGTCTCAAAGTGTTATGCTATGTGAAGAAGCTGGACATAGAAGGGTATATATTGCATCATTTTCTTTATATGACATTTTTTAAAATATGGAACATTTTACAGATTTGCATGTCATCCTTTGGCAGGGGCCATGCTAATCTTTGTTATCATTTCAATTTTTTGTATATGTGCTGCTAAAGCGAGCAGTATATGATATTCCTTTTTTTTTTCTTTTGTTAATTGGTCAGGTTTGTTACCACTGAGCCACAATGGGAATTCCCAGAATTCATTATTTCTGCTGGATTTCCTTCCCCCATCTACCAGAAACCTGGATGAGGTAATTAAGGTAATTAAGTTTTCTTTCTTTCCCATTCTGTCTACACCCACCTCTTTACCTCCTAGTTTCATATGTAAATAGTATTGAATTTTTCATTTCCATCCATGGTGCCTGCCTCATCATTTCTTTACTAGGCAATTGCAAGTCCCCTGTTTTACTTCATTTGGTCTTGCTCTTCTCCAATCTGTCCTCCACACTAAAGTCAGAGTTAAGAAAATTTTTTTTTCTAACAGTTAATTTTTTTCAATTCTGTAATATATGCATAGGGTTTAAAACCAAAATACTAAAAAGAGTACCCAGGGAAAGGTCTGCACTTTGCACCTGACTCTCAGTCACTCAATTTGCCTTCCCGAAGAAGCTCTCAACTTCCTTGGTAAAAAATCTGTTTCTAGGGGTTTCTGTCATGGCTCAGTGGAATCTTACTAGCATCCCTGAGGACACAGGTTCAATCCCTGGCCTTGCTCACTGGGTTAAGGAACTGCCGTTGCCAAGAGCTGTGGTGAAGGTCATAGATGTGGTTCAGCTCCTTCATTGCTGTGGCTGTAGCTCCGATTCGACCTCTAGCCTGGGAACTTCCATATGCCGTGGGTACAGCCCTAAAAAGCAAAACAAACAAAACAAAAAAGAATCTGTTTCTAAGTTGCAGCTACTTTTTCACTCTTTGAGTACAAAATACCACCTCTTAATACTCCCCTAAATATCAAAAGACTGTGGACCTCCACAGAGGTTATGCCCTACTCTCATCAAGACCTTTTAGGACTATATGTACACATATATTTATTATATATATATTATTTATTATTTATTTTAGCACCTATCACATTGCTTTGCCATGTCAAAGCAGTACTGTGTTCTTTTGTTTTTTGAGTCAATACCTAGTTGTTCTTTAATAAACTGAATGTTAGTTACAATGTAACTACAACTAAGGAAATATTAGGCTGCATTAATAGCAGCATAATACTTAAGATTTTTAGTTCTGATCACCATATATACATAAATAGACATTCAGGAAGTATAGTATCTCCCTAACAGTGTAGGGTTTAGTAACACCATGATGGTCTTGAGAAAAGACTAAGAGATTGCACAGCTCCCTTAGAATCTCAAAAGGACTGAAAAAGGAAGCTGTTGACAACAAACTAGTGAGTTTTCCCATGAGATGGGAGGTTCTCCACCAGGTTGTTAGGTCATCCCGATTTCTCTTTATCAGTGCTGAGCTGTACTGTAACTTATTTGTACTAATAAAAGCTGAAGCACTAAAGTTTGAAAACAATTTACTTTTCTTCCCTCTTAAACTAAAGCAGATCCAAGATTACTTCTATAAAGTCACACCTGCCCACTTACATACCAATGTAGTTCGTTGAGATAGGGGACCAACTCATGGGTCCAGAAACTGGGGGTAAGTCACAGTTTACCTTATCTTCACTTCCACCATGGAAGAATGTGTTAGGTGTGTGAATATTATCTATCGTGGGGTTGAGGGGAATACATAGAATAGCCCACCTAGACTACAAGCTCCTCCAGGATAGGGGACCATGACTTTTCATTTTGTATCTACCCACACACAGTGTCTGAGTGGAAGGAAATGTGACAAAAAAACTTTTAAAAAGGACTGAAGGAAAGAGAAAAAGCAAAGGAATAAAGAAGGTTTGTTATTTGCTTTCTCAGAATTCAGTTTTTAGGATTTCCCGTCGTGGCGCAGTGGTTAACGAATCCGACTAGGAACCATGAGGTTGTGGGTTCAATCCCTGGCCTTGCTCAGTGGGTTAACGATCCGGTGTTGCCGTGAGCTGTGGTGTAGGTTGCAGACGCGGCTTGGATCTGGCATTGCTGTGGCTCTGGCATAGGCCGGGGGCTACAGCTCCAATTCAACCCCTAGCCTGGGAACCTCTATATGCCGTGGGTGCAGCCCTACAAAAGGCAAAAAAAAAAAAAAATCAGTTTTTAATACAACGTTAGAAAAAACCAATAAAAGCTGCTGAAGCAGAGACTATTGAAGACTGGACAATATGACCTCTAGGTTCCTATTCAATTCTTTGACATATGATTATCAGGTTTATTTACCTAACAATGCTTTTGGGTAAACAGTGGCATTTAATGAGTATTTATTAAGTAGATTATAATATAAAATAACACCAAGGCAGAAACAAACTGATGTTTCTGCTAAAAATGAATTGATAGTTTCATGAAGAGATAGATTTGCAAAATTTAGCTTCAAATTGCTCACTTGTTGAATGCTATGTGGCTTAACTGGCATGGTACACAGCTGAGGTACCTTGAAATCTTTTCCTTTTAGGGTAAAGGAAATAACAGAAAGTTGCTGGGCTATATTCTAGACAGGACGCAAATTTAAAATGGTTTAAGATGCCCTTCCCCCCCCCCCGCCCCCATGCCTGGCATGCAACGGTTCCCAAGGCACGGACTGAACCTGAGCCACAGCAGTGGCCTGCATCACAGCCACCAGGGAAGTCCATAAGATGCTGGTTTGGGGGTGGGAGGATTAAAGTTTTTTTTTTCTTTAGAGAATCCAGAGAGCTATTTCTGCTTTGCAGAGATCCAAAAGACTGCAGAAACTCACAAAGCAAGCAGGTAAAGATGAAGAAATGAAAACAAAAATTACAACCGTAACCACTATCTGTCCCCAAATATCTCCTTATCAAAAATTTCTTGAATGCAACTAGAGATTCTTATACTAAGTGAAGTAAGTCAGAAAGAGAAAGATATATACCATATGATACCACTTATGGGTGGGATATAAAATAAGGCACAAATGAACCTATCTACAAAACAGAAGCAGACTCACAGACATAGTATAGAACAGACTTATGGTTGCTAAGGATTTGGGGTTAGGGAGTGGGATGGACTGGGAGTTTGGTGTTAGTAGATGCAAACTACTATATTTAGAATGGATAAACAATACTGTATAGCACAGGGCCCTACTCTATATCCAGTCTCCTGGGATAAACCATGAGGGAAGATAATAAAAAATTAAAAAATAAATAAAGAATAACTATGACTAGGTGCTTGCTGAAGGCAAAGGGAATACAGAATGGGTAGTGGGATAAGGTAGTTATAAACACCAACTATGACCACGTGACCAGTTATAGAAAGACAGACTAATTTTCATGCTTATTTTTTCCTTATTTTGTTATGACTATGTTTGTTTATGGGTGTGTAGCAAATATATTAACTTTAAAAATAAGCTTATGTTGGAATAACTAAATCTATAGGAAAATTGCAAAAAAAGATTTCTTAACTTTCTGGCTCTTCAAAAATATATTCAGTCTGTAAATACAGTAGGAACTGATTATCCAAAGCTGGTTGTAACTGTTCTCTGATTATCTGATATAATTATAAACTCAAAGGTTTTTGCTTCCCTGCAGTACCATGCTTGGAACGAAGTTGTGCTTAATGCATGTTATTTTGATTTTATGAAGTATGTAAAAACCGCAAGAGCTGAGTAACTTTCACTGGGATGGAAAAAGAACCATATTTTCTCATGAGTCCAACTCTTTGCCCATTGACACTGGCCTAAATGCTATGACCCCTCAAAGCAGAGATCACATAAACTGGTTTTTGTTTGACACTTGACTTTGCCCCTGTTAGAGTAATAATTTACAATTATTTGCACTCACTTAAAAACGCTATTACAAATAAGCATACTTTCTCTACTTCCCCTGTAATATGCCATGACCCCATTTGTATAAACTTTTACTCACTGGAAGTACAATAGATATTTGTCGATTGATTTGGTTGATGCAGTTGTAAGCTTTGTTTTCAGTTCAAGGTCTACATTTTACTGATAATCTAAAAATATTAATTGCTATACATCGAAACGTGTGGGTAACACCCTGCTTCCCAAACACACACACATTCATCCTCATCCCCAACTCGTTCCTTCCAATAGATCTTGTCGTGGGGAGGACACTGCCAGAGAGCATCCAGCAGAAGGAAAGACCCACAATGCTACTTGAGCTGTAGGGGTGCCCAGCAGCAACTTACTGGCTCAAAGTAAAAAAAGAGCAGCGCGGGTGGGGATGTGGTGGAGGAAGAGGAAACTTCATCAAAGATGCAACTGACAACTCCCAGTGGCTTCTAGATTCCATCCGAACAGGAAAAATTAAGAGGTTAGAAGACAGTGGCAGGGCGGTGTCCCCTGCCATATTTCAGTCCACTAGTAACAAGCCCCAAGCAGGCTTCCCCAGTGTTTTCTTCCCCCTCGGAATCACAAGAAGAGCGGTCCCACCAAACCAAGAGCATAATTAAGGGAGACCACTGCGGGCAGAGACGCCACCTAAGCAGAAGGAGCCGAGGAGCTTCTGCCCTCCTCAGTCATCCAGGAAGCCCCCTTCCGCGCGCAGGTGGGACGGCGCCCCAGGCCTCGAGGACGCAGGGCGAGGAAAGGGGTACCGGTGCCCCTCCCAGCGAGCCTCGCCTACCCCGCCAGGGGGAGCGTCTGCGCCCGACTGCCGGCGGACGGGACCGGGAGGGCGGCGTAGGGCGGCGGCTCCGCTGCGCGGCTCCCCTCCCGCGTCCCCAACCCCTCCCCGCCCGCCCCCGGCGCGGCCCTGCCCGCCCCCTCCGCCCCCTCCCGCGGCGCCATGCGCAGACTCAGTTCCTGGAGAAAGATGGCGACAGCCGAGAAGCAGAAACACGACGGGCGGGTGAAAATCGGCCACTATATCCTGGGGGACACGCTGGGGGTCGGGACCTTCGGCAAAGTGAAGGGTGAGGCCCCCCGGGGCAAGACTCGGCCCCGGCCCGGGATCCGTGCGACTTCCGCCTTTCGCACCTCTTCATCCTCCCCCGCCCCTTGCGTTCCTCGTCTCCCGGGCTCCGCAGCGCCGGTCCTGGCTCTGAGGGAGCGGAGCCCGAGGCCGCCGCGGGACTGCAGCGCGGCGCCCCCCAGGCTGGGTGGGGGTAGGGTGGAGACTGGTCGCCGTGGCGACGGTACAGCGGCGGGAGAGGCTCGGCAGTGCAAGGGGCGGGGATGCGGAGGTGCGAACTTTCCCAGGCCGGGCTGTGCCGGGCTGCGCGCTGCGCTCCTGGAGGTGGGTGGGGGTCCTGGGGTCCCGGCCGGGAACCCCGGGGAGGCGGCCTCGCGTTCGTCCCGGCTGTGCTCCCTGGGCTCAGGGCCAGCCCATCGTTTTCCTGGCCGTTCTCGGCATTGTCCGTATTTCCGTCCTCTTTAGGAAGCTCTTGGCTTACCTGCCCTGGCTGATTCTCAAGTGTGAAATGTGTTTCCCCCCAAGTAAGGTTGCTTTGTGGGTAGTTTGCAGAATTAAGAAAGTGAAAGAGGCCATGCCGTCGGAAAGGATCACTAATTTTTTTCGGAGCAGTTAATGAATATAAACCAGTCTTATATGTGTTTGCGATCCATGGATTATGGTCTGGATGCAGGCTCCATGTCTTCAGTGTTTCTGAATTAACAGTTTTGCGGTCTCTGTGGCCAAACCTGGTAGGCAGTGCAGATTTTGCCTCCAGATAACCTTTATAAATTCATCGATGCTGTTCGTCCCCATTTATTTTCACAGGATATTTATATTTTAATAAGTAGTTTAGCGCAGATCATTTGAAAAAAATTTTTTAGGAAAAGTGGAATCGCTTACCCTTGTGTCGATGAACTATTTTGAAAATAACAAACCTGCTTTTCAGTCCACCAATTCTGGCACAAAAAGTTTAATTGCAAGTTTTGTGAGGCATATTTTTTTCTTCAAAATATTTGACTTTGATATTAGAGATTTAGAGAAGAGGACGGAAGAATGAAACTGATAAAAATAATTCATGCATTAGCTTTGGATAAATAGTCTATGACTTACATATTACTAAGCTCTTGGTAAATATTTGACTTGAAAGAGAAAAAAGTTTGTGAAAGTTTGTACAGTGATTTAACTAACTTAGCCTTGCTCTATCAGAGCTAAATAAACATTTTCTGGTTTTACCTAGGGATGGAAGAGGAGAGAGCCCTTTCTTCTCTTGCCCTTTCTGAGTCGTAGAACTGGAAAATTGCTGTAGAGCCCACAGGGAACCAACTGCCTAAACCTTCTTAAGAAAATCAGCAAGGCCAACAATGTAAGAGAAAGTAAGAAGCAAATGCCAGAATAGGGTACTACTCACAGCCATCAGGGTGGGTCTGTGTTTGGCCAGTAAGATATTTCTGTGCCCTTGAAGTTGTTTTATTTTTGGCGATATTGTCTCTTTATTTGTTAGCAATTATAGACTGCTTTCAGTTTGCAGGTATTTGTAAGAAGTACTCATTAACGCCTTCAAAATAGTAATGACAGTCTTTATGCCCTCACCCTTTCCAGAGTTCTCCTTGGATCAGGATGCTCATCATTTTCCTAATGTAGACCTGGCTCAGGTCTGGCAGATAGGAAAACATGAGGGTATTTTGCATTTTTTGGATTTGATCTATGATGTGGCTGTGACATGAAGCTCTCCAGTAACTGCTTTTCCATAACCTTCACTCCTCCGCATGTACCTCTCTTGAAATACCACACACGCTGTCAAAGTCAACAATCCCTCCAAATATAGAAAGGCCAGTATTAGTCAAAGGATTGTGGGTTTCATAGATATGGTAACATTTGTTCATAAATACATCAGTTGATGGTGGTCAAAGTCCTCAACCAGTGCTTTTTTAAAATTGTTAAGCAGATGGGATGCTTTTTGTCCCAAGTAATAGAAAATCCAACTCAGTCTAGCCAAGAACATGTCTTACTGTAGTTATCTGTCCAGAGCAAGGAAGCCCAGCATAGCCCTCATGAGTCTCATTGGTTCATTCAGTCCCTGTGGCCAGGGACACATGTGCTAATTAACTTAGGTTTGTGTTCCTATAAGTAGGTACTAGCAAGGGAGATGGCATTAACCTTGGAGGAGTATGGCCTACTCTTGGATGTGTGTATGGGGGCATTTTATGAAGTACTTGAATAGTTTGGGGGGACAGGGTAGAATATGTACACAGCAGTGGGTATTGTTGGAAGAGAGAAAAGGGGGACATAGATTCTTGGTGAGCAGGCAGAAATAGCTACTTGTAGTGGTGATTTCCTTTTTTTTTCTTTTTTTTGGTCTCACCCACGGCATATGGAGGTTCCCAGGCTAGGGGTCTAATCGGAGCTGTAGCCGCCAGCTTATGCCACAGCCACAGCAACGCCAGACCCAAGCCACGTCTGCGACCTACACCACAGCTCACGGCAATGCCTGATTGTTACCCCACTGAGCAAGGCCAGGGATCGAACCTGCAACCTCATGGTTCCTAGTCTGATTTGTTAATCGCTGCGCCACGACGGGAACTCCCCATAATGGTGATGTTAATAACATAGTTTTTGATAGGAATTTGACAAGAATTCTTATAAATTATATGAGTAGTCATATATTTAAATGGCGACAGATTGAGTAGATGAAGCTTTTAGAATTAGTCATACACATTGGTAAATTTAATTTAGAAAAAATCTAGTAGAAGATGTGATATTGATATGCAGAAAAATTCCCAATATGATATTCATCTTAGTGGAAACCTAAGGAATGGAGTGGCAGGCAGAGGGGGGCTGTAAATTCCTAGGGATTATTTTGTACTTGTTACAGGTTAAAAAAAAAATCCTTTGATAATTTGGTGGTAACATTTTGAGGGAAACTTGTTTTGTTTTTTGTCGTTTTAGGGCCACACCCGTGGCATGTGGAGGTTCCCAGGCTAGGGGTCTAATCAGAGCTGCAGCTGCCTGCCACAGCCACAGCCACAGCCACAGCAACGCAGCATCTGAGCTGTGTCTGCAACCTACACCACAGGTCATGGCATTGAATGTAACCCACTAAGCGAGGCCAAGGATGGAACCCAAATCCTTATGGATACTAGTCGGGTTCGTTACTGCTGAGCCACAGCGGGAACTCCTGCAAGGTGTATTTTAAAGAAGAAAAATAGAGGATAGTAGAACAAGGTGTATAGTATACCTACTATTGGTGTATGAAAAGCAGGGGCAAATTAAAGTATCCAAGTGTAACTACTTTTGAGTGTATAGAGTGTCTCTTTAAAGATACACATGAAACTGTGTTACATTAATTGTTCAGGGGAGGGAAACTGGGTAGGGGGGACATGTCATTGTGTATCCTTTTGTACTTTTGAATTGTGTAGTACAGGTATTACATATTCAAGAAAATATGTAAAATTAAATTTGTAAAAACAAACGTATAAAAAACACTGTTACTGTGTCATTTATGGTTTCACACATATGGGAAAGACAAACACCACATTCAAGGTAGTGGTAACCTCTAGGGAGAGAGAAAGGAGAAAAGAATCTGGGTGGAGTCATACTAGGCTTCAGTTGCATCTGTAATGTTTTATTGCTTAAGCTACTGCTGGATGGGACATGGGTATTTGGTTTGCCTTTGGGGATGCCTAAAATGTTCTATTAAGAAAAGGAACCTTCCTATTTTAGAAATTTTAGAGTGTGAATGAAATGGTTAGGTGATTAGAATATCTTTAGTAGATATTTCTATCTTCGTGGCCTCTCTTTATCGGTATTTAAAAATTCTCTCAAAGTATGCTCTTGTTTCCCTTCAGGATTGCATATCTGGTTAGAAGAGCATCTGCTACAGTGTTCTTCCGTTAGTTAGACATGGTTCCCTTTAGAAAGCGGTAATAGGTTGTTAGCTAATATCGTTGACTCATTTGTTGCCATTGTTGTTAGGAAGATGTTGTGAATTCCCGTAACCTTTGCTTTGAGTGATGCAAGTCTTCTCTGGCAGAAATACCTTCCTTCCATTTCATTCAAAAGCAGCATCTTAGCATTACTATAAAACAGTGACAGTTTGAGGAATAAAGTTTTGAATTTTGAAAAAGGGGAGAAATATCTTAGTAAAATTCTAGGCAATGTCCATTTACTGCATTGATTGACTGTAGATCAGCAGTTAATTTCCCTGCAACTGAGTTTAGTCAATGGAGAATCTTTACCCTAGTTTTGAGGAAACAGTCGGGTTTTGATGTTGTGCCAAGGTTTTTTTCCCCTCTCAGTGCACATTGATCGTGGGGTAGAATGGGTGGGTCAAAGACTTAGCATTCTTATTAGAAGAATTTCTGTCCCAACTTGATCACTTAATAGTTTTACTTCAACAAATTATACAATCTCTCAGAGCCTCACATTACCTACATTGTAGGTTTATTGTGAGGCTCAAATGTAATAATATGTGTTTCCTAAGCTATAAGAAGATAATTTCCAAATTATTACACTAGTGAAGTTCTAATATTGAGGTATGTTGACAGTTGGACCGATATAATGGTCTTAAATTAGTGAGATTTTGCTGGGGGGAAAAAAGGAGAAAAATAATAGGAGATCCTGCCTATTCTGAAAGGGAAAATAGAGTCATCAACGTTGGGACATTATTTTAAAACCTTGGAGGGAAAAACCTGTATCAGGTTAAGACTGGGAAATACCTGGTTAAATGTTTGATAGGTTTCTTTACTGTAGGTCTTTTCAGAGCCGTTACTGTGTTAATATGAATAATGAGTTTTGAAAAGGGAGAACATACATCTTTTGCCAGACAACTAATTATGAAATACTTTTCTGTGGAGAGTCTCCAGCCCTAGTGTTTTGTAGAGCATACTATAGAAAATCTGTTCTAATCATTTTAGTTTCATGATTTTTCTGTCCCATAGAAAATTAGAATTTTGAAATTAGAACACTGGAGAGGAGGCTGTAAGGGTTGACTCCCTATAGGCTGTGAAGAATGAGACACAACTTCAAAAAGCAGAAAACCTGGAGTTCCTGTTGTGGCTCAGTGGTTAACAAACCTGCCAAGTATCCATGAGGACACGGGTTCAATCTCTGGCCTCGCTCAGTGGCTTAAGGATCTGGTGTTGTCATGAGCTGTGGTGTAGGTCACAGACGCAACTTGGATCTGGCATGGCTGTGACTGTGGCATAGGCTGGCAACTGTAACTCCGATTCGACCCCTAGCCTGGGAACCTCCGTATGCCAAGGGCGTGGCCCTAAAAAAGCAGAAAAAAGGGGGGGTATAAACCCCTATGGGAGCTGGAACACAATAGCCTGAAGCAAGAAGTCCTATCCAGCTAAGTAACCCCCATGGATGTCATTGTGTGAGGGACAGGGCTCAGAAAAGGTGAGCATTTCCTTGGTTCCCAGTCATCATGTCTTCCATTGAAGAGTTCTTAGACAGTATGTAGTGCAGTTTGGAAAGCTTGTTTTCTAAAAAAATTACTTTTGTTAATTTTAATGGTGAATCTGATATTTTAAGAAAAAAACCTCATTAGTTTCCTATGGCTACAGTAATAAAATACTACAAACTGGGTGGCTTAGAACAATAGAAATTCAGAGTTCCATTGCGGTACATCGGGTTAAGGATATGTGTTGTTACTGCAGCAGCTTGGGTTGCTGCTGTGGTGCAGGTTTGATCCCTGATCCAGGAATTTCCACATGTCATGGGTGCAGCCAAAAAAAAAAAAAAAAAAAACAAAACAAAAAAACCCAACAAAACAAACAAAGGAAAACCAGAAATTGTTTTGGAGTCCTGGGGGCCAGAAGTCTGAAATCAAGAGCGTGGTCACATCTCTGAAGGCTTTAGGGGAGAATCTGCTTCATTCCTCTTCCAGCTTCTGGTGGCTCCTGGTATTCCTTGGCTTGTAGCAAAACTCCAGTCTCCTCCATCTTCACGTGACTGCCTTTATGTGTGTGTGCGCCTGTGTTCTCTTCTCCAGCCGTAGATACAGAGCGCACCCTAATCTAAGATGATTTCTTCTGGAGATCTTTAACTAATTACGCCCGCAAAGACCCTATTTCCAAGTAAGATTATATTCTGAGGTTCTGGTGGATATGAATTTAGGAGGTGGCGAGGGGAACATTATTCAACCAGTTATAATTGCCACTTTATGTATTCGATGTGCTTTTAGTTTTATGTTCTTTATTTCTCATTTATGACACAGTAATTCCTTGGCATCTGTGGGGGATTGGTTCCAGGAGCCCCCCAGGATACCAAAATCCGCGGTTGCTCAGGTGCCTTATATGAAATGACATGGTACAGTTGGCCCTCCATAACCTCATTTTACATGTCTGGGTTTATGGAAGTTGAATGTTTATTTACTGAAAAAAATCCTAGTATACCTGGACCTGAGAGTTCCCGTCGTGGCTCAGTAGTTAACGAAACCGAATAGGAACCATGAGGTTGCAGGTTCGATCTCTGGCCTTGCTTAGTGGGTTAAGGATCCGGCATTGCCGTGAGCTGTGGTGTAGGTTGCAGACATGGCTCTGATGTAGGCCGGTGGCTACAGCTCTGATTTGACCCCTAGCCTGGGAATCTCCATATGCCACGGGTATAGCCCTAAAAGGACAAAAGACAAAAAGCAAACAAAAAAACTGGACCTGTACAGTTTAAACCTGTGTTGGTCAAGGATCAATATTCTTTTTAGGTAACTTTTAAATTGGTTTAGTAGAATGAATGAAATGTCTTTTTGTTATCTTGTCTTAAAACATTGAAATTGACATGAGTCAGGTTTTTAGTAGACTGGATTTATTTTCTTGTTTAAGAAGAAGTAGCAGTGCCTCGCACATAGTAGGTACAGGTACTCAGTGTCTATTTCTTAAATTAATGAATTTTTAGAATAACTTTTTAGTATGGGGAATTCAGTCTATTCTTTTCAAAACTCTAAGACTATACATTAAGGGTTCCTATGTAATATTTTTTAATTTTTAAATTTTTTTTCGTTTTTTTAAAGTTTTATTGAAGTGTAGTTGATTTACAATGTTGTGGTAATTTCTGCAGTACAACAAAGTGAGTCAATTATACAGGTACACACATCTGTTCTCTTTCGGATTCTTTTGCCACATAGATTGTCACAGAATATTTGGTAGAGTTCCCTATATTATATAGCAGGTCCCATTGGACAATAATTCCATATACCTCAGTGTGCAAATGCCCCCAGCCCATCCCTCCCCCCACCACCTGTCTCCTTTGGTAAGCATAAGTTTTTCAAGTCAATGCATCTGTTTCTGTTCTGCAAATAAGTTCATTTGTATCCTTTATTTATTTATTTACTTTTGTGGGGGGGGGGCTGCATCCACGGCATACGGAGGTTCCCAGGCTAGGGGTCTAAGCGGAGCTACAGCTGCCGGCCCACACCACAACCACAGCAACGTGGGATCCGAGCCACGTCTGCGACCTACATCACAGCTCTCGGCAATGCCAGATCCTTAATCCACTGAGCAAGGCCAGGGATTGAACCCACAACCTCATGGTTCCTAGTCGGATTTGTTTCTGCTGCACCACAGTGGGAACTCCTGTATCCTTTTTTTTTTAGATTCCACATATAAGTGATACCATAAGATGTTTGGCTTTCACTGTCTAACTTCACTAAGTATGACAGTTTCTAGGTCCATCCATGTTGCTGCAAATGCCATTATTTCATCCTTTTTTATGTCTGAGTAATATTCCGTTGTATATGTATGCACCACATCTTCTTTATCCATTTCTCTGCCAGTGGACATTTAGGTTGCTTCCATGTCTTGGCTGTTGTAATAGTGCTGCAGTGAACAATAATCTTTTCCAATTATGGTTTCCTTCAGGTAGATGACCAGGAGTGAGGTTGCTGGATCATATGGTAATTCTATTTTTGGTTTTCTGAGGAGCTCTCATACCTGTTTTCCATGTTGTACTGATCTACATTCCCACCAACAGTGTATGAGGGTTCCCTTTTCTCCTCACCCTCTCCAGCATTTACTGTTTATAGACTTTTTGTTGATGGCCATTCTGGCTGATATAAGGTAGTAGCTCGTAGTAGTTTTGATTTAGATTTCGCTAATAATTAGAGATGTTGAGCATCATTGCCATGTGTTTTTTGGTCATCTGAATGTCTTCTTTGGAGAAATGTCTATTTTGATCTTTTGCCCATTTTTTGATTGGGTAATTTGGGGTTTTTTTGATATGGAGCTGCAGGAGGTATTTGTATATTTTGGAGATTAACCCCTTGTCAGTTGCTTCATTTGCAAATATTTTCTCTCATTCTGTGGGTTTTTTTCTGCATTTCATTTATAGTTTCCTTTGCAAAAACACTGTGTAATATTCTTTTGAGAATTATCTTTTTTTTTTTTCAGCTGTCCCTGTGGTGTGCGGAAGTTCCACGGGCCATAGATCAAACCTATGCTGCAGCAGTGACTCAAGCTGCTGTACTAACAACACTGGATCCTTAACCCAGTATGCCACAAGAGAACTCCCAAGGATTACCTTTTAAAAATATCACATTTCACTTATCATTTTTGTAAAAAGCACAAATCTTTCTCTTTTTGAAAAACACCTGGGTTCAGAGTTCCCATTGTGGCGCAGCGGTTAACGAATCCAACTAGGAACCATGAGGTTGTGGGTTTGATCCCTGGCCTTGCTCAGTGGGTTAAGGATCCAGCATTGCCGTGAGCTGTGGTGTAGGTCACAGACAGGGCTTGGATCCTGCATTGCTGTGCCTGTGATGTAGGCCGGCGGCTACAGCTCCTGTTAGACCCCTAGCTTGGGAACCTCCACATGCCGCAGGTACGGCCCTAAAATGACAAAAGGCAAAAAAAAAAAAAAAAGGACCTGGGTTCATATTTTGGCCTTGTTAGTCACTAGCTGTGTACTCTTGGGCAAGTTATTTCATCTTCCTGTGCCTGAGTTACTCTTAAAGTGTTCCAGAGTTGGTGAGAGTTAGAGTCAGTATGTTTTAGTACAAAAGGGGTGTGTCGTGAATATTAACTAGTGAGTTGCATACCTTAATTGTGTTATGTGTTAGAAATCAGCTATATTTATATTTTTAGAAAATAGTAATCTTTTTTAAAAACTCTGATTTAAACTTAGGCCAAATGAACCTCTTTTTTCCCCTTTGCTCTTCTTTGACCAAATAAGTGTTCCTGTAGTTTTAGGTAGTAGGTGAAATCAGTGTCGGGGACTTGGTGTTATGTGTATATATGTCTAGCAACACTATGTTGAAAATTAACCAAAGTCAGGAAATGGGTTGAACTTTGGAAGCTAGAAATCTCTGGTGTTTATAGGAAGGGGGAGGATGGAGCAGATTAGTTGTATTGAAGGTTATGGGTATGGAAGCTCATTGCATCGAAATTACAGCTATTGTTTATTTAGTACTTATGTGCCTGGACAAAGGCATGCTACTGAATCTAAGTGGGTAAAAGGGACAAATCAAAGAGCTGAGTTAAAATTAACTATATAGGATTAAACCAGAATATTTGGGATTGATTAGATAGGAATGAGGGACAGGTTTGGGAGCAATGGAAAATAAATAACCCTAAATAGTAAAAGCCCCCATTTATTTATTGAGCACTTACTGTGTCAGACACAATAGGAAGCTCTTTACAAGCCCTATTTCTTGACATCCTTATGGTATGTGTAGAATCCTTATTTTGAACAGAAAATATTTTTGAACAGAAGTTTGAAGTAACTTACCTTGTTTGAGTCAAAAATTCGATAGTTACCTTCATGTAGGATCAAGCCCATCTGGGCCCTCTATACAGGTTGCCTTCTCTTTTTTTTTTTTCTGTCCTTATCTAGGGCCGCACCCGCGGCATGTGGAGGTTCCCAGGCTATGGGTCTAACAGGAGCTGTAGCTGCTGGCCTACCCCACAGTCACAGCAACGCGGGATCCGAGCCGTGTCTGCAACCTACACCACAGCTCACAGCAACGCCAGATCCTTAACCCGCTGAGCAATGCCAGGGATCGAACCCGCAACCTCATGGTTCCTAGTCGGATTCGTTAACCACTGAGCCACGACAGGAACTCCAAGCTGCTTTCTCTTTGGAAGGGGAATTGGGTGCTCAGCCCTTCTCCTGAAAAAGGTGATCTGCTAATCTCTATTATTGTTTTTTTCCTTCCCTTTGGAATTAAAAAAAAAATTTTTATTTTTTATTTTATTTTTTTTTTGGCTGTAGGGTGGGTGCATTGTCTTGCTGTGGGATCTCAGACCAGGGATTGAACCTGGGCGGCAGTGGTGGAAGTGTTGAGTCCTAACCACTAGACCACCAGGGAACTCCCTTGAAATTTTTTTAAATTGAAAGGAATATTAAAAAGTAAGTAAAATTTGAAAATAGATCAGATTAAAAAAAGATTAAAAAAGAGTAAATTAAGAGAATTTCAAAGTACAGAAAGGTAGAAAGCAAAAAAAGGAAGTCTCATTTTCTCTCTCCCTTAGCCTTCCAGCTTTTCTTTCTGTAAGAAACCAGTGTCACTAGTTTCTTATGTATTTTCCGACTTAATCACTCTTAAATATATAGATATTCAGGGTTAAGTCAGGCAGAACTGAAAGGAACTTGGAGTTGCTCAAGTATTTTCAGAGACTGCTAAGATTATTACTCTTAGACTAGTTCTATGTATGTTATTAATCAAACCTGGCATTAATTTATTAAAATTATTTCCCCTACAGTTGGCAAACATGAATTGACTGGGCATAAAGTGGCTGTGAAGATACTCAATCGGCAGAAAATTCGAAGCCTTGATGTAGTAGGAAAAATCCGCAGAGAAATTCAGAACCTCAAGCTTTTCAGGCATCCTCATATAATTAAACTGTAAGATCTGATTATATTAAATGTACATATTATTTTCCATTATTTTTGTTAACCTGCTTAATCTGACAAATGAGAAAGATGAGTGACGTTTCTTCAGTCTGTTCCTGAGGGTTTTAAAATTTCTTCCCATTTACGTATTTATCTAACCCCGTTCATGGTCACTAAAGCATACGTCCACGTTTTGCCCTTGTGCTTATCAGCTGTTATCTTTCTTATTCTTTCTTGTCTTCTGGACTGATGCCCTTCTGATAGATAACTTTCAACGCCCCTATTGCTACAGAGCCAAGAATGATTTGCTGGTAAAAACTCTTGACCTCCACATTTCCACATGTCACTTAGCCTCACTAGACATTGCAGTTGAAAGGGCTCCCCTCCCCTTATGTCTGATAAAGCAAATAACAAATAATAGATTTCAGGAATTCAACATTTCAAAAGGTGGCAATGCTATCACTGTTTTACAGTTGCCAACGTGGGGTCTATAGGTGACTGTATACTGCTCAGCTTTACTTTGCAGGCTATGAATGAAAACCATTTAGGCTTTTGTATTGAACTGGCTGACTCAAAATTTGTTTCATGCTTACCTCTTTTCATTTGTTGAGGTGCCATGGTTTTAGGTGCCATCCTTATGCTAGCAAACGTTAAGTATACCTCTCCTCTTTTGAAACCTGGTCCTTAATTCCCGACTTACATGCCCACTGCCTGTTTTTACAGCTCCATTTGGGTATGCACAAGGCACGTGAAACCTGACATGCCCCAAACTGAACTCTTTATTTCCCCATCTCCGTTAATATCCTCAGGGCAGAAACTTAGGAACTATCCTTAACTTTCCTATTTCTCTCACTTCCAACCCTCCATTTCATCTCTTCCTTCGAAAATAAATCTAGGAACTGAGTGTTTGTCAGTTCCTTATGTCATCAACCCAGTGTGAGCCACCTTTATCTCTCTCATGGACCACTGCAGTAGCCACCTGCTGCCACCTTACTGCCCCTGGTTAGTTCTTCACGTTGCTGCTGTAAACTAAAGTTAGCCTTTTAGCCAGATCACAGGACTACTTTGCTTAAAACCTTCAGTAGCTTTCTTTCTACCATGGAGTAAAAGCCAGAGCCTCATCATGGCTTTAAGTTCTTTGTAAGGGTCTCCATTACCTCTTTGAGACCACATGCTGTTTCTCTCTCCCTGCTCACTCTGTTCCAGCCTTCCTACCATTGCTCAAACCTGCCAGGCTGGCTTCTACCTGGAAGCCTTTGCACTTGCTGTTCCCTCTGCCTGGTTTACCTTCTTCCTAGATAATGGCAGAGTTTGTTCCCTTACTTCCATCAGGCTCTGCTTAAGCATTACTTTATCAGAGAGGTCTTCCTTGAACACTGTCTGAAAGATTCTCCTTAGTTTGCTTTTCTCCTCTTCATAGCATGTTCCACCACCTGAAATACTGCTTTTTTAATTAGTGTCTGTTTCCTGGCTCCTGGAAAATAAACTCCATGAGAGTAGAGAATTTATTTTGTTCCCTGAGTTTTCCCACCTCCTGGCACAGTGCCTGGTGTATTATAGGCACTCAGTAAATATTTATTGAATGAATGAATATACATGTTTAATACTGGTAGACAATGTTTTCTCTCACCAGGTACCAGGTCATCAGTACACCATCTGATATTTTCATGGTGATGGAATATGTCTCAGGAGGCGAGCTATTTGATTATATCTGTAAAAATGGAAGGGTAAGCAGTTCTGATTTAATCCTGTATATATTTTGTAACTTCCCTTATCCCTTACTAGCATCAAAAAATATCAGAAAGCAATTTTGTTAAGAGGTCAGTTTATTTATTTATTTTTTGTATTTTTGCCTTTTCTAGGGCTGCAATCGTGGCATATGGAGGTTCTGAGGCTAGGGGTCCAATCGGAGCTACAGTTGCCAGCCTAGCCAGCCTATGCCACAGCCAAGCGGAATGCAAGCCGCGTCTGCAACCTATACCACAGCTCACAGCAACGCTGGATCGTTAACCCACTGAGCAAGGCCAGGGATCAAACCTGCAACCTCATGGTTCCTATCGGATTCGTTAACCACTGAGTCACAACGGGAAGTCCAAGAGGTCTATTTAATAACCAGTTCCTTTAGGCATATATTTGCCTAGAATATAGACTATTTAGAGCTAGGAAGGATCTAAAAGATTATCTCCTTGGCCTACTTACACAGATATGGAATCTGAGACTCACAGTTTATATATTTGCTCGAGGTCACATAATTTATTGATGACAATTGGATTGAAACCCCACAACTCATGATGTTCAGACTTAGCTTCTGGGGTGCACAGACACTTTTAATATATATCTTAAAGTATGTATTTAATCCTCACAAAATACATTATTAAATACTTAAAGATCTAGGCCTTGCTACTCAACCCTAGCCACATTTAAATTGCATTCATTTTTTGGTTTCAGAAATCTGGTGTACCTGGAATAGTCAAAACAGGCTCCATGAAGGAGGTAGGAATTAGACTTAAAGAATTTAGAATTGAAGGTACTTTAGAAGACCTCCTTTTTTTTTCTTTCTAGGGATGTATCTGCATCGTATGGAGGTTCCCAGGCTAGGAGTCGAATCAGAGCTACAGCTTCCGGCCTATGCCACAGCCACAGCAACGCGGGATCCAAGCCACATCTGCAACCTACACCACAGCTCACGGCAACGCCGGATCCTTAACCCACTGAGTGAGGCCAGGGATCAAACCCGCATCCTAATGGATGCTAGTCCAGTTTGTTAACCACTGAGCCATGATGGGAACTCCTTAGAAGACATTTTTAACAGTACCTTAAGTTACAGATATGAAAACTGCCCACTGACCCCACCCATACTTTTTCTCAACTCAGGGTATGTAGTATACAAAAACCTCTTTCTGGAAGAGCAGGTCGAGCACAGAGAAGCCAGTTATTTTTTTCCCTCCCAATTTAGAGTTCTTTATATCATTCATTAATTTGTTCTATATAGCACATCTGTTTACTTTCATCAAAATCATTAACCAAGTTAATTTTAATTTTACCACTTTTTAACATGGTTCATTTCAATTTCAAGTGTTCTATCTGTCTTTTCAATCTGCCTTCCTCCTCCCATCTCCCCAGTCTTCTGTCCCAATGTTCTGCCTAGAGAAGTGGGAACAGGCATAAGTTGGATTGGTATCTTGCTTTCTTATCAATTCTCCTCCCTTTTTCATGTCTTGATCATTTTGTTTTATGTTATGGATATTTTCCTCAATTTTACCTGTTGCATATTAAAATTCAAGCTGTCATTTTTCTATATCAAAGATCTCTTTCTTGTTTTCTGAAATTGTCTTTCTCGAATTAGCCTATTTATTTGTTCCATAGAAAAAATAAACTTGTCTTGAGGATGACAGTTAGTTTCAAAAAAAAAAAGTTTTCTTCTGTTTGCTGCATTGCTTCTGTGCCTTCTGTGCTCCCTGCTCCCTGTTTTTCTGTTCATTGTATTAGTCTTTGTCTTTTGTGCATGGCCCTTGCTCAGATGTCAGGTGCTTCTGGGTTGTCCACTCATATTTAAGAGTGAGATATTAAATGCCAAGCTCATGGTGGTGGAACTTATTGATTGGTGGGCCTTCCCATAGGTTGAATAGGTAGGGACCTACCCATTTTATTAGGGAACACCAAATGTCAATAATTATAAATATTTTGGAGTTTCCATTGTAGCACAGTGGATTAATGATCCAGCTTGTCTCAGCGGCACTTCTGGTTCGATCCCTGGCCCAGCATAGTGGGTTAAGGAACTAGTGTTGCCACAGCTGTGGTGTAGGTCGCAGATAAGGCTGGGATTCAGTCCCTGGCCCTGGAACTTCCATATGCCTCGGGTGCAGCCAAAAAAGGGGAAAAAAATGTGTAAATATTTAGTTGCTCTAGAAGAAATCTAGTTTCATTGTGGGTATTGGCTTAGCTGCCAGTGCTCTGTGAACTAAATGGGGAAAGGCTTGCAAGCCTCACTGGTTAGTATGCTGACTTTCAGTAAACCCCCACAGTTTCCTTCTTGTGCCTTGTTCCTACACTGGTGTCCTTGAGAACAGAGCTGGTTCAGCCGTACTAAAGAGTAAATCATGGGTCTTATTCCTCAGTAAGGGTAAGCTTGAAACTTCTTTCTTCAACGAGTTGTCCTGTTTTTAGCTCACTTCTCAGTTCTGCCTTTAGGTATGCCCCACACTTCAATATCTAAGCCCTTTCAGGGGTCTGTGTGCAGCTGAGTTTATCACTGATTTCCACCCCTAAAGGCTTAGGAGGTTCAGCTTCCTGTGGTTGGCCAAGACAACACTGTTCATCTTCTGTCTAGCTTAGTGGTTCCTCTTGATTACTGCTGTCTCTTCTCTTGCTCTTTTGTCTTTATATGCTATCATTTTAGTGGGTTTCAAAGAGTGGATACCAAAGTTTCCATCTGCCATGTTTAAATGGAAATATGCTTTGACTTTTCTAATCTTTCTTTGTAGACTTCCCTGCCTTGATCTGTGTACTGTATTTATTATTAATATAGTATAATTTTGATTTTTGTAGCCTATCTAGTTATTTTACCCCTTGTATTTTGTTTAATCAGATTTTCTTCCCTTTGACATTTAGAACAGATTCTTTTTTTTCCATTTAGTGTATTTGACATGAAGTTGTGTTAAAAAATGAACCTATATTTCATCTAGAAATAAAGGTATTAGATTCCTCTAGAGGAAGGGTGTCTCTTATTAGTTTGATAATTTTACTTAGGCTTTCAAAAGAAATGACTGTTTCATTTTTCACTTTTTCCATGCCATTTAGTAGGTGTAAGAATATGGTTTTATAATGCTAATTTGTGACCTGTGGGTTAGAGAATTGCATATTAGAGTCCTTTGCATAGAGGATTAATAGCTTATGTATTAAAGATAACTTCTTGGGAGCAGACATATCCAAGTAATGGTTTTCACTTATGGAAAAAAATTAATAAAATAAGAAAATAAAGATAAATGGAAAGAGAAATTTTTAAAGAATATTTTAATAAATGTAGTTTATATATATTTTTTCAGTAGACAAAGATAAATGTTATATTTTGTAAAACAAATAAAAAAAGTTTTTATTTTGTTAAAATTAAAACCTCTTTTATTTCAGGAGATATGACATGATTGTGCTTGCTAATTCGTTAATAATGCTTAAACGTTGCTTTCTCATATGGTCAAAAACAGTATTCCCCACCCCAGTGCCCTCATCCTCCTTTATTTTTCTTCAAAACACTGTCACTCTTTGTATTTACGTGTTTATTGTCTATTTTCTTTAACTAGATTAGGGCCTTTGTTTTATTCATTGCTATATCACGAGTATCTAAAACAGTACATGATCCATTGAAGGTATTCAATAAATATTGATTAAAGGAATCAAGGATTAAATATTTGTAACTTATAGGAAAAAATGCCTAGTTTTAAGTAAAATATGAAATTATTTGAAATACTGCATGAGATTTAGATGAAAGCAAGCTATTAGAGTGTAGTCAGAAGAGTGGTAACATTAGAAAGCTGAGTTCCTGACCTGGTTTGAGACCCTTCTAGCATTTCCATTTGGTGCTCTCTTTATATCCTCCCCAATTCAAAAGTATCTTGTGAAGATTTCTTGCATTTTCCCAGTTTTATAGGTTGGAGAATTATAGGTAGAATAACTTCTTTTAAAGACACACCTTTAAGATATCTCTCTACCGTTCATAGCTGGATGAAAAAGAAAGTCGACGTCTGTTCCAACAAATCCTTTCTGGTGTGGATTATTGTCACAGGCATATGGTGGTCCACAGAGATTTGAAACCTGAAAATGTCCTGCTCGATGCACACATGAATGCAAAAATAGCTGACTTTGGTAAGGAGATTTTTATAGTTTCATATATTCATTATGTTTAACAAACATCAATAGCATTATTCAGATAACTTATAAAATAGACTGAGTATTCCAAAGTAGTATATCCTCACTATTTTGTCTATGTGCATGCAAAAGGAGTAAAAATAAGGAATTCACTTTTCTTAGCTTTTTATCTTTAAAATTGAGTTTTATGACATTAGGCAAACAATTTAAATTGGCAGCATTAGTAACATCATTTGAAAAGAGTCTCTGATTTGTGAAGAAGTTAGCAACCTATTTCCAGTATGTCCTTTTTTTTTTTTGTTTTTTTTGCCTTTTATCTAGAGCTGTACCCGCGGCATGTGGAGGTTCCCAGGCTAGGGGTCTAACAGGAGCTGTAGCTGCCGGCCTTCGCCACAGCCACAGCAACGCGGGATCCGAGCCGCATCTGCAACCTACACCACAGCTCACAGCAACACCGGAGCCTTAACCCACTCAGCAAGCCAGGGATCGAACCCGCAACCTCATGGTTCCTAGTCGGATTCGTTAACCACTGAGCCACGATGGGAACTCCTCTAGTATGTCCTTTTGATCAAGGATGGAGCAAAAGGAAAGAGACTGGGGATGTAGTTATTCAAACTTTGAAAGCCAGAAGCTAAACCATATGAACAAAATTATTTTTTTTAAAGTAAAGTATTTTAAATGGTTTTAAAAAAACATAATTTCAGCTTGAGGGAAAATTAGTGAATTTATTTTTCCTTTATTTTCTATGTAAACTGCCTTTGACATTATTAAACCTAAGAGAAAAATGAATCTCTGTAACTCTTTTGTTTAGTTTCAGTTCAAATCAGAGAATATACTTATAAAGCATTTTTTCTTCAGCTTTGTACATGTATATATTTTTTAATCTGTAGAGATTCACTAAATAGTGCTAAGCAGCTATTAGCTACTGTTTTTTTTTAAATGACGAAATTAACTGACTTCCTTATTCTTCAGTTCCCATTATTTTTATACATTGCATTTTTTTTTTTTCTTGGTTGAGCCTGCAGCATGTGAAATTCCCCAGACCAGGATCAAACCCACATCACAGCAGTGACCTGAGACACTGTAGTGACAATGCCAGATTCCTAACTTGCTGTGCCACAAGGGAGCTCCATATACATTGCATTTTCGAGGAGGCAGAGTACTTTTTGAAGTAAATTATGAAGGGACTTTGATATTCAAAATTATTGTATGTGTTTTTTTGAACAGGGGTTAACAGAAACTTTGAATTTTAATTCTGTGCTATATTTTTTCCTAGTAATTTCTATATTAATAATACTTAAACATGCCAAGTTTGTTCTAGTAAGCAAAATAACCATTAAACTCCAACAGTGCACTGACTTTAAATGTTGAAACAGAGTACAGATTTTATGGCATAAAGGCAGAATATTTGGTAACAATAAAGACCACAGGATTCTACTGAAGCGAAGAACAAAATGACTAGTTATCACTTTAATGCAAACTCAGTTTTATTGTTTAATGGAGTTTTTAAATCTTTGTCCTTGGGAAATCTTGAGTAGTGGATTTTGTGCATTTTCAGGTCTTTCAAACATGATGTCAGATGGTGAATTTTTAAGAACAAGTTGTGGCTCACCCAACTATGCTGCACCAGAAGTAATTTCAGGAAGGTAGTATTTGACACCTCCCTCTCCCTCCCCCAATACACGTGTAATTGTATTTTTCTCCTGGATTTTGTTAGTCTCTAGTGTCATATTTAATTCTAGTGAAAGGAAAGAAAATTAAGGCTTATTCCTTTTTTATCCAGAAGCGTTCCGGTTTAAGAATAAAACATTATAAGTGAATAAGGATTAAGGATTCCATTTATAGAGGAGAATGTTGTTTTGCAAGTCAATAGTTAGATGAAAATACTTTCATTTTTTCCCCCCGGTGGAAAAAGTTGAAACTAGCAAGTTTTAATGATAAGACATTAGAAACTTGAGTAGTAGAAATATCTAGTAGTTAGAAATGGTTTACTGTTTACTTAGGTGAAGAATGAATGTGATGTATAACTTTAATTGTTCAAATTAACTTTATCTTTTATGATAAGTTGTCTCAGGGAATTGGACTGAAGTACTGTTAAAATCTTCAGATTTAATTTATTTTGCATTTTCATTTTTTACATCTTCTAGAGAATGAAATATTGTAAGAATTCTAATTCCTCAATTTACCAGTCACCAGCATTGAGAATGTAAGGATCTTTGTATAGGGCAGCTTTTCAAGTATTTAAGATGACAGGAAAATTTAATTTTTTGAAGAGTAATTGTTCTTTACTATACCACTGAAATTGAAGATAGGGAAGCTAATTTTTTTTTTTTACTAGTTTTTATGATTAGCTTTTAGTAACTTTTCATTCAAACCAAACATGAATGTTTTATATCCTGATTGACTTAGAATGCAAAAATGTGGTATTTGCTATTTTCATAAGCTTGCTTGTCTAGGCTGCTCAGAAAAATTGTATTTGTATTAAGGCTTGGATATGAGTAAGGCAGAAATATTTAACTTTAAATTTACCAAGGTTCATCATAATCTTTTTATATTAACATATTTAAATATTTATATGGGCTAAATTATTTTAGGAAGAAAACAATTTAGGAACCAGATACTGGGGCAGTGTTAAATAAATAAAAAGAATGTGTTGTAATTGTGCATATATGCAGTGGGCCATTACTGAGGTCTAATTTTCCCAATTTGATAAGGTCTTTCTACGAAGTCTAGATGTATGGAAACTTTTACTTTTAAAACAGTATTTATTGATTAGTTCAACAATTTTTTTTTTTTTTTTTTTTTTTTTGCCTTTTGTCATTTTTTTTATGGCCGCGGGTCGCACCCGCGGCATGTGGAGGTTCCCAGGCTAGGGGTCTAATCGGAGCTGTGGCCACTGGCCTGCGCCGCAGCCACAGCAACGCAGGATCCGAGCCGCGTCTGCAACCTACACCACAGCTCACGGCAACGCCGGATCGTTAACCCACTGAGCAAGGGCAGGGATCGAACCCGC
>PVHT020000009.1:13696929-13853051 GCA_004024745.2 Catagonus wagneri | reverse complement strand
GGGTCTAATCGGAGCTGTGGCCACTGGCCTGCGCCGCAGCCACAGCAACGCAGGATCCGAGCCGCGTCTGCAACCTACACCACAGCTCACGGCAACGCCGGATCGTTAACCCACTGAGCAAGGGCAGGGATCGAACCCGCAACCTCATGGTTCCTAGTCGGATTCGTTAACCACTGCGCCACGACGGGAACTCCCTAGTTCAACAATTTTTTTGACCAATTTAAAGAAATGTTTTCCCTGAAGCCAGACTTTGAATGGATTATTTAATAGTCTGTAGCCAGTTAAGTCAGTAGGCTACAGTACTGCATATAAGAGTGTGAAATCCTCTGTGAATCAGTTCACTGGGCTTCCTTCACAGCCTCAGGCTTCTTTAGCCTTGGTATGAGATTTTGGGTTATTGGAGAGAGTGGGCTTAGAGTCCATCACTGAAGAACCATCTCTGTTGATGCAAGATCATTTAATTTCTCCTCTACAACCAAAAAAACATGGTTTTAAATTCGGTAATGATGTGTTTATTATTCAAAGTTTAGCCCTATTGATAGGCTATCATGAGGACCCTTGTAAAGTAGTAAGAAGATAATTTTAGCTATAGTTTGTAACTTTAAAAAATTTTGGACTTTTCTGGTGGCACAGAAGGTTAAGGAGCCGTCGTCGTCACTGCTGTGGCAAGGATTCAATCCCTGGCCTGGGAACTCTTGTATTCCATAAGGCACAGGCAAAAAAAAAATTCTTAACTTTTGTTTTCAAAGATATAACTGATAGAATTGGTATAGAATCTGTTTGTGTAGTATACTGCAGTGACTCATAAAAAACAATATTCTGACTAATAATTCTTTATGAAGTATCTCTATTCAAAATGTTTGATGACTTGATGAATTCTAATGATTATTTAATCCAGTTGGTGTTTCCTGTTACAGGTTGTATGCTGGTCCAGAGGTAGATATATGGAGCAGTGGGGTTATTCTCTATGCTTTATTATGTGGAACACTTCCATTTGATGATGATCATGTGCCAACTCTTTTTAAGAAGATTTGTGATGGGATCTTTTATACCCCTCAGTATTTGAATCCTTCTGTGATTAGCCTTTTGAAACATATGCTACAGGTGGATCCCATGAAGAGAGCCACAATCAAAGATATCAGGTAATAAAGCAATTTAATTATCAGATCTAATAGTATCAATGATATAAGTGAAAAAAAAGTTGCAGGACAGTATATACAGTGTAATCCTGTTTTTATGTTAAAATTAGTATATAGACTCATTTATTTGTTTTATTTTGTTTTTTTGTTTGGTTTGGTTTGGCTTTTAGGGCCACACCCGAGGCATATGGAAGTTCCCAGGCTAGGGGTCAAATCCAGCCTACACCGTAGTCACAGCAAGATCTGAGCCACATCTGCAACCTATGCCACAGCTCATGGCAACGCTAGATCCTTAACCCTCTAGCAAGGCCAGGGATCGAACCTGCGTCCTTCCTCATAGATACTAGTCGGGTTTGTAAGCTGCTGAGTCACAATGGGAACTCCTATTTTATTTTGGTTTTTTAAAATACGCACTGAAGTTCCTGCTGTGGGGCAGCGGTTTAAGGATCCAGCATTGTGTCTGAGGTGGCGAGGGTTTGAGCCCTGGCCTGGCGTGGTGGGTTAAGATTCCAGCATTGCCCCTACTGTGGCTCAGATTATCTTCCTGGCTAAGGAACTTCGTATGCTGTGGGTGCAGCCAAAAAAAAAGGAAAACACACACTAAACTGACTATCTTAGGAAAGTAAGATTGGTGGGAGGGGGGCTTTCGCTTTGTGCTTGAGAGAATGTTTTGAAATTTAACAATCTTATATTTTTAAACTAAAAAGAAAGCTAAAGAAAAATAAAAAAGTCCCTAGTGGGGCATTAGATTTTGGAGAGATTTTTTTGTTGATTTGTTTCTCTTTGTCTTTTTAGGGCCGCACCCAAGGCATACGGAAGTTTCCAGGCTAGGGGTGGATTCGGAGCTACAGCTGCCGGCCTGCATCACAGCAATGCCAGATCTGAGCCACGTCTGCAACCTGGCTTATGGCAGCGCCGGATCCTTATTCCCTCTGAGTGAGGCCAGGGATGGAAGCTGCATCGTCATGGACTCTAATAAGATTAGTTTCTGCTGAGCCACAATGGGAACTCCCTGGAGTGATTCTTTTAAAGATTTCCTATAGTATGCTTCATGTTTGACTTTCACATATTCTTATGTGGAATGATACTTTTTAATAGTAAATTTGTGTGTTGCTATTTGAGTTCTGATGAATTATTATTGTAACTTTTCCTTTTGTTCATCTCAAGGAATGAGAAATTTTAAATGACTCGGGTTTTTTTTGTTTTTCGGTAATAGTGTGCATTGAATTACATGTGAAATTGCTGTTTTGTAGGTTAAAAAAATTGTCAAAATTGCCAGTTTCATGTGGTTCAAACTAATAATTTAAATAAGGCAGAAGTGATGATGACAAATTTCTTTCTGAGATTTGGGCAAGCCATTTCTGATGAAGATTTAAAAAAAATCACTGCAAGTTTTCTTGTACCATCGTTTTCTTCCTTTTTTTTAAACCTTATGGAAATTTCTCTTTTGGTTTTCTGATGGCTAGATAGCACATTTCTCTGAGATGGAGGGAGAAAGAAGAAAGAAATCAGATGTGTATCTGGGAATAGTAAAGAAGAAAGCATTAGAGTAACGAATAAGGAGGAAAGATCATATGTAGAACTTAAAGCTTGATTCCTTTCCATTTATCCCACATGCTGTAGGCTAGCTTAAAGAAAGACCATGAATGGCAGGGCATGATTTTCCCACCAGAGGAGAAGGACTAATCGTTCTCTTTTATTTATTTTTATTTATTTATTTTTTGGCCTCACCTGCAGCATAAGGAAGTTCCCAAGGCAGGGACTGAAAACTAGTCGCAGCTGCAACCTACACCACAGCGGTGGCAATGACGGATCCTTAACCCACTGCACCAGGCTGGGGATCAGAGCAGCACCTCCACAGAGACAAAACCAGATCTTTAACCTCCTGCATCACAGCAGGAACTCCTAAAATTTATATTTTAAAATATCTTGGTGAGAGATACACTTTATTGTGTTTTACATATTTTTCCAGTTTAATTGAAATATATGACAACTGGGAAAGACTTTGGAAACACCAAAAAATTAGAGATGAAAATCAACTATCCTCCAGTAAAATTAAATTAAAAACAAAAAAGGGGTCTCTAATGTCATCACCCAGAAAACAATCATTGTTCTTGTGGCTGTTTTCCTTGCTTGATGCTTTTAGCTTTAGCTTATTTTTTTATATAGTTCAGATCGAAAGTATTCTCTTATATGTGAAGTTAGGAAGTTCTCAGTTCCTTCATTTAAAATAAAGGGGTATTATCATCTTCATAAGAATTGTTTAAAAATAAGGTGAGATGATGTTTATGAAGTGTTGAAGTGCACATACTACTAAGCACTCAGTGAATAATAGTTGTCTTTTTTTGTTATGTATTTTTTTCACTTAATGTTATATTCAGATAGTATTATAAAGAAGCTGGATGTAAGATGGCCTTTGCCTTTTCTTTTGTTTATTTTTGTCTTTCTGATGTCTTAGGGCCACACCGACTGCATGTGGAGGTTCCCAGGCTAGGGGTCTAATTGGAGCTATAGCTGCCAGCCTACGCCACAGCCACAGCAACGCGGGATCCGAGCCGCATCTGCAACCTACACCACAGCTCACGGCAACGCTGGATCCTTAACCCACTGAGCAAGGCCAGGGATTGAACCCGCAACCTCATGGTTCCTAGTCAGATTCATTTCTGCTGAGCCATGACGGGAACTCCTGCCATTTGTTAATCATTACCGTCTGTTCCAAAACTTTAAATGCAAGTGTAGATACTTTTTGGTTGCTACAGCAGTGTTTTCTCCATTTTAAAATTAGAGGAAGGCTGGAGCATTTCTCCCAATATATACAATGAAATGTGAGCCTGAAGAGGAAAAATCTCAGTTTAAAAAAGTGATAAAACAGTATGAGTATAAATATAAATGAATTCATATCCTAAGTCCTCAAATTGTGACTTTCAGTCTCATCTTTACTCAAAATCCTTCTCCTGACCTCTGACGTTTTCTCTCAGGGAACATGAATGGTTTAAACAAGACCTTCCAAAATATCTCTTTCCTGAGGATCCATCGTATAGTTCAACCATGATTGATGATGAAGCCTTAAAAGAAGTATGTGAAAAATTTGAATGCTCAGAAGAGGAGGTTCTCAGCTGCCTTTATAACAGAAATCACCAGGACCCTTTGGCAGTTGCCTACCACCTCATAATAGATAACAGGAGAATAATGAATGAGGCCAAAGATTTTTACTTGGCAACAAGCCCACCTGATTCTTTTCTTGATGATCACCATTTGACTCGGCCCCATCCTGAAAGAGTACCATTTTTGGTTGCTGAAACACCAAGGGCACGCCATACCCTCGATGAATTAAATCCACAGAAATCCAAACACCAAGGTGTAAGGAAAGCAAAATGGCATTTGGGAATTAGAAGTCAAAGTCGACCCAATGATATCATGGCAGAAGTTTGTAGAGCAATTAAACAGCTGGATTATGAATGGAAGGTAAGAAAGAGCATTTTGACTATTAGCACATTTGACAAACCTCTAGCGTATACAATGCTTTGTAGAATTGCTTTTGATTTTGTTTTTGTCCATGCCACATGCTAGGTTGTAAATCCGTATTATTTGCGTGTTCGAAGGAAGAATCCTGTGACAAGTACATACTCCAAAATGAGTCTACAATTATACCAAGTGGATAGTAGAACATACTTATTGGATTTCCGTAGTATTGATGGTATGTACATCACACAAAACAATGTAAATGACATGTGAGATCTTGTCACCTAATTTGGCGTTTTAGTAAATCTTTGATTCTTTTGAAGCTTCTTGAGTTGTTCCTTGTAATTTAATAGCAAAAGAACATAAAATGTGAGATTTTGTGCCTTTGTAATGTCAGCATTTGTGAGTCTTGTGGATAGTGGATTGTCCTTTTAAGATTATCTTATAAAATCCTTAAAGCTTGATACAGCCTGATCCTAAAGTGATAGTTTCTGCTTCATTTCCTGGGACTAAAACACTTTATGTCCCAGATAGCTATCATAATTAGCTAAAAGTGACATTGTTAACCTTAAACATTGTAGGTACATATCTAATTACCTGAAGTCATAAATAGTCATAGAAAACTTGATGACCAAATAACTGAAATACTGAACATTTTTAAAGTTGGAAGCAAATTAAATACCATTAAAATTTTGGAGAGTGTGGAGGCTCTGCTGTGGTACAGTGGTTAAGAATCCAACTGCAGTGGCTCGGGTCACTACAGAGGTGCAGGTTTGATCCCTGGCCTGATGCAGTGGGTTGAAGGATCCAGTGTTGCTGCAGCTGTGGCATAGGTTGCAGCTGCAGCTTGCGGTCAATCCCCAGCCAGGGAATTTCCATATGCCGCAGGCGTGGCCATAAAAAAATTGGGAGGGAGAGTGTCATGGATTATAATAAATTGAAATTTTTTTTACCCAGATGAAATTACTGAAGCCAAATCAGGGACTGCTACTCCACAGAGATCGGGCTCAGTTAGCAACTATCGAGCTTGCCAAAGGAATGATTCAGATGCTGAGGCTCAAGGAAAATCCTCAGAAGCTTCTCTTACCTCATCTGTAACCTCACTTGACTCTTCTCCTGTTGACTTAACTCCGAGACCTGGAAGTCACACAATAGAATTTTTTGAGATGTGTGCGAATCTAATTAAAATTCTTGCACAGTAAACCTAAAACTTTGCTTATTCCTTTGATAGCAATAAGCATGTATAATAAATCATAGCCAAATGATTCCACTTGTAATCAAGTTATACATAATTATAACTGAGGATTGGCCTTTTGGAATGCAGTTTGCACAGGGATTGGGACACAATTAATAGTGAAAAGCATAATGTGCAAAAATAAGATAATTTTGTTCATTATTCAGTAGGCATATAGAATAATATACACAATGAATTATAGGTCTCTCAGGCTCACTTGATTTTTGGCTATTTTATATTTAGTGTGTACAGGGCTTTATAGACTATTAATTTACCATAAAGGCCTTCATATGTTATTACATGTCGATGTGTTATATATTTGCTTCATAAATGTATTCGATAAATATTTGCCTAGAATCCCCAGAGACCTTTATATGTGATTTTGTTTTCCGGGCTCCTTCTTAAGTAGCAAGTATTTTCAGCAGTAGGGACAGCCTGGATGATTCTTCCATATCCCCTCTGTAATATTCTATAGTATATGGTAAGTCTCATTAAAAATATTGGACACAATTAAATTTTTTTTTAGTTTGGTAAGTCCAAAAACACAGAACTTTATATATTCAGATACTCTAAGTACTAAGTTTAATTTTAGTTTGTCCCACTATATTCTGTACATAAATTGCTCTTTTTGTCACAAGAGCTGAATTGCATATACTGTAAATAAATCATGTTGCTTTTGCCAATATTACAAAGTCCTCTGCTCATCATGTTGGTATTGAATGTGTGCAAAAATCTCTAGTCATTCAATCATGATATCTTTTAAATTGATTCAGTGCATAGAACATCTCTTACAAAAGCATTTATATGCTCAGATATGACCTTTTCTCTCAAATTTCATTATGGACATTTTTTAAAAGAAAAATTGAAAAGCTGTAAAGTGATCACATGTGTATCTACCACTTAGATTCAACATTTGTTAACATTTTGCCATATTTGCTTTATATTTATGTCTGTGTGTAGATAGATTGATACATATATATATGTCTATATGCTTTTTTCCCCCCGAACCATTTGGATGTTGCAGATAGACTCAAAACCCTCAACACGTAAAGCATCTCCTGGAAAAAGAACGATATTCTCCTAAAAAACCATAATACCATTACAAAATTAATAATTCCCTAATAACATCTAATCATTCATATTTAGATCTCTCCCATTGTCCTTCAAATTTATTTCAAGCCAGGATTCAATTAAAGTTTACATATTGCATTTGGTTATATCTCCTTAGCAGATATTGTTATTCTTTTGATAAAATATGGAACAAATCAGTTCTTCTAAATAGTCACGTTTGCTTTGGATCTTAATTACATTTGAAAAAGTAGCATTATGAGAACTGCCTAAAGATGTTTAATCTTCCTGAGAGCTCTGATATGTATTTTCTTTTTCTTGCTCTTAGTATAATGCATTACATAATGGGTAGAAGAGGAGATTTAGCATCACCTCAGATAAAATTTGTATCATGTGCATGCTAATAAAAAATAAAATACTGGAGTTCCTATCGTGGCTCAGTGGTTAATGAACCCGACTAGCATCCGTGAGGACGCGGGTTTGATCCCTGGCCTCACTCAGTGGGTTAAGGATCCGGCGTTTCTGTGACTGTGGTGTAGGCCAGCAGCTACAGCTCCGATTCGACCCCTAGCCTGGGAACCTCCATATGCTGCAGGTGCAGCCCTGAAAAGACAAAAAACAAAAAAAATAAAAATAAAAATTAAAAAAATGCTATGTCACCCATAATTGCCTTATACCATATTTTAACTTCAAGAAATTTTTTTTCCATTGCAACAGAACTATCTTTTTTTTTTCCTTTAAGACTTTTTTTGGATTGTAGGATTGTTCTTGGCACCTAGGTAACCAGACAGTAATGTACTCAAGTGTCATGATGGCTTGCATCGTTACTGTAATTGTAGATATGGTTCTAGCACCCCTAGAAACATGCATTGAATTCAAAAGAAAAGTCTTGCTTCCTTTTGTCCAGGGCTTGTTCTGTTTAACTTAGAATCCGAAAGTTGTATAAAATTATAGGAGTTCCATTTAAATATAGTTTAAACTATATTTATAGCTTATATGTGGCCCTCTGGAGGATATTGATTTCATGTAGGGTCTTTAAATGCAGTATTATGTTCCTAGTGTTAAGAACAGAAGACTGTATTTTTTAAGTTACAGATTTGTATATAGAACTAAGACATTGTTGTAATGTCTCTATAACTTGTGGGGAGCTGGGAACAAAAAGAAGACTCAATTAAATAGGATCTTCTACAAATTGTTAATTTTGTAAACTTTGCTTCTTTTTAAGTTATTATGATTTCTTTTAGTTACTGGGTTTTATTGTGAAGATATTTAAATATTGCACTTGTACAAATAGTATGATAAATGCACAGACTATTACAGTAAATTCTTTTTTAAGCTGGGATATTTGAAATGACAACTTTTGGTTGTGTATGTCAAGGCTGCACTAGAGTTTTCACAGATTTATTGTTGTTTGCAAATTCTTACTAATTGAAGATGTAAGGGAGTCAGTGCAAATGGTTTTTAATCTTTTTTTATCTTTTCAGCAATTTATATTTTTTGTGATTTTATGCAACCGTATTTTTAGTTTGTCTTGACAACTGAAAGATGTATAAGGTTTTTGCCAGAAATGTACTGTATACATAGTTTTAAATATAACAGATTTTACTGATATGTAAAATTTTTGCTGTTAAAATAAATGATTTCTCACTGAGAGGAACTTTTCTACCAGGTTGGGGGATTTGGGAGCTTAATATATCATATCTAATTTAAAGTAATTTCACTGAAATAAACTCCATTGCTTTTACTTTAATTATGTTTTTCTCTTGGGATGGTTTTGTAATTTTTTCAGTTTTAAATGATTTTACACAAAAACTTCTGCACTCTCACTGTCACCCCCCTTTTGACTCTGTAGTGATACCATTCACACTGAATTAATGACTGTGGGTGGATATAGAACTCCATGCACCTTTGGAATGAAAGCAAAATGTGCTTAAATTTTTTCCCCTTAACTCCTTTTGCCTCCCCCATCCGTAATAGAAATCATATTTTTCTTTATGAGATCTCTTACTAAATGGGGGAAAGGGGGGCACTTGTTATGGCTGATAATCTGTGCACCTTTTAAACAATGTGCCCAAATATAAAATGTACTGTTTGAACAAAGTTTAGCACTTAAACATTGTGATTTTTGTCTCATCTGTATTAGTGAGTTTTTGTTTCATCTAAAAATTAATATACAGTAAAAGTTAAAGCAGTTATCGTTGGCTAACATTGGATTTGGTTAGAATTCTACTACTGTTAGAATATAATCAGTATAAAATCTTATATCCCATATGGCATTGTTGGCAGGGCTTGCGTTAGATCGTTGACTTTCTGAATCTTTAAAATAACTTGATAATTGTAACTACAGAAAACAGTACTAAAGAGTGTTATGAACAGCACATAGGTTGTTCTTTTAGGGAACTTATAAATTACTCTAGACATTTACCCTGACTGAACAAAAGTGTATAAGAAATTTTGTTGTCTGAAAAATCAGTATTTATTGAACTGTTCTATTTATTGTGAACAAATAGACTGTTCTATTTATTGTGAATGACAATAAACATTAACTATGACAAATTTAGAGATGCCTAGCAACTTGGAAGATGATCATGTTGTCTATAAACAGATAGCATGGGAAATTAGATGCATCATGATTATAGACCAAAGTAATTAGGGAATTGGTGGGTGAAGTGTGAAGGAGGTAGCCTTTACCACAGTAGAATAGATCAAGATTAAGTTGTTAGATTTAGGAAAGACTCCTAGAAAAGGGTACAGCTTCAAGCACCGTTTGATTATTTATTTATTTATTTATTTATTTAGCTTTTTAGGGCCTCACCCTCGGCATATGGAGGTTCCCAGTCTAGGGGTCGAATCAGAGCTACAGCTGCTGGCCTGCGCCACAGCCACAGCAAGGCCAGATCCGAGCCGCATCTGTGATCTACACCAAAGCTCACGGCAACGCCGGATCGTTAACCCACTGAGCGAGGCCAGGGATCGAACCCTCTACCTCATGGTTCCTAGTCGGATTCATCAACCACTGCACCACTGCGGGAACTCCACCATTTGATTATTTACTCCTGAACTAGATCTTCTTATAGGCTGTTATGAACCAAGTACTATGAATGTGACCTTATGAGGCATAAATCCATGTCTGAGTGCCTTGTTAGGGAAATATATATATATATATATATATATATATATATATACACACACACACATACACACATACACACATATATATATATTTTAAATACTTTTACAGAGGTATAACATACACAGAAAAGTGCACAAATCATAAATATTTGGCTTGATGCATTTTCATTGTTTTAGGTTTTCAATGAACCTGGCCATGTAAACCTTTACCTAGATGAAGAAATACTGCCACCACTTTAGTACAGTCTTTTTTATGAATATCAGAAGTATATACTATCACTTCTGCCCTATCCTGCAGACAACACAGAACAATCCTGGCATGATGTAGGAAGGAATTAAAGAACAGTATGAATGCCAGGAGTAGGGGTCAGAGGCAGCCATCTCGGAGGTTGGCTACCACAATTGAGTATTGATCATTTTGAAAATTTTGGTTCACTTCGGCAGTTCTTACAAATGTTGAAGCATTTAATCCAGCAATCTGAATAAAAATCACATCCGATACCACCACTGATTTCATCTGGAAAGCTGGCAAGACCATTATGGCAAATGCAAGTTTTCCAAAATGATAATTGTTGCTTAAAATTTTGAATTTTGTCTTTGGCAGCCCTGTCAATTGTATTCCTGGATGTAATAGGCACTCTCTGTTTTCAAGTAAAGGCTTGTCAAGTCTAAGCCTGAAAAACAGCAGGTGTGTCAGTCCTTCTGAGTAAGTTTTATTCCACAAAAATGGTGTCTACTTCAACTTATAATGCAGTCTCACACGTGCTTTTTTTAACTTGAGACATACTTCAATATATAGCAAAATCACATTATGAGTATTTCCCATTTTGTCATAAAGAATATTAAAAAGGAAGTACATACCTTGGGTTATTTTAATAAAATAATTTTTACTGCTTCTCAAGGACATTGAATGACAGCATTTTTTTTTTTTCTCTCACGGTGAATGTGGTGCTTACAATGACTGCTGGTACAGCTTGGTATCATTGCCTTGATTTGTGCTGAGGTGCTGATGGTTTTAGCCATCATTGCTTTTCCAGTCTCAGTGCAAATGTCAACATTGTGAAAAAGGCAAAGGATGTCTTTATGTTAGTATGAGAGTTTTGACTTTGAAAAGATCTGGACGACCCTGGGGGTCTTGGGATAACCTTTGGGGAATCATTGTCTCATATCAGTAGTTCTCAATGGGGCAGGGGCTGGAGGACCCATCTTTCTGCCAGGGACATTTGCCAGGGTGTGGAGGGAAGAATTTTTGGGTGTCATAACTGATGGAGTGATAGTGGATGCTAATGGCATCTAATCGGTAGGGACAGGGGATGCTGCTAAACACCTTGCAGCACAGGAGAGCCCCGATTCTCCCAACAAATAATTATCCAGTTCGAAATGTTGCGGCATTGGGGCTGGTAAAATCAGGTCTAGAAAAATGGTCTTCCTTTGCACAGACAGAGATCAACAATCTTCATTTTTCAATTTCCTAAACACTTCCCTGGGTTACATGTCTCCATTTATTTTGTCCTCTGCGTCTGGCCGGCATTATCAACTTAGACAGTAAACTCCTTTAGGGAGGGCCACGTGTCAGCGCTCTGGACTCCCCCCCGCTCCCCTCAGGCTGTTTTCCTGCGCCTGTCTGCTGACTGGACGGGTCTCCGGGTACCGCCAGGGCTGTTCTCTCCGCTCTCGCACTCAGTTTCCCCAGCCAGTTTCCTGCCTGAGCGTCGACGCTCTTGTCTACCGCTAGAGGTCGCTCCCGACACCGGCGGCCCGGCCTTCCGGCCTTCCGGCGCCTCGGAGGGTCATGGGGTGGGGGCGGCCGCGGTGATTTCTGGGATTTGTGGTCCCAGGGAAAGGACTGAGACTGAGAAAGGCGCAGAGTCTCCGCTTTCCTGCTCGCTTCTCTGGACAGTTCGGACACCGCAGGTCGGCCAGCCCCCTTTCTTAGGAGTCCCGCCACCAAAGGCAAGCAGGTAGGTCGGCCATGATTTCCGTTTCCGGTGGGCAAAGAGCAAGCAGAATGTAAACACGAAACCCAGAGTGCGGTCATTAGGTAACAGGGACTACCCGTTCTGTGGTGGAAGCGGAGGAAAACGAGTTTGGTGGGTCTTGAGGTGACGAGAAAGGAGCTTCAGAAGTCGGAGTTGAAACCCACCGCCGGTGTGGCAGGACGGGGACGCTAAGGTTGGTCTTTAGGGACCAGCAAGTCTAGGGGTCGGGCTCTCCCTTGCGCCCGCTCCCGAGGCGGCTTCTGAGGCGGGTTTTGACCTGCCCTGAGCGGCGGGAGGAGCGGGAAGCGAGCTTGCTTTGCACCCGGGGAGGAAGGTGCCCGCGGCGGAGGGCGGGGCTGTGAACTCGCGGGTGACGTCCTGCCCAGCCTTTATGAACTTCGCACGTTTTTATTGTTGTGCAAAATCAAAGCGAAGTCGCTAATACTGGTTTTTGTCTTGCGGTAACATTTTCGGGCATATCCTCTGAAGAATTCCTCACCTGTGAACACAGCTCTTATGTGGAAGCATGCTGTTTTGACTACCTGATTGTGTTTGTAGGTTTCTGGCTTTCAGGGCTGCATCCACCTATACCTCGAAGTGGAGCATTCTCTAGCCTGTGGCAGGGTAAAATGTCAAGCTGTCAGCAGTCTTTGAGTGCGTACACTAGGGTTCATTGTAGCAACAAAAGATTTTCGATTGCAGCATTGTTATTTAGAGTTTTCATGGCATTCTTTAACCATAATTCTGTGTAGAAGGAATTTGTGGAGTTACCATCGTGGCTCAGTGGATAACGAACCAGACTAGTATCCATGAGGACGCAGGTTTGATCCCTGGCCTCGCTCAGTGGGTTAAGGATCTGGCGTTGCTTGAGCTGTGGTGTAGGTCACAGACTGCTCGGATCCGGCGCTTTGCTGTGGCTGTGGCGTAGGTTGGCAGCTGCAGCTCCGATTCAACCCCTACCCTGGGAACCTCTACATGCCGCGGGTGCGGCCCTAAGACAAAATAAATAAATAAGAAATAAAAAATTTGTGTTGTTTCGTGAGTTTAACATGAAGCCCATATGATTATGACTTACCCATATGATTCCTTATCCTAGGGCGAAAATGTAAAGGCTAGGATGTTGGCGCCTTGCGCATCTAACTATATAGATTTAAGCCTTAAGTTTTAATTTCATGTTCAGATATCTTTAGAGGAACAATAAACTGGTACTATTTAAGATATCCAAATCAACTCCAAGTGTTAGATTTTCCTAGGTTGAAGGAGTTTTTGCATATATGCACTCACCTTTAGGGTGGGTGGGCTTTTTTTTTTTTTTTTAGTTGCACCTGCCCCATGTGGAAGGTCACAGCCCTTGATGGAATCTCAGCTCCATCTTCCACCTATCTCACAGCTGCTGCAAAGCTGTAGCTTTAACCCACTGCACCATAGCAGGAACTCCCCGGGTCTAAATTTTATTCGTAAAACTTACGGGCTTCTAGAAACATACCAAGTGTTTTTTCTCTGATAACGTAGCTTCCTCTGTTTACTCTCTAGTAGCACTTATCCTGTATTGTATTGACTATACTCTTCTGGTCTCTAGACTGTTTTGAAGACAATATTAAATTGTACTAATGACTTTGGTAATAGAATATTGCTTTTTTGTTTTTTTTTTGGGCCGCACACATGCATATGGAGTTTCCCAGGCCAGGGGTCTAATCAAAGCGACATCTGCCGGCCTACACCACAGCCACACCAGATCCGAGCCTCATCTTCCACCTACACCCTAGCTCACAGCAACGCCAGCTCCTTAACCCACTGAGCGAGGCCAGGGATCAAACCTGCAACCTCATGGTTCTTCGGATTCGTTTCCGCTGAGACACGACGGGAACTCTGAGTCCTTGATTCTTTACTCCTTTTTTTCCCCCAAATGTTATTTTATTTTTTAAATGAATTTTATTTTTTTCCATTATAGTTGGTATAAAGTGTTCAGTCAATTTCTACTGTACAGCAAAGTGACAGTCATACACAGACACACATTTATATTTATACATTCTTTTTTCACATTGTCTTCCATTGTGTTCCATCATAAGTGACTAGATATAGTTCCCTGTGCTATACAGCAGGACCTCATTGCTTATCCACTCCACATTTAATAATTTACATCTATTAACCCCAGATTCCCAGTCCATCCCACTCCCTCCCTCTCCCCTCCCTTTTGGCAACCACAAGTCTGTTCTCCAAGTCCATGAGTTTCTTTTCTGTGGAAAGGTTCATCTGTGCTGTATATTGGATTCCAGATATGTGATATCGTATGGTATTTGTCTCTTTCTGACTTCACTTATTATGAGAGTCTCTAGTTCCATCTCATGTTGCTGCAAATGACGTTATTTTGTTCTTTATATGGCTGAGTAGTATTCCATCGTGTATGTGTACCACATCTTAATTCATTCATCTGTCGATGGACATTTAGGTTGTTTCCATGTCTTGGCTATTGTGAATAGTACTGCAGTGAATGTACAGATGCACTTATCTTTTTCAAGGAAAGTTTTGTCCAAATATATGCCCAAGAGTGGGATTGCTAGGTCATATGGTAGTTCTATATTTAGTTTTCTGAGGTACCTCCATACTGTTTTCCATAGTGGTTGTACCAGTTTACGTTCCCACCAACGGTGCAGGAGGGTACCTTTTTCTCCACACCCTGTCCAGCATTTGTTATTTGTTGATTTGTTAATGATGGCCATTCTGACAGGTGGGAGGTGTACCTCATGATAATTTTGATTTGCATTTCTGTAATAATTAGTGATGTTGAGCATTTTTTCTTGTGCCTTTTGGCCATCTGTATATCTTCTTTGGAGAAATGTCTATTCAGGTCTTTTGCCCATTTTTTCAAATGGGTTATTGATTTTTTTGCTGTTGAGTTGTGTAAGTTGTTTGTGTATTTTAGAGATTAAGCCCTTGTCAGTTGCATCATTTGAAACTATTTTCTTCTATTCCATAGGCTGTCATTTTGTTTTTTTTTATGGTTTCCTTTGCTGTGGGAAAGCTTGTCAGTTTGATTAGGTCCCATTTGTTTAATTTTGCTTTTATTTCTGATGCCTTGGGAGTCCAACCTAAGAAAACGTTTGTATGGTTGATGTCAGAGAATGTTGTTGTTCTTTCTTTTTAGGGCCACACCTGTGGCAAATGGAGGTTCCCAGGCTAGGAGTTGAATTGGAACTACAGCTGCCAGTCTGTGCCATGCCCACAGCAATGCTAGATCTGAGCCTTGTCTGCGGCCTAAACCACAGCTCACGGCAACATCAGATCCTTAACCCACTGAGCCAGGCCGGGGATTGAACCCACATCCTCATGGATCCTAGTCAGGTTGATTAACTGCTGAGCCATGAAGGGAACTCCTGAGAATGTTTTGCCTGTGTTCTCTTCTAGAAGTTTTATGGTATCTTGTCTTACATTTAAGTCTTTAAGCCATTTGGAGTTTATGTTTGTGCATGGTGTGAGGTGTGTTCCAGTTTCATTGATTTACATGCGTCTGTGCAGTTTTCCCAGTACCACTTGCTGAAAAGACTGTCTTTCTCCCATTTTATATTCTTGCTTCCTTTGTCAAAGATTAATTGACTGTAGATGGCTGGGGTTTATTTCTGGGTTCTCTCTTCTGTTCCATTGGTCTGTATGTCTGTTTTGGTACAGTACCACACTGTCTTGATTACTGTGGCTTTGTAATATCACCTGAAGTCTGGGAGAGTTATGCCTCCTGCTTGGTTTTTGTTCCTCAGGATTGCTTTGGCAATTCTGGGTCGTTTCTGGTTTCATATAAATTTTTGGATTGTTTTTTTGAGTTCTGTGAAAAATGTCATGGGTAATTTGATAGGAATTGCATTAAATCTGTAGATTGCTTTGGTTAGTCTGGCCATTTTTGTGACATTAATTCTCTTTACACATTCTTTATTGTTGCTTTTCCTATTCCCTGCAGTGACCATTTCAGATTTTTTTTTTCTGTTTTTCTCAGACCCTCAGATCCATTTATTTTCCCTTTAGTTGAAGCAGATTACTAGCCTCTTATTTCTCTGAGAAATGTGAAGCTTGGTGTTGTGAAATCCTTCATTTTCTCCTCCACCCTTGAGCTTGCCTATACTTTTCACTCAGTATTAACTCTTATCTTTTTTTTTTTTTTTTGGCCATGCCCGTGGTATGTGGAAGTTCCCAGGCCAAGGATCGAACCCGTGCCCTGGCAGTGACCCAATCCACAGCAGTGACAGTGCCAGATCCTTAACCCACTGATCCACCAGGGAACTCCATTTAACTCTCAACTGAGAGAGATGTATTCTTGTCCCTCTCTTCAAGGCTAGACTTGTCAGTTGTTAGTGATCGGGTCTCCTATACCCCTGTAATCTCTTTTTGTCCTGACCTCTCTGGCCTCTGATTTCTAGAAGATCTAAAAGGATTTGTGGAGGAGAAAGACAGCAACACCTGAGGCAGTGGTGTATGTGGGATTTCCGTGCATGGTTGGGAACCATCTGGGGCCTTAACCTATACTTGTCCTCAGCATTTATAGCAATGGTTTAGGTTGGAGGATGGGGGCGGAATAATGGGAGTCGGAATGACCTATTAATTAAAAAAATAATACATGTGTCCCTTTACTGCTAACCATAACCTTTGCTCCCGATAATCTACAGACATGATAAATGATTTCTAATGTAATTTGGCCTTTAGTAAACACACTAGATTTCCATCTGTATTATTAGGGTTCTACTTGGTCGTTCACATTGCTGATTCAGAAACAAAGTTCCATTTGGGAACTTAGAGTCAGAAAACGTAATCATCCCCCCCCCCTTTTTGGCTGCCCAGCAGCGTATGGAGTTCCCAGGGTCAGATCTGAGCTGCAGTTGTGACTGTGCTGCAGCTGGGACAATGCCAGATCTTTCAACCCACTGTGCTGGGCCAGGGATCAAACCTGCATCCTGGTGCTGCAGAGACACTGCTGATCCCGTTGCACCACAGTAAGAACCCTTGTCTTTGTCGTCTTTAGGAATAGTCATCAATACAAGACTTCTTTTTTTTTTTTTTTTGGCTGTACCTGCAGCACATGGAAATTCTTAGGCCAGAGATCTAATCCGAGCCACAGTTGCGACCTACACCACAGCTGTGGCAACACTGGACCCTTAACCCACTGTGCCACAGTGAGAACTCTAAGACTTCTTTCTTTTTTTCCTTTTCTTTTTTCTTTTTTCTTTTTAGGGCCCCACCCATAGCATATGGAAGTCCCTTGGTTAGGGTCCAATAGGAGGTGCAGCTGCCAGCCTACACCACAGCCGCAGCAGCACTGGATCTGAGCCATGTCTGCGACCTACACTGCAGCTCATGGCAATGCTGGATCCTTAACCCACTGAGCGAGGCCAGGGTTCAAACCCACCACCTCTTGGATGCTAGTTGGGCTTATCAACTGCTGAGCCACAGCGAGAACTCCAAGACTTCTTTCTTAAGTTGACTTATTTTAATATCTTGTGAGATCTACCTAACAGTCCATTCTCTTATGCCTGTGGACTTCTGTTCCATAATAACCACACTTGGATTTTCAGCCATTTCTTGTTCTTTTCCTGAGTTACTTGTAGTCATCTTCAAACATAGGAAACTCATTCTCCCATATTATAATGGGTCTAGGGAGTGAGTTTGGCATGGACCTAATTCCCTAGTAGAGCTCTTCTCTTGCACCCACCATTCCCACTGATTACTTTGAAACACTTCCGAGGTATCATATAATTTCATGTAAAATAGTATACTGTGTATTCCTAAAAGACAAGTGTTCTTTTTGTAAACAGCCACAATACTATTCTCATACTTTAAAAAGTAGCAGCAATTTATTTTTTCCTTGTGGCTGCACCCGTGGCATGTGAAAGTTCTTGGGCCAGGGATTGAACCCAGGCTGCAGTTGCAACTTGCGCCACAGCTGCACAGAGCCAGACCTTAAGCCACTGTGCCACATGGGAACTTACAGGAATTCCTTACAAATCATTGTTCTGATTTCCCCTTGTTATTTCGTAAAGGCTCCCTCCCCATTGGGTAGTTTGAATCCATAGCTCAATAAAATCCACACACTTATATTTGGTTAGTATGTCTCTTAAGTCTCTTTTAATCAAGGGTTATCTCCCAACTTTCCTTTTTTCTTGAAGAATCCGGTTTCGTTTTTCTTTAGTTTCTGTTTCTTGCCTTCTGCATCTCTGACAAGTATTTATTAATTTATTTTTTGCTGTTTAGGGCCGCACCCATGGCATGTGGAAGTTCCCAGGCTAGGGTTCGAATTGGAGCTACAGCTGCCGGCCTGCGCCGCAGCCACAGCAACACGGAATCCAAGCTGCATCTGTAACCTACACCACAGCTCTCAGCAACGCCGGATCCTTAACCCACTGAGCGATGCCAGGGATCGAACCTGCAACCTCATGGTTCCTAGTCGGATTCGTTAACCACTGAGCCACGACAGGATCGCCTAGATTCACTATTTAATTAAGGGTTAAAAAATAGTGATAGTCTAATCCTATTATCCAATTATCTTTCCTTTACCTGTTTGTTGAAATAGTTGTATAAAGGGCCAAGTGTGAAATTTAAAGTTCTTTCTTTGTAATTTTCCAGAATGGCTTCCTTTGGATGGAAAAGGAAGATTGGTGAGAAGGTCTCAAAAGTCACTTCCCAGCAGTTTGAAGCTGAAGCTGCTGATGAGAAGGATGCAGTTGAGAATGATGAAGGCAACTGGCTTCATGCTGTTAAACGGAGGAAAGAAATTCTCCTTGAAGGCTGTGCTGAGAAAAGTAAACAGCTGAAGGACGAAGGAGCCAATTTGGCTGAAAATAAAAGGTATGTTTTTAGAATTTTCTTACAGAGAACAGTTTTGGTTTTTGGTAGGGCAGAATACTCCTCAGATCATCCAGAGATCTAAAGTGTGTGCCTTCGACTGGTAATTTTGTGTGCTGTTGAAGAGTTTGAGAGATTGAAAGAAGTAGTGCTGAGCAAGAAGCACCTTTTTTCTTTTCTTTGTTCTTTTTTCTTCTTTGCTTTTTTATTGGTAAGGATGATTATAAGATCCCTTGCCTATCATTTTTGTCATAATGAGTTAAAGTTGAGGAACCACCACTTTTGTTTCTAGGCATATTATTGTTTTTGATTCTGGGAGTATTCTTATTAACATATTTTAATATAAAACATAAAATAATGCTTGGAGTTCCCGTCATGGCTCAGTCGTTAACGAACCTGACTAGTATCCATGAGGACGCAGGTTCGATCCCTGGCCTTGCTCAGTGGGTTAAGGATCTGGTGTTGCCATGAGCTGTGATATAGGCCTCTGACAGAGCTTGGATCCCACAATGCTGTGGCTGTGGCGTAGGCCAGTGGCTACAGCTCCAATTTGACCCTTAGCCTGGGAACCTCCATATACTGCCAGTGCAGCCCTAAAAAGACAAAAAAAAAAACAAAAACAAAAACAAAAAAAGCACATACACCAAAAAAAACATAAAATAATGCTTAAACTATAATAGCAGCTCAAATTGAGAGTGTAGGATAGAACAGTCAAGGACAGTAAGCAGCTTAACAGCCTCAAGTAAGATTGTGAATTCTCATTGTGGTGTTGTAGGCACAAAGATTTTTCTCGTGTAGAACTTTGCAAGATTGGCCATTCGTCTTAGTCAGAGGAAAACCAACTAAATTTTCCACATTTATGAAATCATTTTCAAACATTCATAAAACATCTTTAGAAATTCCTGTAAGTGCCTGTTAAAAGTTCATTAACTTTGTTGTTTTTATCTTTTTTTCTAGACCACACTAGTGTGTAGAAGGGGAAAGCTATTCAGTTATTGCCATGGGATCCCCTTTGCATTTCCTGTGGTAGATGAGAGATATCAACTTTGTGGATAAACAAAATAACTCTTGTGTGTTTTTTTTCTTTTTTCTTTTCTTTTTTTTTTTTTTGCCTGCATATCAGAACATTGAGTCATTTCACTGAAGTCAGCTGGATTGAATGCTTTATTTTGAATGGAGAACACTGAGATGATTAAGTTTTTTTAGCTCTTCAGCATTTGTTTTGGAGAGATGTATGCGCAACTTTATAAGATAACTAAGCAGTTAAAGGAATCTTTTGGAAATGAGTGGTTCAGCTACTCTAAGCCAAAAATAAATGGAAATAATAGTTTAAAAATATCTAAGAGAACATTAAACTTTTTTTGTGTGGTAATTTATTTTTTTTTCAGTAAAGTTAGTTATTTGGTACATAGTCTTGCCTAAAATTAACTGAGAGAACATTAAACTTGATTGAGAGTAATATGTGAGGAATAGAAAATAATGCCAGGAAGAATAGTGAAGTCAAATTAAAAAATAAAAACAAGGAGTACCCGCCATGGCTTAGTGGAAACGAATCTATTATCCATGAGGATGCAGGTTCCATCCCTGACATCACTCAATGGATTAAGGATGTAGCATTGTGGCTGTGGTGTAGGCCAGTGGCTACAGCTTTGATTTGAGCCCTAGCCTGGAAACCTCCGTATGCAGCGGGTGTGACCCTAAAAGGACAAAAAATAAAAATAAAAAATAAAACTCAGCTCCTGTCTTCCAAATCAACTTCATCTTAAACCACCTTCATTTTCACTGTTTTAGCCACCCTGACCTTCCCTTTGAAGAGCTCTGAACACAGCTCTTTTGGACAACTTTGTCTTGTGACTCTGTCTGAAAAGCTCTATTTCTTGTTTTCTGGTGTCTATCGTCTTGTCCTTCAGATCTCTGCTCGTGTGTGCTCTTCTCGGCGAGCCCTTCCCTGGCTCCCCAGTCTGAAGTAGCACCCCTGCACCCCCTCTTTCTCCATCACATTGGCCTTTTAAATTTTCTTTCAGTAGGTCTCCCTTTTTGAAGTTATCTTATATACTTAGTTGTTTATATTTATTTGTGTCTCTTGTTTTGATTTTCTTCTTTGGCCACCCCACGACATATGGCGTTCCTGGGCCAGGGATCAGATGCGAGCCACAGTTGTGACCCATGCTGCAGCTGTGGCAGGGTTGGATTCCTGCCCCACTGTGCTGGGCCAGGGATCGAACTTGGGTCCCAATGCTCCAAAGATGCCACCAATCCTGTTGGGCTGCAGTGGGAGCTCTTCTCTCTCTTCTGTAGAAACATTAGATCCAGGAGTGAGGGACTTTGTCTGGACAGACTTTTGGACTAAATCTTCAGCTCTTAGAACAATTTGCGGCACTTGCCAGGCCCTCAGTAAATACTTATTGAATATTTATAAGGCTGCCATGTCTTGCTATATTATGGCTAAATAAGTTTTGTGTATTAACTACCATGTATTGCATTGTGTCTATAGGAATATACAATATACTCCAGATTAGAACACAGTATTCTGAGAACATATTTTATTTCCAGTCCCCAGCACACAGGGCCTTTGAGCATAGAGTTTCCCCACCCTCCTCCTGCTTGAAAATATGACACTTATTCTTAGTCTCATTCCTTTCCCCATAACCTATGATGGTGAGGATTAAGTAACAAAATATGGAACAGCTTTGAACTTGGAATGAGTGACTATCCTTAGAGAAGGTAGAGAAGTCAGGATGCCTCTGGAGGAATTGCTAGAGAAGGTGGGAGGGAACTCCTTCTGCTTTCTGGGATACATTCTTTTGCTTTCTTGTGATTTTCTTTTTTAGCCTCAAGATCTCCTCATTTGGTTTTATTTGGCACTTAACAGCGTTGTCTGAGCACACTGAATATAGCACGTGATCCAAGTGTGTTACTGTCATTCTTCCTCCAAAGGGAGCACAGATCTTGAGCATCAGTCTCCCGCTGTCCAGTTTCCTTCGTTAGTAGCCAGCTGTAGTCTTAGAAAACTGGGTTTGCATTGGAATGGTGTTTAAATTCTGAAGTTCTGCCTTGTATAGTGTTCATGATTCTTTGTAACCAAAGACTGGTTTCCTTTTCTACCCAAGCACTAAGAAATGTTGGTGCCTTATAGTAGAGTGAGTCTAGTGATTACAAGTGTGGATTTGAAGTCATTTTCATTCCGTTCAGATCCTAGCTTTATCATTTGTATCTGTATTAACTTTGGGCAGATTCTTAATCTTTTAAGTGTCAGTTGCTAGTTTCCTTCTATGTAGAATGGTGGCACTTATCTCATAGACTATTAGGGGATTAAAGAGCAAGTCCATGTAAAAGAGCATGCCACTCAGCACCTAGTAAATACTCAATAATTGTACTTTTCTTTTTTGTCTGGAGGTTCCCAGGCTGGGGGTCGAGTTGAAGCTGTATCCGCCAGCCTATGCCACAGCCACAGCAAAGCTAGATCCAAGCTGCGTCTGTGACCTACACCACAGCTTACAGCAACACTCGTTCCTTAACCCACTGAATGAGGCCAGGGATCGAACCTGTGCCCTCATGGATGCTAGTCAGATTCGTTTCCACTGAGTCATGATGGGAATTCCGAAATGTACTTTTTTGTGGGGGAAGGGGAAGATGGGGGGGCACGTTCTTGGCATGTGGAAATTCCCTGGGCCAGGGATTGAACCTGGGCTGCAGATTTGTCCCGTGCCACAGCCGTGGGAATGCTGAATTTTTAACCTGCTGTGCCTCAAGAGAACTTCCTCAATAAATATACTTTAGATAATTTAAGATTTTATGTGTGATTGGTGTATATCGTGTACTGTTAAAGTTTTTGATAAGTTATTTTGTTCAAACATCTTTTCCTAGAGTTATTCTTACCTAGGATATATCTTTTTAAGAGTCACAGTGTAGGTCCCAACTTTCATATGTTGGCTTTTAAGGTTTCAACCACTAGATGGTGATATTTGATTGGGTAGTTAAGTGGTCTGCTGTTCCTTGTGAGAATTAATATGTATGTGTATGAAGCAGGAATATAGTTGGATTTACCATGAATTTTATCTCTTATCTAGAAAAGCCTACCTACAAAGTGAACTGGAGGTGATCTGGCTGTGTGAAACACATTGTGTTGAGTGCCAGCCTGGGTATATTTTAATAACAGTGATCTTGCCTCATGTTCTGTGGAAGAGATAGATGCAGTCAGTGTAGACTGCCCTTTTTTTTCCTTACCACCACATCTTCCAGTCTGAGTGTGTCTGCATCCAAGCCATCTGCTTTCACGATGTTGTAATGAAGTGCCCCTGCTTTTATCAAAGCCCACCCCTCCATTAGACCTCATCCCTTCTTGCCTTTTCAGGAATGTTGTTCTTAAAATCCTCTTTTTTTTTTTTTTGCTTTTTAGGGCCGCACCTGCAGCATATGGAGGTTCCCAGGCGAGGGGTTTAATCGGAGCTGTAGCCACCAGCCTACTCCAGAGCCACAGCAACGCCAGATCCGAGCCGCGTCTGTGACCCACACCATGGCTCACGGCAACGCTGGATCCTTAACCCACTGAACAAAGCCAGGGATTGAACCTGCAACCTCATGGTTCCTCGTTGGATTCATGAACTGCTGCGCCACGACAGAAACTCCAGAATCCCCTTTCATTTTGATGTCATCATTCTTTCTTGCTCTCTCTCTTTTTTTAACCCTGTATTTTTAATTGAAGTGTAGTTGATGTACAATATGGTATAACAGTTATATAACACCGTGATTCATTTATAGTTACGATAAAATAATTCCCTTGTAGCTTACTTTATATTTATACCTCATAGTTTCTGCCTCCTATTCCCCTACCTGTATATTGCCTCCCCCCTGCCAGCTTCCTCTCACTGGTACACAAACATACCCTGATAGCACCCACTTAAAAACCTTCCCTTGACTCCCCTCTTCCTGCCGTTCTCAGCTCCCCCTTCACTGCAAACTCCGTGTCTCGATGAATCATCTGAATCATCCTCTCAGTCCATTTCAGTCAGATCTCTGTCCCCACCAGTCCTCTGAAACCACCCTTGCAGAGAGTATTGATGACTTCCATGTCATCAAATCCAGTCATCCGGTCTTGGTTCTCATTCACGGTACCATCATTCCGCATAGCTGAGCCCTCCTTTCCTAAGTGTACTGCGTGTGAATCTTTTGGCACCAGTCTCACGCATTTTGTTTTGTCTCATTGTCCACTGCTTGTTAATCCTCTTTGCTAGCTTTTTTTTTTTTTTGCTCATTTTCTAAATATTGTGGGCCCCAGTATTTAAACAGTGCTTTTTTCTTTTCTTTTACATTCTTGCCCTTCTTTAATGTATGCTGTCTTTTGCTTTCAGTAGCGTCTCTGTGCCAGTAATGACCAAACTTATGCTGCAGTGCTGCCCTCCCACCTTAGTTCCAACTCTTATGTCTTCTGTGCTTGCTTTATCGCCACTTAGATGTCTAATTAGTATCTCACACTTAACATGTACTGATCAGAACTCTTTTTTTTTTGTCTTTTTGCCTTATCTAGGGCCGCACCCACGGCATATGGAGGTTCCCAGGCTAGGGGTCTAACAGGAGCTGTAGCCGCCGGCCTATGCCACAGCCACAGCAACGCAGGATCCAAGCCGCATCTGCAACCTATACCACAGCTCACGGCAACGCCAGATCCTTAACCCACTGAGCAAGGCCAGGGATCGAACCCGCAACCTCATGGTTCCTAGTCAGATTCATTAACCACTGAGCCACGAAGGGAACTCCCTGATCAGAACTCTTGATTTTTCTTCCCAGCATCTGGTCTTGCCCAAGTCAGTGATAAAAGGAGCCACCATTTATCCAGTTACTTAAGCCCCAAACCCAGGAGTCCTCTCTTTTGGTTTTTGTGCTAGTCCAGAGCTTATCACCAGCCCCCTCATCTCCACATCTCTGTCCCTTAGACAGCTCATGATAATGTTTTTTTTAATATTTTTTTAAAAATTGAATTGTAATAGATTGACAATACTGTGTTAATTTCAGGTATACAGCAAAGTGATTCGGTTATATATGTTTATATTTTTCAGATTATTTTTCATTATAGATTATTACAAACATTCTTATTACCATTAGATCCTGGCAGCTGCTGTCATCACAGACCAGGGAGCCCGCCATGTTGGTGGTAACTCATAATGAAAGACTCTCACACCTTGACTCTGGCTAAGTCGGACCAATAGGTGCTTTAGAGGAACTGGGTCACACATCCAGAAGTGTGAGTGGGTTTAAGCCTCGTGGGGCCGACTTCGACTGATGGAAGGGAGCCTGCAGATACCTTTTTTTTTTCTTTCCCTACTGGATTGTTTCCGATATAAAGAAATTCATACTGTCTCTGAAAAAGTTCTACAAAATTAGCAATCGTCTGTGTTTGTTTTTGAAGCTTTTGTCAGCTTAACATATGCCTTGTATTTATTCTCCTTCCTTCCTGCCTCATTTTTCCTCTTTTTTTTTTTTTTTTCTTATTCTTACTTCCCTTGGATCCCACCCCCAACAAAGAGTTTATCTATAAGTTTAAGCTTAGCCCTTAGGCTTTATTTCCCAGGTAACATAAGCTATGACATCATCTTGGATTCCTTTTTTTTTTTTTCACTCCTCATATCCAATCCAAGTTGAAATACCTTTACTTTTTTTTTTTTGCTGTGCCTGCAGGATGTAGAAGTTCCTGGGCCAGGGATGGAACCCTTGCCACAGTAGTGACCCAAGCTGCTACAGTGATAAAGCTGGATCCTTAACCTGCTGCACCACGAGGAAACTCTGAGTTGACTTTTTAACACATTCCGGATCGCTCGTATCCTCCCTTCTGTTTTCATTGCTGTCACCCTAGTCTCATCTACTGTCATCTCTTGCACAGGTTTCTCTGGTAGTCTCCTAACTAACGGGTCTCCCAGTGCTTGTACTTACACCCCTCTTCCCCTGGGCCTGCCTAATCTTTTCAGAATATAAATCAGTTCATGTCTGTGTGTTGCATGGAAACTTTATGAATTCCCCATCACTCATATAGTTAAGTCCACACTCATAATCATGGCCTACCAGTTCCATGGTCATGGCTTTGGACTACCTCTCTGACCCCTCACTCCCCTTCCTTCTCCTGTAACCGTGCTGGTTTTCTTTCCTTGCCTCAAACTGTGGGCTGTTTGATCCTGCCTTGGGCTCCTCTTTTGTCTGGAATGAACTTCTCCAGATTTTCCATTGGCTGGCCACGTTTTGTGTCATTCGGCTCTCACACTCAGGTGCCTTCCCAGAGACACTTTTCCTGACCACGCATCCCGAATGGCCACTTGGTCACCCCCATCACATCCCTCCATGTGTTTTTCATCATGACACTTACCCTGTTTTAACTTACGTTTGTCTTTCTCTGCCTTCTTCCCACACACATACATTCTAGGATGTAAGCTTTAGAAGAATAGTAGCATCCTTTTTTATCTTCTGAATGCTGCATCCAAAGTACTTAGAATAGTACCAGGCCCAGAGTAGTATTCGGCTCTCATGTTCAATAAATGTTGATGAAATGAATAAGCTGGTAACTATATAGCTCATTAAACTTGATGCTATAGTAAATTACAAATCTAATTGGGAGCAAGGAGGGCTAAACACTTTGATATTTCTGTCTGGTAAATAAATGTGCTGACTTAATGTGGCTTGATCACCAGCTGTTCTTTACCTCAGTGCAGGGCATTAATCTCACCCTGCCCTTGTGCACTCGTAGAGCTAGTCATTCTGCTTCCTTCTTCGTGCCAGGTCAGTTGCATACTGTTAAGGTTGTCTTTAAACTGGCTGAATCCGACTTTGGTCACTTATTAACCATAGTGACTTCAAACCAAGTTTTTTATCTTTTAATGCTTCCTATCCAGCAGCTGCAGTAGGGCTGTGTCTCTTCAGCCTGTTCCAAACCAAAGTTGAATTAAGAGATAGGCTGTAGAGGTTATGAGAGACCATTGATTTACTAGGTGCCAAGTTTCCTATGATCCAGAAATGGAGGAACTAGGTGGAGCCACCTTTTATTTGTAGGCCAGGAGAAGTTCAAAGAGAGAAATGAGGGAGGGGAGAGAAACAAGCTGACAGCAGTGAAGTGAATGCCCACTAGTTCTTGCTTCTTTTTAGCCAGTGGAAAGCAGCTCACCTGTTCTTTTAAACCTTCATGTACCTTGGGCAACAAAGCACATTTCATTTGGCAGTGTCTCTGCTGACAGCAGTGACTGTGTTTTCAACATCAAAGCAGTGCAACTAGGGAAGAGGACATGTTTCTTTTTTCCTCAAATCTGTGTGTCTGTGTTTGCACATGTACGTGTGTGTATGTATGTGCATGTTTGCATGCCTGCCTAATGAAAAGAGAAAACAGAGCTAGTGATGGTCAGTGTCATCTTGAACTTCTCTTTTTATTCGATACTTTGGCACAACTTAGGTGCATAAGCAGCTTTTGGGGGTGGATGGGTTGGGCCATCCGAATTCTTAGTAATAATGCTATTGGCATTTGGGACAGGACACTTTTTTGTTGCGCAGGCCTGCCTTTTGCCTTGCAGGATGTTAGCATCCCCGACCCCCTGCCACTAGTGTCTCCAAGTCTCGCTGACAACCAAAAAGGCCTCCAGAAATTGCCATAAACACCCTCCATGAGATGATAACTGGTTGAGTTAGGTAGAAAATAGGACTGAAAGTAAAAAGGACAATTGACAAATGTGACAAAGTTTAACGGCAGTTGGGCCAAATAGGATAGGAGTTGGCAAACTACCGGCTGTTTTTATAAAGTTTTATTGGGACTCATAATGTGTATTTGTTCATCTATTGCCTGTGGCTGATTTTTTTTTTTTTTTGGCCATGCCCGCACATGCGTAAGTTCCCAGGCTAGAGATCAGCCTGGAGCCACAACAGTGACAGTGCTGCATCCCTAACTGTTACTCCGCCAGGGAACCCCTGTCTGTGACTTATTTTGTGCTGCAGCAGAACTGGCTAGTTGTGATGGAGACCGTATGGTCCACAAACCCTAAAATATTCAGCACCTGGACCGGTTCTGTTCTGTTCTGACCATGGCCCTTCCTCCAAAACCACAACGGGTCCTGAAATCTCAGACATCCCAGTGTCTTAAAGTAGCCCTGCTGTGTCTAGATTTCTAAGCTTTTGATTCTTTCTACCTGTGTTTCCATTCCCACAGTCTTTTTCTTTTTTTTTTTTGTAATTTCTTTACCTGGAATAGTGAGATAAAACAAACTAAGAATTAAGGTTTTTGCTATTTTTGTCTTAGGGTAGGATTTGTTTTTACTTCTTTTCCTCTTTTCCTTTTTTTTTTTTTTTTTGATTTCTTGTCAGCATGCTAGCTCCTGTCCTCTCCTCAAGTCTTCCATGCTTCTCTCTGCTTCTTTCTAAGACTTCCCTTGGAGAAGGTAAGACAAGTGAGACAGGTGGATTCTGTGACACTAGCCCCTTCTGTGTACCTGGCCATGTTCTGGGTGTTGTAGAGAATGCAAGCAAGTGCACCCTTTGGTCTCTGAACTCATTAGTAAAGAGAAGATAAAAATACATGGAAAAATTAGATACAAACTAAATGAAAACAGCATCAGGTAGTTGGAGAAAGCATTGGTTATGTGGTCATAAGAGCTAGCTTCAGATGCTGGTTTTTGTAGGATTAGTACCATGTGCCTTTGGACTAGTCCTGTAGCTGCTCTCTACATTTGTTTCCTTGTTAGAAGAATGACACAAGAAGTAATAGCCAATTGTATAGGACTTTTGGAGTTCCCACTGTGGCTCAGTGGAAACGAATCTGATTAGCATCTATGAGAACGCGGGTTCGATCCCTGGCCTTCAGTGGGTTAAGGATCCAGGATTGCCGTGAACTGCGGTATAGGCTGCAGATGTGGTTCAGATCTGGGGTTGCTGTGGCTGTGGCATAGCTGCAGTGCAGTGTCTACAGCTCTGATTCAACTCCTAGCCTGGGAACCTGCATATGCTTTGGGTGTGGCCCTAAAAAGACACACACAAAAAAAAAAAAAAATTAAAAAAAATCTTATAGGACATGAGGACTAAATGAATTAGCTTTTTGTGGAAATAATTTTATGTTAAGTAATTGTATGGAAAGTGCTATATGAAACATATAAAGTACTTTCACTTATAAGTGTTACTGTGTGATCAGTTAAGTGATGCTCATTATCTCCATGAGAAAAGGGGATTTTTAACTTGGTCTTAGAGGAGAGAGAGCCTTTGATTAGATGAGAAGGGGAGGAACTGGGACTGGTACACCGAGGCACCCACCTGAACAAAGGAGTGATATGTGTGTGGGTAGAGATAGGGCGAATGTGCAGCTGAGCGAAACAGAGGTGTGGTGGGGAATAGGAGAAAAAGGTTGAACAGATGGACTAAGACTGGAAGAAATAAATTTGCTTCTGTTAAATCCTGTGGAATTTAATAGTACTCTATTGTTAGGAAATTTTGAGTTTAAGGATTATTAGGAAGGAATAATTTAATTTTCTAGGGGAAAAGATAGAACATAGCATATTTCCAAAGTTTTTTGTGTTGTGTCTTTCTTATGACAAAAGTATGTTTTATTTTTATCACTAGATTCTCCCAAATGCTGAAATGCATTAGGATCTTTAAGGCTGCGTTTTAAATTGTGGAATTTAAAGGTTTGGATGAGGCAGTGGATGCTATTTTCTGATCAGGGCCGTTCCATATCGTCCCAGTTCATCCTGTGTTAGGTGCCACAGCCACATATAACTTGATGAGCGCAATACCTATTTCCCTGTCTCCATGGAGCTTTTAATTTAAATAAACACAGAAATAAATGTAAATTATTTCTTATTTACCTTTGTAGAATTTCCAGTAATTCTTCAAAGGTAAATAACAGGGTTCCATGAGCCAGTATTCACCAGAATGATTTCAATAAGGCGTCACAGACGGCTTCTCTGAGGAAGCAAGAAGATGAGTGTTTGTGTTCATCCAGGTGAAGGGAGTTCTATTTATTGTTATGTCTATATTGGATTTTATCATACTTATTACAATAAGGGAACTTGCAATAGTCCTGCACATTTATTTATAAATATTTTTACTTGGTCCAGGAGTTCCTGGTGTGGCTCAGTGGTTAACGAATCCGACTAGGAACCATAAGGGTGCAGGTTCGATCCCTGGCCTTGCTAAGTGGGTTAAGGATCCGGCGTTGCCGTGAGCTGTGGTGTAGGTCGCAGACGCGGCTCGGATCCTGCGTTGCTCTGGCTGTGGCGAAGGCCGGCGGCTACAGCTCCTGTTAGACCCCTAGCCTGGGAACCTCCATATAGCGCAATTGCGGCCCTAGATAAGGCAAAAAAAAAAAGCCAAAAAAAATATTTTTACTTGGTCCAGATTATACTGGAATAAATTTCCTGTGAATTTTATTTTGTGACATATATGCTAAATGAATGAGTAATATAGGGGGTAGAATATTTTAAATGACTTGCATCTCAAGTAGAAATTGGGATATTAAAATTATGACTTTTTAGAAGATTTTCAGAAAATTCTCATTGTTTAGTGTAGCAAGGAGTAAAACAGAGTAATTGCTTTCAATTATAATCGCGACTCAGAAATGTCCTGTGCTAGTTTGAAGTTGGCATTGTTGTTTTAATTTGCTTTGGAAAATGACCTTTATTCAGTGTCCTTGCACCTTCGTGTAATGTCATAGTTCCTTCCTACCATTTCCAGAGTGAATTGATCTGCTGTAAATTGTTTGTTCTTGTCTGTAATAAATTAGAAATTTTTGAAGACATGTTTGTTCTTTTGTATAAGTAAATAGTTTAAATTATTACTGAAAGTAGACCTTATGACTTGACCTAATCCTGTGTCCACATAATTTCAATAAGTGAATGTCACTAAAATGCTGAGCAGTTTAGTATTAATTTTTATTTTATCATTTTTATTTTTTTGTCTTTTTGTCTTTTGTCATTTTAGGGCCACACCCACAGCATGTGGAGGTTCCCAGTCTAGGGGTCTAATCGGAGCTATAGCCGCTGGCCAATACCACAGCTACAGCAACGCAGAATCCGAACCGCATCTGCAACCTATACCACAGCTCACAGCAATGCCATATTCTTAACACACTCAGTGAAGCCAGGGATCGAAGCTGCAACTCATGGTTCCTGGTCAGAATCATTTCTGCTGAGCCACGACAGGAACTCCATAGGCTCCAAATTTTAGACAATATTTAATTTCTTTAATTAAACTCCCCCCAAATCTCTATAAATTATTTTGAGTTTCTCTGTCTAGAATTTAGATGTGCCTTAGGTATCTTCATCCAGGCCTGTTACAGTGGGGCTGGCCGTGAGTTCATTGTTAGTGAATCAGCAATATATATTAACTAAGATGTCTTGAAACAGAAACACACATAAAATAGGGTTTATATGTTCATCAGTTGATAAAAATGGTGTGACCAGGGCCTTGCTGAGTGCTAGGGGCAATGATTCAGTATTCATTAATTCAGTCTTTGTGGTGACTTTGTAGAACATAACTACCAAGAATGGTAATCAACTACATTTAGAATAAAGCTTTGAGCTTTTGAGTTTAATGTACAAAACCTTTTTTTTTTTTTTCTTTTCTATGACTGCCCCTTGGCATATGGAGTTCCCAGGCCAGGGATCACATCTGAGCCACAGTTCCGACCTGTGCGGCAGAGCTGTGGAGATGCTGGCTTTACCCACTGTGCCCGGCCAGGGATTTAACCTGAGTCCCAGAACACCAGAGATGCCTCTGATCCCATTGCGCCGAAACGGGAACTCCTGTGCAACTTTTCTTTCATCAAGAATTTAGATAATCAGGGAGTTCCCGTCGTGGCTCAGTGGTTAACGAATCCGACCAGGAACCAAGAAGTTGCGGGTTCGATCCCTGGCCTTGCTCAGTGGGTTAAGGATCCGGCGTTGCCGTGAGCTGTGGTGTAGGTCGCAGACGCGGCTCGGATCCCGCGTTGCTGTGGCTGTGGCGAAGGCCGGCAGCTGCAGCTCCTGTTAGACCCCTAGCCTGGGAACCTCCATATGCTGCAGGTGCGGCCCTAGATAAGGCAGAAAGACAAAAAAAAAAAAAAAAGGAATTTAGATAATCAGGAAAAATTATTAAAATTTAACCCTGCATAAAATCTAAAAGTTCTGCGATTCAGCAAAGGTGAAATTATGTTCAGCATCATTTGCCATTTGTTGTTTATGTTCTGCTCCTCTCATCCAAATTAGCCTAGTATATTTATTTCTTCTATTTTTACTCACTGAACATTTATTTAGTGCTTTTGTTAGGCATCAATGCCACAAAGAAAATATTAGCTAAGCATCTTGTGTGGGGTGACACAAGAAGGAAGCTGTCTTGATAAAAGAGTGCTGTTTTAGAGAGTTCATTGAATGATATTAAAAGGAGGGCATTTGGAGTTCCAGTCATGGCTCAGTGGTTAATGATTCCGACTAGGAACCATGAGGTTGCGGGTTTGATCCCTGGCCTCGCTCAGTGGGTTAAGGATCTGATGTTGCCGTGAGCTGTGGTGTAGGTCGCAGACACGGCTCGGATCCCGCGTTGCTGTGGCTGTGGTGTAGGCCGGTGGCTACAGCTATGATTAGACCCCTAGCCTGGGGACCTCCATATGCCGCGGGTGCAACCCTAGAAAAGATAAATAAATAAATGAATGAATAAATAAATAAATAAATAGACGGCATTTAACTAAATGGGAGAATGGAAGAATTAAAGCATGTTTGAGAAGATTTCTGGGAGGAGGTGGCATCAGAACAGTTATGAAAGACAAATGCGATGGACTGGAAATCTGGGGTTAATAGAAGCAAACTATTGCATTTAGAGTGGGTAAGCAATGAGATCCTGCTGTATAGCACCGGGAACTATATCTAGTCACTTGTGATGGAGCATGATAATGTGAGAAAAAGAATGTGTATGTATATGTGTGACTGGGTCACTTTGCTGTACGGTAGAAAATTGACAACTGTAATGGAAAAATTATTTAAAAAATAAGTAAATTACAAAAAAAAGAAAGACAAATGGGAATTAGCTGAATTAGAGGCAGAACAGTATTCTAGTTGTGGGGATCTGCAAGTGCAAAGCCAAGAGAAAAATCCCTTTGGAGTATGGAAAATAATTCAGTAGAACCCAAAGGAGCATAATGTACACCGTAAGGTGAAAGGAGTGTCTAGAGATGATGGGGACTTTGGAGCAGAGAATGTCTATTGGGTGCCTAGCAAAATATAAAAGGCCTGAACTTAAGTGTCCTGAAGGTAACCAAGAGCTACTGAATTATTTTTATCAGTAGGTGAACTTATCAAAAATGTATTTGGGAAATTTTTTCTCAGATAAAGTGGAAAATGGTAAAAGTAGAAAATGGAAGAGTTCCTGTCATGGCTCAGCGGTTAACGAACCCAGCTAGTATCCATGAAGATGCGGGTTTGATCCCTGGCCTCGCTCAGTGGGTTAAGGATCCGGTGTTGCTCTGTCTGTGGTGTAGGCCAGCAGCTACAGCTCCGATTCAACCCCTAGCCTGGGAACCTCCATAAGCCACAGGTGTGGCCCTAAAAAGATTTAAAAAAAAAAAGAAAAGAAAATGGATTGGAGTCAGGCAAGACTGGTCTCAGGAAGACTGGTTAATTGAATTTTTGATAGTCTTGGAAGATTGGGGACCTAGCAGTAAGTAATAGCAAAAACAGTGGGTTAAAGAAATTGAATTAGAGGATTGAAGACTAATGTGACCTAGGGCAGGAAAGAGTATAGGCAAGAATGGCTTCAAGATTCTCTTAATGACTTGGTGATGCTGTTCTTCTTTTTTTTAATCTTTTTAGGGCCACGCCCGTGGCACATGGAGGTTCCCAGGCTAGGGGTAGAATTGGAGCTGTGGCCACCAGCCTACATCACAGCCACAGCAACTTGGGATCCAGGACGCATCTGCGACCTACACCACAGTTTATGGCAACACTGGATCCTTAACCCACTGAGCAGGGCCAGGGATCGAGCCTGCATCCTCATGGATGCTAGTCAGATTCATTTCCGCTGAGCCACGACAGGAACTCTAGGTGAAGCTATACTTTAGGTCAGGGATATAAGGGTAGAGTAAATTCGGAGTAGGAGGTGGTGATGAGTTCAGTTTGAACATGTTTTGTTTGACATATATGTCAGCTACCACTTGATCTTGTATTCCTGCCCAGTAGTCTTTTCGTTTCTCTTTGGTGTTCGTAAAGAAACTTCCCATATGAGGCATCAGCATTCATGGTCCCTGCTTCTTTACTTCTGCTTCAGTTTTCAGTCTGGCTTCCATTCCCACCATTCGAAGAATATACTGTTTTGGCCAGTGCCACCAGCAACCTACATGATAATAGATCTCTCTCAGGTATTCAGTACATGGTCATTCTCTTTATGACCGACTTCTCTCTTGGTTTTTCTAAAATCACACACATACCTGAATTTCCTCCTTCTTTTCTTTCTCTGCTTCTCAGTCTTTGCTGGTTCTTCCTTTTTTGCTTGACCTCTGAATTTTGAGAATTCCATCCCTAATATCTCAGCTCTTATTCACCCTCCCTCTGTATGTAATCTTCCCCAGATCCATGGTTTGTTCAATTTATTCTTAAAACATTTTTTTTTTTTTTTTTTATGGCCACACTCGTGGCATTTGGAAGTTCCTGGGCTAGGGGTCAATTGGAGTTGGGGCTGCAGGCCTACACCACAGCCAGGGCAACACCGGATCAGAGCCGCATCTGTCACTGTGCCACAGCTTGTAGCAACACTGGATCCTTAACCCACTGAGCAAGGCTGGGGATGGAACCCACATCTTCAAGGAGACATCAGGTCCTTAACCTGCTGAACCACAACAGGAACTCCATTAAAATTTTTAATGAAAAAGGCAGTTATAGATACTCATGATTGTAAAAAGCAAATGTAGTGATAATAGGATATATGGTGAAGAGTCCTGTCCTCTAGTCTATTAGTTTACTTTCCCACAGGCAGTTATGGTTACCAGTTTCTTGATACTTGCCAAAGATAATCTTTATATTTGTAAGCATGTGGGTCTATAGATCTTGTAAAATATCATACATGGTAACATTCTAAATATATACACCATTCTGTCACATGCCTTTTTAAAAACATTTTTTATTATAGTTGATTTACAATGTTCCACCAGTTGCCACTATACAGCAAAGTGACCCAGTTATACGTATATAAACATTCTTTTTCTCGTATTATCTTCCATCATGTTCCATCTCAAGTAGTGGGATATAGTTCCCTGTGCTGTACAGCAGGACCTCATTGCTTATCCACTCCAAATGCAATAGTTTGTGTCTACTAACCCCAAACTCCCAGTGCATTCTACTCCCTCTCCCTCCCCCTTGGCAACCACAAGTCTGTTCTCCATGCCCATGAGTTTGTTTCTTTTTTGTACATAAGTTTATTTGTGCCATATATTAGATTCCAGATGTAAGTGATATCATATGGTATTTGTCTTTCTCTTTCTGACTTACTTCAGTTAGTATGAGAATCTCTAGTTGCATCCATATTGCTGCAAATGGCATTGCTTTGTTCTTTTTAATGGCTGAATAATATTCTATTGTGTATATGTACTACATCTTCCTAATCTGTCAATGAACATTTAGGTTGTTTCCATGTCTTGGATAAGTTATTGAAGGAAAAAAATTCTTTGTCCCTTACAAAAGTTTTGAGAATAATTAGTATGTGTGTACATGTCCTCTTATTGTTTATACAGTTTAAATTCAAAGTAGTTGGGAGTTCCCTGGTGGCCTAGTGGGTTAAGGACCTGGCATTGTCACTGCTGTGGCATGGGTTCAACCCCTGGTCTGGAAACTTTTGTCACAGGCATGCATGTAATTTGGAGACTAGATTGAGGAGAGAAGACATGGGAGGTTGCTGCTTTGTTTTTCATTACGAAGATTTACCCCCTTTACTATAGACCGAAATTTTTAAATTGTAATTCTAATTATTAACATGTAGGCTAGTTTCAGAGGATTAAGCAGCCTGAATATGACTTGTTTTTTAGATATGATCTTATTATATTTTAAGGGTATTAATGTCATTTGAATTTTTGATTAGTGTGGAGATTGCTAGTTCTAATAACTAAATCAACCTGGAACCATCCCATGTAAAGCTGACAGATTATATTAATAGAAAATCTGAAGGAGAGTTGTATAGATGAGTAAATATAATATTTATTTTCCCCTTGGCTTTTTTTTTTAATTATAGGAAATTACAAATGATATCTTGAGTTACACAGCCTTCCTAAGATGATCTCATTTCTAGGTAGTTTTACATCAAATATAGTTATTCGATGTATTATGTTTGACTTCCAAACTATGTTTTTTCCTTAATAGCTATTATTCATGGCCCACTTTCTTCCAAAAGGGAATTGTAATGGCCAAAGAATAATTTTTTCCAGCTTTGTTGAGATTCAGTTGACAAATAACATTGTGTAAGTTTAAGGAGTATGTGATGATTTGATACATTTATATATTTTGAAATGATTACCACAGTAAGGTTAGTTGAAACCTCTGTCATCTCACAAAATTATTTTTTGTGTGTATGGTGAGAACATTTAAGATTTGCTCTTTTAGGAGTTCCTGTCATGGCGCAGCAGAAATGAATCTGACTAGGAACCATGAGATTGTGGGTTCGATTCCTGGCCTCGCTCAGTGGGTTAAGGTTCCAGCGTTGCTGTGAGCTGTGGTGTGGGTCACAGATGTTTCTCGGATCTGGTGTCGCTGTGGCTGTGGCGTAGGCCAGCAGTTGCAGCTCAGATTAGACCCCTAGCTTTCTGGGCTAGGGAAGGTTCCCAGCCTCCATATGCCATGAGTACAGCCCTAAAAAGCAAAAAAAAAAAAAAAAAGATTTGCTCTCTTAGAAACTTTCAAGAATATGATATAGTATTGTTAGGTATAGTAACCATACCACGTTGTACATTATATTTAGAGAACTTACTCATCTATAGTTGGAAGTTTGTACCAAAGGGCAACTACTAATGGCTAACAATAGAGGATTCATTTGAACGAACTTGCATTGGAATAGTAGTAATCAATCTTTAAGCATTATGCTTTAGGGAAAAGCATTGGATGATATCAAAACCTGAGAAAATGTTTCGTATGTGTTATTATATACATTATATTAAAATAAACTAGAAGGATATACAATGAAATGTTAACTATGTTAACTATTGTTATTGTCTTTGGGTGGTGAAATTGTGTCTTCAGTTTCTCTTTGTATGTATGTGTGCATGCGTGCAGTGCTGTGCCTGTGCTTTCCTGTGTTATCTGATTCTTCTCTATTTGTATACCCAGGAAATAATTTTTATATCAAAACAGCTATATCAAAACATGTCATTTACTAAGCTAAGGAACGTAAGGAAAACCTGATATAAGAATATTTTATATTAAAAGAATTTTTGAATACCCAGCATAAGCCACCAGTGTGTCTTAGTGGCCAGCATAGATTTGCAGACTCAGGCTCTCTTAAAAGATCCAAGAAGGAAGAGGCCCACTGGGATCTGCAGATCTTCCTCCTCCTTCCCTTTCCCGCCTATCTGTAAGCTGTGGTTTAGAGTCTACCAGTGAAGGTCAGACTTGCTCATTCCCTCTCTGTATGTTTCTTTTCATCTTCTTATTTGCTAGGTTGAATACCAGGTGAAGTCCGTGTATCTTTTCTTTTCCGTCTTTCTTTTTTAAAAGGACATTTGGCTTAAAGAAGCCTGCTTTATCTGAGAGGGCTGGGAAAGGAAAAACTGTAAGAATGGTCCCCTTTAGTGGTTACTACGTGAATCCAAGCAGTTTTCTCTGATAGGTGGTGAAGCTACAGAAGCAGCTAGTCAATTAATTCTGTGTAGTTGATGGTGCTTTAATAAAGTACTTGGAATTCATAAATAATTTTCCTGGCACCTGAAAAGACACTTAAATGGACTTACTTTGAAGTGCATTAGGTGGGCCTAAGCTAATGTTGACATGAGAAATTTTTTTTTTTTTTTTTGTCTTTTGTCATTTTGGGGCCGTACCCGCGGCATGTGGAGGTTCCCAGACTAGGGGTCTAATCGGAGCTGTAGCCGCCGGCCTGCGCCACAGCCACAGCAACGCATGATCCGAGCCGTGTCTGCAACCTACACCACAGCTCACAGCAATGCCAGATCCTTAACCCACTGAGCAAGGCTAGGGATCGAACCCGCAACCTCATGGTTCCTAGTCGGATTCGTTAACCACTGAGCCACGAAGGGAACTCCAACATGAGAATTATTTAAAAGTAAATTTGAGGAGTTCCCATCGTAGCTCAGCAGGTTAAGAATCCATGTATCCATGAGGATGTGGGTTTTTTTTTTTTTTTTTTTTTGCTTTTTAGGGCCACAGTCACAGCATATGGAGGTTCCCAGGTTGAAACAGAGCTGTAGCTGGATCCTTGGCCCACTGACCTAGGCCAGGGATCAAACCTGCATCCTCATGGATACTAGTCAGGTTCATTTCTGCTGAGCCATGACGGGAACTCCAAGGATGCGAGTTTGATCTCTGGCCTCACTCAGTGGGTTAAAGGATCCAGCGCTGCTGCGAGCTGCGGTTTAGGTGGCAGACGCAGCTCAGATCTGCCACTGCTGTGGCTGTGGCGTAGACTATCAGCTGCAGCTGTGATGTGACCCCCTAGCCTGGGAACTTCCATATGCCCTGGGTGCAGCCCTAAAATAAATAAGTAAATAAATAAATAAATTTGAACCTCAACTACCATTTGTCCTGGATGCGGCCTTAAAACAAACAAACAAATAAATTTGCGTCTCAGATTCCTCTTCAGGTTAACTAGAAGCTAACAGTGAGACACGGTGGTTTAGACAGTCTATGTCTGCCACCTGCTAAGCATGGAGTCTATGTGGAAGATTGTGTGCCAGCTCCTCAGGCCTGTGCAGGCCAGGCTAGCGGCCATAGCCTGACACTGTGCAGAAGTAACCAGAGTCCATGGAAAACAGAGCAGTGTATGGAGCACTCTTAAGGGATCTTTGAGCTAGAAGGACAGAGAGACTGCATATCTCAGCTGGACCCTGGCTCTAGACAGAGGCTTGAGTTTGGCAAAATCCTTGATAAGAGAAATAATTTTTACTTAGTGAAGTTCTTAGATATTTGATTTGTTTTTGTTTTTAGGGCCATACCCTCATGGATACTAGTCGGGTTTGTTTCTGCTGAGTGACAACCAGAACTCCTGATTTGTTTTTGTTTTGTTTGTTTTTCTTTTCTTTTTTCTTTCCTTCCTTCCTTCCCCCCCTTTTTTTTTCCGCTGCCCCAAGGCATATGGAGCTCCTGGGCCAGGGATCAGATCTGAGCTGCAGTTGCAACCTATGCCACAGCTACGGCAACACTGGATCCTTTAACCCACTGTGCCAGGCCAGGACCCGAACCTGCATCCTGGCATTGCAGAGATGCCGCAAATCCTGTTGCACCACAGCGGGAACTCATAGAGATTTGTTTTGTGACATAATAATTTTGTTGTTGCAGGCAGAGGCAGGGAAAAACATACAGCATCATGGTAGAGCTTCATAAAGATGAGATGAATAATAGTCACAGTCTTCAAATCACTGGTAGTTCTTAAAATTTCAAGTAGTCCTTCACCAGAGTTAAACACAGTCTTCAAACAAATATTTCCTCAGTACCAGCAGGGGCCCCTATTAGGGAAAAAGATATTAATAGTAGTTCTGATGATCATTTCTGCATATTCAGACTGCCAGCCATTGTGGGGTAAATCTTCAGCTTACAGTTATACATAGCCTGCTGCTACAAAATAACGGTAGCCATTGCTACAACCCGTGTGACAGTTAAGGCAGGCTTTATAAAGTGCACTCCTACTCTGTCTACCCTCACCCTTGCTTCTAGCCATGGAGTTGGCAACGTAGTTAACTTATTCTAAGATAGGTATAGCCCTTTTACCATTTGCCACAGTGACATAAGACACTGGAGATGGTATTAGCCATTTGTATTATTTACTGGTAAAAGAGTGCTATAGCAGGATGAAAACTGAGACAATACACTTTTTACGTTCTTTAACTTTGTATTTTCTACCAAATCCTGCCTTTATTTCTTTAGGTTTCTGCTCCCTATTTAAATAATGAATGATCAGTGCAAATGAGCCCACATTTTAGTTTTATGTTTGATATGTGATTCCTTCACATTTTAGGTAGGAAATTATGCACAAGAATATGTACAGGGGAAATGAAGGGTAACAAAAAAGTGATTCAAGAGATAGCAGCATATGATAGGGCTTAATATCCTATGAGAGATATTAGTGGTTTACAGCCCTGATTTTTATTATGAGCATAACCCGAGGAACTTTCAGAAAATACCTGATGCCTGGGCCATACTCCAAGAATTTGTTTTCCTTGATCTGAGACAGGGTCCAGCATGTGTGTGTGCGTGCGTGTGCGTGCGCACACATACACACACATTTTTTTCCCCCTCCAGAACCTCCTGAGGATATCTGTATGTAGCCAGGAATGAAAACTGGTGGATTATATATTTTCTGTTTAACTCTAAAAGGAGAATTAGTATTATTGAGGGAAAAGTACAGGATAGGAAGTTTCAGCTCATTACAATGAAGAATGCTCTGGTAATTTGAACTTTCTTCTTCTAGAAATATTCAAGTATACATGAGTTAAGTGTTTGGGAAGGATGCTATGACAATGACTGCTTTGTATAACATGTAGGATTTAGTCATTCTTTTGTTTTTTAAAACACAAGTGCTGCTGTGCTTCTGCAGATTTGGCGTGGAGTTTTGGGCATTTGAGTTTGAGGTGTCTATAGGACATCTAGGTGGAGAAGCTAGTTCAAAAGAGTCATGACTGAGAGAACATCAGTGAAAAGATGATGATGGAGATCACTGTCTTCATACTGTTTTTCATTCATGGTACCCACTTCTCATAAACTTATGTGTTGATAGTGATGAACAAGACATATGCTCATGGAGCTTATAGATAAAGAAGCTGAAAACTGAAGAATCTTTACAAAATGACATGGCAGCATCTTAAATTATCATCTGTGTCAGCTGGATCGCTGCAGTGGAGCCAAGGGTTGCAATTGGATTTTGAATTCTTGAGAAAAGACATTTGTAATGTATCTAAAATGAGTGACAACATATGCAGACCTTCAGGTTGATGAGAAAAAAAGAAATTCTGGGGTGATTTCTTAGCCCAGGGAATAAAATGTTGGAGAAAGATTTTCAAGGTCTTTTTACTTATATTTTGCTTTATCCTCTTTTGCTATCCTTTCCCTTTATCTCTTAAATTTTCTTACCTTTGTAATATCAGTATTATCAGTTCTTTTTTGCATTTTATTTATGTATTTATTTTATTAGGATATAGTTAACTTACAAAGTTGTGTTAATTTCAGGCATACAGCAAAGTGAATGAGTTATACATATATTCATTCCTTTTCAGATTCTTTTCCCTTAGGTTATTACACAGTATTGAGTAACTTTCCCTGTGCTCTACAGTAGGTCCTTGTTACTCATCTGTTTTATATACAGTAGTGTGTATATCAGTCCCAACCCCCTAATTTATTCTTCCCCTACCGTGTTTTCCCTTTGGTAGACATAGGTTTGGTTTCAAAATCTTTGAGTCTCTTTCTGTTTTGTAAGTTCTGTTGTGTCATTTTAAAAATTAGATTCCATATATTAGTGATCTCACATGATATTTGTCTGTGTCTGATTTCACTTAGTGTGATAATTTCTAGGTCCATCTGTGTTGTCGCAAATGGCATTATTTCATTCTCCTTTAAGGCTGAATAATATTCTATTGTATATACATACTTCATCGTCTTTATCCAACCCTTTCTTGATGGATGTTTAGGTTGCTTCCATGTTATGGCTGTTTATATAAATAGTGCTGCAGTGGACATTGGGATGCATGTTTCTTTTCAAATTATGTTTTTTTCCAGACGTATGCCTAGGAGTGGGATTGCTGGGTTGTATAGTAGTTCTATATTTAGATTTTTAAGGATCCGTCAGAGAGTCTACAAACGGTTAATGCTGGCGAGGTTGTGGAGAAAAGGAAACTTCCTACACTGTTGGTGGGAATGTAAGCTGGTGCAACCACTATGGAGAACAGTATGGAGGTTTCTTAAAAAACTAAATTTCAGTTCTTAGAGATATTTCTTGATGAGCAATCATTTTTTAGTATCTGATTTTTAAATTTGGCAGAGTTCTATCAAAAACTTACTGAAAATATGATATTGATATAATTTTAACACCCACAGATATCGAGAGGCAATTCAGAAGTGGGATGAAGCACTACAGTTAACCCCAAATGATGCTACCCTGTATGAGATGAAATCACAGGTAATGACTATGAAGAATTTCACTTTGGTTATGAAATCGCACTGTTTGGTAAGCAATGATGAACCAAAAGAGCAGTTCCTCCCATTTTCTTTTTCAAATATAGTTTAAGAAAAACATATGTCACCATATTACTTGACTTTTCTTTATGCATCAAATTTGAAATTTGTTTGCCTTCACAATGAAGTTAACTTTTATTTCAACCTAACTCTGGGTAAGATATGAGCAGATGGATATCTTAAAAAAAAAAAAATCACTGGTGATCACTTAAATAAATGAAATGTGTTAGCTTTCCATGGAAATTAATTGTAATGGACTTAGCAATAACTTAGTCTCTTCAGGATGAGGATGGATTGGATTTTTTTTCTTTTTTTGGCTGCCATGAGACATATGGAGCTCTCAGGCCAGGGATCAGATCTGAGCCGTAGTTGCAACCTAAGCTGCAGCAGTAGCAACACTGGATCCTTAACCCACCATATCCCGGGGATCAAAACTGCATCCTAGTGCTCCCAAGATGCCACCAATCCCGTTGTGCCACAGCAGGAATTCCTGGATTGGATTTTTTTTTTTTTTTGCTTGCAGTCAAGGGATATGGAGAGGCAGGAGGTTGAATCGGAGCTGCAGCTGCTGGCCTACACCACAGCCACAGCAATGCCAGATCCGAGCTGCATTTGTGACCTGCACCACAGTTCATGGCAATGCTGGATCCTTAACCCACTGAGCAAGGCCAGGGATCAATCTTCATGGATACTAGTCTTATTCATTACCCCAAGCCACAATGGACACTCCCCGGATTGGATTTTAGATGATGCTGTTTCTCCAAAAATGTTTGAGTCCTTAGTAAAAGGTCAGAATAGACTCAACTTATTAATAGCTTAAAAATAACGTTTGTATGTAAAGATACATTTATTATATTTTGTGGGAAAGTTCATAAAGAAAATCTCTGAGCACTTGTATTAGGTTATCTAAGAGACTTGAAGAATCTCAAACAGAACATTAAATGTACTTTTAGCAGGGAGTAGTTGCAGTTGAGATTTTATCTACAAACTGACAATGTTCGGATGATGATCCCAAACAGGGCACATCCCTGTCCAGCTCTGATTTTAGTTTGTTGGGAGAAACTCAAATAAAATATGTCCACTGAATGAAGTGTTTTAAGGACCTTGGATAAGTCTTTAATTTTCAGTCTTAAGATGTTTGTATTAAAGGTAGGATTCGTGACAAGCTATGTGAAATGAGTTGTTTAATTTGGAAGCTGATAGGAGCTGTGTTGTGGCTCAGTGGAAATGAATCTGACTAGTATCCATGAGGATGCGGGTTCAGTCCCTGGCCTCACTCAGATCCGGCGTTGCCGTGAGCTGTGGTGTAGGTCTCAGACACTGCTCCGATCTGGCACTGCTGTGGCTGTGACGTAGACCCACAACTGCAGTTCCAATTAGATTCCTAGCTTGGGAACTTCCATATGCCACGGTTGCCGCCCTAAAAAGCAACAACAATAACAAAATGGAACCTGATAATGCTGGTTGTGTCACAAATCTTGTGAAATGCAAATGGTCCCAAAGATTATAGATAAAATCCAGCCCTTTCTCATAAATTGAAGTGGAGGGTTCTGGACCTTCCTGATTTTTCTGGTTTGTATGCTTTGAAGAACTTAGTTGTGGGGAGGCTGGTGGAATGTTTAAATCATGTTTTTAGCAGAAAGATGTTCACTAGGGATAGGATGGGCAGTTGAATAAATTTAAATTTACCTAGTTTGACAGCAGTACCTGGGGTTCCCTAAAAACCACATTGTAAGTAGAATAAATAGAAGGGGAATTGAGAGTTTGAATAGCTCTGAGCCACCACGGCCAGAATATGGCCACCTGGTTTTGACCAGATGAACAGTAGTGTTCAATAATTGAAAAAGGAATAGTTAATATTTTTCAGTTATTTTAGGAGTAGGAAGAATATAATTTCAAACCCTGACTAGCAGAGGAGGGAGTTAGCACCACTGAAATACAATGTTTACCAGACTAAAAATATATTTTTAAAATGAAAAGAGTTGTTTATATATGATTATCCATTTTTTGGCTAGTGTCTGCAATTTATGAATATGAGTGATGGGTTTTGTTTCTTCTTTTTTGGCTTTAGGTCCTAATGTCTCTTCATGAAATGTTTCCAGCAGTTCATGCTGCAGAAATGGCTGTCCAGAGAAATCCACATTCATGGGAGTCTTGGCAAACTTTGGGGCGTGCTCAGCTTGGATTGGGAGAGATAGTCTTGGTAAGGAAGTCAGAGTATTACAGTGATGACATTTTATTTTGACATGTTTTTGATCAGCTGAACCAAAAAAATAAATAGTCATTTATCAAATCGACCCAAAAAAGTAAATAGCAAGTAACCTTTTGAAGGTATTAACCCATAAACACAGATCAAAGTTATTACTGAACATCTTTTTCCATTGCAAACATCAATTATATCGCTGTCAGAATATTTTTCAAGTATTTGGCATCATGGGAATTAAAAAAAAATGAACATGAAATGTTTGCATTTGATAAACCTTATTTAAATACAAAATAACTCTTAGCTTAATTCCTTGCATCATTAAATTTACCACATTAAAAAGTGGTATTCGTATCACCATGGAGACAAAACCACTAAAAGATTATGTTGAGAAAGGAAGTGTAGAATATGGCAGAGTAATGGTGATAAATATTTAGACTGAGGAGTTCCTGTCGTGGCTCAGTGGTTAACGAATATGACTAGCATCCATAAGGACGCAGGTTTGATCTCTGGACTCACTCAGTGGGTTAAGGATCCGGCATTGCCATTAGCTATGGTGTAAGTTTCAGATGTGACTGGGATCCCGTGTTGCTGTGGCTGTGTCGTAGGCTGGCAGCTACAGCTCCAATTCGACCCCTGGCCTGGAAACCTCCCTGTGCCACAGGTGAAGCCTTAAAAAGACAAAAGAAAAAAATATTTAGACTGAAAAGTTGTTAGGCTTGTGAGGGGAGAAATAGGGAAGGGTAGAAGCTTATGAAAATGAAATATTCATTGTATAAAATTTACTATAAACTGGTACTTAATGTATTTCTCAACTTGTCTGGACTATGCCTGTAGGTAGCAAAGACTAAGTAGGTCAGAGTTGACTGTGAGAATTGTCCTGTTTTTTGTTTTCGTTTTGACTGGGCTACATATACCTGACTTGTTAATTTTTAGAAAAATGTTTGCAAATCTAATATAGTGGTGCCAAATTTCCTCTTGGTCCTTAAATAAATTGTGATTTTTTTATGCTTTTATTAGCCTTTTATAGTTGAAAATAAAACCAGGAGTTCCCGTCGTGGCTCAGCAGAAACGAATCTGATTAGCATCCGTGAGGACACAGTTTAAATCCCAGGCCTTGCTCAGTTGGTTAAGGTTCGGGTGTTGCTGTGAGCTGTGTTGCAGGTTGCAGATGCAGCTTGGATTCCTCATTGCTGTGACTGTGGTGTAGGCCAGCAACTACATCTCCAATTCAACCCCTAGCTTGGGAATTTCCATATGCCACAAGTGCGGCCCTAAAAAGAAAAATAAAATAAAGTAAAATAAAAATAAATGAATAAATAAAGACATTACTGGGTCAGGTGACAAAACTGAAACACAAATGGTAAATAAAAATAATGCATCAACATTAATAAAACAAAATAAAGCAAAACCAAAAAAAACCCCAAAAACTTTCTTTAAAGCCTAAAATTATTGGTAAATCCTGAATTTAACTTTACTAATGACTTTAGTAAGTTGTACATAACTTCGATTTTTTCTGATACTCTTATATCATTATTTCTGATTATCAAGAAAGGTATTTGTCAAATTTTCAGAAGTACTAAGAGATTTTGGTGAGAAAAGAATTGATTAAAGTGGAGTTCCCATCATGGCCCAGCAGAAACGAATCTGATTAGCATCCATGAGAACACAGGTTTGATCCCCACCCATGCTTAGTGGGTTAAGGATCTGATGTTGCCATGAGCTGCGGTGTAGGTTTCAGACGCGGCTTGGATCTGGCATTGCTGTGGCTATGGCATAGGCCAGCAGCTACAGCTTCGATTTGACCCCTAGCCTGGGAACCTCCATATGCCACAGGTGAAGGCCTAAAAAGATAATCTGAATAAGATTCCAGTGATAGAAACCAGTTTAACCAAAGGTTGTTTTCTTTTCTTGCCATTTAAAACATAGTCATCTTTTTCTTTCTTTCTTTCTTTTCTTTTTTTTTTTTTTTTTTGGTCTTTTTAGGGCCACACCTGAGGCATATGGAGGTTCCCAGGCTAGGGATCACATTGGAGCTATAGCCACTGGCCTATGCCACAGCCACAGCAACGCCAGATCTGAGTCACATCTGGGACCTACACCACAGCTCACAGCAATGCTGGATCCTTAACCCACTGAGCGAGGCCAGGGATCGAATCTGCGTTCTCGTGGATAGTAGTAAGATTCATTTCTTTTGAGCCACGACAGGAACTCCCATCTTTTTTCTTTTATCTGATGATTAAAATTGTATCAGAGTTGGGAAAAAGAAATTAAAGGAATTTAGTTTTCTAGTAAGTTAACAGCAAAACGAAAGTCTATCACATAATTTTTATCAATTTCTCCTTTATTAAAAACTTACCAGTCATTATCTGTTTTGCTAATAAGTGCCTGTGGTAATGGAAAAAAACCTCCAGGACGTAATATTTAACAAGATTGTCTTGTAAGGAAAGAAAATATACTGTAGGTGAGACAACAAAGATACTTTGAATCAATCAGTAAAAGTAAAATTATTCAGTATTTTAAGTTTTTAAAGTAAGAGTACCAGTGCAACTGTTATTTTTTTTTCCCTTGATACATTTGCTATTGTGAAATTCTTGGAGAAATTAAAAGTATTTTCCCCTATCTAATATAACTTTAGGGTTCTACTTGAAAAAAAGTCTAAATTCACTATTTTTTTTTTTTGGTCTTTTGTCATTTTAGGGCTGCACCCACGGCATGTAGAGGTTTCCCAGACTAGGGGTCGAATTGGAGCTGTAGCCGCTGGCCTACACCACAGCGACAACAATGCGGGATCCAAGCTGCATCTGCAGCATACACCACAGCTCATGGCAACGCCGGATCCTCAACCCATTGAGTGAGGCCAGGGATTGAACCCACAACCTCATGGTTCCTAGTCAGATTCGTTTCTGCTGAGCCATGACAGGAACTGCTAAATTCATAATTTTTATGTAAACTTAAACTATTCTTTTGAAATACTAGAATGGTTAAAAAACAACTACACAATGTCATGATGAAGGGATACTCTAAAAATATATCAAAAGTGAGCAAATTTTCTAACATCTAAGAATTCTTAATATGTGTATACATATGGGAAAAAACATAAGAAAATACCCAGATAGGGTGTTCCCTTTGTGGCTTAGCGTTTAAGAAGCCCAACTAGGATCATGAGGATGCTGGTTCGATCCCTGGTCTCGATCAGTGTGTTAAGGAGCCATCATTGCTGTGGGCTGTGGTGTAAGTCACAGACACAGCCGGATCCCCCGTTGCTGTGGCTGTGGTGAAGGCTGGCAGCTGTAGCTCTGATTTGACCCCTAGCTTGGGAACCTCCATATGTCTCAGGTGTGACCTTAAAAAGCGGGGAAAAAAAAGAAAATACACAGATCAATAGAATAAGCAGTAAATTAAAAGTTTGACATATCTATGTGTAATTATTTAGATTTTTATGCAGAGCTGAGTATGTATGTTGGAAAATCATTATAGGCGTAGTCTGTTCTTCATTTTCTATGAAGTTTAAAGGTTTTTAACTTGAACTTTAAAGGTTTTTAACTTGAGATCTTTCTTTTTAACATAGATATTTGTCATTAAAAACTTCCTAATAGTTCTGATTTTGTTGTATCCTATAGTATCTGTAGGTTGTATTTGCATTTGTATTTGTCTCAAGATGCATTCTTTTTTTAATTTCTTTTTTTTAGGTCCATACCTGTGGCATATGGAAATTCCCAGGCTAGGGGTCAAATCAGAGCTACAGCTGCCGCCTACACCACAGCCACAGCAACACCAGATCGGAGCCACATTTGTGACCTACACCACAGCTCACAGCAATGCCAGATCTTTAACCCACAGGGTAACCCAGGGATCGAACCCACATCTTCATGGGTACTAGTTGGGTTCCTTTCTACTGAGCCACAACAGGAACTCCTTGATTTCTTTTTGATTCACTGATTGTTCAAGAGGATGCTATATAATTTCCACATATTTGTAAATTTTCCCAGTTTCCATCTATTGATTTCTAATTTTATGCCATTGTAGTCAAAAAAGATACTTGGAATGTCTTTAAATTTAAGACTTGTTTTGTGACCTAAGCTGTGATCTATCCTGGAAAATGTTCCCTATGTTCTTGAGAATAATGTGTAATTCTTTTGCTGTTGGATAAAACATTCTATGTATGAGTGTTAGGTCCCTTTGGTCTATAGAGTTGTTTAGGTCTTCTGTTTCCTTATTGATCTTCACTCTGGATGTTCTGTCATTAATGAAAGTAGGGTATTGAAGTCGCCTTAATACTTTATTGCTGTTTCTTTCTCCCTTCAGTTTTGTCAGTGTTTACTTTATGTTTTTAGGTGTTCTGACATTGGGTGCATGTATATTTATAATTGTTATATTTTTCTGGTGAATTGACCCTTTTATTCTTATATAGTGTCCTTCTTTGTTTCCTGTGACATTTAAGACATATTATCAGTATTATGATCTAAACTATGGCTTCAAAGATATGCATTCCTAATATCCTTCTGATTATGGGTTATCCCAGGAAATTACCAGTTTCATATATTTGCCTATCTGCAGAAGCTGAACAATTCTTTTGCCTTGTTCTGAACTGTAATATCAGTACCTCTATTTTTTTCATGAAATATAAGTTTTATTCAGCACCTTTTTCATGTCTTAGAATGCCTCATAGGCATAATCATGAAGATTAATTTCCTTTGTATTGTGGATAAAGAAGTTTACATGATGATAAAGATTTTTGGCCTTGATACTAGGACACAGCACCTTTATTTAAATGGACTTTTTAGTCTTCATTAACAATTTTTCAGCCTCTTTCTTTCACACTCTATGACTTTTTTTTTTTAATTGTAACAGTCATCTAGTGGTTAGAGCATGGATCTAACTGCCATCTTTACGTTCCAATATGTTGAGAAAGAAAAAAAAAATGAGAGAGATGTGGATATTATGGATTACATTAAATACACTCATTTTTAAAACTAAGCAAACGAAAACTGTGACACTTTCTCCTCCCTAGGCAATTCGAAGTTTTCAAATAGCCCTTCATATCTATCCAATGAACCCTGAAATCTGGAAAGAAGACCTTTCTTGGGCAAGAACGCTCCAGGAGCAGCAGAAGGTAGCACAGAGGATTAAAAAAAGTGAAGCACCAACAGAAGTAACACATTTCTCACCAAAGTCAATTCCTGATTATGACTTTGAAAGTGATGAGATTGTTGCTGTTTGTGCGGCTATTGCTGAAAAACAGAAGACAGTTTCAGCAAATAAAACAATGGTTATTGTGTCAGCTTCTGGGACCGTAGAGACTGTGACTGAGAAGGAAGATGGTGCTGCGCCACCAGATGGCTCTGTTTTTATCAAAGCCCGATGAAGCTCAGCAGGAGTCACTGGAACCTATCTTTGATTTTGCCACTTGAAGTTTGAGGCATGGGAGCATTTACTGTGGAGAAACAGGGCAAAACCCCTGTTTGTAAAATAAGTTTCACAGATAAGCCATATAAAAACTGATTGAGAAATTGCTGTATAGTGTTTGGACTATAAGTTATGATTTCCTTTTAAGATTAAAATTCTGAGTACAATATTTGATTAATAAACTTAATTTAATGCAAATATGTGAATGCATTTCAGAGACACAACTTGAAAAGTAAATTCTCGAATAGTGCGTAACTTGACCACCATTGTTATTAAAATGTTGACTTGTTGACTTATTTTACGATAAAGGAGGTAGGTGATTTCTTTCTCTGCTAGAAATATACTGCTACTAATCACTCTTCTGTTTTTTTTGCATCGTTAGAGTAAGACTGTCACAAAGCTTGAACCTTTTTGATACTCATTTTGATTCAAAGTTGGTATTTGTTTATATGTAGAACCTTTGAAAGTTCAGCTGAAAATGCATGCAAATGTGTACATGCTGAACATTTTCTGAATTTTCTCTTAATCTGATTTGTGCTTATGCTTATGTTTTGACTTTAAAATTATAACAGTGGTTGATGCCACCTTCAGTATTTGTGAGATGTATGAAGTGCTGATAAATGTCAAAAATGATGGTTTTATTTTTTTAAATTATTACAGTAGATAGCAAGTCATTTTTAAGAGGTAGATTTTTTAAACAAGTGGCTCTTATAGATGCTTCATAACATATTGCACTGCTAATGCCCCAGTCAAAAGCAGTATTTTCTTTTCCTTTTTTTTTTGCATTTTAGGACCACACTTGCGGCATATGGAAGTTCGGGCTAGGAGTCAAATCAGAGCTACAGCTGCTGGCCTACACCACAGCCACAGCAACTCGGGTTCTGAGCCACGTCTGTGACCTACACTGCGCTCACAGCAGTGCCGGATCCTTAACCCAATGAGCAAGGCCAGGGATCGAACCCACATTCTCATGGATACTAGTTGGATGTGTTTCTGCTGCACCACAACAGGATCTCCTTCTTTTCCTTATTTTTAAAAGATTAAAAACCTTTAATCTTTTATTAAAGTTATTAACTTATCCCTTGCTTATAACTTTTCAGCTGATATTTTAGAACTCCTTTTCCAAATAATTTTTCTGGAACTTCTCAGTGAAATGAGAAACAATTACAATTATATCTAAATAGCTAAATTATATCTTTCTAAAAATTGAAAGAAGAGATATTATTAAAGTGCCAATGAGTGAATACTTTAGGCACAACATCCATAGAAACTGAACTGTGATTTATGGTTCAGTTCCATGAGTGGAAAAAGATATTATTAAAGAATATATTTCATTGAAAGTTCACAGTCACATCCACAAATTAATACTGTCATTGTAATGTTAATTACTATTTTTATACAACATATATTGTAGTACAGTTATATAGAACTGCTAGGTACTGTTACTTCTGACACTCAGGAAGCTGTAATTGGTGTAAAATTAATTTATTTCATCCTTGTTAGATATGAAGTAAGTTACTTTATTATAAGGAAGCTTACCTTTCCCTCTTGGAACATGGATGTAATGGTCTACATTTTTCTCAGATGATTTAGAAAACATTTCTTTTAGTGGGATGGTTACCTCTTTTTTTCAGAGTTGGAGAGGTTAGCACTTGTCTTGAAAAGTATTATATTTTTCCCCAAAGTTATATCAGAAAGTTAGCTCTGGTCAGAGAGGTTAGTTTTAGAAAGATCCAAAAAAAAAACATATTAATTATATTTTATTTTGGTTAATAAGGAGTACACAAAGGGTAGGTAGTTGGGAATCTATTGGAGTGAGCTCAACATTTTGTATGTTGTTTTGAGTAATGGGTTTTTGTTTATTATATCATTTATGAACAAATACTTTTTTTTCACCCTTTAAAGATTTGCATATTATTTTGTGTTGCTAGCTTTAAAAGATTAGATTTATTTATTTAATTTCTTTCTTATGTAAAAATAAAATATGTATAGCACCTTGTATGGTGTCTTGCACATGAAGTACTCAGTATATGGTATTTCTGTAAAGAACTTGAATTAGTTTTGAGTTATTTAACCTTACTTCTGATTTTAAGAAAGGAGGAAAACTTCTTTGTAATCTTTTCCTTATCTGAAAGTGAGAAGTCACTACTTTTTTTTTTTTTTGGCTTTGTGGCTTTTTAGGGCCACACGTGCGGCATATGGAAGTTCCCAGGCTAAGGGTCAGCTCGGAGCTATAGCTGCTGGCCTACGCCACAGCCACAGCATCGCAGGATCCAAGCCACGTCTGCGACCTAGGCCACGAGTCACAGCAATGCTGGGTCCTTAACCCACTGAGCAAGGCCAGGGATCGAATCCACATCCTCATGGATACTAGTCAGGTTCATAACCGGGAACTCCATAAGTCACTACTTTTAATATTATAGGACAGATGGCCATCATTTGGTGATTATTCTTGGTATAAGGTCTATACCTCAACCTAAAAGAAGCAACATGCTGGATGGAGTGCATGTAGCCACTAGTTCTGTTGATGAACTCACTGTTTCCTCTGTATTGACGTGGGTAGGCCAGGTTAGTCTCTTCCTTACTCAGAGATTAGATATATGATGTTTTAGATGCAAGGTGGAGGAAAGAAAGAAATAGTGAATTGCGGAGAGGGAAGGCAGCTCATTTCTTCAGGCCTGAAAAGATGTTTAGTTAGTTTTATAAGGATGTGACTACTGATAGATATTTTTTCTTTTTTTTTTTTTGGCCATACGGCAGCATATGGCGTTCCCAGGTCAGGGATCAGATCTGAGCCACAGTTGTGATGTATGCTGTGGCAAAACCAGATCCTTAACCACTGTCCTGGGTGGGGGATCGGAGCTGCGTCCCAGTGCTCCAGAGACGTTGCTGACCCCATTCCGCCGTAGTGGGACCTCCCTGATAGATCTTTACTCTGCTTGCTAACTGTAATTGCAAATTCTTTTGAATCTGAAAGAAAAATAATTGATGTTCATGATATCGATATAATTAAAAATATTTAATAACTCTGAAATACTGAACACTATGGTTATATTGAATATAATTTGAATTATTCTTATTTGAAAAATTTACAGCATAAACGCTCATTAGAACACTACACATCCAGACCATACCTGATAATTCGAGAATCGTATATTATTCTCAGGACAGCAGGTTCTTGAATTATAAACACTGAAAAGTCACGCAAGGTATAGATCACAGAACCTAGATCTACTTTTATTGGGGCCTGTGTACAAAATTTTATGGTAGTCTAAGAATGCTGTCAGCTTTTAAATTGATATTATATGTCAAAACTGTAATGAAGCCTTTAAATTGAAAGCTTTGTCTCGGAATGCTAGAGTTTCCATGCTTATAACTGACTAGTATAGCCCTTTTAGTTTGAAAATTATGCTTTATGTAATGATGTCAGAAACTTGCCTCACTGTCTTTCCTAGCAGTAGGAAATTGTCATTCATTTCTTTAATTTCAGGCTTCATGAGTCAGAAGCCCTTCTAGATTGATTTAGGACTTTGACTTCATGACATACATGTATCTAAGTGAGTTCTGCATTGACACAAGGACCATAATACTATAATTATCTTCAAATCAATGGGTATATTAAGTGTGTTTTTCCTGAGAGATCGTTGTTAAGCTGATGGTGTATTTTGTAATTGATGACATTTTAGGACTGACAAGTAATATTTTTTAACCAGTAATAAAATATACAAATCTGTAAATGATTTACCCATCACCAAAAGAAATTAAAATGAAATATGTCACTTTAGCCACATGCAGTTAAATATATCCACTTGAATGGAAGAGAAGGGGTGGGTGGTCCTATAGCTGTGTACCATGAATTGTGCCTTAATGTGTATTGTGTGTGAACTTCATCTGCTGTGTGTGCCAAGGTGGAAGAAAGGGTAAAAAATGCTTATCTTAAGCTATGCTTTGTTGGGAAGGCAGAGGGTAAGGATGGCTTTTTTTCCACGGTGCTGCTTTGGACATCTGTTAACCAAGGAATTCCAGTCTCTCTCTCCTCCCACCTCCTCAAGTAAAGGGAGTTTAGGATAAAGAACTGAACATACAAACCCTTTTCTCCGGATGTGTCATGCCTGCAGAGAGCTTATGTTGTGGGCTCTTGTCAGAAATAATATGCTTTGCAGTGAAGGCACTCTGCCACTGTGAGTGGAGACCTGTAGTTGTGCGGGAAGGCCCATGCCTCAGAGAGCAGGTCTAATTCTGGCTTTGATATTAGGTGTCCATTGTTGGTTCAAACCCAAGTTATGTCCTCTTAGACTTTTTCAGTGATAAATCTGATATTAAATCTTTGCATGACTTTTTGTCTCTCAAGTGGCTCAAAAGTCAGGTGGAAAAAGGGGTGTTATTTTTATGACTCTGCAAACCCCAACCAAGATTAGTGCAGATTATATTTCAAAGTAAGCATGAGACAAAAACCAAATTAGGACTTTCTAATTTTAGATTTTTTTAAATCATGGAGATTCTATTGAAAATGAGTCACGTTAATGACAAGGCAACATGCAAACATTTGTTCAGGATATTTAAAAGGTCTACTGACCGAGCATTGTGATAGACCACAATATCGACTCTAGATTTAATTTGAAGGAAAGGATAGAAAACAATATCTCTGCCCACCTTGTCTTTCTGAAGAGTGTAATGTACTTATTATAAGTTTACAGTTTGAAGAGTTTTGACAAGTGTGAATACTCTCACCCTCACCATTACCATCAAGATGTAGAATATTTCCATCACCCAGAAAGTTCTCAAATGCTCATTTGTAGTCACTTCCCTCCACCCCAACAACCAGCACCGTTCAGCTAATTTGCTTTCTGTGACTATAAGTTAGATTTGACTTTTCTAGAATTTCTAATAAGTAGATACACAATATATATTCTTTCTGACCTTTTTCACTCAGCATAATGCTATTAAAATTCATCCATGTTGAAATTCTTCCATGCTATTATACGTATCAGTAGTATGCTCCATTTTATTGCTGAGCATTATTCTCTTGTATGGATATACCACAGTTTGTAACTATTCATATCTGTTGATGGACATCTAGGTTGTTGATGGACATCTAAGTTTTGATCTATTATGAATAAAGCTGCTATGTACATATGTCACAAATCTGTGTGTGGATCTATATTTAAGTACCTTGGGTTGGAATTGCTTAGATTTATGGTACGTATATATGTGTAGCTTTAGAGGAAACTGAAACTTCCAAAGTCTGGTACCATTTTGCATTCCAACCCGCAGTATATTGAAAAAAGTTTCAGTTGTGCCATATCCTTGTCAATGCTTGGCGCTGCTGTTGCTTTTCATTTTAGCAACTTTAGTGGGTGTGTAACGGTATTCAATGTGATTTTAATCTGCATTTCCCTGATTATGTTGAGCATCTTTTCAAAGGCTTATTCGATGTTTGTGTATCTTCTTTTGGAAGTGCTTTTTCAAATATTTTTTCCATTTTTTATTGAGTTTATCTTATTGAGGTCTAGGGATTTTTCTATATTCTGAATAAAAATTCTGATATGTTTATGTATTATGAATATTTTGTCCCAATCCATGGCTTGCCTTTTCCTTAATGATACCTTTTGAAGAGTAGAAGTTGGTTATATTTTTTGTGTGCCGAGAATATGAACTTACTCCAAGATCATAAAAATGTTGTTTTCTACTAGTTTTACAGTTTTAGCCTTTATAATTAGGTCTGTGATTCATTTCAAATTAATTTTTATGTAATGTATGAGGTAAAGGGATAGGTTCATTTTTTTCAATTTAAGTTATTCAAATAGTATTCATTAAGAAAACTGTCCTTCTCTATGTATTTGAGGGTCTGTCTGAGTTCTGGAGTCTGTTGCCCTGATCTATGTGCCTATTTTTTTGCCAATTCCACACTGTCTTATAGTTTTGAAAAACAGTGTGGTTTTCCCAACTTTTTTTTTTTCCTAAGAATTGTTTTTACTCTTAGTTTCATCCTATGCGTTTGAGAATTTTTTGTCTCTACGTCCTGATCTGCTGGGATTTTGATTGGAATTGTATTGAATCTGTAGGTCAGTTTGGGAAGAATTCCCCTCTTAACAGTTTCACATTTTGTTTGTTTGTTTTGTCTTTTTAGGGCCTCACCCGTGGCATATGGAAGTTCCCAGGCTGGAGCTGCAGCTGCTGGCCTGCACCACAGCCACAGCTGCCAATCCCCCAGCGGCAAAGCAGCCCCCCCAGGGCAGCCCGACATGTAGTTTTTCAAATGTCAAATCAATTGCATTTCTGGGATAAAAAAAACCCTATTTAGTTATGATGGATTATCCTTTTAAAGGTCTTTTTGATTCAATTTAGTAATATTTTATTAAGGATTTTTACATCTATGCTCATGAAAAATATTAGACTACTTTTTTATAATTTTTTTTTTTTTTTAGTTCTTGAATCAGAGTAATGCTGACCTCATTAAAAATAAAGGTTGAGAGAGTTCCCGTTGTGGCCTACTGTGTAATGAACCTGACTAGTATCCATGAGGATGCTGGTTTGATCCCTGGCCTCCTTCAGTGGGTTAAGGATCTGGCATTGCTGTGAGCTGTGGTGTAAGTTGCAGATGCAGCTTGGATTCCGAGTTGTTGTGGCTGTGATGCAGGCCGGCAGCTGTAGCTCTGATTCGACCCCTGGCCTGGGAACCTCCATATGCCACGGGTGCAGATAAAAAGACAAAAGACCAGAAAAAAAAAAGCTGAAAAAATTAAAAAGTAAAGGTTGAAAAATATTTCCACCTGCTTTTTTCTCAAAGAATTTCTATTGATGTATTATTTTATTCAGTAGCGTTCAATATAACTTAGAAGTGTTGTCACCTAGACCTAGCATTTTCTTTGGGGGAAGGCTTTATATTACAAATTCATTTTCAAAAATAGCTACAGTGTAGACCTTGTCAATTGTGTTACATAGAGTGATAGTGTGCTCTGATTAAATTGGGATCCAAAACAGAAAAACCTCTGCTCATTGCATTATTGATATATTTCTTAGTCTTTTATAATCTGTGGGTTCCCCTCCCTTTTTTTCCCTCGCAATTTATTTTTTTTAAAAACTAAATCTTTTGTCCTTTAGAACTTACCACATTTTTATTGGTTTATTGCATCTCACCTAGTATCATTAATGTTCCTATGTACCTACATTTTCTATAAATTGATTAGACTTCTTCGACTTTCTGACAGAAGTACGTCAAGGCTGGCTTTGGGTACTTAGACCAGAAGTTAAGTATTTATGGCTATCTCTTTCTACTTGTAATGTCAACAGCCATTGACTATTGCCTAGATCCATTGTTTCATTAGAGGCTACAAAATGGTGGTAATTGTCGGACTTTTGCTGCTAGAAAACATCTTTGAAGAAAAACTTCCCCTCATCAACCATTTTGTTACCTTGGAAATAGCTTATGTAATACAGGCAGCTTATGTATGTAGTGGAGGCTTTTTTCTTGATTTAGCTCTTTTCAAGATCATAGGTTGGGTCTCTAGCATCCTTGGAAGGTGTCTGTCATGGTGTTTTTGTTTTGTTTCTGTATCATTGTGAAGTCAGGCTCATTGAGACATGTTTCAGTCCCTGCAGTTATTATTTGTATTGATGTTGTATACAACCTGAACTTCAGTAAATAATGCCAAGTTCATTTTTTCAAAAGGATTCTATCAATTTTCTATCCCACCAACAATGTATTAGAGTTTCTAAAGCATACTTGGTATTTTCAGAACAATAACATTTTCTATTCCTTCCTTCCTCCTCCCTCCTTCCTTTCTTTTCTCCCTCCCTTCCTTTCTCCCCCTTTCTTCCTTTCCTTTCTTTCTTCCTTCCTCTTTCTTTCTTCCTTCCTTTCTTCTTTCTTCCTTCTTTTTTTCTTTCTTTCTCTGTCTTCCTTCCTTCCTCTTTCTCTTTCTTTTTCTCCTTCCTTCTTCTTTCTTTCCTTCCTTCCTTTCCTTCCTTTCTTTCTTTCCTTCCTTCCTTTTCCTTCCTTTCTTCTTTATTTCTTTCCCTTCCTTCCTCTCTCTCTTTCTCTCTTACTTTTCTTTCCCAAGAGACGTCCTAGAGCCCCTCTCCTCCCTTAGCTTGCTTTCCCTGTGTTCTTTTTCATCATCGTTCTCGGAATTCTCTTTGCCGCTCATATTGAGCTCAGGAAAGAGAAATATTTACCTAATTGTTCAGATTTTAGTGTGTGGACTTGCTGTAGTTGAAAGTTGCTAGGACACAGGTATGTGTGGTGTGCTCCTCTGTCTTCCATGGTGTGAAATGGGGTGGATGACCTGGAGGGGTAAATATAAGGTTATGAATGTACGATAGTGATATAAGGACAAGAAGACCAACTATCTTTCTCCTTTTCTTTTTGCCAAAGCACTTCCAGCCTAAGGCTAAAGCCCCAGGGCCAGCCCAGGGCAGCTCCAGAGTAAACAACCGGATCAAGTGTTCTCTCTTGCTGAGTCTCTTTTTCTCTGGTTCCATTTCTGGTGTGCCCGGAGGGCAATCCTAAGACCATACTTGCAGCATCTTAGACTCAGGTTCGGTGGTGGTGGGAAGGTGGTGGTGAGGCAGGGTTGGGGGTGGGTGGAGCAGAGGAAAGAGCAAACTTGATGGCTGGCTTTTTCCTAAAACTGTTACAAGTAGTTTAGGAAAACTGTTCTGTGTAATGCAGACGTTTGTGCATTAAAGTCTAAGGCCAAAGGCATATAGCTAGCAGTATATACGACCGTGCCTTGATTTTTCCATGGCCCTTTGTGTTTGTGGCTCCAGTAAGAAACTGGAGGTTCCCAGGCTAGGGGTCAAATTGGAGCTGTAGCTGCCAGCCTACACCACAGGCAAGCAACATCCAAACCATGTCCTTGACCTATATACCATAGCTCATGGCAACGCTGGATTCTTAACCTGCTGAGTGAGGCCAGGGATTGAACTTGCATCTGCGTGGATCCTAGTCAGGTTCGTTTCCCGAACCACGACAGGAACTCCGAGATTGTCTTAAAGATTATAAGGTGGTGTTAAAATTATTTTCCTATCTGCTGTATCCTACTGGGACCAGGTAGGATTTAACTAGCCAGTTAGACAATCAGAGAACTTCCCTACGCAGAAAGTTTGATGCTCTAAGTGGCCTGAAACAAATTTCCCCCAACAAAAACTGTCTTTGCGTAACCTAGTTGGTAAGTATGATAAATAAATGTGGACTAGATTGTGAGCAGTGCTGAAGAAAACCTTCCTTTGGCTGTTGGTTTTAGAATAAGCTAGACGCAGCGATAAAAAGACATTGTTACGGACTGAATGGTATTCCCCTGAAATTCACGTGGTAAAGCCCCAACCCCAGGGTGACTGTCTTTGGAGATGGGGCCTTTATGGAGGTAGTTATGGTTAAATGCGGTCCTAAGGGTAGGACTTAATCCACTGTGACCAGCGTCTTTTTTTTGCTTTTTTAGGGCAGCACCCGCAGCATATGGAGGTTCCCAGGCTAGGGGTCCAGTCGGAGCTGTAGCCACTGGCCTACCCACAGCCACAGCGACGCAGAATCCGAGCCGCATCTGTGATCTACACCACAGCTCATGGCAACGGCAGATCCTTAACCCACTGAGCGAGTCCAGGGATCGAACCTGCAACCTCATGGTTCCTAGTCAGATTCATTTCTGCAGCGCCACAACAGGAACTCCCGACCAGCATCTTTTTAAGTACAGAAACACCAGGGATGCATGTGTACAGAGAAGGCCATGTGGTGACACAGCAACAAGGCAGCCATCACAAGCCAAGGAGAGAGGTCCTGGGAAAAAACAAATCTGCCAGCTCCTTGATCTTGGACTTTTCAACCTCCAGGACTGTGAGAAATAAATTTCTATTGTTGAAGCCACCCAATCTGTGGTAGTTTGTTACGGCAGCCCTAGCAAACTAGTGCAGACGTATAATCCCAGCTTGAAAATGCCCAAAAGATTTGAGCAGACATTTCTCCAGAGGAGTTATACAAATGGCCAGTAAGTATATGAAAAGATTATCAACATTATTTGTCACTAGGGAAATGCAAATCAAAACCACAGTGAGACACCATTTCATACCCATTGGAATGACCATAGTAATTTAAAAAGACAATAACAAATATCGATGAAGATGTGGAGAACTTGAAACCCTTGTGCCTTGCTAGTGGGAATGTAAAATAGGGAAGTCACTTGGGAAAATCTTTGGCAGTTCCTCAAAAAATTAAACATGTTGTTAATATATGACCTAGCAGTTTCACTCCCAGGTATATAGAGAATTGAAAACATGTTCACACAAAAACTTGAGCACAGCTGTGGCTATCAGCACTATATTTTCTTTTTTTTTTTTGTCTTTTGTCATTTTAGGGCCACACCCGCTGCATGTGGAGGTTCCCAGGCTAGGGGTCTAATTGGAGCTACAGCTGCCTGCCTGCGCCACAGCCACAGCAACTTGGGATCCGAACCGTGTCTGCAACCTACACCACAGCTCACGGCAACGCCAGATCCCCGACCCACTGAGTGAAGCCAGGGATCAAACCTGCAACCTCATGGTTACCAGTTAGATTCATTTCCTCTGCACCACAGCGGGAACTCCAACCCTTGAAAATATTTTAAAGGCCACATATTGTATGATTCCGTTTATGTCCAAAATAGTCAAATCCGTAGAGACTTAGTGGTTGCCAGGGGCTAGGGGTAAGGTGAACTGGGAGTGACTGCACATAAGTATGCGGTTTCTTTTGGGGATGACGAATGTGTTCTGGAATTAGGGAGCAGTGATGGTTGCATTCTGTGAATGTGGTAAAATATTTTACGGGGCAAATTTTATTATATGTGGATTTTATTTCAAAAAAAAAAAGACTAAGCTTCTGAATGAGGCTTTTGTTTTCTCTATGAACACGAGTGATGAATATATATATTCATTTAGATATGAATCTAGATGTTGTCTCATTGCCCATATACATGGAAGAAAAACAGAATCCTCTTATATGAGTAAAACATTCTCTGAAAACATTGTTTCTGAGTCATTGGTTAGCATGGTGAAATAGAACATTTTAGAGGTTTGAGCCAGATGGTCTTTTCTGAGCTATCCCTACCTCAGCGGAAAATTACCAGGCCATCAGATCTGTGGAGATGACAGTTTTGTTTTTCTGACATCATCCAAAAAGAAAAAAATCTTAAAAAACCCCCTGCAAATATGGAATTCCTGCTGTGGTACAGTGGCTCAGGTTGCTGCAGAGGCGTGGGTTCAGTTCCCGGCCCGGCACAGTGGGTAAAAGGATCCAGCATTGCCACAGCTGTGGTGTAGGTTGCAGCTGGTACTTGGATTCAGTCCCTGGCCTGAGAAATTCCTTGTGCCGTGGGTGCGGCCATAAAAAACAAACGCACAAACAAAAAACTGCAAATAGAAAGTCATGACCTTACTTCTGGGGACTGTTGATAACTCAGAGTATGTCCTCATACTGGCGGCCTCGGCATTGCCCAGATAAACCCCAAACCTACTGAATCAGAAGCTCTGTGTTTTCACAAACTTTCCAGATGACTCTGATGGATGCTAAAGTTTGAAAAGTACTGATCTAGAGAATTTACAAGTAGGAAGGGCCATAAGTTTATGCTAATTTTAAAATAATAAATAGTTGGATTCTCTACCTGTGGCAGGTTGGGCATAATGTTGTCTCCCCTTCTACCCATACAAACTAGTAATTTTGAGTACACTTCACTCCAGTTCTTGATTTCTAACCATACCTTATTAAGTGGGTCCAAGGCTTTGTACTATTTTCGCAACTTTTCTCTACCTCTGACATTGTTTTAAAATAAAAAAAATTAAATATTTCAGTTTAAAAAGATACAGGAGATGACCTGAAACAAACAAAAATCACACAGGTTTTCCAAAAACTGATGATATGGAACTCAGATTGAGTGTATTTATTTATTATAATCTCCAAAATAATTTCAGTTGGTACAACTGCTTCTTAAAACCACATCACTGCCAGACTCAGAATTTAATTACAACTGAGCAATTCACAAAAACACTTTAAGCAACAAAACATGCTTAATATTTCTTTGAGAAAGGTCTTGCAAATATGTGTACAACATTACCGACTGTCACACAAAACCTTTAGAAGATGACCTTTATAAGCCCAAGTTCTGCACCCCTTCTGTTGTTAAACTTTTATGATATCTGTGAAAGGCTGGTTTAATCAATCCTTCCATGTGCCCAAGTAAAGCCCTTCATGGTGCAATCTGCCTTTTTCTTAAATTTTAAAGAATATTCTAGATCATTCCTTAGGAAAATAAAACTATGCACAATTTTAGGGGGAGAACAAGATACTTATTTAGACTTTTAATTTTTATATTATACACTTCAGTTATGGGTTACTTATTAAAGACTTTTTAAAATTTATGTTACATTTTAAAAAGTACCAGCTAGTGGGGACAAAGGTACAAAATATTTACCAGCATGTTAGGTTCTCCTGAAATCAGTTTTCTGGATAAATACATGCAGCATCGCTAAAAGTTTTTCACTATGTGTTATACATAGCTTGGAAATACCTTCAATATTTTGGTCTGTAATTTCATGCCTTAAATAGTATTTTTCTTTATTCCTTTAATAGTGCCAAACTCTTTCTTTAAAAAATGTATATCTTTTTAATAGACATGACTCTCATTGTGAATTTTCAACACCATGGGCCTGAACTTGGTTATGAAAAATAGCTAACATCTGCAACTTCAGCTGGTTATATTAGGGGGAGAGGGGTTACCATAATTTCATTATACCTTGTATTAACAATAAACCTTCTCACAGAGAAGAAAATATTTTAAATACCTTAAACCATATTTACAACAATAAAATTCACATTTCATGCTTTAGTGAGACACTTAAGTCATCCACAAGATACTCCTCATAGTTTATTGGAATGGAGACTTTCTGTACCTGGCCTCGTACTGTGTGCCAGATATAAAGCTCTTGATGTTAATGAAACAGCAGAACTTGTGCCATCCTCCTATCAAGGAGAAAAACTGAGGGTCGATCTCCCCACTATCAAGTTGTGACCGAAATCCTGTGTCACGGTGAGATGGCAACTGATGTGCTTCAGACCTTGAGCCCCATAGGAATCAAATAGATTGTCTGAAAAGCGCCAAAGACCCAGGATGTTCTCTAATGTGCGTTGCAGGATGAAAAGAGCCCTTCTGAGTACGGAGAAACACTTCATTTATGTGTCTACTGCACAGGATGTTAGAAGCTTCCAGAAATAGTGCTGTATTTCTTTCCTTAGCAACTATATACATTTTTCTGTTAAGTTCAGTGTTTCATTGGGAAAGGGGACTTGCAGGGTGCTCCCCTTTGGGGCAGGCCCAGCCTTGCAACTCCCAGCAACCTCATCCACTAGCAAGACACTCTCTGAGTCCTGCCCTTGGGAGGAGTCTGAGGTCTCTGATACCCGCAGAGTCCTGAGCGACGTGCAATCTGTCTGGGTCAGGCCCACGCCAGGCACACCCGGAAGCAAATTCCTGCCTCCAAGGCCATTTTCACTGAGGTCCGGCATGTAGAGGAGGGTCTGAGACGTGCTGCTGACCTCCTTCAGCTCCCGTGAGAGGAAGGAGCGCGAGTGGCCAGACATGGCCGAGGATGTCCTGCTGTCCGCGCAGCGCTGTCCCGAACGCTCTCCGCGTGACCCGCCGATGCGGCAGAAGAGACATTTGATTTTCTCGATCGCTTTACTGAGGACTGTCTTCTGCAGGAGGATATATATCCACGGGTCCAGGATGGGGTTCACAGAAGCAATTCGGATGGCCTGCAGATCCGGGTTTTTGCTGATGACGCGCTCCAAATTTGGCTGATACAACTGGTTGACGAACACCCGCACCTAAGGAAATGAGATGCCCACACTGAGTGCCTGTCGTTAATCATGTAGGGGGCATTACAGGCAGAGTCTAATAGTACCTAACGGCCGTTAGACAGCTGCCCTCTTTTTTGCTAATAAGTGCTGAGAAAGAGCAGCATCCAGAATAAGCCTCAAAGAAACCAATTAACATTTATGTTTCAGGTTGGTGCAACTTGAATATATTTATATCTATATCTTCCCTAAATCTAAGATGGTATAAAAAAATGCAGTGTGTGTACAGGTAACATATGCGTGAAGTTCCCTGGAAAAGAATTTTATTAACTTCATTTCTGTGAGTGCTTTAAAGTTTTTGTAATTCTAATGAAGTATCTTTTTTCCCCCTCAATAGGCACTCATTTCTCTTGTGCCAGTTGGCTTTGTATATACTTAAATGTAACTTATTTTAGAAGTCAAAATTATCTAATAATCTAATCATAGAAAAGCCCAGAAATCTCTTTATTTTAGAGTCTAGAAAGAATAGCTTGGAAACTTTTAAACCAATATCTGAATCTCCTATCATCCAGAGAATAGTGTTTTTTTTTCCCTATATATGAGTCTGTTCCCCAGTTATAAACCACCTAGTGTTTTGAATTCTTCCTTCAAAAACCCTTTCCTTAAGCTAGCTATAATAAGAATAAAAAAAAAACCTTTCCTGTTTTTTCTAACTGCATTCTTCACTTGGATTATGGCTTCAGCCACAAAATTAGCTCTCCCACCTCCAATCCCTGTGCTTTTCAATCTATCCTCCAAGCTGCCACCAGATTATTTCTAAAATGCAGATCTGGCAGTTCCCTTCGTGGCTCAATGGTTAACGTACCTGACTAGGATCCATGAGGATGTGGGTTCGATCCCTGGCCTCGCTCAGTGGGTTAAGGATCTGGCATTGCCATGAGCAGGCAAGGCTCGGATCCCATGTTGCTGTGGCCGGGGCATAGGCCAGTGGCCACAGCCGGTGGCTATAGCTCCGATTCGACGCCTAGCCTGGGAACTTCCATATGCTGCAGGTGCGACCCTAAAAAACAAAAAAAAAGAAAAAAATTTAATACTAATAGAAAAAATGAAATGCAGATCTGATCACGCTATACAGCTGCTAAACCTTCAATGGCTCACTGCTGCTTGGGAATTATAGTTTTTGCTCAACAACTGCCACTCAGTGAATCCATCCTTCCTTTATACCTATAGGGCATTTCACTCTTAAAGGATGATGATGATGATGATATATGGGTCTTCTAATTCCACCAGGATCTCTTATATAAAAATCTCACTGTAATTCATATAAAAATTGTGGTTTTAAGATAATATTCACCTGCCTTTAGTAGTTATTTGATAATTATTACTTGTCTTTAGTAATCTTTTTAGGTTAGAGAGAAGAGGTGAGTCTCACAGCCAAGGAGGTTGCTTTAAAAATGATGAAAAGTTCCCGTCGTGGCGCAGTGGTTAACGAATCCGACTAGGAACCATGAGGTTGCGGGTTCGATCCCTGCCATTGCTCAGTGGGTTAACGATCCGGCGTTGCTGTGAGCTGTAGTGTAGGATGCAGACGCGGCTCGGATCCTGCATTGCTGTGGCTGCGGCGCAGGCCAGTGGCCACAGCTCCGATTAGACCCCTAGCCTGGGAACCTCCACATGCCGCGGGTGCGGCCATAAACCCGCGGCCATAAAATGACAAAAAGGCAAAAAAATAAAAATAAAAATAAAAATGATGAAAAGGAGAAAGAACTCAGAATATCTGGAGCCATTTAACTGGGGGAAAATATCTCTAATAAGAGTTGACATTGCCACTTTACCACACATTATACTAATTAATATTCATGATGTATGAATCACCAAGAAAGAGTAGGGATATTTTAGAAAGATTTATAACAAACTGGATAAGAAGAAGTCTAAAATGTTTAAATTTCATTAATCTGCAAAACTTCTATGAATCATTTCTAGGTGATACTAGGTCAGTGAGGTGTAACTGTATTTCTGTTTCTTCCTACACTGGAATTTAGACCTTAACCAACTACAGGTCTATAATCCTTTATCAAGAAGTTGTTGTTGTTGTGTTATTTATTTGTTTTATTTTGTTTTGTTTTTGGCTGCAAAATCTGAACTTACTAGACCATGAGGCTATTTCTAATTTTATTTATTCCACTTAGTGTGACTACTCCTGTATTTTGTTTCAGTTCTGATGGGGCTATTATATATTATATAGTATATTACTAAATTACCTTTCTTTCTTTTTTTAAATTATAGTTGATTTACAATGTTGTGCCAATTTCTACTTAACAGCAAAATGACTCAGTCATACATATATATGAATGTATATATGTATGTGTATATGTGTGTGTATGTGTGCATATATACTTTTTCTCATATTGTCTTCCATCATGTTCTATCATAATAAATTAATTTTCTAAAAGCCAAGATGTTTTGAATTTAAAACAATCTGGTCCTAAATGTTTTGGATAAGGAATTACAGTCCTGTAAATCTCATAGAATAAAATGGTTGAATGGCTTTAAGATGAAATTATTACTTTGATCTCTGGAAGACAGTTAAATAAAAACTGAACTAGAGTGAACAGCAGTATATGAAGACTATTCTTGTAATACTTTTGGAAACCATTCTTGGATAAATCAAGACAAAGCATGACTTGTTTTCCGTCTTTAAAAAAGCATCTTGGTTTCTTCCCACCATAATCTTTATTGAAAATCTCAGGTGTACCTGGGCACTGAGAGATCCCCTCAGGTCTGTTGACCTTTTTCTCAGATGAAGTGTTACTGAGACTTGGTTGTTCTGTTTAAGAATTATTTCCTGACAATGTAATTATTCGTAAAAAGTATGAGGTCTAGAAAAAAAGAAAAACAAAAACAACAACAAAAAAAGTATGAGGTCTATATTTTACTCACATCACTTCGTATGTTCCTAAGGACAAAAGAATTGATGGATTGAAATCCCTTAGTATGAAGTCTAGAAAAAAAACCTACAGCAGGATTTGTATGATTTTGAGGCTTCCACCCGCTAGGTGGCAGTATTGCTCCACTTGGGAGTTCTTGGTCCCACAGGCCTCCCAAAGAGGCATTTTGCCTAGCCATCTCCAAGACTTTCAGAACAGAATAAGACTAGGAACCTCTAGTCTAACCTCTGAATTTCTCAAATTTGTTTTGTTGTTTTGCTTTTCTGGTTTTTTGTTTGTTTGTTTGTTTTTAGGGCCAAGCCTGTGGCATATGGAGGTTCCCAGACTAGGGGTCAAATCGGCTGGCCTACACCACAGTCACAGCAACACTGGAGCCTTAACCCACTTAGCGAGGCCAGGGATGGAACCCCGCAACCTCATAGTTCCTAGTCGGATTCGTTTTCGCTAAGCCGCGACAGGAACTCTCTGAATTTCTCAAATTTTTAACATTGAAATGTATTGTTGCTAGTTGCTTCTCCCACCACTTCCTCAAAGGAAACATGTTACCACTGAAAGGAGGAAAATTTTTGAACAGCTGAAATGGATATAGAAGAAATGAAATTTGTAGCTATAAGAGAATGTATTAGGAGTTACCATTTAATGTTTAAGTTTCTATGACTTTTAAGAAAAGTCAGTATTGTGGAAAAATTAATGGACTTCATAATCAAAGGTGATAGCAAGGAAAAAAATCATCTTTGTGGCTCATTTCATGCACAACAGTAATTAATTTTGACAAAGAAAGCCTTATTTGGGGGTTCCATGAGAGGGGGGAGCTTACCATTAATATAAGTTACTGAACCTGGTCATTAATGTCTTTTCAGGAAAGGGGAGCTCACAGGGTAGCAATGAAGATGAGTATGAAAAGCAACATTCCAAATCCAGGTAAAAACTTTCTACAAAGAATGGTTAATCATTCTAGCTGGTCAAATCATTTGAAAAAAGATCAAGATGAATATATGAGTTTTCCTTTGCAGCATGTTCTCAAAGGAGATTGACTTGAAGTAGAGAAAAAGGAGACAAACATAAACAAAGCTCCATGCACTCTGTACGTTTGGGGGAAAAAATAAGCAATCTTTACCTCACTTTAAAGACTACTTGATTTGATCTCCCCAAAAGGGGAAACCCCAGATTAAGATGGGACAATCCACAGCAATACTTCAGTGTCATGTGGTAAGATGAAAGCACTTTTCTGGAATTCTTGTCCAACAGGCTCTGTATGTTACACAAATAAACATGCTCAGGCAGTTTTCAGTGTTGGAAGAGTGTGCTGCTGATAAAACCGAACCTCTGAGGTAGAGGTGGGTGGGGGAACACTTTTAAAGAATTCACTGAATACAAACAACTTACATAGTCTCTTGCAATTTTAAAAGTTAGTCCATTTTTTAGCAGCTGTGGATTTGCATAGATGGCTTGTCATTAACATTGGCAAACATAACACTACTCTAAACTTTTTGAGGATGATTAGAGACTAGGATTCAGGAGTACGGGAACCTGGGAGTTCCCGTCGTGGCTCAGTGGTTAACGAATCCGACTAGGAACCATGAGGTTGCGGGTTTGATCCCTGGCCTTGCTCAGTGGGTTAAGGATCCAGTGTTGCTGTGAGCTGTGGTGTAGGTTGCAGATGTGGCTTGGATCCTGTGTTGCTGTGGCTGTGGCAAAGGCCGGTGGCTACAGCTTCTGTTAGACCCCCACCCTGGGAACCTCCATATGCCGCAGGTGCGGCCCTAGAGAAGGCAAAAGAAAAAAAAAAGGAAAAAAAAAAGGAACCAGGAGTATTGGAACCTAACTTGGAGAAAATATGATAAATTCGAAAGAAAATGTGATGACAGGAAAGCTTATATAAGGGTGGGTCTCTGCTGTAAAGGTAAATGCCCACGGTCTGTTCAAAGCCTGGCTCAGCTCCTTATAATTTATGTTCAAATTATGAAAGCGCTTAGTACAAGTACAGCGGAACCCTGGCCACTGTGGAATATGCCGATGATTTAAAAACCACTGCTTAGAGGTAGCTTTGGAGTATAGTTAATGACACGGTATCAAAAGCATGTACTTCCTGTTTAAGAATTAACCTGTTGGCAGGGAGTGTCTAATTGAAAAGAATGGTGAGATTTTGATTAGACTGATTTAGTAATTGACTGTTGAAGTAGAAATGCTTTCCACTAAGTGACAGGAACCTGTAGCTAGATTTGTGTGTGTGTTCCTCGTTGTGTTCCAAGTACATAAAAGATGAAAGGAATGATCTGCATGTGCTCAGTTATCTAACTGCCCTGTGAAGAGTCCAAAATTGACACAGCTGTTACTAGAAATTCTTACCACTTTTTTTTAAGTGACAAAAAAAAATTTCTAAGGAAAGTGGAAAGAGTTCTTGGCTGGGTGGTGGTGTAAGAAAGAGTGAGCTTTTCCTTCCCTCTGGATCACAAACTGGCCATTTAACTGCAGGGCAAACTACTTAATCTCTATAGGTCAGTTTGTATATCGAAAATTTATTTCTGAACTGTTTGGTTTTTTTAAAGCCTTAACTGTCAACATTCTAATAGGAGCTTTTAAGAATCACTTTAGCTCTGGGGGAAAATACCTTGTTAGCAGATGTTCCATAAAACCAAGCCTTGACAGGTCAGCAAAGCATGGTGAAAAGAGCACTGGACTAGGACTCATGCACAGCCACCCAGGAAGTTACAGAATAACTAGAAAGTCTTCATCTGCAGTTGAGGAATCCGAGGTGCAGAAAGAGAGAAAAATATCTCCTGCCCTACTTTCTCCCTAGAGCTTTTTTTCAGACTCAGATAAGATGCAGGGAAACACCTTACTTTTATAGTTGTACGTGGTGCTCTTCAGTCTTCAAGGTACAACTACTGGGTCTGCAGTTTTATAACTAAAAAACTGCTCTCGGGTGTTTTTTTATTTGTTTTTATTTTTTTCAATTTTTAATTTTTATTTTTTGGCTTTTTGGGTCCACACCCACAGCATACAGAAGTTCCCAGGCTAGGGGTCGAATTGGAGCTGTAGCCGCAGAAGTTCCCAGGCTAAGGGTCAAATTGGAGCTGTAGCCGTCAGCCACGGCAACGAGGGATCTAAGGGATCCAGGCTGCGTCTGTGACCTACACTACAGCTCACGGCAATGCCAGATCCTTCACCCACCTAACGGGGCCAGGGATCGCATTCACGTCCTCATGGATACTAGTCAGGTTCTTCAACCGCTGAGCCACAACAAGAACTCCCAGAATTGCTATTTTTTAATTGAGCTAAATTTGTTTGAAAAAATAATCAAGTCCTTCAGGTTCTTCTGTAAGAATGCCTGGGTTTATGGTGTTCCTTCTTTACCTCTACATATGATTTTCACTCATCTGAAAGCCCATCGGTTGTTTTAAGATTCCACGTCCAATCTGCCCACAGTAAACAAAAGTGTATCTATTTACACAGTTTTCCTCTGCTCTAATAAACCTCTGCGGATCAAATGCTGTTGAAGGTTTTATATAGACAACTTGTTTATAGTAAGGAACCAAATAAACACTCCCAGGAAGCTATTTTCCTGAAGACCTAAGTTTCACCCATCCCAGACGGAATATAAATCAGATTGATCATTCCCGCCCCTGATAGAGATGACTGCTTGCTACTTCAGAGCAAGGAGAAAGAAAATAAAAGAAATAAGGAAGCAATAAATACCACCTTGCTAGCTTGTGCATGGGGGGAAAATGCCTTTTCAAATCCTACAGTGTAGCTGTTTAGCCCTGAGGCAAAAGATTGGATTATAATAGTTATTGTAACATTAGTAACTGCAAAATTAGGCACCAGACTTGATCCAGCTGAACATTTAACACCAAGACCTTAGGAGGCTGTCTCACTTGCATATTTCTAAAGAAGTTCAATCCCTTTTATCTTAAGCATAGACACTTTCATTTCTTTGGCTTCTCTTGTATTTTAAAAACCAGAGCCTGGTTACAGACAGAAGAATAGACAAAATGACAACCACCACCTCGACACTAAACCTTGTCATATACTGTTCCCAGTTGATTGTATTTACACCTTTTCTGTTCACTGTTTATGACTCACTTAAGAGAATTCTGCAACTTTGGGCACAGTTCCTATATATCCACAACTAATTTTCCAACCTTTCTCAGATTTCCATTCCAAGTTCTCTTTATGAGACGTATGTATTTTGCATAAAAAATTAAAACTCACTTTTGGTACAAAATTCCATATCAACTGCCTTTAAGAGCTGTGGTTTTTTTCTTCCCTGGTGTCCAAAAGATAAAAAAATGTGGCCACTGTGTAGCAACTGCATGTTTTCCTTATATGTTGTAAGTCAAGTTTTCTGAAATTCCATGTAAACCGTATTTGCTCTATTATTTCCAAAGCATTTAAAATGTTTGGAAGGGTCTGATTTGCCTCAGATAGGATTAGTGACCCATTTGATTTGATAAAGTTAAAAGAGATGCTTCATTAGTTTCATTGTATCTGAAGATAGATCCAAGTGCCTTAAACGTCAGAATTCAGAAACTTGCTTTTAAATTACAATATGAATATGAGAAATGTGAAACAAGAGAAAAAGTTATAAAAGTAAGCCAAGGAAGACTATAGTTATAAGTTTCCCTTTTAATTCTTTCAGTAATTGCTAAACTGTGGGTGGGTGAGTAGTACAATACCACCATTCTTATTATTAATTTACAATTAAATAGATTCTGAAATTAGAATCTAGTAGCTAAAACTAAAGGCTAAAAACTGAAGTTACTGTTACTTGTATGATTCATTGTTCACAAAGATGTGTCTATGTAATTACTTCTCAACTAAGCCATTTTCAATTTTCAGGGTAAAATTACTTAATATCTACTACATGACTTTATGTAGAATGGATAGTCTTTTTGAGTTAAAAATGTGGTTAATTTGCAAACCACAAATACAGCTTCTATAATTTCTTGCCTCTAGCTTCTCAAATAATGTTCTAGGCTTTGTGATAAATGGCCCCTGTTCTGTAGGGTCAGATCTACCATTTCACCCCTTAAGGAGCTTGAAGAAAACAACTCATCTGTGACTGTGTGGTAATCAACAGCCTCATATGCTTACCTCCAACCAAAACACATTTTAAAAGTATGTGCGAGTTGCTAAGCTTCTAGCCTTAATTCTTCAGTTCCATAAAGATGTTCTGTAAATAACAACCACTCACTTTGGCACTTACTGTTCTGTAAAACACAAGGCAGAGGCCACAGAAGGAAGTCCCAGCAGGAGCAGAGTTGTTTCTTCCAAAAGCTCACTTTACTGAGTTGCCATTACAAACAGTAAAAGATATTTATGTGGCTCAATTAACTCTATAAATTATACTGGGTCCTGGAAAGGTTTAAAGGCCCTTCTGGCCAATTATATTTACTTCTGTTTATACAAATTGGCAAGAAGCTACTGTATGCTGGCTCTCAGCCACCTCAAAGTTCCTTCCACTTACAGTCAGTTTTGTCAGAGATATAAAGTTTTTATGTTAAAGATCCTTGAATAGTATAGTAAGGGAAAGGAAGGAATATGAGCCTATTGCATTTATTTTCTCTTGCTCCGAATAAGAAAACAACCAATAAACTTTTGAGTTGGTAGTTTAGAATTTCCAGGAATGCGGTCTTTTGAGAAATGGAAAAACTCGGTACTGGTTGCCTTCAGGACAAACGCTGAAGTATTATGTGCATCTGCCTCTGGGTTTTCTGTGCATTCTGTTTTAATGATAGGCAAAGAAGAGGAGAACTAGGCAGGTTTTCAGTCTCCCTTCTTATAACATTTTAAAAGTTAATCCAAAGGCAAAATTAAAGAAGGGGGTGTCCTGAAAATAGAGTGTACCCAGACCCACACATGTACTGCTGCAAAGGCCAAAATTAGAAGTGTTCTAGAAGGGAGGCATGACGTCATAGTACAGGAGCTAAGTGTTTGGAGTCAGATGGGGCCGAGGGTCATCACAAGCTGCAAGGCTTTGGCTTGGCAATGAATAAGATGACCATCTCTAAGGCCCCATTTTTCTAGAATGGCACTGAACCTCTCACAGTGCAGAGTTCAAAATCAGTACCCCCGGTGCGTCAGCTTGTCCGTAATGGGCCCTCTGAGAAGCCTTGCTTTCCTGGCCCCAAGACAGAAAGAAGGAAGCTGAGTCTGGGCCATGCCTGCGTAAGAATTATGACCCACAAGTGCGCCCAGATGTTTTCCCAGGATACAGCATGGTAAATCGCAGGGAATTTTGCTTGACAGCAAAGTTCTGCTAGATTATTTTTAAGCAAGTCATTCCCTGTGTGAAGTGAAGAAGTTAGACTAGACGCAAAAGCATCGAGATCTCTTCTAGCTCTAAAATTCTGTATGAGCTACCAAAAACCTCGACAAATCAAAACGCCAAAAAGCACACTATTGTAAGGAGTGCACGCCAAAGAGAGCACCACCCTTGACGTTTCAGATTCTGCCCTTGGCAGCAGGGAGGACAGGGCTAAGTCACACTACAGCGGTTTCCCCTCCACGTCTGACAGAGAGTGGTGGATGTTCCAGGAAGGCTCGAGGCCAATGTCAGGTAGGGGCTGTCCCGGGAGAAAAAGGAAACCAGGCTTTCGGGGAAAGAAACTCGGCGGCGTAGGGGAAAATCACCTGTCACATCTCTTTAGTGAGGCGGCCTAAAGAGGTTGGGCCCGCGCAGAGGACCCCAGCCCCGGCCTGGGGAGAGGCGTTCAAGGTTCAGGAGCGAGAGGGAGAGATGGAGGCGGGAGGAGGAGGAGGCAGGGGAATGCGGGAGCAGGGCCGGCGGGGCTCCGGCCCCAGCCACTCACCACAAGCGGGATGGAGCAGATGAGCACCACCAGGGAGGTGGCGATGAGCAAGATGACCATCTGGATCTCGGCGCCCGCGATGCGGCGGAAGCTCCGGCGGCGGCGAAAGTCGCTGAGGCGCGGCAGCGCGGGGGAGGCGGCGGCGGCCGGGGAGCCCCGGCCAGCGGCGGGGGCCACGGCGACGGCGGCGGCTGCCGCGTGGTGCTGCTCGGTGCCCAGCGAGGTGCGGCGCATGAACTGGCGATGCATGCGAAGAAGCGCGCCGCACACCAGCACGTTGCAGAGCACGGTGGCCAGGATGAGGAAGGAGCTGAAGCCCGCGTACATGTAGGAGAAGGCGGCGTGCGCCGTCACGTTGGTGGTCCAGTCGATGAAGCACCAGGTGTATGGGTACTGCAGCCGCGAGCTGCCGAGGCCCATGTTGGGCAGCGCGCAGAAGAGCACATTAGACGCGTAGACCGCGAAGAGAGTGAGGCCCGCCAGCCGCTTGTCCACGTAGTGGCTGTAGAAGTAGGCGTGGTTGATGGCCAGGTAGCGCTCGATACTCATGGCACAGATGATGCTGAGCCCCGACAGGCCAAAGAAAAGCAGGATGAAGGTGCTGTACTCGCACAGCGCCGGGCCCCCGGGCCACTGGCCCTTCATGTACGTAGCGATGGTCACCGGGCTCACCAGCAACGTGCCCAGCAGGTCGGTGACAGCCAGCCCACACACCAATGTGTAGAAAGTCGTTTCCTTCTGCTCCTTGCGCGACTTGCACAGCACCACGATGGCTACCAGGTTGCCCACCACCCCGAAGATGAACATCACGGCCGGGATGGTCACCGTTCGAACATCACCGTTCGGTCGGTCAGAGGCCAGGGTGGATGCGTTGGCCCCAGGGGTGGCCATGGTGGTGTCTGGCGGTCCACCGCCTTGGAGTGCGAGGCTGGGTCTGGGGATGGTGGGAGAGAGGCAAAAAGGCGGTGAGTGGAAATTACCACTTGCAAGGTGCCAGACCCGCGCCCAAGAAACAATATGCTGGTGAGAGGAGCAACTCGATTCTACATTGTGCTACCGCGAAATCTCCAGATTCCGGATAAGTCCTGCCAGCAGCGCCACTCCACTGGTATTAATATTTATTAGTCGATACTGCCATTCTCTCCTCCTTCCCCCAACCCATACCACTGCCAAAATGAACAAAACCTGTCTCAAGGGAAAAGTGCCTCGTTCATTTCCCCGACAGATTCTGAGTCAATAAGAGTCTCGCGAAGACAAGTTATGGAAGTTGATTCGGTGAGCGAGCTCTTTCCTCGCAGGCTCCTCTTAAGGAGCGCCCACCCACCGCTCTCTGCTCAGTGCCCCCAACCTACCTCACCTGTAGTGGCCGCGGAGATGGCAGCTGAGCAAGCCCCAAGGGCCAAGCCTCAGATGTCCTGGATACGCCTTCAACCTGCCCTCAGCGGTGCCCCGCTCAATGTGAAGCTTGCCAAGCCTTTGCCTTCTCAGAGCCTGCTCTCGGTGGCTGCCAAATTTCCGGAACTGGTGGACCAGTGGACAGCTTTCAAAAACTTGGAGAACCAGAGGCAGCGGGATGGGTCACCGAAGCCTGATCTTGAATTGTTTCCTTCTCTCTCTATCTCTCTCGTTTCTTCAAAGATGATCCAAGCTTTGCGGAGCGCTCAGGTCTCGTCCGCGGTCGGACAGCGCTCAGGTGTGCGGCCTCGCGCGCAGGTGGCACCGAGCCTCCTGTCCCCGATTCAGGCCGCCTCCTTCCCAGCCCAGGGAATTGCAGGCGGCTACCGGGGCTGGCGGCTGCAGCTGAGGCCGCTTCTGGCGCCCTGGGGGCTGTTTGGGGTCCACTCGGCCTGAGGCTCTGTCCTGGGGCCGTTCATCTTCCTCCTCGGCTGCCGGGTTTCCAGATCCGCTCTAGCCTTTCCAGCCTCTGTACAAACTTTTCTCCAGCTTCAAGTTTCCCTGGCGGAGGCGGAGCCCCACAGTGTGCGGCCCGGGCGCCCATTGGCCGGACGGGAAGGGGGCGGGGCGGGAGCGCCTTCCTCTGGGCTGAGAGGAACAGCTGCGGGCCGGAGGGCGGGGCCCTGGGCCGCACCGGTCCCACTGTGCCTTGGGGGCTTTCCGGCCCTGCCAGGGGCCGAGGTGGCGGAACGCTGGAACCTTTGCTTCAGGTGGATGGTGCTGAGAGGCCGCGGTCCGCGGGGACCTTGGGGAAGCCTCGGTGGTCTCTTTTGCACACTTTTAGCTACTTTGAACTGGACATCCAGAGCCAGCTCGGAAACCAGCTTCTCTTCTTCCTCACTGCCTCCCGCTCCGAGTGGGCTTTTTCTCGCAGCTTCTACAGGGGTCTCCTCATCTAGGTGCTGGGATGGGAGGTCAGCATCTTAGGACTCTACCTTGGAGCCGCCGAGGTGTGTGTGTACGCGCGCGCGCGCGGCCCCGGGAGGAGAAAGAGGATGGAACAGTGGGGGGGTGTGTTTGTGTGTGTGTGTGTGTGTGTGTGCGCGCGCGCGCGCGTGGCCCCGGGTCAGAAGTAGCGTGCGCAACGGCCCGCGGTGGGTGGATGGGCGGGTGGGCACCAGGCTTGGGCGGGAAAACAACGAGGAATCCAGCCTCGCGCCGTGAAAGGAGTTAGTAGGCAATGCCCAGGCTGTGGGCTGTACTTGGTAAGCAGAAAAGCGGACTGCAGGCTCTCCGGGCGCAGGTGGCAGAGCCCTGCGGCCGCGGAGAGGTGGCGCGCGGTCCCCCGGGGCAGGGTTAGTGAGGGTGGGAGGGCTGCCTGTCGAACCGCAGAGGCCTTTCTCCTCCTCCCAGAAACTTCTCCGCTCAGTGAGAACAGTTAGACTGGGCTTTGTGCCTTGGCCCTGTCATATTCGCGTTAGACACCTCCACGAATCCTTGCAAAGGTCGATGCAGAGTGAGACTGGGATTTCAAAGTCATTCCAGTGAAGGAATTCTCCAGGTGTACCTCCCTGGTTAGCTCTTGGAAAAGCCTATTTGCTCTACCTTTGTTTTTTTCCCTTTGAATTATGATTTAACTTCTTTTGCGGTGACAACAATTTCCCCATCTACTCATTCTTCACTTCTTTCTATTCTATTTCTTTTCTTTTTTCTTTTTTTTGTCTTTTTGTCTTATCGAGGGCCTCACCTGCAGCATATGGAGGGTCCTAGGCTAGGGGTCTAACAGAAGCTGTAGCTGCCGGCCTTCACCACAGCCACAGCAACACGGGATCCGAGCCGCGTCTGCAACCTACACCACAGCTCATGGCAACGCCGGATCCTTAACCCACTGAGCAAGGCCAGGGATTGAACCCGCAACCTCATGGTTCCTGGTCGGATTCGTTAACCACTGAACCACGACGGGAACTCCTCTATTCTATTTCTTAAAGTTAGAACAGAAAACTAAAAAAGAGAAAAGAGGATTGTAAAACTTTATCGCATAATTATATCACCATTTTTTTTTAATCCACAAAATGGGATTGTGTGAGCCTTCTCAATTTCAGATCCTAGGAAAACATGCATGTTTTCCAGTGGTTGTATACATTCATTTCAATGTATTGCATCTCCTCACAGGGTAGGTAAATATGATTCTTGAGTGATTATATGATAAAGCAGGCACTCATGCCTTAAATATTATTTCATAAATGAACAAACCTAAGAATTATTCTGGTTCTCCAGTTATTCTTAAGTGACACAATAACAAATGAATAATAGAAACAAAGCATTCCAGATTTCAACAAATTACAGGATGTTAAATATCGAGGATCACATTTACACATTTTGTGTAAGGCACCATGTGGATATATTGATATCACGTCATTCTGTTGTTTGTATTGTTTTCTCATAAATATCAGGAATTCAGAAAGAAAAACACACATTTGTTAGCCAATATAAAAAGAACTGATGGTGACTGGTCCGTTTCTCAGTCTTCTCACAATCACCGCTATAACCACCCCTCTTGTCTGTACTTCTGATGTGTAATAACCTCTAGGATTGTGTCAGCATTTAAAACAAATCAACGCTAGAAAAAGGAAACTGCACATTCTACCCGCAGTCTCTCCTGACCACATTTCGTCACCCTGTCAGGTGGTTGTCAGTAAAGATATGAAGGGGAGGTGGGAAGTTCCACTTATAATCACCTTCTGCTAAAAAAAATTTCCAGTTTTCTTTCCACTTGAAGCTCCAAATTGGAAAGCTATTAGGACAGGGACTTGCTAACTTTTCACAATGAAGGTGTATTAAAATATAAAAATGGAGGCACAGTGTTGAGAGAATTAGTTTTACAGGTTTTAGCATGTGGTTGATAAACTGGGCTTGTTATCAATAGAGCTGTTTTTCTTACATTCTTTACATTTTCTTCCCATCGTAGCTTCAGGAAAATGAAAATAAGAATCCAGGCGTAAGACTAAAAAAATGTAATGAGGTTTACCTGTACCCTCTTTTGGTGTATGATTCTTAAAACTTAAGTTTAGCCTTCAGAAGTAGAAATTGAAATTTTGGGAAACAGATTATGTTTTTTTTTTTTCTAATTTGAAAAACCAGGACAGGATGTTTCGGTTTCCCTCACACTCTGCCAGGAATCTACATTGCAAAAGGAAGTGAAGAATCTCCACGATTATATAGATAATTCTTGTCACTGTTTTTATATTTAAATGAAAAGTTTTTTACTCCAAGCATTGTTTTCTATCCTCCCTTGCAGTTTCTGCCTCAATCCATACTTCTCTGCACTGGAAGACCCTGGTTCAATTCTTTAGTCATTAAATCCTCTCTGAAGATTTGCAGTAATCTAAGAGCTGTCTGATTCATCAGTCTGATTGCTCTCTGCTAGCTAATTATGGGACTACTCTTTTAAGTAAACACCATAAAGTGGGCATTTGTTTAAAAGCACAGTCCAGAATATAAAAAAGAGTGTACTTGTATGTTTACCTGAGTCATTTTGCTGTACAGCAGAAATTGGTACATTGTAAATCAACTGTAATTTAATAAAAAATAAATGAAAGCACAGTCTGCTTGAAGGCTGCTAAACACATTCCCTTTGACTAGGTTGAATCTTCTTTGGGTCAAGGGAATGGGTAAAAAAAGGGACTAATTCCTGGAGGAAGGCAGCAGAATGAATCAGATCTGGCCTGGAACTCTTAATAAGCCAAAGCTGACCAGATATTACAGTGTTCCTATAACACTAACATTCAAGCAGCAAAGCCTGTTCAAACTGTGTTTGCTCCCTGTCATTCAGGACAGGCCATGTGGATACTCAAAACAGTGAAAAAAGGCATCTGTCTGGTACAAATAACACTGTGTTCTTAGACACATCTGCCTTCCACACGCTCGCCCAGTTGGTTCAGTGGATTGCAAGCATGGCGTTAACCTGTGCTTGAGCATGAAAAGAGGTCCATGATTGTGGTTGTGGCCCTGAGGACTGTCCTCCCATTTTAGTGGTGCATTTCAAATGTGTGGTCTCCTAATTATTTTCAGTTTCTAAGCATAGATTTTCTGATGAGTCTAGTGCCTGGAGTTGTCACACATGAGAGTCAGTACTGGGACTAACTCCCCAATGTTTTCATGTGGGGATAAATAACTGCCTTGGAGGCTGGTCTCCACCAAGTGACTGCTTCAGGCTGCCTTCTTCTCCGATAGTTACACTCCTCAAAGGGATTGCTTTCTACCCTTTTATTCCTTCCCTCTTTTTTTCCCCAACAGATGTTTCCACTGTAGTCCCGTTGTGGAAGGGGCTAGTGGACAAAGAAAGGAGATGGTTTGCTTAGTGTTGCTCATTTTTTTTGTTGTTGTTGTTGTTGTTGTTTTAGGGATTCACCCGCGGCATATGGAGGTTCCCAGGCTAGGGGTCTAATTGGAGCTGCAGCTGCCGGCCTACGCCACAGCCACAGCAACGTGGGATCCGAGCCGCGTCTGCAACCTACACCACAGCTCACGGCAACACCGGATCCTTAACCAACTGAGCGAGGCCAGGGATCGAACCCGCAACCTCATGGTTCCTAGTCGGATTCGTTTCCGCTGAGCCACGACGGGAACTCCAGTGTTGCTCATTTTTTGAAGATACAGGTGGAAAGATTGTCTTACTAGTTCAGGCCTCTCTTTACAGGAAGATGGACATTCTGATTATGTTTCAGTTTCACCTTATACCCCCCAAATTGCTGTATATTTTAGCAGTTCAGAAAATACACAGAGACTCCCTGGTTTAATCATTAACACCAGCATCATCTGTAGCTCGTTGACGGCTTTTCATAGCACTTTCACATTTGCGTTCACATGTGCTCTCATGAGCAACCCCCCGAGGATGTTAGGTGGGTGTGATAAAAACTGCCACATTTCACCAAATCCTGTTTCCATTTCCTCTTGAAGACATAGCTGCAGGTTATTTCCCAGACATCCGGTGGTTAGGTGAAGCCCGTGTGACTGAATTCCAACCAATGGAAAACAGGAGGAAGTCATGTGTGTCGCTTCCCAGACTGGTTCCTAAAGGACCCTCATCCTCTGTTCTCTGTCTTCCTGCAAGATACAAGGCCCTGGTATATAGAAGAGGCCCTAGATAGAAGGTGACTGGGTCCCTGAATGCTTGCATGGAGTGGGGACCTCATTTCAATCTCAGTGACCTTCATTGGACAATGAAGGGAAAAAGAAATAATCCACTGAGATTTGAGGGGCTGTTTGTTTGGGAAGTTAGCCTCTGCTAATAAAATATGGTTGGAATGACCTGTCTTCAGTAATGAGAATGTGGACATTGAAAAGTTTTGTGACTTGCTCAGAGGCACAAAAAGTAGCAAGGCCAGCTGAACTTTATCCAGCACTTGGTCTGTGTGAGGCACTGTGTTGAATGATTTGTGAATATGTCATCTAATCCTCACAACACACTGATGAGGAAGGTACTGTATAGTAGTAGGAGGCCCAGTTTATAGATGAGCAAACTGAAATTTGGTTAAGGAACATAGAGGAGGACACTGTCATTTCTTAAAAGACTACACAGCATCTGGGGAGGGTGATGCTAAGGGTCCGGCAGTATAAGTGGCTGTTGGTTGAAGCATCCTGACCATCTTGATTAGGGGGGACCTTGGCTGAATTTGTTGCTGTCAGTCTTCCTGTTCATTCTCTGTGTGACCGATTGCCTTTCCAATAAATGATTTTCCTGTTTAAATTGACCATATTCAGTTTCCGCTGCCTGTGAACAATAACCCCACCTAACACAGAGAGGCTGAGTTAATTGCAGATCATAGTATTGATAAGTGGCTGAGCAAAGAATTTAATCTGGATCTGTCTGATCCCCAAACATCTATCCCTAATCTCTGTGTTTCTTAGCCCAATTTGGAACTCTAGCCATATGACTCTTAGTCTTCTTATTTTCTCTTTCAATATCATTGGCTTTGGGGTAAAGAAAGTCTGAGTTCAAGGTCATAGTAAGTTAAGTTGCCTAAGCCTTTGGTGAAAAGGATTTTTACTAAGTTGGTTCCTTTGAAGTTTAATATAATAATCTATAAAAACAAAATGTCTGGCATGTAGTGAAAATGATAAATATTAGCCTATTGTTATACAGTAGTTATTATTATATGCAGTTATGTTCTCAAATTTTATTTCTAATATGTGCTTAGCTGTTGAGCATATTTAGAGGGCATCATAATGAGTTAAGTATTTTTAAAAAATTTTTAATTAGAGTATAGTTAATTTACAATGTTTTGCCAATTTCTGCTGTACAGCAAAGTGACCCAGTTATCTCTCTCTCTCTCTCTCTCTCTCTCTCTCTCTCTCTCACACACACACACACACACACACACGTATTCCATTTCTTATGTTATCTTCCATCATGGTCTATCCCAAAAGACTGGATATAGTTCCCTGTGCTATGCAGTGTATTACTTTGATAGAAGTTATTTTTGCCTGGGTCTCATCCAAAATATCCAAAGACTGGTAGTGTATATAATCACAAAAAGAGAATTAAGGTATTGATTCAGGTAATTTAGGTAGTCCTCTTCTCCTCCCTTATTGAAAAGGAAAGAATTACTTTCAATGAGATGATTTCTGTTCCCTACTTATATTGCTTAACTTTGTTAGATAATTTCTCAAGAGTACATCTAATATTGACTGTGTAGTCACAGTTTAGCTATTAAGGTGATATTAGCGAATCTTACCCAGACACAGAATTTAGCTGGCTTTCTTCCAGAATAAGCTTCCAATTTTTTATTTTGAGATGTTTATAAGAAGAACTAAAGCATATTTATTTGGGGAAAATGAATGCCAGTCTGCCTGGAAGCAGGGAGTCAATGTGAGGGCCTTGCAGAGGGGAGGAGGACCTGGAGGGGGACATTTCTGGTCAAAAATTGAAAGAAAAAGAACAAGTGTCTTTGTGAGCAAAGATCTGTGGAGGAAAGCAGCTGTTCTTCGAGAGGGATAAGGACTCAGCTTAGCCTACCATGCTATCTATAGATATGGAGTCCCTTGACGTGCACCAGCGTATCCAGGGCACCACTGAGACCCTGCCCTGCAAAAACTGTGCCCTAGCACAATGCTTGGCACACTCAGGGTAGCATGAATGTTCAAGAACTTACCCTCTTTGGCTCTGTAATCCATACACATTCCACTTTTGCATCTAGTCTCACAGCAGTCTCTTCACTTTCAATACCTATATGCATGTAGATACATCTCCAACCTATAGAGGCGTAGACACAAGTTGCTGCCCACATCCCACCAAAAAACACACCCTTGCATGCATTCACAAGCATACATCTCTGTAGTCAGCTCAGAACATGGAGAAACATGATGTTGTCATTCTCCCATGAGCAGGGTACCTTTGTCTGCTGTACTCATTATGCTCGAACTGACCATCCACAGACATTTGTTCCCTTCAATGTGCCATGCATTCATTCATTCATCCATTCAATAAGTACATATGTATAAGGCTAGTTTAGCCTTATACGTGTGTATATGTATTCTTTGAACAAAATAAACTGTTCCTGTCCTAATGCAATGGGGGGAAAGCTTACTATCCAGAAAGAGAAACAGATTACTCAAATATCCACATACACTTCAACATTTGCAAGCTGGGATCAATGCTATGAGACAAGGAAAGGCTGCCTTCATTTAGACTTGAGAGCAGGAATGACCTTTTGGAAGAGATAGCATCTTCCTTTTTTGATTTTATTTATTTATTTTTGCTTTTTTAGGGCCACACCTGTGGCATATGGAAGTTCCCAGGCTAGGGGTCGAATAGGAGCTGCAACTGCCAGCCTTCTCACAGCCACAGCAATACTAGATCCAAGCTGCATCTGCAGCCTACACTACAGGTCGCAGCAACACTGGATACTTAACCCACTGAGCAAGGCCAGGGACCGAACCTGCAGCCTCATGGATACTAGGTGAGTTCGTTACCACTGAGCCACAATGGGAACTCCCTTTTTTATTTTTTATTTTATTTTTATTAAGGCATAGTTGACTTACAGTGTTGTGTCACTTTCTGCTGAATGGATAGGCAATGAGGTCCTGCTGTACAGCACATTGAATGATATCCACTCTCTTAGGAAAGAACATGATGGAAGATGATATGAGGAAAAGAATATATATATATATATATATATATTATATATATGGAGGTAGTATCTTCTAACCAGGGTATTAATGGCTCTCTAGTTAGCAAAGGTTATCTTTGACTCCAAGTACAGGGAACTTTAAGCATATTCTGGTCCAGAGCACGCCATCCACTCTGTCTAATGCCTCAGAGGAGACAAGTACACATCCTGTAGGCCAGCAACTAAGCGGAGAAGGTTGCTGAGAATTCAAAGAATGGAACTTGAGGAAACCAGGAGCTGAATAAAGCCAAGTGAGATGCACCGAAGTACAGGAAATCATCACAGTTTGGGAAGAGGGACCTGTGACATAAGAGAACCTATCACTTGACTATGATGCTTAGTGAACTCCTGCAGCAGGAGTTCAAAGCTCTTTGAGGAGGTGGGGGGAGAAATGAAGCAGGATTGCTTTCTGAGGATGGTACCAACCTCACCATCTGTTGAAATTCAAGCTTCAAATTAGTCTCAGGCCTGGCCTGCTCCTTGCAGTTCTGGTTAATAGGAATCAATCACAGAGGATCCTAAAATTATAATTAAAACTTTGTTGTAGTTTAAGAAGATCTAAAGGTATGACAATCTGAGGCAGAGCAGACTTTTAATAGGCTGTTTTATAGGAAAACTTGTTTTTAAGTTTTAGTGACGCATAGTTGATTTACAAAGTTAGATAATTTCTGCTGTACGACAAAGTGATACAGTCATGCATGTACACAAATCCTTTTTTTTTTTTTCAGATTCTTTTCCCACACAGGTTATCACAGAATGTTGGAGAGAGTTCTCTGTACTATACAGCAGATCCCTACTGGCCAGTCATTTCACATACCTCAGTGTACATATGCCAATCCCAAACCCCCAGTCCATCCCTCCTACCCCCTAGCTTGTCCCCTTTGGTAACTTTAAGTTTGTTTTCAAAGTCTGTGAGTATGTTTCTGTTCTGCAAATAAGTTCATGTGTATCCTTTTTTCAGATTCCACAGATAAATGGCATCATACGATGTTTATCTTTCACTTTCTAACTTCATTTAGTGTGATACTTACAGTGCTTGATCTAACAAGAAATGAGATTTGATTGTTCAGATAAACAGCAGTTTTTTAATATGACTTTCTTTCTTTTTCTTTTTCTTTTTTTTTTTTGTCTTTTTGCCTTATTTAGGGCCGCACCTGCGGCATATGGAGTTTCCCAGGCTAGGGGTCTAACAGGAGCTGTAGCTGCCGGCCTTCGCCACAGCCACAACACGGAGTCTGAATCCGAGCTGCATCTGTAACCTACACCACAGCTCATGGCAATGCCAGATCCTTAACCCACTGAGCGATGCCAGGGGTCGAACATGCAACCTCATGTTTCCTAGTCAGATTCATTAATCGCTGAGCCATGACGGGAACTCCTAATATGACTTTCTGTTGCCAAATTGTTTTGTGTATTTTTCTATAAAAGAATAGATTATGTATTAAAAGAGCTATAAAGTTTCCTTAAGGCATTATTGCAGTGAAATCCATTCATTTAATCTAGCAGATGAACGGCAAATACTTTTTTTAACTGGAGGTTTGTGTTTCTTAATCGTCTTCACCTGTGTCGCCTCACCATTTTCCTCCCCTCTGGCAACCATTCATTTTTCTCTATATCTGTGAGTCTGTTTTTGTCTTGTTTGTTTGTTTTATTTTTTAGATTCCACATATGAGATCATACTTTGTCTTTCTCTGACATATTTCATTTAGCATAATACCGTCTAGATCCAGCCATGTTGCCCAAATGGCAAGTTTGTTTTTTACTGTTGAGTAATGTTCCATTGCATATGTATATCACATCTTTTACCTATTCATCTAATGATGGACACAGTTGAAAAAGAAGTACGTTTTGAAGATATCGAGTGTGAGGACTGAGAATCAAATATGAATTATTTTTCTCTCAGCCCTGAATTAGTGTAAAAGTGTCAGTTGCTAAGTAAAAATTTTGTGAAATTTTAGTAGCTAAAACACAGCATACAGTTCTCAGAATTGTCTTGCTCTGTTAATGATTTGTCTTCTTCATCTCTGATCGTGTTCCACCAATGCTGCAGGGATTTCAGAAGATCTGCTGATAGTCTAAATTGTTGAAAGTGTAATTCACTCTAAACTATATATATTCAGTTTAAACTTTGATAGCAGTCAGTTTTTATCTGAGTATTCTATCTGTGGATTAAAACTTTTTTTTTAATAGCAAAACAAACCATGAAAAAAGAAAAAGTATAATTTAGTTTTGTTTTCTTTTTCCTGGCTTGTATCTCATTTTACATTTTGTTTTCCAGAGAGAACATTAAAAAAAAAATACCCCCAGAAGAATAAAAATAAAATATATTTTCCTCTTGAGGAAGAGCCGATCCTTTAGATGAGGTTTTGCCTGGGCTCACACAATTTTGGAGATCCTGTTTACAGACTCCTTTATGTTCTTATACGCTACATAGTCACCTGGACTTGAAGGTGTGGTGCTAGAAATGCCCATTTTATGAGGTATTCATAAGTCCTAGATTGTCCAAGAAAGTACAAAGTTCTCTCCTTTTGGTTTACAAGACAGACCAGTCAGCTTTGAACCCCAAATCAAATCTTTTAGCCCTTGCCAAGGGCTGGCCTTAGGAAAGATTTTAAAATATATTTAAAAAAATTCAATACTTTCTATTTTTAAAATATTTTCCCTTGTTGTTTTTAAAGGGTTAATATACTCTCTTTTAATTTTGACAAGATATGTTTTTGCATTTGACTTTTTTCTTGTGCTTTTCTGAGATGAGATTTGTGCAGGGGGACTGGGTCTGCTGTTTCACAAATTTGCACATTCACTTTTAAAGATGCCTGTGATCCCTGCTGCTTTATAAGTCTATACTTATTAGAAAGTGTTCAGTTCTGTCCAGGTGATCCCTACATTGCTCTGGGGGGTTAGTGGGGACACCTTTTTTTTGTTTGTTTGTTTTTTTTTTAGCGGAGCTTCATGGAATCACTTCCCTTGCAAAGCCAGTATCAGTCCTGGCCTAATGTGTTAATTGCAGTGGCATTTTAAGTTGAGGCAAATGCTAACATTTCTTTCTTCCCTTCTACCCATAATAATGATAAAAGCTTTCCTATAATTCAAATTAAGTCTCTATTGGGATTTTTCTTTTTGTACAACTTCTCTCTGCTCTGCAGTACTGCCTCCTCCCTCCCCCCTCGCTAGAATAGCTGTCCCTGAGCCCTGAATCAGCTATCCTAGGAATCTCGATGGCCATCTATCTGAAATGATTGACAGAGCAATGCCAAGCAGAGCAGCCCCTCTTTCTTTCTTCTCCTTTCCCCTTTCTTTCCATTTCACACTCCATCAACAACCTCAGTAACTAACATTTAGTAAGCACTTACCATGGGGCTAGGCAATGAGCAAAGTGCTTTTAGTGGATTATTTTCCTTTTAATACAAATAAGGACATTGAGACAAAGAGAAGTTATATAATTTTTCCAAGATCCCAGCGTTCATATGTGTTGTGGCAGAGAATGCATGTTACTGACCACTGAATTATACATCCCTTCCTTCCCCAGTGCTGGTCAGAGGTCTGTTATTTAACACCTCACCCTATCCCTTAAACACAAAAGAATGAATACACCACATTTCTATAAACTAGAAAGGTAAAACTTCTCTGAACAATAATGGTATATTTCGTTTAGCCACATATCACCCATCTCTGTGTGCCTGGGAAGCAGGTACAAAAAGCAGGAAGTAGAAAACTGCTTCACAATATTTCGGATTGGAACCTATAGCCACTTATTTTAATTTTCTGTTTAAGGTGGAGTAGTTTACCACTTCTACAGCCACCAAGGGTATCTATAAGAGCTTCTCTGACATTTTAATTGAATGCTTCCTTATTCTTTGTCTTATTCTGTTCACAAACACCCAACCAAAATAAACTTTCCTGCTTAAGGTGAGCCTATACATGATGTAGATTAGCAAAGTAGAGGGGCTCCCATTGAGACTCAGCCGAAATGGATCTGCCTAGCGTCCCTGAGGACACAGGTTCGATCCGTGGCCTTGCTCAGTGGGTTAAGGATTTGGCATTGCTGTGAACTGCAGTGTAGGTCGCAGATGTGGCTTGGATCCCGAGTTGCTGCGGCTGTGGTATAGGCCAACCACTACAACTCTAATTTGACCCATAGCCTGGGAACCTCCATATACCACACACAGGTGCAGCTTTAAAAAAAAAAAAAAAAATTTAAAAAAGTGGAAAGTGGTGTCATTAATGTGAAAAACATTGACTGAATATAAACTATGTGCGAGGGATTATGCTAAACCTTTTGTATTTATCTTAGATAAGCCTATGGTAAACCTACAAGGGAGGTGGCATTATTGCACCTGCAGCTCTATCTGGATGTAAAGTCAGTCAGAAAATCTGCAGTCCCTTGGCACATCTCTTTTATGGGAGATGGTGTAGGAATGGGCATATCAAGAAGGATTAGCATAAACTCAGATGCAAATGGGGGTGGGTGGGAGATATGTCCACTACCCTTCTGTCTTTCTATTCTCATTACAGACGTTGCTGATCCATAGTGTCAGTCCTTCCTTCAAGGGCCGTCACCAATCTGCTAGTGATGGCACAAGTAATGGAAACATTTGCCACGCTCGATTTAGCGTATGATGTGTACAGAGTTGATTCTAAGAGACTCTCACGCATGGGGGGGTTTGTAAACTTCGAAGGTGTGTCTGCAAGGTCCTCTTTGCCTAGGCGATTTTGGAAGGGTTCTGAAGATCTTTCATCAGGATTTTTTGCTTTGGAGGGCAAACTTTGTGCCAAGAGAGTGTGAAAGGAGAGAAGTTATGATATTAAATACATAATAGAAGCAAAATCTCACTTAGGGTAGAGGGTCCCGCAAAGGGTATTCACCTATAAAAAGGTACTTTGAGGATGTCTGGAATGGAAGTTCGCTTGGGCACAACAGGTTAAGGACCTGGCATTGTAATTTCATATGAGCTTTCATGCAAAACACCTTTGTAATTCAGGGAGCTGAAGGACAGAAATTGAAGAGGCAGGAACTTCGGGTCCAACTGTGACACTACATTTTTCAACTCTTATGAACAAGCTAAATCTCCCAATACCTTGAAGAAATGATTGAAACAAAAAGATGAATTGTGATTCTTAAAACCTAACTTTATTCAGTAGACACTTTATGATGTTTAAACATACACAAAAAAGGAATATTTGGAAAATGGAATCACTTGAAATCTATGTCATAATAGTTTGTGAAAATAACAAAGCTCTTTGGGGAATGTTTCCCTAAAGGAACAAACATTTATTAATTATCTCTATTTTATCTTTTATTCTTAATGCCTGTGTATTTTAATAATTCTCATTCCTATAAGGCAGGAGACGCATTTTAAATTATATTTATACAAGTTGACTGGTTTACCACCCTTACCAAAAGAGTGAAACACTTTGTTATGAATGGCAGTGCAGTACACAATTTACTCTAGAATCCGAGAAAGGAGAAAACTCAATTTTTAATCTGTTTGTATCTGCCTTAAATGTTTCAGAGAATTGAGCTTATTCAGACTGATTCTGTTCCATTAGAATTTAATGTGGACACTCACTCGCAAGAGCGGAATCATTTTTCTGAATGTTTTCCTGACTTCCAGTATTTGGTGAGGCACCTCAGAAGACTATAACTTTCTGGTTAATAAATATCTTTGAGTCAGAGCATAAGAACATTCCATAGAATAAAAATTCACTTGATAACTTCTGTAAGGTGTAGAGGAATACTATATTGAAACTCTGGTTGTTGGGGGACATACTTATTTAGGAGTAATATACTCAAGGAGTTCCCACTGTGGTGCAGCGGAAACAAATCCCACTGTAACCATGAGGTTGCAGGTTCAATCCCTGGCCTCAATCAGTGGGTTAAGGATCCAGCGTTGCTGTGAGCTGTGGTGTAGTTTGCAGACGTGGCTTGGATCCTTCATTGCTGTGGCATAGGCCTGCAGCTGTAGCTCCGATTTGACCCCTAGCCTGCGAACCTCCATATGCTGCAAGTGTGGCCCTAAAAGGCAAAAAAAAAAAAAAGGTAACATACTCAAGACAATCTGTGAATTGGTGCCCATTTGGATGCAGGAACATCTTGTTCTTAACACATCAGCCTTCTTCCTTACTAATGGAACACTTAATTTCACTTACAGAGTATTATAGCATTTTCTTTGCCTTGAATCTTAGTTCTTAATTTTATTTGAAAATGCAATGAAAAATAGTCACACACTTTGGCTTTAGAGCATTAGTTTAGTAATTATGGGATCTTTTCCCCATGACGACAATTATAAATGCATAAAGGTGAGACACCTTTTTTAGTTTTTTATGTCAAAGCATTTGGAAGGAGAGAGGGTGGGAAAGAGAAGAAGGAAGGAAGAACCAGGAGTGGAGGGGGAAATGCCTGGGTGGTAAATCAACTACACATTTTCTCACAGTCACACCCATAGACCAGTATAATGTTATGGGCCTTTCACTCTTCAAGTTCCACCTAGAAGTAAGTCCCCAAGGCAATAAAAACAAACCTCATAAAAAGCCTGTGTGTCATCAACTACTGTCGATAATGTAGGAGATCTGGATGAGTTGTTAAAAGTGATTTATATTCATTTAGAATCCCCAGTATCACTTCATGTTTCATTATTTATTTATTTATTTTTGTCTTTTTAGGGCTGCACCCAGGGCATATAGAGGTTCCCAGGCTAGGGGTCTAATCAGAGCTACAGCTGCCGGCCTATGCCACAGCCACAGCGACTCCAGATCCAAGCTGTGTCTGCAACCTACACCACAGCTCACGGCAACACCGAATCCTCAGCCCTCGGAGTGAAGCCGGGGTTCAAACCTGAAACCTCATGGTTCCTAGTTGGATTCGTTTCCGCTGTGCCACAATGGGAACTCCCTCATGTTTCATTATAAGCAAGGTGAGCTACCTTTCTCAAAGAGGATCTTGGGGATCTTTTGAAAATGACAAGAGGAAATATGATTTTCTACCCATACTTTTCCCAACCGTGAGAACAGTCTAAATGTTTTAATAGGGCTAGAAGGTGAATATTATATACAGTATCTATTATTATCATTAATGGGTTCAAAAAGAAAAACTGTTGCCTTTTAAAAATTAATAGAGCTTAGAACATGTTTTCAATACTAATTCTGTCTAGAAGAAGGGGTTTCGTGGTCAGATAAATTTTGGAAATATTGTACTATATTTCCTCTTTAGAAAGTCTCATGACAGGAGTTCCCGTCATGGCTCAGTGGTAAATGAATCCGACTAGGAAACATGAGTTTGCGGGTTTAATCCCTGGCCTTGCTCAGTGGGTTAAAGATCCAGCGTTGCCGTGAGCTGTGGTGAAGGTTGCAGACACGGCTCAGATCCTGCGTTGCTGTGGCTGTGGTGAAGGCCAGCAGCTATAGCTCCTGTTAGACCCCTAGCCTGGGAACCTCCATATGCCGCGGGTGCGGCCCTAGATAAGACAAAAAAACAACAAAAAAAAGAAAGTCTCATAACGGGTTTTATGAGAGGCCCTGAGTTACGTAATCATTAGGAAATTTAAAACTGTTGAACTTCATTTTAGTTAACATTTTCTAGGTTTGTTTGATCATGCATTCTTCCCCCACCCCAACATCTGTGAACAAGATACGATTAGCATTCCTTGAAATGCATGTGGGAGAACTTTCCAAATATGGCAAAAAGGATGGTTTACTTTTCTGAGGAATAGTTCAGAGACTCACATTGTAATTTCAGTAGATTTTCCTGTATTAGAAAAAAAAATGTACGTCATTCATGACTGAATGGATATTGCTGCTTAGAATGAAGCTAAGTTCCTGTATGAAAAAAGGAGTAAATTCAAAGAAAATGGAAACTGAATAGAGATAATACATAGAATGGCAAAATCATGAAGCTGGTAGGTGAATGTCTGAAGGGTGGGAAATGCTGGTTTCATCTGTAAACAGCTTGTAGCACTTTGGACATGCATATTCAGACTGGTCATTAGGAATCCTGGAGAAAGGAGGTAGTGCTCTGGTTCTGGCTTAAAATAATTTTGTGACCTGGGAGGAGAAGCCATTCTGGACCTCAGCTTCTTTATCTGTAAGTAGGGAGCGCTGGAATGGAGAGTATCTACGGTGAACTCCATCCCAACAATGTTGGTGTGACCAGAGTGCCATTGCGGTGGTCTGATCTGCTAGCCCCTTTCATGCATGCTGGGACTCAGGGAAGGCTCTTTGATTTTTGCGTAGCTGGGGAAATAAAACCTGCACTGCTAGCTTAGGAAAACAGTGGCTAAATGTTGCCCTGACCACACCTCAGTGAGTGAATGTTGACCAGGCTGTCATGCTGGTGCCTTGGTTCCTGGGTGGCAGTGGAGCAGAACACTTCATTCTAGGGCTTGCCATTGTTTGAGATCTGCCTTTTTCTCAAAGTAGCTGAACCAGATTGGGGGATTTGAGCTACCTTTGTGTGAGTGAGGGACTTTGCAGTTCAATCTCCAGGGAGTTCTAAGAGACCGGCGGGAGGACTAGACTATCTGGAACTGTACAAGGCTTGTTCTTCCTTCCTTTCCTTCTCTTTCTTTCTCTCTTTCTCTCTCTTTCTTTCCTTCCTTCCTTCTTTTCAACCACCCCCAACCCCCAATTTTTTATTATTTTTGGGAACTGACATCCATTTAATGTAATATTGAGTCTTCCAATCTGGTCTTGTTTTAAATTTTTTAAAAATTACAATTTTTGTTAGATTTATCGCTAGGGTTTTGTTTGTTTTGATTTTTGTGTTTTTTTTTTTTTGTCTTTTTGCCTTTTATGTAGAGCCACACCCGCGGCATATGGAGGTTCCCAGGCTAGGGGTCTAACAGGAGCTGTAGCCGCCAGCCTATGCCACAGCCACAGCAACGCGGGATCCGAGCCGCGTCTGCGACTTACACCACAGCTCAGGGCAACGCCGGATCCTTAACCCACTGAGCAAAGGCCAGGGATCGAACCTGCAACCTCATGGTTCTTAGTTGGATTCGTTAACCACTGAGCCACGAAGGGAACTCCTTGTTTGTTTTTTTTTAATGGCTGTACTCATAGCATGATTTTTTGTTTTAATAATTCTTTATCGTTTTGTGCATGAGATTCTGTGACATGTTATATTTTCTTTTTTTATTACTCATTTCACATAATTACACTTTATTGTTCTGTCCTATGACTTGAAAGAAAATTATTTCTGTAGAAACTGTACTTTGATTCTTTGCTTAAATTTTCTATGAAGTGCATTTAGATGCTTGTGGAATTCGCTGTCTAAAAAAAATGAATAAAAGACTTCATCTCTATTTCATTTATTTCTGTTCTGATCTTTATGATTTCTCTCCTTCTACTAACTTTGGGCTTTGCCTGGTCTTCTTTCTTTAGTTGCTTTAGGTGTAAGGTTAGGTTGTTTATATGAGATTTTTATTGTTTCCTGAGGTATGTTTGTATCGCTATAAAATTCCCTCTTAGAACTGTTTTTGCTGTGTCCCATAGGTTTTGTTTTTTTCTTTTTTTTTAAACTACAGTTGTTTATGGTGTTGTGCCAACTTCTGCTGTTTCTGCTGTACAGCATAGTGACCCAGTCATACATATATATACATTCTTTTTTTCATACTATCTTCTATCTTGTTCTGTCCCAAGAGATTGGATATAGTTCCCTGCACTGTACAGTGGGACTTCATTGCTTATCCAATCCAAGTGTAATAGTTTACATCTACCACTATTACATTTTTCTAACTGATTATTGTTAGGGGAATAAAATGTATTGGCTATGTGCACAAACTCTGTCAGGCTCTGCTACTTACTAGCTGTGTAACTTCACACAGTTACTTAACCTATCTATTCCTTACCATTTTTTAAATCTTTAAAATCAGGATAATAATACTAACCTCCCTCAGGATTAAATGAATTGCTACATCAAAAGCATTTAGTAACAGTGCTTAGTACATAGCCCTCGAAAATTATTTGTTATTGTCACAGCTGGTGTCTAGGGCAGTCTCATCTCCTCTGACATCATTCCTGCACTAACTGAACACTAATCAACCAGTCAGATGACTAAAATGGCTATTATAGATATCATCATTAATGTACAAAGTCAGGTTGTTTCTCCAGGGCAAGCTGAGCCAGTACATCCCCAAGCCATAGACTGTCATAAACCATAGACATCCTGACTCCTGAAGCTATGATTAAGAAATGTCAGAAGTGTCACAAGATGATGTTTAATACCGGCCTCTTTGTTCATCCCCTTTAAAAGATTCCCAATTCAAAGACCAAGTTGGAGTGGATGTGAGGCTTATCTGCTAATTCCTTTGCTTACAACCTGAAATAAACTCTCTAGTTCCCTTCACTGCAACCTAGTGTCAATAGATTGGCTTTGCTGGGCACTGGGCAAGTAGATCTCAGTTTGGTTCAGTAAAGTTGTCAGGTGATTGTCTGGAAAGTTCTAGGTATATAATTATATCACTTGAAAAGAATATCAGTTTAAGTGCATCCTTCCCTTTTTTTCTTTCTAGATGATTTTTTTTTTTTTGTCTTTTTGCCTTTTTATCTAGAGCCCCACCTGCGGCATATGGAGGTTCCCAGGCTAGGGGTCTAACAGGTGCTGTAGCCGCCGGCCTTCGCCACAGCCACAGCAATGCGGGATTCGAGCCGCATCTGCAACCTTCACCACAGCTCACGGCAACGCCGGATCCTTAACCCACTGAGCAAGACCAGGGATCGAACCCGCAACCTCATGGTTCTTAGTCGGATTCATTAACCACTGAGCCACGAAGGGAACTCCTCTTTCTAGATGATTTATCTGTCTTTATAGTGAGGATTCCAACCTTCTTTTACATATTCTATATACCATAATATATGATTAATTTTGCATCTCATTTTTTTTATCTTTTTGCCTTTATGTAGAGCCGCACTCGCGGCATATGGAGGTTCCCAGGCTAAGGGTCTAACAGGAGCTGTAGCCACCGGCCATCGCCACAGCCACAGCAACGCGGGATCCGAGCCGCGTCCGCAACCTACACCACAGCTCATGGCAACGCTGGATCCTTAGCCCATTGAGCAAGGCCAGGGACCGAATCTGCACCCTTATGGTTCCTAGTCAGATTCGTTAACCACTGAGCCACGAGGGGAACTCCTCATTTTTTTTAAACTCACCATTATTCTTGAGCATGTTTCATGTTGATAAACTTTTAGTAAACATGATTTGTTATGGATTTTATAAAAACTTGTATGTTATAAAATATTACATACATTTGTTTATATTAGTATATAAAATATATGTATAGTTTAAATAATGATAATAATTGGACTGTGTATGCACCAAACTTAAGTATAATGTTAATAAGTTGTTAAGTGCCCCTTTTACCTTTCCCCAGTTGCATTGAGAATTTAGTATCAATTATTTGCTTGCTTTTCTTTTTATTTTTGTCACCAGTATATACTTATCACCATGTAGTTATATTATGATTAAAGTAATATTTTTCCCATTATCGTTATTTAGTTGGATTTATATTTTGGACATTGGGAATAGAGCTTTTCTCATATTGATGATTAATTCCTTGGGATAGGTTCTAGAAAGGAAATTACTAGATCAATGTGTATGACTGTTTTAAAAAGGCTTTGGACAAATATTGACTGTCAAAATACTTTTCAAAGGGCTTATGTCAGTTTATATTTCCAAAAAGCAATGTGTATGATAACGATCATTTCTTCTTTTTCTTTTTTTTCTCTTTTTATGACTGCACCTGCATCATGTGGAAGTTCCAAGGCTAGGGGTCGAATTGGAGCTGCAGCTGCCTGCCTACCCCATAGCCACAGCAACGCAGGATCTGAGCCACATCTGTGACCTGCACCACAGCTCATGGCAATGCCAGATCCTTAACCTAACTGAGCAAGGCCAGGGATTGAACCTGCATCCTCATGGATCCTAGTTGGATTCTTAACCCGCTGAGCCACAATGGGAACTTCCAAGAATGATCATTTCCGTTAAATAGCCATCAATACTAAGGGTTGTTAACTTGAAAGGGAAGAATATCATGTTAAAGTATTTTAATATAATTCCTAATTAGGTTGAATTTTTAAAAATACCAATTAAATTTTTGAAGGATACTCTGTATATAAAAATGTTCATATATCATAAATGTTTAGCTTGAAGGATTTTTGCAAAGAGAACACAGCTTTGTAACTAACACTTAGATCAAAAAACAGAACATTATCTTCAGATGAAGACAGAACCTTAACTGTCCTTGTGCTTATTTTCAGTTTGAAGACAAATATGTATGTGAAAACCTCTGAAGAAAGAAAATTGACATTGCTTTGACCAATTTAGCTTTGACACCCAACAGTAAGTTTTCAAATTATGAAGGATGGGAGGTTTTGAAACATTCATATATGTTTAACACTAATACTCTCCTCAAAGTAAAATTGGATTTACATTTCTGACCAAAAATCTTTCTTTTGAAAAGATTTCATGCCATTTGACTATCAAATCAGACAACTTTGTACATGTTTAGAGGTTTTATCAAGCCATGAAAAAGTATCCTATAGTACAGATACTTAAATTCTAGTATATATAAATCGGGTTTCCCACAGTGCTTCTTTAAGAAATGTGTTCAAAGGGCCCAGCTAAGGCTCACTGTATCAGCACTTGTGTTTTTCATGAACACCTAGGGTGATGCTAATGTGTGCAAATGGCCCTTGGACCACACAGAGAGAACTGCTGCTCTAGAGGATAAATGGGTCTAATTGAAGAAAGGCATTCTGAAGCAGTTACCTTCGAGAAAATCCTTCTGCATTGCATGACCTCAGTTTTTAAAATATGCAGTCAAGTATGTTTCCTCCATTCTTCCTTTCTAGCCTTTCCTAGTATAGATCTAGACACATGGTATTTAACATAGGGGTGGTGCAGTTTATGTAACCAGAACAGGAAACATCTATCTCAGAACACACCCCTTGATTGCAACATCCTTGGAACTGACCTGATAGAATAGGTCTAGCTTTTCAAAGAATCACCCTTAGCTTATTTACCTTGGCAATCTTATAGTCATATTATCTGTTTAATTGTGGTAGCCAGGTAGAACACTATAACTTAAAGTTTTACATGCCTATACAAATAGCAATAAAATGGGAACAAACAATGGACTCCCTCCCAAACAGCACTCTAGTCTAAGTTCATGTCTTTAGTGCTTCAGCTATGTAATTGGATCATTTTGTAAAAGACTTGGTAATTTACATATTTAGTCAAAAGAAAGGTTCAGTATTCCTCTGTTTTCTTTCTCTAGACATTGAATAACACTAGTTCATATGTTTTTGGAGAGTCATTTTAGCAAAAACAATGGTTATTAAACAGTAAAATATTACTGAGACAGTAAAATATTAGGTAATAACTCACAGATAATTTTTTATAGGAGACACATTACTGTCTCTCTCAATCCAAGCTGGTGGTATTTCTGCCAATGTGATATGTGTAGAAATCTAAGTACTTACAAGGCATAGAAATTAAGCGGTGGAAGAGATTAATTCTGCTGTGGGCAAGGAGGGACTGGGAGTCCTCCCAAACTGATGAGGTTTAAGCAGCATTTTCAAGAATGAATAGAAATCCATTAGGAAGACCACACAGAGAGGAGCAATCTGAATATGGGAAAAACCTGTGCAGTCTCAAAATATAACATAGCTACAGGGATACACACATACTTTGGTATTAATGGAACACGTGACCTATCAAGACTTTTGGGTTTTATCCTGTAACTCATTATTTCTCAGAATATGGTCTCCCAACTTCTCACATCCAGTCACCTGGGTACTTATTAAAACTGCAGTATTCTGGACCCTGCTCTAGACTTACAGCATGAAACTATCTGGAGAAGGGACTCAGACATCCCTAAATCTTAAGATTAGCTGTTCTAGGCCAGGGGTGTTGGAAGGTTTTCTGTAGGAGCGGGTACCACAGAATGATTTACATTTTAGATAAATTACTTGTAGAGCTGTGTGGAGAGTGGTGAGATGGTCAGAAAGGGAGATCAGTATGGTGGCTCTTGTACTGGTCTAGGTAAGAGATTTGGAAGGTCTACAGAGATGAAAAAAGGGAAACTGAGAGTTTTTAAAAAATGGATGAAAAGAACATGAACGCAAGAGTATAACACAGAGGGATTTATATGTATATGTGTATAGATATGTAAAATTTATAATGCATAAATATTTCAAGTTTTGTGGGAACACGGCGGAGTCAGAAAATAATACTAGTAGTCCGGAAAATGAGAGATGGAGAAGAGCGGGAGTGATATTTGAACTGGGGCTTGAAGTATTAATAGGATCTTACCAAACAAAGAAAGGAACTTAGATGAAGCAGACTATGCATAAAGCAAAGGCAAAAGAAGGACCTGACATGCTTCAGAATAACAGGAAGTTGGGTTTGATTTACATATAGTTGCTTAAGGGAAAGTGGTGGCACATGTGGCGGCAAAGAGATGGTAAGGTCACCAGAGAGTGGCTGGCTGCTCCCAGCCTATTTCCTCTCCTTCCTGTGCACAGACATTTCCTTTACAGTTAAATGAAGCTGTGTGGTAGAGTCCCCACAATTCCCATGTGGGTGGAAGTAATCTGCCCCATTCTTGGTCTAAATCTCCTACATGCTAATCTCCATCTCACTGTAGGTCTTCATGGCAACCTTAGGAGCCATTTGTTGAGCTGAACAAAGCCCAGATTCCTGAATTACCTTTTGGAGCTTAAGTGCCAAGGATAAGGAACATCCATTTTAGATTTAACATAAGAGAGAGACTCCTGTTCTGTTTGAGCCATGGCATACGTATACCATGCAAAGGAGTCTGGACATTATTTCATAGGCAAAGAGGAGTCAACAGGTATTTCAAATAGGGAATGATATGTTCTGGTTTGTTTTCAGAGAGAAATCACTTTCCATATATATTAAAGGGAAGTCTTGAGGGGTTAAATGAGAGTCTTCCACAAATGTTCAAAAACTGCCATGTAAATAGGAAGATTAGCTCTTCTGCTAGGGCTAGGATGCAGACACTGACTGCATAAGTGAAAGTTACAAGGGAAATAGATGCAACTCAACCTAAAAGGAAGAACCTTCTAAGAGAACTGCTTCTATAGGGGTTTTCTCAGTGAGTTTCCTCTTTCTGAAGAGACAGTCAGTGGGAGGCCTGGGACTTCCTGTTCAAGTTTTTGGTGCAGGACTGAAATAGAATACCTTCAAGATATTTTTCTTTTTTATTAAAATTTTAAAAATTAAAGTGTAGTTGATTTATAATGTGCCGATTTCTGCTGTATAGCAAAGGGACCCAGTCATACGTGTATATATTGTGCATTCCCTTTTTTATATTTTCTTCCATCATCATGGTCCATCCCAAGAGACTGGGTATGGTTCCTGTCCTATACCATAGGACCTCATTACTTATCCATTCTGAAGGTAATAGTTTGCATCTATTAACCCCAAACTCCTAGTCTATCCCACTCCCTGCCCTTTCCTCCTTGGCAGCCACAACTCTGTCTTCTATGTCAGAGAGTCTGTTTCTGTTTTGTAGATCGGTTCATTTGTGCCATATTTTAGATTCCACGTATAAGTGACATATGGTATTTGTCTTTTTCTGACTTACTTCACTTAGTATGATAATCTCTAATTGCATCCATGTTGCTGCAGGTGGCATTATTTCATTCTTTTTTATGGCTGAGTAGTTTTCTATTGTATATATGTACCAGACTTTTTTGTTTTTTTTTTTTTTTTTTTGCTTTTTAGGGCCGCACCTGTGGCATGTGCAGGTTCCCAGGCTAGGGGTCAAATTGGAGCTGCAGCTGCTGGCCTACACCACAGCCACAGCAACACAGGATCTGCATCCTCAACCTACACCACAGCTCAAAGCAACAATGAATCCTTTAACCCACTGAGCAAGGCCAGGGATGAAACCTGCATCCTCATGGATACTAGTTGAGTTCATTACTGCTGAACCACAACAGTAACTCCTATGTACCATATCTTTTTAATCTATACATCTGTTGATGGACATTTAGATTATTTCCATGTCTTGACTATTGTGAATAGTGCTGCCATGAACATAGGGGTACATATATCTTTTGGAACTCTAGTTTTGTACGGATATACACCCAGGAGTGGGATTTCTGGATCATATGGTAATTCTATATTTAGTTTTCTGAGGAACCTCCATAATGTTCTCCATAGCAGTTGTACCAATTTACATTCCCACCAACAGTGTAGGAAGGTTCCCTCTTCTTCATACCCTTTCCAGCATTTATTTGTAGACTTATTAATGATGGCCATTCTGACCAGTGTGAGGTAGCATCTCACTGTAGTTTTGATTTGTGTTTCTCTAATAATTGATTATGTTGTGCATGTTTTCATGTGCCTATTGGCCATCTGTATGTCTTCTTTGGAGACATGTCTATTTAGGTCTTCTGCCCTTTTTTCAATTTGGTTGTTTTTCTTTCTTTCTTTCTTTCTTTCTTTCTTTCTTTCTTTCTTTCTTTCTTTCTTTCTTTCTTTCTTTCTTAGTTTCTTTCTTTCTTTCTTTCTCTCTTTTTATGAGTTGTTTGTATATTTTGGAGATTAAGCCCTTGTTGGTTACATTGTTTGCAACTATTTTCTCCCATTCTATAAGCTGTCTTTTCAGTTTGTTCATGGCTTCCTTTGCTGTGCAGAAACTTGTAATTGATTAGGTCCTGTTTGTTTATTTTTATTTTCATTTCTTGGGAGACTGACCTAAGAAAACATTTGCATGTTGATGTCAGAGAATGTTTTGCTTATGTTCTCTTCTGGAAGTTTTATGGTATCTTTGTCTTATGTTTAAGTCTTTAAGCCATTTTGAGTTTATTTTTGTACGTAGTGTGAGGGTGAGTTCTAGTTTCATTGATTTACATGCAGCTATCCAGTTTTGCCAGCACTACTTGCTAAAGAGACTCTCTTCTTCCCATTTTATATTCTTGCCTCCTTCATTGAAGATAATTGACTGAACGTGTCTGGGTCAAGATGTTTTTCAGTTTGGGGATTCCAAGACCTGCTGATACATTGAAACTTGGGATCAGATGGCCAGCTCACCAACTGAACCAACACTTTTTCATGATGTGACTTGGGGCAAGTCACTTACCCTTTCTGGACCTTGATTTCCTCATCAGTAAAATGGGGACAATAATAAAACATACCTAACAAGGTTATGCTGGGGGTTATATAGTTAATAATGCCTGGTACATAGTGAGAACTTAATAAATGTTAGCTGTTATTGCTGTAGTCCCTTAAGGATATGTCCTCATTACCCCACATGAGGCATGTAATTAATCATATATATATATATCATTACACATTTTCACATTAATTATCTAAACATTGACTTTCAAGTCTCGTTTCATTTTGTGTGTATAGCTACAGTCACCCTTTCCATGTGTACAGTTTGAACCCGCAAACTTTAGCAGCTACAAAATTTGCATTAACTCCCCATCTGCTTACTAATGTTGCTTCTATTTCCTTAGTGTCATCTCAAGCAACTTTTTAAACAGGCTCAGCTATCACGTAATTATGAGAATGAACGCAGATGTTTCAAATATTTACAAACACACACACACACAAACACACACACATATGCAATTCTCAGGGAAAATTACCCACAAATTAACTTTATTTTTTAAAAAGACAGAACTTAATTTTCTTTTTTCTTTTTCTTTTTTGTCTTTTGTCATTTTTTAAGGCCACACCCACGGCTCATGGAAGTTCCTAGGCTAGGGGTCTAATTGGAGCTGCAGCTGCTGGCCTACAGCAGAGCCACAGCAATGCAGGATCTGAGCTGTGTCTGCGACCTGCACCACAGCTCATGGCAACACTGGATCCTTAACCCACTAAGCAAGGCCAGGGATCGAACCCATGTCCTCATGCATACTAGTTGGGTTTGTTAACCACTGAGCCACAATGGGAACTCCAGAACTTAATTTTCTTAATGACTTTGCATCTTTGTCCTGAAGCTATCTTTTATTTCATGGGAATATGGCCTACATTATTTTCCCTAATTTGTAAAATATTATCAGAGAGCTTTAGAGAAAGCAACTAGGTTATAATACACTAGTGTTTTGATTCCCAGGAATATAGCTCTTGATCATAAAAAAGTCATTAACATGATATCTATTACTCCCTGTTTTTTGTGATCTGGCTGGCCACCTTGGCTTTACGGAGAAGACTGGACTTTACCTAGCATTGCTGGGAAAGTTTATTAGCTTTGCCTTAATTAAACTGGTGCCATATAGTAAGAGCAAGTATATCATTGCCCCTTTGTTACTTTTGGCTGTCCTCCCATTTCTCTTTTGTGATAAATTACACACCCTTTGGCCTCTGATTATCCACCAGGGAAACAGGTTATTGCTTTGTGGAACAGAAGGGGAAGTATATTATCGTTTAATTTTCAACTGCAAGGGTTGGCATATAATGTCAGGAACAAATAAATCTGAATAGTTACTCATCAATGTTTAAGCAATTCTGGGCTTCTTTTATTAGGACTTTATGGAAGGCTGTCTGCAAAGGCTAACATTCTGGTGTTGATGGCAGATATCCAGTTTGTGAGGCCACAACTGGGTCTCCAGCCACAGAAGTGAAGAAGGTATCTTTTCTTCCATAGAGTGAGGCATTTGCTAGGGCAGTGCTCACAGAAGGAGGCACCCTCTAGGGTATTACAAAGTGTTTTAAAGGAGAGTCCTCCATTTAAAGCAAGGGTTTTACACTCCAAATTGTTGACAGTGAATATTTATTGGAGAAGGATTTGGTGAATGGGTAGCATGCAGGGGTAGTTTCCATTTTTAACACTGTGTATACTCATGCTTGAATTTTTTAAAATAGTTGATGAGCACGAATAAAACTAGTGGCTCTCAAATGTTTTTAATTTTAGAGAGACACTCTCACCTTATATACTGTCATTGCTGAAAAAAAAGTTGTCAGAATTTTTGCATATGTTTCAGAAATAACCCTCATACCAGGGCTATAATTTATATTTTAAAACTAAGCTTGATTGAGTAGAAAAGAGGAGAAAAAAAAATTTGACATGGAGAGGAAGGTAGAAAATGAGGTAACATGTACAAGTCAGAACTCTTGAAGCACTAACTCTAAGAGGTTGGCTTTGTGGGAGAGGAAAATAAGCCTCAACGTGGGTGTATGAATTTTCTAGAGCTGCCATAACAAAATACCGCAGACTGGGTATTTCCTCCAGTCCATAACAATGGATAAATTCTCCTACAGTTTTTTGTTATTTTTACAGATTTCAGTGAGAATGACTTGGGAATGAGGGAAAGTGACTACTAACTGCTCAAACTAATTATACTTTACTGAAGAAAAGAGATAATCAGTAATCCACTGTACAAAGGAGAAAAATTTAAACTGAAAATCAAATTGTAATGTAAACAAAGTTAGTCTACACATTTAATGTATGAAGAATATCAAGAAATTGTACATTAATGGGTGAAGGAAATTATTAAGGATGCTGGTGTTGGAGTTCTTGCTGTGGCACGGTGGGTTAAGGATTTGACTGTAGTGGCTTGGATTGCTATAGAGGTGTGAGTTGGATCCCCAGCCCAGCACAGTCGGTAAGGATCAGGTGTTGCTGCAGTTGTGGTGTAGGTTGCAGCTGAGGCTTGGATTAGATCCCTGTCCCAGGAACATGGGTGTGGCCAAAAAAAGAGAGAGAGAGAGAGAGAGAGAATGCTTGTATTTCTGATGTTTTGGGTGGTTTATTTTGAAAACTTGCTATTATGGTCAAGGGACTTATGTTACTTTTTTATTTTTTAAAGAAAAGCAGACATGAAAAGGAACTGTAATCATTAAGCTTTTTATATGGAGGTTCCCAGGCTAGGAGTCGAATCAGAGCTATAGCCACCAGCCTACACCACAGCCACAGCAACACCAGATCCAAGCTGCGTCTGCAAACTACACCACAGCTCACGGCAATGCCAGATCCTTAACCCACTGAACGAGGCCAGGAATCGTACCTGCGACCTCATGGTTCCTACTCAGGTTCGTTTCCAATGCGCCATGACAGGAACGCCTAAATACGTTAAGCTTTAAGAGAAGATGTTATTCAGTAACAAAGAAAATGTTTACCTGGTATCCAATTCAAAATCCTCTTAAATCCTAATTGAAGTATTTTAATCAAGAGTATATAATTAGCAAAATGTTTATTTGATTATACTAAGATTTGAAAAGTAATAGCACCACAATTATAATAGAAAATACAAAACTTTTCATAATTTTCTAACTGAATTATTCCAAGAGGTTTTTGTATTTTTTTAGTGGTTAGAATGCTGAAAACTCATATTATTTCTAGAAAGAATTTTTTTTTTTTTTTAGGGCTGCTTCTGTGCTTCTTTTTTAGAAGTTCCCAGCCTGGGGGTCGAATCTTGTGGCCTATGCCACAACCGCAGCAATGCAGGATCTGGGCCATATCTGTGACATACACCACAGCTCATGGCAATGCCAGATCCTTAACCCACTGAGCCACAATGGGAACTCCTAGAAGGATTTTTTTTTTTACATTTGCTGTCAGTCTTCTAATTTGATATGTGCCATGCTTTGCCTGTGTTGTTGCATTTTTTTTCTGTGTTTCTCCATCAGTAAGACAGTGAGCATCTTGAGGAGGGCCATGACTAATTCAAGGTCATTGCTCCAGAATCTGGCATACAGTAGGTAGCTAGTGACATATTTTATTTATCAAGGTCAAGTAGTATAGAAATTTTCTCATATATTTGACTCTATTTTGTAAAGCTCTGAAAGTGTAAACTGAATTATGATTAAAAATATTGTCAGATGATTGCATTGCTGAATCTTTAGCCATTGGGTCAGTTGTCCAAGTAATTGTCTCAGATCCCCAAATACTTTAACTCGATATGTTAGAAAATGGAGGTTAAAAAGTTGTTCAATTTCTCTTCTCAAATGACCTGTGTTAGGTAGAGTAGTGTTAAAAATATGAACTGCTGGTTTCATTATCCTGGCCTTGCCACTTACAAGCTGTGTGACAATAGGCAAGTTGCCTACTGTGTGCTGAGTTTCTCATTTATGCAATGGGATAATATTAACACCTACCGGTTTTTCTGAAGATTAAATGGGTTGACAGTGTAAAGCTCTTGGAGGAGTGTCTGGTGCATTCTAAGTGCTATAAAGTGTTTGGTTTTTGAGTATCTCTCTTAGTTCACTGAAATAAATATAGAAGCTTTTCTGACCCCTAACCCAACTAATTTATCTGTCTCCTGCACTTGTGTTGTTAATTAAACAAACAAGCAAAACAAAATTATTTCACTGATCAATCTATTCCACAAGTAAATTTTAACCTGGAATAATAAAATTTATGCCTCCCGGGCCAAAATCAAGAAGGTTTACCAGCACAGTAACAAGGGTATCCTTCAGAAACTGCAGCTCCCTCAGTCTTTTATAGTGAGTGTTGTGTGTTATGAATGCTCAGAAAATGAATAGATTAAAGTGAAATTCAGACAGTATTGATCATAGTTCGCTAGAAAGGAATCATGTCAGAAATTTGATTAGGGCACAGAATGAGCTCTTCTCAGGCAGGGCTTGCATGCTGTGGGTCATTTAACAGAAAAGATAGACTTGAAGGACATCAGGAGCACCCACGTGGTAATTTCTCTAGGGTCAAAAAGGCACTGTCCAGCAATTAAGAATTACATTCTCAGGAGTTCCCATCATGCTCAGCAGAAATGAATCTGACTAGCATCCATGAGAACACAGGTTCTATCCCTGACCTCACTCAGTGGGTTAAGGATCCAGTGTTGCTGTGAGCTGTGGTGAAGGTAGCTCGGATATGGCGTTGCTGTGGTTGTGGCGTAGGCCAGAGGCTACAGCTCAGATTTGACTCCTAGCCTGGGAACCTCCATATGCCCGTATCCTTCTGTGTGGCCCTGAAAAAAAAAAAGTACATTCTCACAAATAGGGCTATAGAGTCACAAGGAAGTTGTATGTGTGGGTCTTGACTTGTAGAAACAGAGAGATTCTGATAGCCTGCAGGAAGTTGCCTCCTCTATTGACTAAGATACCTTCAGTTACAGTTCTGAAGTAACCAGCAGGATTTTATAATGCTAACTGGCTGTACAGCTTTGAGCTTCTCACTCAATCTCTTTGAACTCAGTTCCCTCTTGGGTAAGTGAGGGGATAGGGCAAGGTGCTCTTTATATTCTCTTCCAAATCAAATGTTCTGTGTATTGTTTTGCAATGGAAATAGAAGCGTAGTCAATAAGGATGTATTTCACTAACTCACTCACACCTCTTCATAAAAGTGAGATCAGAGTTTCTGCAATGATATAGTTAATTTGTACTTTAAAAATTCTGTTTTGTGATTATAAAATGAATTAATGAACTGGAAATGAACTAATTTATACATTTATTTTCAATGTTTTCTTTTAGCATTTAATTCATTAGGAGAAAGAAGCAAATTCAGAGAAAACAATTTATTATAAAAACCGTTATGCCAGGAGTTCCCGTCGTGGCTCAGTGGTTAACAAATCCGACTAAGAACCATGAGGTTGCGGGTTCGATCCCTGGCCTTGCTCAGTGGATTAAGGATCTGGCGTTGCTGTAAGCTGTGGTATAGGTCATAGAGGTGGCTTGAATCCGGAATTGCTGTGGCTATGGCATAGGTCAGCAGCTGCAGCTTCGATTCAGCCCCTAGCCTGGGAACTTCCATATGCCACAAGCGTGGTGGCCATATGAAGAAAAAAAAGTTGGTGCTGATATATCTGAAGTATTCAAAGAATTCTTAAACGCCAAACAGTATAACCCTAATAGTAATTGTGTTAGAAGTTAGAAGTGCATGGAAGGAAGATTTGGGTTTGGAGTAGTCAGCAGAATCTAATGGAGGAAATTTGACTTGCAGAGTGTATTTAAGGAAGAATAATATGATTCTTTGATGTATAATTCAGTCAACAAACACTTACTTAGTGGCTACGATGCATCGAACTTCTCTAAATGCTGGGAATACAGCAGTGGACAAAATGGGGAGAAACTGTCCACACAGAGCCTTCATCCTGATAGAGGTGTGTAAGATAAAATCAGTTAAAAAATATATATTACATCAAATGATGATAAGAACTATGGAATTAAAAGGATACTTTGGTTAGTAAAGTAGGCATTGAGAGTGATTTAAGAAGTGATATAAATCAGACCATTCCAAGCTAACATTCATCCTATAAATGAAGAAACCAAGGCTCAGAGGGCTTAAGTTACATAGCTAAGATCACCCAGCTTATTAGCAAGAAAGGAATAAAACCTAGGCTTATCAGCTCCTACGCTAGTGTTCTTTATCCTTTACAATCATGCACACACCTTCTAGTTGGTCAGGTCACACAGTTCAAGAGGTGGGAGTGAAGAGCTTGTGTGGAATCCGAGGAGGCAGACACTTTGTGTGGGGAAAGTGGAAGATCTGATTAGACGGGAAGGAAATGCCAAATCTGGAAAGGCAGACAGGGAAGTTTAGCTTTGATGTGGTGATCAGAAATGAATAAAATGATCTGTAGAAAAGTTTGACAATATTTAGTTGATTATTAATTCATCAGATTAAAAAATGATTCTCTGGTATGACTGCCCTCTTCTGCCTTTCCTTCTCTCCCTCATAGTTCCCTGAAAAATAATTCCTTTGTCTAATGCTATTTACCATCAGGTGAAGCAGTTATATGTTTTAAGAATATTAAAGACACTGTGCTGTGGTTTATCTCAGAACTAGAAAGAAGGCATTTTGGGTAAACGCGAATATATTACTGCAGCTCCACATTTAGGGATGAAACTGTGGTGAAATGAACGTAGAATGAGAACTAAATCTAGACATTAGATTTGGATAAAGTGAGCAAGTTGAATTGGATGTAAATTAAGAGATGCCATTACTCATGCTTGCATCATAAATTGGGAGCTAAGTACTAAATTTCCTTCAGGAGCTAATACATAAATTATAAACCAGATCATACATTTCCTTAAGTGCAGCAGTCATTGTTGCTGATTCATTTTCAAATTTCCAATAATTAAGAGAGAAAGAGAGAGTACGAGCGAGAGAAACCAACAAAATGTACAAATGAGGATTTATTTGCAAATATGAAGACTCTATAACAGCAATGTAGGTGCAGAAATAGCTTTAGTTTTCACTTTTCTTTGAGAAAGAACAGGAGCTTCAAGTGGAAGAAAATACATGCATTAAAATACCACAGGTTCAACAATCAGAAAATTATCAAGTAGGACAAATAAACCTTATGGTTGTAGCTGCTGATAACATGTTAGATATGGGTGCTTACTTCGGCCTAAATCTAGTGCAGGTCTTATTTTGGATGTGATGGGTATTTTGAAAAGGCTCCAGGGTCTTTTGTATGTGGTTATAGCCCAGGGAATTGTGAGCCTTTATTACATGGGGGTCATAGTACATTCAAGGATCTAACTATGCATTTTGGGGGCCAAGCAATTTTTAGAAAATGTTCTAAGCCCATGGATCTTGAAGTCCAAACAGACATTCAGTGCAGTACAGAGGCTACTTATGTTCTCATGCTCTATGATGAGGGTAGGGGTGGGGATATTAGCTCTAATACTCATTGACTATTGAAATTTTCCCATCAAAAGACCAGAATTACTTGCATAATTAATGTGAAGTAACTGTTACCCAAGAAGTTCCCTCCTACACTTTCACTTTATTTCAGGCTTCTGGCCATCTTGGGGTTAATAATTCATAAAACAAAAAGGCTCTCAGCAGTAAGAAAAATACGTCACTGAATTTAAGCATGGTATTGGAGGTCAAAGGAGGAGTTACCCTCAGGCCTTCATTCAAAGCAATGTGTAGGCACTCAGTCATAAGTACAGAAAGGTTCAGTCACAAGGTAGATGGTCATTACCTATTTTACTTCCTTTCAATATTCATGCCAAATGTTTATGTATGATATAATCGAATATATATGGGAGGAAAGGTTTAAATAGCTTGACCACCCTTATAGGGATCCATATGATGCTATATAGCTCTCCTGTTGGCTCATAATAATGGTTCTGACTGGTCAAGAAATTGTTTCAGGAGTTCCCATCATAGTTCAGTGGTTAATGAACCTGACTAGCATACATTAGGACATGGGTTTGATCCCTGGCCTTTCTCAGTGGGTTAAGGATCTGGTTTTGCCTTGAGCTGTGATGTAGGTTGCAGACGTGGCTCAGATCCCAAGTTGCTGTGGCTCTGGTATGGCCAGCGGCTACAGCTCCGATTGGACCCCTAGCCTAGGAACCTCTATATGCAGTGGGTATGGCCCTAAAAAGACAAAAAAAAAAAAAAAAAAAAAAAAAAAAAAAAAAAAAAGAAAGAAATTATTTCAGTCCATTTACTCTGTTCAGTAAGGTAAGGAAGAAGATAACATTCAAGTAGATTTCTGTAAAAATGGTTAAGACAAAACATTTCTGTTTTCAAAACGGTAAACATATTATTTAGAAAATTCATTTCTTTTTTTTTAGGGCCGCACCTGTGACATATGGAGGTTCCCAGGCTATGGGGTTGAATCAGAACTACACCTGCTGGCCTACACCAGAGCCACAGCAACATCAGAGCCTTAACCCACTGCACGAGGCCAGGGCTTGAACCCACAACCTCATAGTTCTTAGTTGGATTCATTTCTGCTGAGCCACGATGGGAACTCCAGAAAATTCATTTGTGTTAAGGGATTCATTCCAAGATGAGGAGGGAAAATTAGCATAATTATGAAGCACATGCATATACTAAGCCAAGTGGCAGGTATAAGGAGTGGTGGTGAAGTCTCTAGTAGGTTCCTCAGGACATGAAAGCTGTCACCAGTGTTTTAAAGGTCTGTCCTGTGTCTACCAACACGTGAGATATTAAGGAAATGGAATTCTTTGCTCCCATAGAGTAGTATGGGCATTAAGGACTTACATGCTTGGTAGGTCAAGTTGGAAATCTGAACATATTTTCCTAATAGCATTTAGGTTCTTCGATGCATAAGGATTTGCTTTCCTATAGACAAAATTGTGTAAATGGTGGTAAGTTTCCAATACTGACTCATGCTAATCTCTGTGTTCTATGATGTACGTGAGGTACTGAGTTATAAAAGCCCCACTTAGAAGCTTTTGGCAACAATTTCCTACAATTGATTCAAACCATTAATACTCTAAGCGTCTTGAGAAAGATGGAATTTGGATGGTCAGGAGTAGACAGGGACAACCCAAATTGCTGAACCTATAAGGACAGCGGAGATAGGGTAGTGGAGGGAAGGAGAATAGGGATCCTAGGCAGGGAAGCATCAAGGCAGCAGGCAGAGAGCAGCGGTTCCCAACTTTGACTGCACATTTGTACCACCTGGGTTGCTTAAAAACATTACTGATGACAAAGGTTCTTCATATCACTAGGGATGGGCCCAAGCATGAGTGTTTTAAGAACCTTTGAGATGACAATGGACCGCACAGGTTGAGAATCACTGAGTTGGACTGTGTAATGGATCTTGTGTATTTGGAGGACATGAGGAAATCAGTTTGAAGAGAATAGAAGTCCCCTCTTCTTCCTGTGAAGCAACTCAGGGAGAGGCAGGAAGTATCTCAAAGGACTCTGAAAACCAGTCTCATTTGGTGGTTAAGAGGAGGCCACTGTTTTTTTTTTTTAATAGTAATAAACAAGAATAATATAGTTTTGTAGATTTAATAGAGCACAGAGATAAGGCTATTAGTTAAGAGACTATTACTATAACTCAAACATGAGAGCATAAGGCCTTGATTAGGAGCTGTGGGAGCAGAGACAAGGACACAGGACGGAAGAAACTCTGGAGTCGAAATGCTAGATTATGTATCTTGAGCACGGTAGGTACTTAAAATCTATAGTGTAAGTGTGTGGAAGGGGCTAAGGAGAGTAAAATATCAAAGAGGACCTGAAAACAGGATCAGCAGAATAACACTGCCATGACGAGAAATGGGGGAAGGGCTGGTGGGAGGAGTTGCTTTAGGTGGAAAGATTCCACTTTGGATATGTTACATTTGTGGGGACAGTAATAACGGCTTTTTTGTGCCTACTTTGCCTGCAGGATGGAGCCTATGCTTGCTTCTCGGGCCCCTCCTGCATTCAGGGTCTTCAGTCATGGCCATTCCTTCCAGTTCAAGGGTTTTCCCATAAGCCCTTCCCTAATTTTGCCTTGGAGTCTTGTTCCCACTCTTTCTTTGACCCCATCCTACATACTTAGAGTTTCCTTAAGGATGATTTTCTTGCCATGCTGCCACCAAAATTAACTTCCCTGTTACATCGTTTAACATCTTGGCTCTGGATGGTTCCTTCTCTCATACTTCAGCAGTGACTTGCTCAAGCTACCCTCCCCTCACTAGAACCTCCATATAGGCAGAGACCTTGTTTACTCGTTCACTGCTGTACTCTCAGGGGCCGGCACTGCACCCATCACATATTAGGTGCTTGAATAACTGAATGAATATGTGCTAAGCATTTTGCATGCAGTATCTCCTTTAACCCTCACCACAACGCTATGAGGTACATACTATTAATTAATCCCGTTTTATGGATAAGGCAAGATAACTTATCCAAAGTTATACAGCTGATTTGTAGTAGGACTGGACCATAAATTCTGCTTTCTCTGGTGCCAAAGCTGTGCTTTTTAACCTCTGTGCTATTCTGCTCTGCCAAATGATTAAATATACAGGAGCTTGGGAACATGAGCACAAGTGTAAGAAGACAGAAAAGAAGGGATGTCAAAGAAAGAGTGGGGGAGTTTTAGGGAATTGGAGACATTTGAATATGAAGGGATATTAAAGTTCATGGAGACCAAACTCCTTATTGTACAGGTGAAGAAAATTGGTCCAAGAGGTTAAATGGCTGTGCCAAAGCCACACAATTGTTCATTGCTGGATCCCAGGCTCCCCATTTCTGGTTCTGTGTCCTCTCTATAGGCAGGGCAAATGGGAGGAATTCGTTGGGGCCAAGGGGTAAGCAAGTCACTTTGACTCTAAACTCCAGTTGAAGACTGGAGAAAAGAAACTAGCAAGAAACTGCAGTGAGTATTGTGGGTAAATGAAGTGTTTTATGGAACCCAGTAAGACTCTGATTATACCATAATCGAACTTTGTTGTAGCAACAGGACTAGCTTTCCTTTGATGTTGCCTTAGATTCTTTTCACTTTGGTCTCCACACTTTTCCAGGATGATTGGTAGGGAGATAATAGCCCTGCCTTTGCTTCATGAAAAAATATGGGACTTTTCTAATACTCTGGGTTGTTGTTGCCTAAAGGTAGTCCCCGTTCTGCTTCCAACTGCTCCACCAATTTTTCAATGAGGAAATTAAAATAGAGAGATGCTTATTGACTTGTCACTTTTGTTTAAGACAGCAGAGTAGCTAAGAAGTAATAGAGAGGAAAAAGGGAGTATGTATGGTAAGATATATTAACCTGTTACCAGAATTACATTTGGGATGCATGTCCTATCTTATATGGGTCTAGGGTGACATAAATGTGTCCATTTGACATAAAAGTATAAATTTCTAATCCTCAAGAGTACCTGAGTAGGGAACCTAGCTTCAGACTTTCCCTAGGGTCATATGAATGCCTCCAGAACTCTTTTACATAATTTTAGACTTCTAAAACCACTCAGGAGTTAACTTCGCCCTGGGAAGAAAGAAGGTGGTGCTTCCTTTTCTGGGACCTCCTCCTCAGGGCATCTGGTGCATTGCTGGGGATACCCCTGACTGCGCTCGGCACTGCCAGGCTCAGATCAGAGGGACGATTATATATCAGAAGCCCATGGCTTAGTGCCCTGATCTGAACTTTATTTACATCAACACAAATGATGTAGACTGCTTGCACTTTATTTCTCTTCAAGGTTATTCTCTGTGTTCAAAACTTGGCTGCTTACACTGGCATTTCCCTGCCATAAATGTTGGGTGCCGCCATTTCCCCCGAGATGTTGCCTCCCCATCCATTTTCACAGCGTTCGTGTAGGAGAGCAGATGGGTAAGAGTCAGACAGCGCTACTGTGTTCATAGTTATCACGCCTGGAAGCTGAGGTCCAGATTCGGGTAATTTCCCTGAAGTTGTGACCAGTGAGAAATTCTCCTACAATCTGGCCTTTGCAACATTCCTCTAACAAAGCCAGGAATTTATCTGGCATCTGTTTTCTATGGAACTCAAAGTGATTAACAGATGTGATCTAATTATTTTCCTAAATCCCTGGATGTAGCAGGCAGCACGGCATATCCGCCTAATGGAAATGCTGGATGGCCAGGATTGAGGTGAAAGGTTCCCTCCAGATCATGTCAGTATTTGTGGTAAAAACTCGAGACCTTGCCATTCTTTCAAATTTCTTGCCTGGTCTTCACAGGGACGGTGTGTTTGCGATTTAGCTCAGTCTCCCAAAGATAAACTTTCCCCCAGGGGTTGTAGTTCTCCATAACACTGTGATGAAACGGAACAGGAAAGCATATGTATATATATAAAATCCTTTTTTTTTTTTTTTTTTTTTTGCTTTTTAGGGCCACACCCATGGCATATGGAGGTTCCCAGGCTAGGGATCAAATCGAAGCTGTAGCCACTGGTCTACACCACAGCCACAGCAATGTGAAATCCAAGTTGTGTTTTGACTTACACCACAGTTCACGGCAACGTCGGATCCTCAACCCACTGAGCGAGGCCAGGGATCCAACCTACAAGCTCATGGTTACTAGTTGGATTCATTTCTGCTATGCCACCACGGGAACTCCGGGAATGCATTTTCAAGCTCTGCACTTGTTCTACTTGCTCATAGAGTAAAATAAAATCAGGAACTGATTTTAGAGCCAAATGTTCTAGAATTTCTTACCTTGAAAGCGGCTGAAAGGCAGGATGAATGTGACTGAGGGTTATGATCAGGGCAAACGTATGATTTATCTTGTAAGATATGACCCTCTGAGAGTGGAAAAGGGGACCATTACCCTACAACAGGCTTAAACTGGGACCATCCTGGGTAAACCAGGATCATGCAGTCATTCTCTTTACAGGGGTGGTGGCAGTGGGGTATTAACTCCCAGAGTTGAGTGCTTGGCACAGTTCACACGTTGAGCTAATATATAATAAAGTCTTATTGTAGTGCCGTTGAGAGAAACTGATAAACAATAGATATTACTCTTCTGCCCTCAAGGAGTTTACAGTGTGAAAGCGATAGCTGTCACTAAGAGTCAGAATACCGGTATGTTCTTATTTCTTCCACTCTGTTCTCACGATTTTAATCTCTATCGGCATTTCCTTAATTGAAAGGAAATGCTATAATAACTTTGTTAACTTGATTTAGTGAGATGCAGCTTACAAAAATTCAGTTTCCTTTATAAAATGTTACCTTCCAGTTGATTATACCTTAGTTTTCAACTTTGTATGGGTCAGAATAATACTAGAAATATTTTAATGATAAAATGAGAACTTATTTTTTGTAAAATGATATCGATTTAATATAAGTTTGGATATTACCTTGCGCAGTGCTTTCAAGTTTTCAAATTCAATAACGTGAATACTCTCAAATAGCCACCAGGGCATGGGCCTTCTCTGTCTTGTTCACAAGGATAACTCCTGGCCTGAAATAATGTCTGGCACATAGAAGTTACTAAAAAAATACTTGAAAAGGATATATTTCCTGTAATATATTTATTTATTTTATTCAAGTAATCATTCATTCAAATAAAATCTTCCACAGGTTTAACAAACAAAACTGATTATGGTAGAATTTCTGTGGGTAAAAGAAGAGCATGGCCTTGAGTCTATACTTCCACTTTTTGTCTTTTTAGGGACGCATGTATAGCATATGGAGGTTCCCAGGCTAGGGGTTGAATCAGAGCTGCAGCTGCCAGCCTACGCCACAGCCAAAGCATTGCAGGATCCGGACCACATCTGTGACCTACACCACAGCTCACATCAACACCAGATCCTTAACCCACTGAGTGAGACTAGGGATTGAACCCTCATCCTCATGGATACTAGTCAGGTTCCTTACCTCTGAGCCACAATGGGAACTCCCATTCTTCTACTTCTTATAACCCCTGTTTCTTAGAGGACATGTGAAAACTATTCATCAAAGTTATGGAATTATATAACTAGAAAGAACATCAAATCACATAAATTCAGAGAGCTCATTTTATTTGCAGATGAGAAAATCGGAGCCCAGTGCATCTACATAAGGTCATTTATTATGCGACATGACTAGGATAGGCACTCAGATCTGACTCCGGGGCAGAGGCTTTCCTGTTATAGCCAGAGCTAGACTAAGGGGAGTAAGAGTTAAGTTATCCAGAAAGCTCTGAAGCAATCCTGTTGGTCAGGGAGTTGGATATTACCGGAGAAGTTAGAGATGGAAGAAATTGAATGTACTAGAATTCTTCCTGGAAGACTATCAGATTTAGTTGGAAGAAGGAGGTAAGGAGATAATAGATATTTTGTGTGTGTGAGATGTAAGGTCCGATCAAATGGTGCATTTGAAAAACTGCCGATAAGCAGTCTGGGATCTGCTTTCAAGGGAGGTGGATCGGGCTTTTTAGATCTGGTTTGAGTTGGCAGATTTGGTGCCAGACTTACTGATTGGGAGCTTTCTTTCAAATAAAGGTTGAATAATTGTTTAAAGAATCTCTGAAAGGGTACTAAATAATTAACCACCCAGAACTCAAGTGTCTTGGTCCTGTCCAAATGACTGAATTCTGATTATCTCATTTGTGAGTCAGAAATTGAGACTCTTTCCCTTCAAAATAGAAATATGTTAAATCGTGATATTGTAATCATGTAAACTGAGATAGTGCAAGGTTTTTTTCTAATTTTGCCTTCACTGAAAGAAGATAAAAATATACCAATATGATAATAACTTTTGAAGAAATGGACCAAAATTTGAGGTCACTTAATAAAATTTAAAATTGACTTCTGGCTGTAAAAATCAATTAATCAGTATTATTGAATGCTTCTCATGCTATTATAAGTAATGTGTTCAAACATTTTTGATTACGACATGCTTTAAGAAATACATTTGATATCACAACCAGTGCTCAAATATGTAAGTATAATTGACCAAAACAAACATTTTTGAAATGTTTGAAAAGCTTATAAAGAGTCTTTATCTTCAATATGTATTGCACTTTTACATTTTAAATTCTATTCAGTTTTGTTTAAAAAGTGCTGGTCATGGAGTTCCCTTGGTGGTGCAGAGGGTTAAGGATCCAGTATTGTCAGTGCTGTGGCTTAGGTTCCATCCCTGGCCCAGGAACTTCCATATGATGTCAGCTCAGCCAAAATAAAAAGTGCTATTCACGACTCCCAAAAAATGATTTCATGACTCTACCAGATTGTTATGTACAATTTGAGTAACAGTGCTGTAAACAATATGAGAGAAATCAAAGGTAAAGTTCCCGAAGGAGAGGGATTCGTGGTCTACTTGGGGAGAAAAAACTAACTTCAAACTATTACAGTGTATTTTAAGACTATGATTAATTAGTTGCTAGATTGCATGATGCAATTTAAGAATGATGGATTTCTGTTTTGTGTTTTCTGTATTGAAATACACAAATCTAAGATAAAGAAGCCAACTTTTAAAGAGTATACTTGTCTGAAACTGTATTTCATGTTTCCAAGATGCACCTTTTTACATATTCTCACATATCTGAAACTGGGATGTATCTTATAATTCATGATACTTTACTACCTCAGGGCAGCTGAATTATTTGTCATTGCCTGGGCATATGCAGTCGTGGTTGTTGTTGCTGGTATCATGATTTTACAACTGAAACATTTGGCTATTTCAATCTCTAAAACATTTGAAGAAGGAAGGTTAATCTTTTCTTATCAGAATTCAATCCAGTCTGGTCAGATCAAGTAAGTGTCAGCATCAAAATTTGTAGAATGTTGTCAGTGGCTTGGAGAAAAAAATCTCAGAAGCAACAATGGTGCAGACTTCAAAATAAAAGGCTGCCTTTCCAATACCATGGTGGACACAAAAGTCAATGTAATATGGAAAACATTAACATCAATAACTGAGCTGAGAGGTGATTGAGAAGAGCTGGACTCTAAATTTGAAGAAGTTTTAGGGTTTTCTTCACCAATTAATTTTGTGTGTATATATATATATATATATATTTTTTATATATATATATATAAAATTTATGTGAGGAATGATAAAAACACTATGCCTAAATAATAAATTAGAGAACTTTTCAAAAAACCTTTTAAAGAAGTTAATCAAATTTTAAAAATTTCAGCTTTATTGGGGTATAATTGACAATATTATAAGAGATTTAAAATGTACATCCTGATGATTTGATACATGTATACATTGTGGAAGAATTCCTCCCATCTAGTTAATTAAAACCTGCCTCACCTTGCGCACACAAACGCATGTATTTTACATATATTATATATTTATATTTTCTTGGTGAGAATATTTATGTTCTGCTCTAAGAGGGTTTTTTATTTATTTCTTTTCTTTTAAGGGCTGCATATGGAAGTTCCTGGGCTAGGGATCAAACTGGAGTTGCAGCTGCTGGCTTATGCCACAGCCACAGCAACACCAGATCCGAACCACATCTGTGACCTACAGCATAGCTCGTGGCAATGAGCTGGCCCAGGAGCAAGGCCAGGGGTCGAACCCACATCTTCATAGATACTAGTCAGGTTCTTACTCTGCTATGCCACAACAGAAACTCCAAAGAGGGCTTTTTAGCGAGACAATGTAATACAATTTTTAAGTGAGAAAGCACTGTGTCATTGTATAATTGCAACATTTTTTTCTTTCTTATTAGCATATTAGATACCAATGACATCTTATTCTTACAATCAGTCATAAGAAAATGCAAATTAAAACCACAATGTGATACCACTGCATACCAACTAGAATAGCTAAATTTAAAAGATTGACAAAACAGCTGGAGCGCTCATGCATTACTTGTGGGAATGCAAAAACATATAGCTACTTTGGAAAACAGTTTGCTACCTTCTTAAAGTGTTAAAAAAATACATTACTTTCTTAAAAACTATATACACATGCTTAGTGTATATCTCATTAATTCCACTCCTGGGTAGTAAACAAAGAGAAATGAAAACATGTCCTCACAAAGACTTGCATCCAAATAGTCATAGTTGCCCCAAACTGGAAACAACCCAAATGTTGTTTCATAAACAGTGAATAGATAAACCATGGTGTATACATATCATGAACTAGTATTCAGCAATAAAATGAATAAACTATGGATACATACAATAGTATGAATAGATCTAAAACGTGAAAGAGCCAGGTGCAGAAGTCTTCATATTGTGTAATTTCAACTATATGAAATTCTAGAAAAGGCAAAACCATAGTGATATAAAGCAGATCGTAGTTGCCAAAGACCAGGGACTGGGGTGAAGAGCTTCTACAAAAATGTATGAGAGAACTTGTGATAATGGAAATATTCTTTGTCATGGTTGTGGTGGTGGTCACACATCTGGATTCATTTATCAAAGCTTACCAAATTGTATACTTAAAATTGGTAATTTTTGAAAAATGCAAATTGTTCATCACTAAAGCTGACCAAAAAAATAAAAATGGATCGTACTTAGATTTTATGTAATATAGATTTTTCTTTATTTTAAAACTGACATAGAGAATAAGAGAAACAGAAAGAGGGAGAAATCACTTGTATTTACACATACAAAAACAACCACTTAGAAATGTTAGGTTTTCTTCCTTTAGTCCACCTTTACACTTTCCCTTTGTGAGTGTTATGTCATCAGTGGCATTTCTAATCCTATCTTCCCTGTGGATTAATGCTTGGTACTATACACACTGAGCAAGAGGGTTCATGGTGGTCCTGGTTGTTTACCTTCCTTATTCTAATGCAACCAAAAGGGCCTTCATGTTCGGATTCCGGAACATCTCTCTGTGGAACGTGAAGCAAAGAATTGGAAATATTTCTGATCATTATTTTAAACCATGTGTCCTAAGGACATTGGATTTGGATCTTTGAGAAGGAACTCTCATACAGAACTAAAGTATATTATTTAGAGGATCGTATTCAGAGGGATTTTTAGAACCAAGGCATAAAGAGAGGAATCGTTAGATACCGAGGTGTACATAATAGATTAATGAATGAATCTTGTTGAGAGTGGCTTTGTGGAAACTTTCAGTTTAAATTTTTTTATTTGATTTAAAAAAAGAAAAAACTATGGAGTTCCCGTCGTGGCGCAGTGGTTAACGAATCCGACTAGGAACCATGAGGTTGCGGGTTCGATCCCTGGCCTTGCTCAGTGGGTTAACGATCTGGCGTTGCCGTGAGCTGTGGTGTAGGTTGCAGACGCGGCTCGGATCCTGCGTTGCTGTGGCTGCGGCGCAGGCCAGTGGCCACAGCTCCGATTAGACCCCTAGCCTGGGAACCTCCACATGCCGCGGGTGCGGCCATAAACCCGCGGCCATAAAATGACAAAAAAAAAGGCAAAAAAAAATAAAAAAAGAAAAAATTATGAAACATTCTATGGGTTTTCTTCAGCAATATAAGGATTTGTAGTGATGTAAACTGAGTCATTCCCCATTTTGCCTTCCTGCTCATACCTACCTCATAGGGTTATATTAGGGGAAATGTCTTCCACGTGATTGCATATAGCTTTGTGGTTATTGGTTCAGGCCTAGTAAGGGTTAGGGTGAGGAGGTTTTAAGGGAGAAATTCCAGACCATAGCCCTTGGAATACGGAGCTATTCCAACACTGAATTTCTGATGCAACTTGTTTTGAATAATAAAGTGTGCTTCACGGATGTCCTTATGGGCAAAGGATAGAGGCCCCCATGGGATCAGGTGACTTTTCCTAAGAGCCAGTTAGAAGCAAGTGTTCCTGGGGTGGGTCAGGGTGGGAGAGAGTGGGTTGCAGGCCTTACTCCTTTCTGGTGCTGACAGAGGCCAGTAACTTTCGAATGTGGAAACTGAGTTACTCCAACGCTTCTGAACTCTAGTTCCTGAGCGCAGGGGCTCTATTTCTTCTTAAATGACTACTGCATACAGGGAGCTTTCATTGGTTATCTCACTTAAGCCTTACAAGCATCCCGAGAGACTAGTCTTTCTCATTTCTGTTTCAGAGATAAGGACGCTGAGACCCAGGAGGGCTGTGGCTCTTGCCCACAGCCACACAGCTAGCTAGTCAGTGAAAACCTGGGCTCCTTTTACCCTCACACGAAGAACTTCTTTCTGTTTGATTTGAGAAAAAGAGCCAATATCTTCAACTGAGATAAGAGAAAGGAATCGGATCTTATCATTCATTGTTCCTTTTCAGCCTCATTTTCCACCAAATTGTCAAGGGTCCCAATCCTCTCTCTGCTTATGATGTGAGACTTTGGAGAGGTCTCCCTTTTCTCTTTTCCTGTAAGAAGGAAAAAGTTACCTGTACAAACACGAGCAACAATACTCATCTCCTAAGGCTGTTGTAGAAGGTAAGAGGAGATAGTGTGTATAAAGTTTTGAACAAAGCTAGGATTCCAGATTGCTTTTATTGTTATTGCTCTATTCAGAGATTTTTTTCACATGCAGAGGGAAGTGGGGACAGAAGCTCATATGTGGAAATATTTCCGCTTTCTTTTTGTACTTAACCTAGATGACCAGAGAACTGGAGGTATGATATTTTTGACTTGAAAAAAATTTTCCAACTTCCTTAATTTCTGTTTTTATTTTGAAATTTCTTTTTTTAAAGTATAGTTGATTTACAGTGTTGTGTCAATTTCTGCTGCACAGCATAGTGGCCCTGTCATACATATATACGTATTCTTTTTCTCATACTATCTTACGTCATGTTCTATGCCAAGAGATTGGATAAAGCTCCCTGTGCTGTACAGTAGGAACCAAGCAACTTCCTTAATTTCTTTTTTTTTCTTAATTTCTGTTTTGTGTGGGAGAAATGAATTTAGAGAAAATTTAGTACCTATGAAGATTACTGACTGAAGAGCCTATGGAAATTACATTTAGTTTTCTCTCAGTCTGGTTGGGTTAAAAATTAAAGGTGAAGTTCCCATGTGGCTCAGCAGTAATGAGCCTGACTAGTATCCATGAGAATGTGGGCTCAGTCCCTTGCCTTGCTCAGTGGGTTAAGTCTGGCATTGCCTTGAGCTGTGGTGTAGGTCGCAGACACAGCTCAGATCTGGCATTGCTGTGGCTGTGGCGTAGGCTGCCAGCTGTGGCTCCAATTCCACTCCTGGCCTGAGAACTTCCATATGCCGTAGGTACAGTCCTAAAAAAGCAAATAAAATAAAATAAAATAAAGGAAAGACTTTTGCTGTCATTCGGCATTATAATAGAAGCTATAACTAGAGTTTTAAAATATGAAAAGTGTCAATATTCATGTGTATCTAAATTAAAGTAATTTTTTGTGTTGTGTAGAAGAGGCATAGTGACTAAATCCCCCATTTGCTCCTCTTATTTTTTGTTATTAAAATAAGAAGGAATGGCTGTGACAGTCACACATCACCTCATAAAATAGTAAATTTGAAGGCTAATATTCAAATTGTTGACATATAGTGCTTGATTGCTACATACAAAACATATACTTAGTAAGTGACCCACCAGTGATCAACTGATGCAAGAAATTCCTGTGTGGTAGTCCTGTAGAACTGGTTTGCATATGTAGAAACTGATCTTCCCATTAGTGTATTTACAATTAAAAGACCTGTATTGGGAGTTCCCTGGTGGCTCAGCTGGCGTTGTCTGCTGAGGGTCTGGCGTTGTCACTGCTGTGGTGCTGGTTCGATCCCTAGCTACATGCTATGGATGAGGCCAAAAAAAAAAAAAAAAAAAAGAGTGGCCTATATTAATAGTATAGCCTCTACTTAGAATTTTGATTTCAATAAGCATTTGTTGTGAACCATTGTATTGCAGTGAAAGAATGATGGCTAAAAACCTTGTCTTTGTGCAAAGTAGTAACTTAAGGAAAGAAAAAAGGAAGGGAACACCATATATGCACAACACATATTCATATGGTGCTTCCTGGCGAGGAAAGGAAAAATCTGGGCTGAATGCTGGGCAAAGAGCTTTACATATGTGAACTGCTGATGGCAGTAGCTTTGCCTGAGCTTTATAATTAGTATTTTATTTGGTATTAAGCATGTATGACCACCGAGACCCCTATGTGGGATCACCTTATGGCCTGGCCTCCCTTCCAAAAATACTTTCCTTTCAATGAACCAAACTTAGGTGAAGACTTTGCCTCTCTTGGTGGCGTTTTCATCCAGTTGGGGTTTGGTGCTTTTACTGTAGCAACTTGTTTTATGGTTTGAGTTTTGCCCTTGATTGTGCAATCTTTGAACTGTTTTTATCATTGTTCACTTCCCCTTTTTCTTTCTCTTTGAAATGAAGTGTAAGACAGCATGCATAGTGATGAGAGGGGTAGGGAGTGGAAATGGAAAGAAATGGAATTCACAGTTACTATATAAGGTGACAGCCCATGTCCCCAACAGTGGGGACCTCAGTGTTCCCTCTAGGTAGCCCTAACCAAGGAAGGCCTTTACCTTTTTCAGAACAGCCATCCTAGGCTGGCCTATGGAGAAGCCCCAATCTTACATCTAATGAATTAAAAAGACTCTACCACCCCCAAAATTACCCTTCAGGAGATTCAGAGAGTAAGTTTTTCTGCAAGAGGGCAGTAAGCTAGTCCTAAAGATAGCTCCAGGAAATGTCTAGATAATGCTATTTTCTTACTTCCAGAGCAATTCTGAGACTGTCACAAGGGCTTTGTTGAGTCTCCCCAGTGCACAGTCTAAGACAAATGCAAAGCTCCCAATTAGAATATTGAATCTTTGACGCCAATTAAAAATAAATGATGCTGTTTATGACAGAGTTGTACATGGAACTGAAGGAGGAGAAATAGGGCAGAGAGAAAGACATTAAAAGCTTGATATTTTAAAAATATGAGCTAACTCATTAATGAATAAATATTTTAGAGAGAGTAGTTGCTGAGTTTGAGTCTAAAATTCTGACAGGGAATTCAAAGTTTTCAAGTGATAGGAGAATTAATATAAAAAGAAGGTAGAATGGAAAATGGGTAAATATTATTTGAGTTTTGTGGTTGAAGTCACAAAGTTAAAGTGTTTTAAGGATAGAAGAAGAACTCAGCTGTGTTTCCAGTTGGCAATATATTGCAAGCTGTTGTTGGAATAAATTGGCTTTGGTTATATCCAAACACAGAGCCTCTCAAAAGATCCAGTTTCTGGTTTCCCAAGGAATCACACAGCAATTAAAGTGCTTAACTTGTTTATATCAATATTTCTGAACGCTGATAGGATGTCTTCTCATTTTCTCCCTTGGGATGGATGGGCTAAATTTTTCTTTTTTTAATTGAAGTCTCCTACTTATCCTTGAGTAGAAGGTAGTAGTACCTAAAATGTCCTCAGTTTTACTTTTTAAACAAATGTTCTGTTTTTGAGTGGCTAGATCTCTTTTAGTTCCCAGTATAGGGTTATTGAGAACAGCCTTTTAAAGTCGATCACAGTTTTTAACACATGAATGTGAGAAACCCCCTTCAGTTTATTAATTTCTCATTTCTACTGACACATGATCCTGCTGTTCTAGATAACAAATGGCATCAGGAAGAGTGGAGATATTTCTTTTCAAACTCTGAAAAGATGAAAGGAAAAGGTTTCCTTTAAATGTGAACAGAAAAATAATAGGTGGTGAACAATTTCTCCTCAAGTATAAAGCAACTATATTTCCTATTTTAAAATCAAGTGCAATAGGATTTCTTTTCTATTACATTTCCAATCAAATCTTACCTGAGAAGAGAAAAGCAGTAGAAATTATTTTCCAGAAACATAAGATGTTGACCCACCTGTCTGATTACTGTTAAGAGGTCTAATCTTGTAGTGAGGTAAATATCTTAATTAAATCACATGCCATTTCTGCATTGTTAGAATGGGTCAAAAGCTGGAAATCTGTTCAGAAATTTGAGCCTTTATTGGTTTATACACTGTTTGCTCATGTACATTTAGGCATCTGCCAAGAAGAGTCACTATGTCATTTTGCAAAGCCAGATTCCAGCTTTGCTTCTTGTCACCTCTGAGTGACTGTGGGCCTCAGTTCCCTCATTTGGGATAATACTGTTTACATGATAGACATTGTGAGTATGAAATAATGCACTGCATGCGAAGTGCCTGGCACATGGTAATGCTGAGTGGATGCCAGCTGTTGCCTGTTTCTCCTCCCTTCTATCATAAAGTTGAAGTAATCTCCCTTAAAACCGTTATCATCTTACTTATTGGTGGAAGTTCCTACTCTGATTTTTTTTAAGCTCACTGTATTCATTGATATGTTCAACCACTCATTCAAAAATATTAATTTACTATTATGTTCACGTAGAAATGAATAAAACATAATCTCTGCTTTCAAGAAGTTCACAGTGTAATGAGCCAAATTAATTGTGAAATTTAAAGCTGTGTTTTTAACTAAGTTGCAAATATCTATTTTTTCCATCTCCCTTTATTTAGTTACATGTTCCCTTTATCTAGGGGTTCTCAAAATTGGCTGGACACCAGCGCCACTTGGGGAATTTTCTTAAAAATGCTAATGCCTGGACCCTACCCAGATCAATGAAGTCAGAACCGCTGGGTGTGTGTATTAAAAAAGCTCCCAGATGCCTGACTTATTTCATTTAGCATCATGCCCTCCAAGTCCATCCACATTGCTTCAAAAGATAAAATTTTATTCTTTTTTTATGGCTGAATAGTATTTGTGTGTGTGTGTGTCTGTGTGTGTGTGTGTGTGTGTGTACCACATCTTCTTTATCCATTCATCTGTTCATGGACCCAAGGTTGTTTCCATGTCTTGACAATTGTAAATAATGCTGCTATGAGCATTTGGGTACATGTGTCTTTTTGAATTAGTGTTTTTTTTTTTTTTTTTTTTTGGATATACACCCAGGAGTGGAGTTGCTGGATCACATGGCAGTTCTATTTTTAGTTTTTGAAGACACCTCCACACTGTTTTCCACAGTGGCCATAGCAATTTACATTTCTAACAACATTTGTTATTTGTGTTCTTTTTGATGATAGCCATTCTGAGAGGTGTGCGGTGATATCGCATTGTGGTTTTGAGTTGCATTTCTCTGATGATTAATGATGTTGAGCATCTTTTCATGTGCCTGCTGGTCATCTGCATGTCCTCTTTGGAAAAATGTCTGTCCAGTTCAAATACTGTATGAGATCACTTATTTTTGGAATCTCAAAAATACAACAAATGAGTGAATATAACAGAAGGAAGCAGACTCACAGATGCAGAAAACAAACTAGTGGTTACCAGGGGGAGAATAAAGGGAGAGGGGCAACATGGGAGTAGGGGATAAAGAGGTACAAACTATTATGTATAAAATAAGCTACAAGAATATATTGTACAACATGGGGGGAATACAGCAAACACTTTATAATAACTATAAATGGAATATAACCTTTAAAAATTGTGAATCACTGTATTGTATACCTGTAACTCACATAATATTGTATATCCATTATGAATCAAGCCAAATTCTACCTCCAGACCTTATTCTGCATGTCATTTTTCCTTCTTCTTCCATTGAGTGAGCCATTCCTTTCTCTTTTCTCCAGCAATGTCCTTGATTATTTTTATTTTTAAATATATGTACATATTTTCTTTCTTTCTTTCTTTTTTTAAAAGGGCTGCTCTTGTGGCTCATGGAAGTTCCATGGGCTAGGGGTCACACTGGAGCTGCAGCTGCCAACCACAGTCACAGCCACAGCAACGCAGGATTGGAGCTGCATCTGCAACCTACGCTGCAGCTTGTGGCAGCACTGGATCCTTAACGCACTGAGTGAGGCCAGGGACTGAACCTGTATCCTCATGGGCACTATGTGGGGTTCTTAACCTGCTGAGCCACAAGGGGAATTCCCTTCATTGCCTTTAGCATGTAGCTTCAAATACTTCTTTCGAGCGAATGTTCTAAAATTCATATCCTATGCTAGGATCCCTGTTCTGTGTGGTGCCCTCTTTACTCCTATGGCTTATTTTTTCCATTTGGATTTCATTGACACACAAACATAGCAGTTTTCTTTATTTCTTTTGTGTGGTTCCCCCCCCCCCCACCCGCAACACCACCCCCAAATCAGTGTGGAAGCTTCTTGTGGAAGAGATCCTACGTTCTTATCTTTTTGTGCCCTGTTCTACGGGGCCTTTCTTTACACTGCGTCTGGGAGCAATAGGCCCTCAACAAATGGTCAAACCCAGCTGACTCACTTCTGGTAAGCTGACTGCTTCCTCCTGCCTATCTTGACGTTAGCAGCTGGGGGAGCTTACCATGAATTATTGAACTTTTAACTTTCTAATTCCAAATTTTAATCTGTTTCATCATTCAGTTTCTTGGAAGTTAATCTTTCTTCCTTCTCACCAGTTCAAATGAAATATTTTAAAATTTCTTATCTTTGGGCAATTTTTGGAAGATACCTGCATTCACTAAATCCAGGTATAGTAAAAGCCGTCACACTGAACCATATCTGGCCAAGCTTCTTGAAGGCAGGGACCATGTCATATTTATCTTTGTGTTCCAGACACATGGACAAGTATCCGGTATACAGCAGATTCTCACTAAAGATTTTTTTTAAGACTTGCTGAATTAATTAGTTCTTTTGTTAAATTAAGGTTCATTAGCAGAGACACCTTGAATTGATCTGTCACACAAATTATTCAGAAAAGCAGATGCATTTCTAATAGCATTTTTTCCCTCTGCATTTATTTTCTTGTTACTCGTAAGTTCTGGGAATCTAACTTTTCTGTTTTATATCACTGTGCCTCCCTCAGCTTTCTAGTTCTCTGACATCTTTTTGGATTTTGTGTTGGCTTATGTTGGTCATCGATCTGTCTGGCTGTCTGTGCATCTATGAATATCTAACACCATATCTAAAGAGGGCCATTCTGAGTTATTGAATTCAGTGCACTTACTTTTATTTCCTATCACTAGATAAAACATGGAAAATATTAGAAAGTAAAATAACATAAACGTAGTCAACTTATTTCACTCAAAGACAATCATTGGGAATTTTTTGGTGTATTTCCTGCCAACTGTTTTCTATGCATTTTTAGAAGGGTTGTGATCTCAAGTCCAACTATTCAATTTTTTATTTTGGTTTATTCCTTTAATAATGTAAACTAAGGATTTTCCAAAGGTATATAAACCCTTTGTTAAGTTCTACCTCATGGAATTATTTTATACTAATATGTAGATGTACAATAATTTTAATAAACTATTATCTTACTGTTGAACTTCTGGATTATACGCTATTTTTTATTGCCATAAACAATCATATATGATCCTCTTCATGCATAAAGATTTTTCTGTAAATATGGTTATGTCTCAGAAGCTGAGTATGAACATTTTCAAGTTCTTGGTACAGGTCGATAAGTTACTTCCCAATGGATTGGAATCTTCCACAGCCCTGACCACAGTGCATCCACATCCACATCCATATAGTTTCCCTGAACTCTTGTCAGACAGGAGGACTTATTTTTTAATGTAAAAAAGGTAATTTTAATTTTATCCAAGATTCCCTCAGAGCGTCCCATTGTGCACATGTCTTTAAATCCCATTCACTTTGGCATATTGACACAGCAACTTGCGAATCTTTCTACACTAACATTACCCTGATGCGGTTGCTGATATGAAGAAAACAGGTTTGTGTGGAATCTACAAAACAAAAGGAATGAATAAACATAACAAAACAGAAACAGAGTTATAGTTACAGTAAACAAACAGGTGGTTGCTGGAGGGGAGGTGGGGAAGAGAAAGAAATAGGTGAGGGAGATTAAGAGGTACAAACTTCCAGTTGCAAGATAACTGATTCACAGGTATGAACTGTACAGCATAGAGAATATAGTCAATAATATTATAATAACTCTGTATGGTGACCAGTGGTAAATAGAGTTATTATGGTGATCATTTTGAAATTTATAGAAATACGGACTCAGAATATTGTTTAACAGAAACTAACATAGTATTGTAGGTCAGTTACACTTCAAAAACAAAACAAACATACTTACAGAAAAGAGATCAGATTTGTGATTACCAGAGGCTGAGGTTGCGGGGTGTAGAAGAATTGGATGAAGGCAATCAAAAGTAAAACTTCCAGTAATAAGACACATAGTACTAAGGGTGTAATGTACACCATAATAACTATAATTAACACTGCTACATGCTCTATAGGAAAGTTGTTACGAGATAAATCCTAACAATTCTCATTACAAGGAAAAAAGTTTTTCGATTTCTTTAATTTTGTATCTATAGGAGATAGTGAATATTCACTAAACATATTGTGATTATCATTTCATTGTGTTTGTAAGTCATATCACTATGCTGTATACCTGAAACTCATACAATGATATTTATCAATTATATCTCAATAAAACCAGGGGGAAAAAAAAAAGAAAACAGGTTGCCTGACTTGGTTTGAATGCACTGCTATAGGTGTGAGATAGAAGCTGGTTGGAATGTGCTGCTATGGTGTCCTGACGGAGATGCCTGAGCCACCCATGGCGCATGTATGTTCTTACAGGTTGAGAATATCCCTAGAAAGAAACTGAAGCTTAAGTCTTGGCCTATAATTCCTTTTATAGGCATTTGGATGTCTAAGCCAGGAGAGACCATAAAATTACAGGGCATTCGCAGACTTTCAGAGTTTTCTTATGAAAGAGGGGTGATTTTTTGTTTGGCTTCAACTGACTCTATATCTTCAGGATATCTATATTCCATTATGTGTAATTTTTTGGATCCATTCTCATACCAAGAAATGAAATGTGGTTTTTATTTTGGCAGCTGGGTTGCTGCTGTATTGTCAGAAGGAAATTTTATTTAGTGCCATGGTTTGGTTAGCTGAAGCGCTGGTTTTTAATGTACCATAAAAGAAGACCAAATATCCATTAAATTAGTGGTAGGTAGAAAGAAAGGGAAGTTATAAGGTAACATATGGTATATTTATTTATCTATCAAGCCAGTAATCAAATGTCGTAGCTTTTTTGAGGTCTTTTCTGACCACTGTATAACTTCCCTGTTTGTTTTCCTGTAGCACTTGGACTGTCCCCTTGTTATAGCAATGATAGTCTTTCATTAGAGTTACTTATTTACACGACTGTTCCCCACACCCAATTATGGTCTTGTAGGAGACAAAGAAAATGTTAAATAGATTGTAGACCTAGTAACCAGCAGAGTCTGGCATATAGTAGGTGACTGATCATTGATTAGTTGAATGGTGGAAATATGGAGCTGTAAGAGAAATGGAAAATATTCTTAAATGGATGTATCCTAATAGAGCATGTAGTCTCTATTAGCTTTCTTTTAAGTCAGAATAGACAATATGAAAATGTGCTCCTTATTTTATAGTAGATGAGGAAGTGCGTCATAGAGAGCCTAAGTGACTTCCTCAAGTGATATAGCTGATGAAGGCATGGACCTAGGTTCAGCATGCAAATGTTCTAATTCTCAGTTCCATGTTCTTTTCGATGTTCCTCCATGTAATTCACTTCAGAGAAATAGGGGAATATAATATTTATAAAACAGAGACAAACTCACAGATTTCAAAACCAATCTTAAGGTTACCATAGGTGAAACCTTTGCAGGGAAGGGAGGGTGGGAATAACATATACAAACCACTGTATAAAATAGGTGATTAACGAGAACCTACTGTATAGCACAGCGAAATCTACTCAATAGTTTGTAATAATCTATGTGGGGAAAAAAGAATGGATATATTTATATGTATGACTGATTCACTTTGCTGTATACCTGAAACTAATACCACATTTTAAGGCAACTCTACTCCAATAAAATTTTTAAAAAATTTAAAAAAGAACTTATTCTGTGGAAAGGGAGTTTCCAGTAGAGAGAACTGGCCTTTCAAATATCTCAAGAGCATAAACCAATCAGTTCATACTCTTGACAGGCTTTGATATTTAGGATTCCACTGGGTCTTAGGAGGAAGATCCATTAAGTAAAGCACTCTCTTTCCCCCTCTTTTCCTTTCAAAAGCAGACACTGGAAGAAGCCAGTGGAGGGACGTCAAGGAGAGCGAGGCAGTGCACTTGCTTTCCCAGTAACTCAGAGGCGTCAGGTAGATGCCGTGGAGGCAAAAGAGACAAACACAAAAAAACAAAAACAAACTTTCAGTCTTCTGAGAACTGGAAAGTGGCATCTGAGGAAGAGGTAGAAAGGACAAAGCAGAAGAGCATGGTGAGTGAGACGGAGTGCAGGCCCACAATAAACTCGGTGGTCCACATGGGTTTCAGTCTAGCCTGTTTTCCCTGCTTCCCATCCAGACAGCTTCCACGACCCTCCGTTTTCCCATTAATCAAAAGAAGGTGAGGAGTTCCTGTCGTGGCGCAGTGGTTAACGAATCCAACTAGGAACCATGAGGTTGCGGGTTCGATCCCTGGCCTTGCTCAGTGGGTTAACGATCCGGCGTTGCCGTGGGCTGTGGTGTAGGTCGAAGACACAGCTTGGATCCTGCGTTGCTGTGGCTGCGGCGTAGGCCAGTGGCTACAGCTCCGATTAGACCCCTAGCCTGGGAACCTCCACATGCCGCGGGTGCGGCCCTAAAATGACAGAAGGCCAAAAAAAAAAAAAAAAAAAAAGGTGAGTGACAAGGTTTCTGGGTCTTTTGGAATAAGATAAGAAAATGTACCATTAGCTAGGATGTCCATTAATCTATCACCCTAGTTCTAGCGTATAGTTTTAATTAGCATTATTTCCTTTGATTATTTTTAATTACTCTTTCAGCCCCAAAGCACTTTGGCAGGAATGTGGTGGGGAAAGTTACTGTAAATCAAATTATTAATTTTATTGCTCTAATTGGAGTAGAAACCCATGGCATCAATTAAATCCTCATTTCTTATTCCTTGGGTTCATATGATCATCATTCTAGGTATGTGTAAAACCTCACTGCGGCATAATTATGTGATTCCTTGAGCAACAGAGCCCCAGTACATTAGTAACATCCTGGTTAGGAGAGGCAGGAGTCTAAAACTTTACTGGGAACAACACTGCAAGCATTGTGAGAACCTAAACTGTGTCTTTTTCCTTCCTGTCTTTCTGCATCACTTAGCTCAGATCAAGGAACATAGGAGGCATATAAGTAGTTCCTATGGAGACACGATGCTTGATCTACCTTGTTGTCTCCAAGATCAGTTGCTCATGGTCTGTTGCAACTTGGCAGTTAGGTTGAAGTCTACATTCAAACCTCAAATAGCATTGAAGTCATAAAGTCTCCTGCAGAATGAGAGTTCCAAGATGTATTAGGATAATGAATCCTAGCTACCACAACAAATGAAACCTTGAAATCTCAGGGACTTGCCAAGTAAATGCTTATTTCTTGCTTACTTCCCATTTCATCCCGCAGCTGTGAAGCCCAGAACACCTGGCCTCTGCGGTTGTTGTGGGTGGGAAAACAGGATGGTGGAGGTACCCTGGTTCTCTCAGGTGCCTTGGCCTGAATGTCACATGCATTTTCCACCCAGAGTCTTTTCAGCTGGAATTAGTCATGTGACCTCAAATATAATGGGAGCTGTGAAATATAGGGGTGTTTAAGGAATATTTGATGAGTGCTGTCTTTGACACATTAGGATTTTTGCAGGGGATTCCACTATAGGTACTGAGCTATGAATGTCAAATGATACATACATATATAGATGAGCCAGCCAATTCTGTGGGAAATTCTTTTTTTTCTTAATTTAAAATTACAATTAAATTTTTAAACTGGATTTTCTTTTTTAATTGAGATGTAGTTGTACAGTATACAAATTACAGGTGTAAAACGTAGCGATTCACAATTTTTAATATTTATTTATTTTTAAAATTGAATAATTGGAATATAACATTATGTTAGTTTAAGGTTTACAACTTGATTTGGTATTTGCACATATTGCAAAATAATCATTGCAGTAAAGGTAGTTAACGTCTGTCACCATACATATCTACAAAATTTTTTTGTGATGAGAACTTTAAAAATCTACTCTCTTAGTGATTTTTAAATATACAGTACAGTGTTATTAACTGTAGTCACCATACTGCATATTACATCCTTGACTTATTTATTTTATTACTGGAAGTTTGTACCCTTTGATACCCTACTCCAATTCTTTCTGTTTCCCTACCCCCACTTCTGGTAACCACCTATCTGTTCTCTGTATGTGACTTCAATCACTTAGCATAATTCTCCCGAGATCCATTTGTGTCACACATGGCAAGATTTTCTTCTTTTTATGGTTGAATGATATTCTATCTCACACACACACACACACACACACACACACACACACACACACACACACACATCTTCTTTATCCATTCATCCACCAATGGACAAAGGTTGTTTCGGGTTTTTTTTTGTTGTTTGTTTGTTTGTTTCTTTTTACAGCTGCACCATGGTAGATGGAAGTTCCTGGGCCAGGGGTCAAATAGGAGCTGCAACTGGGGCCTACACTGCAGATTGTGGCAATGCTGGATCCTTAACCCACTGAGCAAGGCCAGGGATTAAACCCACATCCTCACAGAGACAACTTTGGCTCCTTAACCTGTTGAGCCACAACAGAAGCTCATGTTTCCATATTCTGGCTATTGTAAATAATGCTGCAGTGAATATGAGGGTACACATGTCTTTTCAAGTTATTTTTTGTTTCTTTGGGTAAATACCCAGAAGTAGAATTGCTGGATCATATGATAGTTCTATTTTGTAATTTTTTGAGGAACCTTCATATTGTTTTCTCACCAACAGTGCACAAGGCTTCCCTTTTCTCCATATCCTTGCCAACATTTGTTGTTTTTTAATAATAGCCATTTTAACAACTGTGAGGTGGTAACTTATGGTTTTGATTTGAATTTACCTAATGATTAATGGCATAGAGTATCTTTTCATGTACCTGTTTGCCATCTGCATATCTTCTTTAGAAAAATGTCTGTTTAGATCTTCTGCCCATTTTAAAATCAAATTTGTTTTTTGTTATTGAGTTGTACGAGCTCTTTATGTATTTTGGATATTTGCCCCTTATCAGATGTATGATTTAAAAATATTTTCTCCCATTCAGTAGGTTAGCTTTTCATTTAGTCGATGATTCCCTTTGCTGTAAAGAAGGTTTTTGGTTTGAAGTATTCCTACTTGTTTATTTCATGCTTTGGTTGCCTTTGCTTTTGGTGTCAAGTTGAAAAAAAAATCATTGTCAAGACCAATGTCAAGGAGATTACTGCCTCTATTTTCTTCTTGCAGTTTTATGATTTCATTTCTTCCATGCCAGTCTTTAATCCATTGTGAGTTAATTTATGTTATGGTGTAAGACAGCAATCCAGTTTCATTCTTTTGCATGTGGCTGTCCAGTTTTCCCAACACATTTATTGAAGAGACTGTCCTTTCCTTATTGTACATTCTTAGCTCCTGTGTTGTAAATTAACTGATTATATACACATGGATTTATTTCTAGACTCTTTATTCTCTTCTTGATCTATGTGTCTATTTTTATGCCAATACCATACTATTTTGATAACTATAATTTTGTAATGTAGTTTTAAATCAGGGAGCATGATGCTGCTAGCTTTGTTCTTTTTTCTTAAGATCGTTTTGACTGTTTGGGGTCTTTTGTGGTCCCACACAAATTTTAGGATTTTTTGTTCTATTTCTGTGAAAAATCCCATTGGAATTTTCATAAAGGTTGCATTGACTCTGTAGATAGCTTTGAGTAGTATGTACATTTTAACACTATTAATTCTTCCAGTCTATGAGGATAAAATATTTGTGTCTTATTCCATTTTTTTTATTAGTGTCTTATAATTTTCAGTGTACATATCTATCACTCTTTTGGTTAAATTTATTCTTAGATATTTTATTCTTTTTGATACAGGAATTTTTTTTGCTTTTCCTCTTTTTATTTTATTTTTTAATAATTGTTTTTATTTTTTCCATTATATTGGTTTACAGTGTTCTGTCAGTTTTCTACTGTACAGCAAGGTGACCCAGTTACACATACATGTATACATTCTTTTTTCTCACATTATCATGCTCCATTACTAGTGACTAGACATAGTTCCCTGTGCTATACAGCAGGATCTCGTAGCTTATCCATTCTAGAGGCAAAAATTTGTACCCCAATGATATGGGAAATTTTTTTATTAAAACAAACATTCAAGGTACTTTTAAAAAATCAAGTTTTTTTTTTTTTTTTTCCATATCATGGTTCTCTGGGATCTTTAACTGGATTCTTCTTTGGGAGCCAAAACAATATAAGTGAGTTACATTGTAGATTTTAGGTTACAAATATTCTTTTGTTCTCATCCAACCAGTAGACTGTTTTCTTTTTAAGTCAGTATCTGTATTAGTCTGCTAGGGCTGCCATAACAAAATACCATAGACTGGAGTATTAAACAATAGACATTTATTTTGTTACAGTTTTGTAGGCTGGGAAGTCCAAACTTGAGGGACCAGCTGATTTGGTTCCTGGGAAGGCAGACAGCCACCTTCTCACTCTGTGCTCATGGCAGAGAGAATAAGCCAAACTCTCTAGATTTTCGTAATAAGGATGCTAATTCTGTCAGATCAAAGTCATACCTTTATGGCCTCATTTATCCTTAATTACTTCCGTAAAGGCCTCATCTTCAAATACAGTCACATTAAGAGTAATGCATTCACCGTATGCATTTGGAAGGGGACATAAACGTTTAGTCTATTATGAACTCGCCCTTGGCTGAGGGAAGAATTAGACAGGAGAAATCACTAGAATATCTCTCAAAATCATCTGCCATAAGCCAAAAGAGAATCAAAGTTTCATAGTAGGGTCAATCTGTTTTTGTTGTTGTTGTTTAGGGTATAAGACTTAAGGAGGCTGGTCAAATTGTTGTAAATTTTTTCAAGGCCCATCCAGCTGTCAGGAGATTTGTGGGCTGGATTTTATCTCTTTCTTTCTTACTGGCTTTAAAAGCTGGTTTCTAGAATGTTGTATGTGGTCATATTTCTGTACAGCATTCTATTAGTTTAGATTATACTTGTCTGTCTTTTGGCTCTAGGAACCCAAGGAGGGTTGCATGTATTTTCCCAGAGTCAGTTTCAAAGTTGTGCCTCTAGAGACCATGTTTTTATGCAAATAATGGTCCCTTGGAAATCCCTAAAGGAAGCCTTCAAATAATAGAGAAATTAATAGAGAAATGTTTTGTTATTTAACTATTAGAACATGTTACAATAAAACAATATATTAAATTAACCATAATTCCATATAGAAGCCAGAATCCAACCATGGAAATATTATTTGGTCATCTGAAGGATTTCCTTAGGTTTTAGAGGACTGGTTGGCAGCAAACTCAAATGTGTTGACTTTTTGCTTAGTCTTTTACCCAGACTAAGGTCAACTCTTGCATAGCAATTCACTGGGATTTCAGCATTTCCTTACATCATATACCACATCATCATAATTGATGGAAGCCACTTTTTAAAGTAGCAAATTATATGGCTGATGGAACATATTATCAAAACAAGTGCCTCATGAGCAACGTGTCCAATTAATGGAGAGATTTCCATAAATTCCCAGTCTTTGTTCTCACTTTCCTCTCTACTCTGTCCTCATAATGTTCAGGAGGCAGCTCCCCACAAAATGAGAGACAGAACCCCCTTTTCTGTCAGGCAAGAGCCAGAACTGCTTTACCTTAAGACACTTTTGTTTCCACAGATTGAATGACATGTAATGTTTTAAGTGCCAATTAGTTAATGGTTGTAAAGTTCTTTGAAAAGGAAGAGGGCCCATTGTATGAGTTTAAGGAGTTATTATCTTTTCATTATTTATAAAGCACCTTGAAGTACAATTATTCTTGTCAGAAAATACTGTGTTTGAACTCAGCAGGATAATGTGATGACCGTCTGAGTTAGTGGAGTCACTTAAGGCTATTATTAGACTAGAGGAACAGGGTGGGGGTGGGGAGGAGATGGGATAGACTAGAGGTCTGGCTAAGGGCCACGGCTGGACAGGAGGTGCATGCAGGAAAAGGAAGGGGTTGGCAAGTGATTGCAATGACCTTTTGGCCACTGGCTCTAGGCGGCAGAGAAAAGGGAACTTTTCCCACAAATCAGCTAATTCTATAACTTTGTCATAGCTGCAGCCTTTTCTTAGCCTCAAGTAATATAAGCACAGTGCAGAAGGAACGTGGGTTCTGGTTTCAGAGAACTCTGGTTTGCGTCTTAGGAGCTATGAGAACTTGGACAAATCACCTAGCCTCAGCAATCTCAGCTTCCTAATCCATGAAATGGGGAAGTAGTACTTCGTAGTTGCATCCATATTAGAAATAACGTGTGGCAAGTATTAACTACTGGGCCCAATTCATTATGAGTGCTTAGTAAGTTGTATTGATACTCATGATCATTATGATTAATAGTAACAGCAAAAAAGAGGAGGAAGATACGCCCCATCAGCAGCAACCACTATTTGGAGATGGGCCTTGCATTGTAGTGGATTAATCAGGTGAAAGAGTTGACTCCAATAGGTTAATTGGTTACTCCTTTCAGAAAAACCACTATTAGTATTTTGAAGGGTCTCCTGTAGGCACAATGTATTTTTATTTTATTTATTTATTTATTTTTTGTCTTTTTGCCTTTTCTAGGGCCACACTTGCAGCATATGGAGGTTCCCAGGCTGGGGGTCTAAGTGGAGCTGCAGCTGCCGACCTGCACTACAGCCACAGCAACGCGGGATCCAAGCCGCATCTGCAACCTACACCACAGCTCATGGCAATGCCGGATCCTTAACCCACTGAGCAACGCCAGGAACCGAACCCACAACCTCATGGTTTCTAGTCAGATTCGTTAACCACTGAGCCCACGATAGGAACTCCAGGCACAATGTAATTTTAAAAAAAAAAAAAAGGCTTTGGAAGGAATTTCAAGCAGAGTCAGGCTGGCTGATATTAAGGGAGCATGACTGACTCTTATCTTTTAGATCACATTATATGATGTACAGTTTATTTTACAAACAGACCCTAGCATTTTACATTGTTCAGAGTACGAGTTTAGTGTTTGATGGGAGGATTAATGCATTGCACAGGGAAGGACATGACATCTATAATGCGTTTATAAATCAATCATTGTTACATTAAGTTAAAGCATGACAATATTAGTCCTTTGTAAACACATAATGGCTTTTGTTCCCCCACTATCACACCTCATAGTTTCTGGACTTGAGCTATGACTGTTCCAGAAAGAGGAAAAAATATTAATATGAATATTTTAGATACAATTTAATTTCCCTGCTGATCACATTTTTAAAAATTACTGAAATAATATATATTTATCGAAAATCCCAGCGTTTCAGAATTGTATAGTATAAAAATTGAATATCCTTTACTCCAAAGAATTTCATACTATTTTAACTTTGAAAATTTTCTTGAAAGAAATTAAATCAGGACTTCACTTTTCCTTGACATTTGAAGGGTGATGAGGGGCCTAGTGGTGAACTGAAGATGACCCAAATTCTTTGCTATTCTTTGCTGTTCTGGTGAAGCTTTGCAAACTCTAAGCATTTGGAATGAGCACACCATAGTCTCTTTTATCCGTGGATTCTTTCAGGATGATTCCTTGGCATAGGGCGAAAAGATGAGCCTGGGTGTCCCCACACAGGTGTTAGGGACTTGTCACACATGAATGCATGCAGAGGAATTTGAAATTTCCCTTTAGGGAACCTCACAACTAACCAATAAAACCTCATAACTAATCAATAAAAAATACTCCTAGAGAAGAAGTCTGTGCCCACAGTGTAATATATTTTATTGTTGGGAGGACTGCGCTGAAAAGGGCTTATGGTTTCCATGTTCTTTTTTCGCTGTGCCCATGGCATGAGGATGTTCCTGGCCAGGGACTGAACCCAAACCAGAGCAGTGACAACACTTGGTCCTTAACCTCCTGCACCATGGAGGGAGTTCCTCTATGCTCTTTCAAGTCAAAAGGGTGACACTGGGTTTTCAAAGTGGAGTTTCTCTCTGAGGTTCCAATTCTAGACTTTTCATTGTGGAAAAGTAATAAGATTTGTAGGAAACAGCATTGGCCATTGCTGAAGTTCTCTGCTGAAATTAGTGTTGCTAAAAAGCCTTTATGAAAGACATTAAGAGTTCTTGGCTCCTGACCACCAGGAGCTGACAGTTTATGACTGCAAGGATGGCAACAGATATTAAAGATGTGTACAGCTGAGAAAGTATTGAGTGAATTTATGGATGTGCCGCTGTATGCAGGAAGAAGTAGGTGTATGCTGGAGGATGGAATCACTACGATAATAGCTTAGGAACTTCTTTTAAAAATCCTTTTGTTTGATATCTATTCCTTCTTTGTTCAAAGAAAGAATCAGGCCAGTTTTCAGGGATACATTTCAGTTATCTAGTGCAGTGTAATAAACTATTCCAACACTTGATGGCTTGAAATATTAGTAACGATCCATAGACTGAGCTCAGGTAGGTGCTTCTTCTGGTGATCTTAGCTGGGGTTATTTTTCCAATTGCAATTATCTGGAGGATTTCTAGGGCTGAAAGTCCAAAATGGCTTTACTCACATGTCTAACACTTTAGTTGAGATGCCTGGAACAGATGGGGGCTGGCCGGAAATCAATCAATCCACCTCTCTCTCTCTCTCTCTCTCTCTCTCTCTCTCTTTCACTTCAGCCTCCGCAGCAGAGTAGCTGGACCTCTTTCCTTCACACAGTGGATTAAGACTCCATGATATGAAAGCAGAAGTATCCGTATCTCTTAAAGCCTAGGCCAGAATAGGGAAAGTGTCACTTTTACCATAGCGTATTGATAGAAGAAATCACAAACCAGCCCAGATTCCATGTCAGAGGGGAAATAGACTGATTGATTGATGAGAAGAATAGCAAAGTATTTGGGTCATCTTCAGTTCACCACAGGATATATAATATACAGCAAGACAAGCAATCGTAACCTCTAAAAATTGCTATTAAACTTTTTGGATTGAAGAGCAGCTAGCAGATGTGACATGTTTCCACAGGTAGCAACAACACAAATGGTCTAATCAAGAGACTGGAAAGGTCAGCTTGTCAACTAGCTTGGCCCAACCTTTAACATTTTTTCTCATTAGAGTTACTCATGAAACTTTATAATATTAGAGTTGGGAGAGATTTGAAGGTCACCTAGCCCAATCAGATGTCTTTGGTCAAAAACAAGCCTTTAAACAAGATTACAGACATGAATCTGTAGCACATCTGCTAGCTAATTTGTTTATATGACTCATTTGTTGTGGCTTTGGTGGAGGATAGGATCTAGGGAGACAGAACATAGGACAGATGTATTTTCCATGGAAGGGAAAAGATAGGAAAATATTTGGGGTATGGAGTGTGTTTACACCCTAGATAGGCCCAAGGAATACAGATGAGCATGGTAGTCATAGGAACCACAGAGCACTCAGTATTGAGGGGGGATCAGATCTGTAAAGTGTATTTTACTAAGTTTGCAATTCTGCCTGAGGGAGGGGCCTTGGAAGTGATTTGCTACAACACTTCCTATTAGTCAGAGAGAAGACTTCTTGGAAGAAGTGTTTCAACATCACTGGAAATGAGAAGCAGCTTTCTCATGAACTGCTTAGTATAGAGACATGCTTAATTCTCCTCCTAAAAGATTGTCTTTTTCATACTCTCCTATAAGCTCAAGGTTTACCAAGAGATAGACAGTAGGCTGATCCCCATCTTTGTCTTCCTAGAGTTCCTCTTCCTCATCTTCCTAGCAGAGGAAGGGGGTTACTTAGTGATCTCAGATTGGGTTCTTCACTGGCCTCCCCTGTGATTTGCAGAATGTATGTTTTTAGTGTCGGTTTAGCATTCTAAAGTGTATGTTTATCATAACAGAGCGCAGCGAAGCCCAGCCTGCTAGCCTGTGGCCTCTGGGCTTGTTGAAACACATTTCCCGTTTCATTTTGCAGTCATTGTCCTCGCAAGCTGGGCTTAACGGCCTTGGTCTTCTCATTTTCTGAAAATTATGAGAATGTTTTGAGATATCAGCGTGTTCTCAAGGAAGCTTCAGGAGGAGCTGGGGTCACTTTGAAGCCAATACCTTTCAGCTGGAGAAAGATTACTCTGTAAAAGAGAAAATAATGCACAAAGGACTTTTCCCCTGAAAGTGATAAGTTAAGGAATTCCCTCCATCCTCCATCCCCACCCAGACCTGGCATTGCTAGTCTTCTTTTTTAGATTCTGTTCTTGCTACCTCCTTGCTGACCATCTTGGGGTCCGTGGGAGGAGCTGTTTCTGTCTGAAGTTTCTAAACGGGCTATAACAGCTTTTCATAAAATTTGCTAGGTTCTTTTTGGACCCGAGTAATTCTTTTTCTTATCAGTATACAGGCACTGAGATCCTTAAATTTATTTAGGGAGAATTTGTGAATATAGTGGGTACATAAAAACATGATTCAATTACACATTTTTTTTCTTAGATACAAAATAATTTCAAACAATCCTCCAGTATTTAAAGTGTCTTAGAATTTTGTGGCAAAATACATAGGTCCCATCTTTTTTCTTCTCAATGTAAAAGATTTCCGGAAGTTGGAGCTAATTCACAGCTCTAGGTTCTGCTTCAGTTGGTGTCGTTATTATTGAATTAGCTAAAATAGTAACTATTTAATGAGTTGAAAAAACAAATTTCCCAGTCCCACATGTTATATGTGCAAAAACTTTAGATTTCTATTTCCATAAAGCTTAAACAGAAACTTTGCTCCCATTTTGTGCAGTTAATTTGTGGCATTCTTTATTAACTTTCCCAGAAACGTTGGCCACTGTTGCTGTGTGCCTATGTTGGAGGATGATTTTTCTTTTGAAACTTCATTAAAGCACCACAAGGGTAAATCAATACCTATTCACTCACAGTTTGGGTTTCTTGTTTGTTCCACTGAGCGGATGAGATGAGATGACTTTTTAACCTATTTAGCACTCAGAAAGGACACCTCCGGCTAGAAATGTTCTCAGTTGTTTGCAGTATCTATAAACTTGCCACCCCCCCTCACCCCCCATTCTCCGTACTTTTTCCTATCTGCTTCCTGGTGGACAGGTTTTCTCAGAGACCTAATCTGGTCAATACCAGAAGATCTAGGTGGTCATCAGGAAAAGCAGTATCTTAGGGTTCTGAGCCTCAGAGAAATGTCAGTGACTTTAAAACAATTTAGCCAAAGGGTCAAAGCATATCTACCAAGGTCTGCTTCACAAGTTCCATGGGAATCTGCTAGCGGGAACCTGCCAGGGGTGATTTCCCACAGTGCTTCACTTTCAGGGACCTAAGTAGGCTTGGAAGGGTGGGATGTGGCACACACACAGAGTAGCTGGGACCTCCCACACTCCAGGTGTAGCCCTCACACCTGGAGTCCCTGCCCCTTGTTGCCAGAAATCAGATGTAAGGGAGCAGCAACCTTCCCACAGTTATTGGAGACTCCAGAAACAGGCTAGGATGGAAAGACAAGTTGTCAGCCAATTTTTGCTCAAACTCTGGCTGGTTCAGCTGTGTTGGGGAAAGATGGCAATTTTGCCTGAAAGCATTTCTGGAATTGATTACAGGCTGAGGGGAATCAGAGGGACAAGCAGTTCCTGACCTGGCAATGCTTTGTTAGCTTCTGGATGGTGTTTTACAGGGGAGGGTTGGGGTGGCGAGGAGATATGTGACCAGTGGGCATAGATGAAGAGAGAGACAGGGGAAGAGAGGAGAGGAGAGGAGAGGAGAAGAAAAAAGAGAGAGACTTGGGTAATGGAGGTTTTCCAAGCGAAGAGAAGTTGAAGAAAGGGTTAGGAGGCCAATAACAGACTCCTGCTCCTGAGGGCATTCTCTCAACCCATCTTCTCCACTGAGTGTGTTGCATATAGAGCAGGTAAGCAGGTGAGTAAGTAAGGTGTGTTGACATGTATTACCATCTTGTCTTCTTTCAAAGTCATAAGAAACATGTCTAGGTTTCTGGCATACAGCATCTTTTCTTTCATCTCTGGTATGTATTTTTTGAGTAAACGCCTCAAAAGAATTGGCCATATTGTCATCTCAACTTCCTCAATTTCCTGTCTGTCTTGAAGCCACTCCAGTTAGATTTCCTTCTCCTCCAAGGCAGCTCAACAAGGTGTCCAGTGCGCTCCACAGACCCACCCCAAGCCCATCATCTACCAGTCTCCCTTCCACCCTATGTTGGCTTTACTGTTCCTCCAATAGCTGAAGAAATCTTCCATCTCAGGACTTGTACCTGCTGTTTTCTCCTTTGGAAAGCTTCTACCCACGATATTATTCAGTTCCACATTTCAATCTATTCTTCAAATGACCTCTTGCTCAGAGAGGCTTCCAAGGTTACTCTATCTAGTCCTTATTTCTGTATCCTTGTGACCAGAATGTAAGCTATGTAAAGACCTTGCTATTTACTGCTCTATTCTCAGAGTCTAGAACAGAGCCTCATGCAAAGTTGATGCTGATTTGTGGATAACAAACCTGGATCAACCAGCTGTCTCATATCACCATATGGCATTCAGATAGCTCTCAAGAGCATGGATATGTGTCAGTATATTCATATTTGTTATTTATTAGTGTATGTTTTTGACTAATCTTTTTTTATGCCACAAACAAAAGAGCTGATTTTATTTGTTTTTTGTAATGATTTTTATTTTTTCCATTATAGTTGATTTACAGTGTTCTGTTTACTAGCCTTACTTAATTTGAATTAAGTAGGTTTTTTGTTTGTTTGTTTGGGTTAGGTTTAGGGTTAGGGATCAGATCAGGGATCAAATTTGAGCCACAGCTGCAACCCACACCAAAGCTGTGGTAACACTGGATCCTTAACCCACTATGCCACAGTGGGAACTCCTAAGTAGGTTGTTTTGTATTCCCGGTGGAGTGCAAACTCCTAGAGAGAAGGCATTATTTAGTATCTTACGGTGTTTCAACTAAGCAAAATTTTGACATTTTCACATCAACATTACAATATTATGTGTGTGTGTGTGTGTGTGTGTATGTTTAAAGACTTTTTAGAGTAGTTTTAAATTTATAACAAAATTGAGAGGGAGGTACAGAGATTTTTCCATAAATCTGCCCCACACTTGCATTTCCTCCCCCATTATCAACCTGCTCCACCAGAATGATACATTTGTTACAACCGTTGAACCTGCATTGACACATTATAATCACCCAGGGTACATAGTTTACCTTAGGGTTCATTCTTTGTCTTGTACATTCTGTGGGTTTGCATGAAAGTATGATGACACGTACCCATCATTATAATGCCATATAGATGTTTTCACTGCCCTAAAAATCTTCTGTGCTTTGTCTATTCACCTCTCCCCTCTCTCTCCTTCCCTGGCAACCACTGATTTTTTTTAACTGATTTTATAATTTTGCCTTTTCCAGAATGTCATATAGTTGAAATCAGATCATATGTGACCTTGTCAGATTGATTTTTTTAACTTAGTAATATGCCTTTAAGTTTCCTCCAGGTCTTTTCATGGCTTAATAGCTTAGTTCTTTTTAGTGCTAAATAAGATTCCATTGTCTGGATGTTGCACTGTTTATTTATCCATTTTCCTACTGAAGGATGTCTTGGTTGTGTCCACATTCGGACAGTTATGAGTAAAGTTTTTATAAACATCTGTGTCTAGGTTTTTGTGTGGTTGTAAGTTTTCAACTCTTTTATGTAAATACCAAGGAACATAATCTCTGGCTTGTATGGTAAGAATATGTTTTATAAGAAACTACCAAACTCTCTTACAAAGTGACTGGGCATTCCTATCAACAATATGTGAGAATTCTAACTCTCCACATCCTTGCCAACATTTGGTTTTATCAGGGTTGCAGATTTTGACCATTCTACTACTAGAATGTGCAGTGTTGTTTTAATTTGCATTTCACTGATCTTTTCATACGCTTACTTTTTGTCTGCGTATTTTCTTTTGTTAAAGTCTTTGGCCCATATTTTATTGGGTTGTTTTCTTCTTGTTGAGTTTTCTGAATTGTTTGTATATTTTAGACAAGAGTCCTTTATCAGATGTGTCTTCTAATCCTTTTTATATTATCTTCACTTAAAAAACCTGCACAGAGCCAGAGAACTATCAGACTTTTACTTGGCATGTGATGACTGTGGCAGAAAATGCAAAACAAAACACTAACGAAAACTCAGCCTTATATTGAAAATAAAAACAATGAAATATTTACCAGGTATTTGTGAGAAACATGATCAAAGCCTCCATTTTTATCTAGACTTTAATGCAGTAGTGTTGCACGCTATATATAGACATTTAAAATTTATTTTTAATTTTTAACCTCTCCCCATTTTTATGTTGATTTTGTCTTCAAAGTGCACAGAACTGGACAAATCTTAATGCATGTCCCGTAATACAATATCAGCATTGGCCTATGTATGACCTGCTTTCAGTTTACCCATCTGTCATTATTAATAATGTTGTCATTCATGACTTCATCACTAAAAACAAGAACTAAGTTCCTGATAATAACTTACATCGAATTATATGGTTTTGGAGTTCCCATAGTGGCTCAGTGGAAATGAATCTGACTAGGAACCATGAGGCTGTGAGTTCGATCCCTGGCCTTGCTCAGTGGGTTGAGGATCTGGTGTTGCTGTGAGCTGTGGTATAGGTCACAGATGCAGCCTGGATCAGATGTTGCTGTGGCTGTGGCATAGGCCGGCACCTGTAGCTCTGATTAGACTCATAGCCTGGGAACCTCCATATGCTGCTGGTGTGGCCCTAAAAAGCAAAAAAAAAAAAAAAAAAAAAATTATATGGTTTTCCTTTCTCATACCACTCCTCACTTTTCTCTTTCTGAGCAAATATCACCCTTAATCCTATGATTTTCTTTCCCTTGCTTTCTCTCTTTTCTTTTAATACAGCTTTATTGCACCTATATCTATTCTCAAATAAAGTCTCATCCTCTGTATGTAATCTTATGAGACTTGTATTTAACACCAGATTGCTAAGATTTGTCCATATTGTTGTGTATTGTTGTAGTTAATTGATTCTGATTTTAAGATAATATTTCATCATATGAATATACCAGTTTTTTTCCCATCCATTTTCCTGTTTAATGGGCTTTTGAGTTATTCTTATATTTTGGCTTTTGTGCTGCTGTAGACATTCTTGAACATGTCTTTTAAAGAGTTTCTCTTGGGTACGTACCTTGGAGTGAAAAAGGGCATGTGATTGTTCACCTTCATGAGATAATGACAGGTTATTTACAAAGTGATTGAGCCAATTTACACTCCCTCCAGCAATGCACAAGAGTCTCTGGATCCACCTTCCCTCCAACACCTGGCTTTGTCAGACAATATGTATATTATTATTATATATAATATATTCTCTCTCTCTCTCTCTCTCTCTCTCTCTATATATATATATATATATATATATATATATATATATTTCCTACCTTAATGAACTTAAGATAGTATCTCATATGGTTATTACTGGATTAATCACTAATGATGTTGAACAGTTTTTATATTTGGTTTATTCTGTGAAATGCCTGCTTATGTCTTCTGAATATTTTTTACTGAGCATTTTAGTTCTTTTTCTGTTTGCAAAATAACACTCACTTATCTTATGAGGTCAATAATTTCAGAAAAAGATCAGTAAAAGGCAAAAGAGCCTTTACTGTGAACCAACCTAAGTCATGTTAGTCTTGTGATATTTTAGGTTCTTTCTTTTTGGTAGATATCAATAGCTGCAAAGGATACTTGAGGTGACACTGTTTTTTTTCCCCACAACCTCACTACTTGGTTATAATGGATACTTATATCAGACTAAGTTCTGCTCTCTATTCAAGTATGTATTCAACATTCAGTAATAAGCTGGCACAAAATCCTTTGTAAGCCTCATCTGTAAGCTCCATAAAGACCCTACAATCCTCATTTCCTTTTAGGTATCAGAATACACATTGCCATCATTCCCTGTCCTCTGGTTAGTTTTATGCCACCAAGTCAATGGCTGGGTATAGGATATATTCGGGACTGGGTGCCATCCTCTAAGGGGGCAGGATATTTACTTATTTTGAGCAGGCAAGTGTGGATAGATTTTTAACAACTCTAGACAATCTAAATTCTTTGAATACCTTTAATTGAACCACTGGGAGAAAATTTCTAGCATGCATTGTGCAAATAAATAGTCATTAATTTCACTGGTAAAAACCCACTTCTGACATAACATGCTAATTAGCAAAACATCAGTTGTTGATCAAGACATGGGCAGCAGAAGGACTTAGAGTAGCTAACCCTGGGGAATGGCCCTTTCTGATATGATGCTAGAGGAAACCTCTGGACTATGCATTCTTGAGAGTGTTACTGAATATCTTTAGAATTAAAATTTAGCTAATCCTTACATAGTATCACAATAATGACACTGAAGTATTTTAAGAAAACAAAACTGACAATCACTGTAACAGACTTTCTCAGTTCTGCCACTCCTCACTGGAAATAACTACGGCTAGATATCTATTTCTTTGACAAATGCCTTAAAATTTCTGTGAAAAACTAATTTGGTTTAATGAATTATGGAACAAACATTTGTATAAAAAACAAACATCAGTCTATAAAAAATCCAAACATCAGTGTAAACCATCACTAAAGCCAAGAAACAGACATTTGCTGGAAACTTCATGAGTGACCCCACCTAATCTAACTCTTTTCCTTCCTCCCATGGGTACGTATCTTGACAGGAATAGCAAGGCATTCATGTCCTTGTTTACACCTAACTTTGTAGCCCTAAACAGTATAGTTTTAGTTTGCCTTAATTTAAAAAAAAAGGTATTAGAGTATAGTTGACTTAACAATGTTTTGTTAGTTTCAGGAGTGCAGCAAAGTGAATCAGTTATACATATACATGTATCCATTCTTCTTCAGATTCTTTTCCCATGTAGGTTATTATTCCATATTGAGTAGATTTCCTGTTCTTATTATTTATCTAAAGTTCTTATTATTTATCTATTTTATATAGAGTGGTGTGTATATGTTAACCCCAACCTTTTAATTTATCCCTCCTCCCAGCTTTTTCTTTTGGTAACCATAGTTTGGTTTTGAAATCTTTTGAGTCCTTCTGTTTTGTGAATAGGTTCTTTTGTATCATTTTTATTAGAGTCCACATATAAGTGATCTCAAATGATATTTGTCATTGTCTGACTTACACTGGCTTGTATCACTTAGTGATAAATTTCTAGGTTCATTCATGTTGCTGCAAATGGCATTATTTCATTCTTTTTTATGGCTGAGTAATATTCCATTATATATATGTAATGTATCTTCTCTATACATTCCTCTGTTGATGGACATTTAGGTTGTTTCCATGTCTTGAAGTTTGTCTTAAATTATAATGGTCTAAAAAAGAGGGATTTTAAGAAAATAATCTGTGAGAGAAGTATATATGTGTTATTTTCTTCTTTCCCATCAAACAAACCTCACAAATTAGCTTATGCTCTGTATGCCCCCATAAATCATAAATAGTTCCCTTTTGCCTTGTTAACGAATGGCCCACTGATGCCAGAATCTCCCAAGGAAGGAATTCCTTATTTGCTAACCATTAATCAATGCTTTTTTATAAAGAACTTCCCTCCTCCCAACATAGGCTTTCTCAGAATGTGTTTGCTTACCTACCCAGCAAGCGCTTCAGTCTTTGATAATCACGGTGGATCTCTAGACATTGCTGTGTTATATTCTAAAACGGATGCCTTTTGTGGTGCCACAACGGGAACTCCCATGGGTCATATTTTTGATCAGCCCATTTAGCCTGTCATAATCCAGTAGCAAGGACGAAATGTGTTTTCCCTGTTCTAGTGTGTTTTAATATTGTCCCACTTCTGTCTCACTCTCTGTTTTAAACTTCTCATTTCCAGTACTTAAACTTGCTTCCTTTCCTCCTAAGGATCTTTATATTCCAGGACCTGGAGGCCTTTTAAGATTCGTACAGCTAGGGGTTGAGAACAAATCCTCATAGACCTGAGTTCAGGTTAACATCGTCCCCTCCTCCACCTTGCCAACACTTACCCACACCCCTTCCCGCATAGTGGAGGGAGGACTGGGGAGGCATCAATAACTGGTTTCAAATCTAGCTAGACAGTTGAGAGGATTCAGAGATAATTTTGGATTGGACTTTTCCACTAATAAGTAATAGTGTGAACACTATTGCATGCTAAGTATCAGAAGAATATTAAGTACTTCACACAAGCATCTCATATAATCCTCATGGTAACCCTGGGAGGCGGATGTTGAAATGTCATTGGTTTCATTTTACAGATAGGAAACTAACCTACAGATATTAGGTAATTTCCCCAAGATTCTGTATTTAGTTAGTGGCAGACCCAGATTTGAATCCAGGTTTGACTCAAAGATGTAAGCTCTAAATAACCATCATACTCGATGTCCATGTCCCATGGGGTGATCAAAGTACAGCTCTAGGAATCTAGTTCTTTTCTGTGGCTTGGAACAGGTCAGTGTTCCATTGTGAAAATGTAGACTTGGCCACCTCTCTGGTCTGGAGTCCATTATGAAGAGCAAAGATGTGGTTGGGTCCTTCTCTTTCATTTTGGATGATTCATCACATATTTTATGTAGGTATCAGAGAATCCTTAGTCCAACATGTCAAATTCATGAAGTAAATGTACTGGCTATGTTAGCCCCTGGCTTGATAAAAGCAACTTTCATTAGTGCATAAAATCTCATAAATTCCTGGAATATCATCTGGTTTTCTGCTGTCCTATAACAAAATATCCCTGCTCTGTACTGAATGTAATATTTTTAAGAACCCACCAAACAAAATAATTCACTATTAGTGATCTGAAATTGGGTGTCTTCATTCACCAATTTCAAGTAACTGAAATTTGTTGGAGGTCTAATAGTATAAGGGAAAGAAGGTGAATGAAATAGCCCTCAATTTAAATCCTAACTTCGTCTTTTACTTGACCTTTGGCAGGTTACTTAACATATTTCAGCCTCAATTTTGTTTTCTATTAAATGGGAATATATATTAACTCTTACCTTGCAGGGTTCTTAAAAGAATCAAAGGAATCTAGCATAGTTCTTGTATATATAGTGCTTGACATGAGATATATATTCCATATATATATATATTCCATAGATTTTCTTCTAAGCCCTTATTAGTTTTCAAGAATTACATACTCCTTTAAAAAAGTTATTGTTTTTTTAACTAGCATTAGAATCTGAAGGCTGGAAAAAGAACCTTACAGATCACCAATGCAGATTTCCAAAATTATATGTGTCTACATCATGTGACCAGCTTTAAAATAAGCAAATTCCCAAACTCCAATGCCTAAAGACAGTGATTTAGTGAGTTTGGGGTGGAGAATAGGAAGTCTGATCTTTTCAAAGTTCCATTGATGATGATGGATACATGTCAAAACCCATAGCATGTACAGCACAGACAGTAAACTCTAATGTACTTTTGGACTTCTGGTGACATTAATGATGCATTAATGTAGGTTCTCATCTGGAACAAATGTACCACTCTAGTGCAGGATGTCGATAGCAGGAGACGTTGTGTGTATCTGAAGGCAGGGAGTATGTGGATACTCCTTGCATTTTCTGCCCAATTTACTGTGAACCTAAAACTGCTCAGAAAGTTAGTTTATTTTTTAAAAAGAGTTCCGTTGAAGATTCAGATCAACATTGATGTTTGGAATCGCTGATCTCTCTAGTTCACCATCCAGAGCAGAAGCACCTGCTGCCGCCACACTCTTCTCAGAGTCATTGCTCCTTCCTGTGCTGCTTCCTTGAAGCTCGCGATCCTCCAAAGCCACTTCCATTGTTGGGCGGCAGCAGGATTCAAAAGTTCTTCCTTATATGGAATTGATGTCAGCCTCACTGTAACTTCCAATCATTGTGCATAATTCTTCCCACTGGAGCTGCTTGGAATAAATCTGTTTCCCACATGAAGCTCAATCATGTATTTAAAGGCAGTGCTCATATTCCTCCTGAACTCACCCCAGCTCAATTCTTCTCCTTTCAAGGCTAAAGATCCCTTGAATTTCAGTGATTCTTTCTCTGATATAATTTCCAGGCACTTCCTACTCTTGGCTAGTAGCTTTTCTCGGTTATTTCCAGCTTGAAAATATTAACAATGCATTTGGCATAGGTAGCAAACTATCAGAATGGAGACCCTGACTGGAGGCTCTAAGCAGTGGCTATTTACTAACTAGTACTAAAATATTTCATTATTTTAACAGTCGTTCTGGCCTTACAAGTGCATATTTGCTGAGTATCAGCCTAATCAACCTCCTTTTTACAGCCTCTTATAAATTCAGCATAGAACACGATGCTCTAGAGGTGGGCTGAGCCACAGAGTAAGTGGGACTGCACCAGTTTGCAGACATCTGCATATCCCAGTAGACCGTGGGTCTGGAAATACTTTCAGTTGAAGAGTTATGAAACCATTTTTATTGCACCTGCTTATTGCAATTTCACATTTGACTTTTGAACCTGAATGCACATTCATTTATCAGTTTTATGGTTCATTTTTTTGCTGCCAATCTTGGACTCTTGGGTTGGTTAGGCAACATGCACACCTGCCTTATGACTTCATCTTATCTGCAGCTGATGGCTTTTGACATCACTGTTGATAACAAGATTGTGAGAGGTAGGACTGAAGGGACAATTCAGCCACACACCACTAGAGACTTCTCTGCAGCAAGTGTTTTAGCCATTCATTCTCACCCCTATTCTACTTGGAAACCACTGGAAGATTTGGGAAAAAAACAATACTGAACGTTACCTCTGACCTCTTGAATCAACATCTCCAGTGTCTCAGTTTTTACAAAGTTCCCAGGAAATTGTGACATATTGTCAGATTTGGGGACCATTACTTCAGTGTATGCTCTTGGGTGCCCAGTTAGCTCAGTCAGTACAGTGAGGATCTTTTGTTTTTTTCAGTTGAAGTATAGTTGATTTACAATATTGTGTTATTTTCAGGTGTACAGCAAAGTGATTTGGTTTTATACATTATATATATATATATATTTATATATATAAAATCTCCTTTATTTCCAATTATTTTCTATCCTATTTTATTACAAGATATGAAATAGTTCCTTGTGCTATACAGTAAATCCTTATTGCTTATTTTATATAGAGCATGAGACTTTCAATGTATGTTCTTTAGGTACTAATCATGAACGCGTTTGCTGGATAGATTTTTACTCCTTTTCACTACATTTTGTCAAACCTAATACATTTAAAAATCATCTTTCAGTGCTATTTCAAAACTAATGTTGCTGTTAACACTCCTTCTAATTTTGAGTCATCACTTTCCCCTGAGTGGAATTTACCTAGTGAGAAAATAGAAGAAGAAGCAGTTCTGTGACTTGTTTTGGTTCATTTTAACATGTTCTAGAAATTTTCTTCTCTTTAAGCTCTTTGCTTGATTATTTTAATGTGAATTTTTCTGAATTCTTAGCATTCGTCTTTGAAATTTTTGCTAGAATAATTCCAAAAGAATTGTCTTTATTATACATTGTTTTTCACTGCCTTAACCCAATGGAGATAGGCAGACATTGTGTTAGTTTTATTTTATAGTTTTAGCAAATACTTAGAGCTTACCATGTGATAGGTATTCTTCTAAGAGGTTTACACATGTTAACTCATAATTTTCCTAAAAACTCTATAAGGTAGCATCATTGTTCTAGGATGGGGAAACTCAGGTAAAGTGGTTAAGTAACTTGCTAAAAGTTGCCTGTCTAGAGAGAATGATCTGGTTCCAGAATTCATGCTCTTAGACACCAGCAAATTTGAAAAAAATAATACCAATAAATCTAAAGTAGTTCTTAATTTGGTGTTTTTCATTTTTTGGTGGTAGTGGAGAGTTTGACATGATGTGACAAATGTCACATAAATGAACAAAACCTAAAAGTGATGGTGATTACCATCTGGGCTGGTAATCATTTTTCATTTACATAAATTCATAAATTCTAGACATTGACTTTCACATAGAAAATTCTTTATTTTTATAAATGTTCTGTTGCTCTATAATGTTGAAAATTCATTTTGGAAATGAGTGGAAATATGTGAATTTTGTTCTTAATATCGGAAATATAATGAAAAAAACGACTGTCAAGGGAACAATCTGGACATTCAGAATATGACTTCTAACCTTGTCCTTAATTCTACCTGTTTCTACCTTATGTTCATTTTAAGTCTCTGTTGGTTGGCTATTCAGTCATTATTTTATTTATTCAACAAATGTGTTTTGAGGACAACTCATATACCAAACTTTGGAGGAAGAGTGACCAGAAAAATCTAGGTTCCTGCCCTCATGGAGATTAGAATTTAGTGGAAGAAAAGACATAATCAGGGAGTTCCTATCGGGGCGCAGCGGAAACGAATCTGACTAGGAACCATGACAATGCAGGTTTGATCCCTGGGCTTGCTCAGGGGGTTAAGGATTCAGTGTTGCCATGGGCGCCGTGTAGCTCGCAGACGCGGCTCCGATCTGGTGTTGCTGTGGCTGTGGCGTAGGCCAGTGGCTGCAGCTCCAATTAAACCCCTAGCCTGGGAACCTCCATATGCTGTGGGTGCAGCCCTAAAAAGACCAAAAAAAAAAGAAAAGAAAAAGACATACTCAATCAAAATGTAATGTATCACCAAACTGTGTATAATTTGCTCTATCTTGGCAATTAGCACAGTGACATGTAAGTGTCCAATGAACAGTTCTAATTCAAAGATGTTCTAGGGCTACTTCTAGGTTTCTTCTCTGTGTTCTCAGTGCTTGTGAACTCTAATATCCTCTTAGTGCTGAATTATGTGTTGAATGAATGAGTGGATTTGCCTTTTTCTAAATATGGGTCAAAAGTGATTGGGCTATAGTGATTCCAACATTGTCTTTATGGTTCAGAATGTGGAAAGATATTGTTACTCCCGGGGCAATTCAGGAACATTTTGTGGGCTTAGTTAATGAATGAAAAGATGGTGAACCATGTTAGAAATGTCACCATTATTTTTCCTAACATAAAGAAGCATATGATTACATTTAGAATGGATAAGCACAGGGAACTCTATCCAATCACTTGTGATAGAACATGATAGAAGATAATATAAGAAAAAGAATGTGTATATAAACATACACATGGAAATGACTGGGTCACACTGCTATACAGCAGAAATTGACAGAACATTGTAAATTAACTATACTTTAAGAAATGAAAAAAAAACACTATGGAAGAGAGATGATATTTCTCAATTGTCAGACAGCCATTTAAATTTTTGAGTTCATAGAAACACTAAAGATCACCAGACTCAAGCTCCATGTATTGTCGAAGAGGAACTTGAAGGCCTGAGGGGGTAACTCGCCTAACCAAGGCCACACAACTATTAACAACAGAGCTACAGCCAGAAACCGGGCTTGTTATAACAAAACAAAACAACAAACACTGAACACCGTAGTTCTTGGTTTTCCATTTTACTATCTATCTACCTATCTATCTATCTATCTATCTATCTATCTATCTATCTATTTATTTTGTCTTTTTGCCTTTTCTAGGTCCGCACCTACGGCATATGGAGGTTCCCAGGCTAGGGATCTAACAGGAGCTGTAGCCACTGGCCTGTGCCACAGCCACAGCAACGCAGGATCTGAGCCGCGGCTACAACCTACACCACAGCTCACGGCAACGCCGGATCCTTAACCCACTGAGCAAGGCCAGGGATCGAACCCGCAACCTCATGGTTCCTAGTCGGATTCATTAACCACTGAGCCACAACGGGAACTCCTGGTTTTTCATTTTAAAAAGGAAGACTGTGAATTTATTTTCCCATCCCAGTTTATTAAAATTTTCTATTTTTATTTAAATCTAAATTTAAATTTTTATTTAAATTTTTTAAATTTAAAATTATCCGTCATTCTTCTTACTTACTGACAAATGTGTGAACACAGATCATTCATGAAGATTATAATTGTTTTCACTGTGCTCTTCCTTCTTGAGTGGCTGGTACCAAAGCTCGTAGAGTAAGTCATGAAGATTGTGGTCAGCAGGGAAGTCTGTGGATTCAAACGAAGGTTGCACAAGGGTATTAAAAGGCAGGTTCAGACCTGCTGAAGGGAACAGCAAAAGGGTCAGCTGACCAAGTTTCTCTAGAAAATAAGTTGAGTGGGATTGTATATATGCAAATTCCAAAATGCGTTTTTTTGGTCATGAAAAAGTGAACTAAGCCATACTCTGTTTCACTCTGCTCTGTAGTTTCTATCATCTGGAGATGAAATCAGTTCTTAGAACCCTGCCTAAAGTCATTTCTGTAGTATAAGTTGTTTGAAATTAGTTTGAGTTAGAACTGGGTTTCCTAGAACTGGGCTTATTTTCTTACAATTTTCATCCTTTGTTTTCATCGATTCATTGACTGATTGACTGATTAATTTTTCTCTTTATTTAAGAATATCTTGAGTGTATGTGTGCCTCTGTCTTTTGCCTGGTCAGAGCACAAATGTGAGAATTAACACTAGTAAGACTTAGTTTGCTTGGCCTAGTAGCACCAAGAAGTGTTATGGCATGGCCCTGCATTACTCTCCCATATCACCATAAAGGCCTCTGAGAAACAATTTTCTTTAAAACTTATTATAGAAATATCCAATGACTTATATTAACATTTTGAAAATTTTCTATTTTTTCATTTCATAGTGTTTCTGATGTGATGTTTACAACTCTTCCAAAAGACTGCTGTGTTCTAAATATAGCTCTTTTAAGTGTCAGGTTTTATTTTTAAAAAATGAAACTAGATTTTAGCTTTTAGGCATTAGGAGATGAAATACATATCCAATTCAGGGTTTTATAAATTAGGACAGTGGTTCGCAAATCTCTGAGGATTCCTGGGCAGGTGTGAGATGATGGTTAGTAGTTCTAAATTATTGCAAGGGAGGTGCAATTTCATATGTGTGACTAAACTTTGTCTCCAATAAACTAAATATATAATGTCACACATACCAAAAAAAAAATATATATATATATAGCTGAGAATATTAAAATGCAAGTCAATTTTAAAAAATGATTCAGTTTGTTAATTCATCTTATCATAATGCCCCCTCCCCACTTCCCAACTAGAAATATCGAGTTGTCATCCATGGCTTCCCATTCCTTTAAAAAATCATCTCTCCTTTATATTGGCTCTTTCTGTCATTAGCATCCTTCAGCTCTCCCATCCTTTTCATAATCTGATATCCCACTCCCGCCACCTCTTCTCAATTTACTGTTGTACCAGCACTCCTTGAGCGCTTTCTTATCTCCCATTCCTTCCTTAGCTTGAGACCAGCTGGCTTCTGCCTTTATTTTTTCACTGAAACTACACAAACTTAGGTCAAAATTGAGTTTCCCTATTTCAAAATCAACAGATACTTTTAGTTCTTATTTTAATTACCCTTTCTACTGCTTCAGTTGGGTCATGCTGTCACCTCCCTCCAAGGCTTTTCCTCGACCCAGGACGTTCTTTCTCTTTTCTTTAGCTGCCTACCTGCTACGTCTCCTTGAAAATTCAGTGTGTCACTGACTTGAGAGGCTAAACCCAGCCTTCTCTGAGGCTGAGATGAGGGCTCGTGGAGCTCCCTGTGTTTATCTTTATAATAGCATGTACTGTAACATTCTACTTTCTACTTTGAATAAGTATTCTGTGCCCATGATGTACAAATCAGAAAATCCAGGAAACATGAAAAAAGTGTTTCAAGTTACCTTATAACCCAGAGAGGATCATGACCAGTATGTTGGGTTTTATCTTTCTGATGCACATATAGACACACATGTTGATGTAGCCTGTTTTTTTTAAAAAATATAATCAGTCATAAATGTATTTCAAGTATTTTCCATAATTTGCATCATCATTTTAAAGTCTTCCCTGTATTCACTTTGTATGTAGTCTAAGTTTTTTAAACTGATCCCTTTTCATGGGTAACTAGATTGCTCACCTTTATCACTGCTAATTTACATACTGTCGTAAATATCCCTGTATAAACATCCTTGTAACTTGTTCTATTACAAACTACCAGTGAATTTCTAGAAGGGAAGTTGTTGGGGTAAAAGATACTACATTTTTAGGACTTTTGATACATCTAAGCAAGCTAAACTCTAGAAAACATTACCTCACTTTATATTAGTGGCTGACCACATACTATTGTAATCGCTGGCTTTTACTCATCCGGCTCCTTGAATTTTTGGTGTGTGAGTGGGATGATGTTGTCTTCATAGAGATGCCCATGGGACTGTCTGGTAATCATTTGTTGAAGGGATCAGTCTATATTAATTTTTGTGGGGGGTTTCTTTCTGTGTTTTTCAAAGAGGCATCTTCCTACCTGGCTGTGGGAAAAAATATTTCCCTCAAATAAGTAAATTAGGGTATATTTATAAGTGGAATACATTGCAGTCATTGTAATCAGTGATACAGAAGTGTCAGTTGTTTACACTATGCCGTTGCAGAAAAAGGACAGGCTATAAAACAATATGTGTAGTATGATATGATTTTTGTAACATACACCTATATGCATTTACAGAATTGCAATTGGGATGTACCATGTTTTATTCCCTGTGTTAAAAAAAGTGTCACGAACCATTTTATAACATAAATAAGCAATTTAAACTATTCATTTTACCAGTAATATTTCCCGTTATCTTTCCTTTTCCCTTTACTAAGAAAGACAAGGGTTATAATCCCAGTTTAGCCACTGTATTATGAGATTCAGCTTTCCTTGTGTAATTCTTCTAACCATATAATGGGTATAATGATACCCATCTGTATACTCCTCCAAGGAATGTTGTGAAATAATAGAGATTACTTTGTGTTCTTGGGAGGAAAATTGGTGTAGAAATCCTGGGTGTTTTTATTTTATTATTAATATCCACCCCCTGCCCTCATGTTTTGAAATGACTCAGGACTTAATGTGACTTAATGTGTGTAACGGGAGGCTACCTGGGAGGAGGGAAAGGCATCTGATGAAATATAACACAATATTACCAATAAATAGTTACTTTTATCATCCTAGGAGACCATAACATTTTGTTTCTTAGCATACATCATGACAATAATGACACAATTATGTCTTCTGTACTTTTCTCTCTTCCTTTCTGGTAATTTAGCCTGTTTAAAGTTAAAAAACGTTGTCTTCCTATGACTACATTAAGAGAGAAACTCGACAAGTTTCAATTGGTGTCCCTTTGTTCACCACCCTTATATCAACATTACAAAAAACTACTTGGCACTTTTCT
>PVHT020000009.1:13664648-13696829 GCA_004024745.2 Catagonus wagneri | reverse complement strand
GCTAGGGGTCTAATCGGAGCTGTGGCCACTGGCCTGCGCCGCAGCCACAGCAACGCAGGATCCGAGCCGCGTCTGCAACCTACACCACAGCTCACGGCAACGCCGGATCGTTAACCCACTGAGCAAGGGCAGGGATCGAACCCGCAACCTCATGGTTCCTAGTCGGATTCGTTAACCACTGCGTCACGACGGGAACTCCAAGAAATACTTCTTTTTAAATTAAATGTTAAGAAGATAAATTATAATTTTTACTTCATTTTATGCCCGGGAACCTTTCAGTAACGGTCTCATCCATGGCCATAGAAAGGTCAGGGTAATCTTACTGAGCCACATAACAACAATAACTACTAATAATTATTGGGAGCTTTTAGTGCCTTATGTGTGCTACCTCATTTATTATTCTTTCTATTTATTATTTCTTTCTATTTCTATTATACTTCTATTTGGTACTGTTATCTAACTGTTTTGTGGATTTTTTAAAAAGATTTCTCATATGCTCTGTACTTCCTGGTATTTGTACTTATTTATAAATGCTTTGTCAAATACCTGGCAACGAAGAGTGAAAACAGTGGCAGAAGCAGAAGTGAAAGCAGTAGAAATTAGACGGAAGGGAATGGCAGAAGGCTGGCATTGCTAGATCCAGCCTTGTGAGCGAAGTGACATATACATTCTTGTCCAACTATGACAGAGGGAAATAACTTTTCAGTACACTGGATGAAGTGAGTAAATTGGGACTTTCTGGGGCAAACTGATCATCCTACAAAAAGGAGGCAGAGTGGTCACCCACTGACATATGACTTTGCTGGGTATAGGAAGGTTCACTACCTTCTGTCTGCCCAGGAATATGATTATGTATAAATTCATTCCTAGAGACATTTCTGTCTAGGCCTCCTAATCCATATCTTAGTACTCTGTATTTCTTTGTTGTTGTTATTGTTCAATAGCTTGATACATTGTAATTTAACTACCTTAAGCCAAAAGGAAATTTATGAAAATCACTGGCAGGATCTAAGGAACATGGATTTACTTCAGTAACAGGGCCTCAGTTGCTGCCACAATTCCCTGTCTGCAGCTTCTGCTTCTCTTCATGCATCTGCTGTATCCTTTTTGCTGCCTTCATAGATCACTGCTTCTGCTCCTCCAGTTAAAAGTGGGAACATATTATTGATAGTTCATAAGCCTTACATCTCACAGTTACAGCTACCAAAGAAAGACCGCCTCAATTCCTGCTATTTCATGTCTTGAAATCCACTAATTGACGAGACCCCACATCAATCAGCTGTGACCATGGGTAAGGTTATGGAAGAGGATGGTGGCTTATTTGGTAACCATGTCATTGTGTTCCGGGGAAAGGGAAGTCTGGATAGCCTGCGTTATTCCCAGAAGAAGACCGGGAGGACAAAACAATAGGTGTTCAAGACATAACCCTTTGGAGACATATCACAGGTAAGAAGAAGCTATGTGCTAAAAAGTCTTGGTGGAAAATTTTCCATGAGTGAACTAGATAATTTGTGAAGTGCTTTCTCACTGTCAGGTTCCAGGATCAATCATTTATTTCCTCTTCAAAGGGAGAATAAGACCCTGAAGAAAAGTATTTAGGAGAGAGTTGGTCTGGCAGGAAAGCACATGATTGAGAGGCGAGATGTTCATGTTAAACCCCTCCCAGGTCATTAACCAGTCAGGGTCACCATCATGGCCTATCTCTTAGCCCCTTTTCCTGATGTTGAAGTGCCTATTTCTTCTTTACCACTTGAGTATCTCCTCATGACACCTTACATGAGAGAAGTTTCTTTTGAAAGAGAATAGTCTTCTAAGATGTGTTGTATAATCTGTCTTCTTTTGATCAATTACAAGAAAATATAACTATAACCACAATTGTCATTTATGGGGAGTATTTATTAGTTACCAGTTGTCTTATTTCATGTAATTCTCAAAACAGTCCTTTGTCTATTTCCTATTTCCCTATACACGTTTTGTTTTGTTTTTGTTTTTTAGATGGTGAAAGTATATAGGCTGAAATTTTGCTCAGAGTCCCACAGGTAGTGAATGTTAGAACTGGGGTTAGAACCCAAGTCAGGGTGATTCCAAAAAAATACAGGTGAGGAAACTTAGGGATAGTGAGTGTCTGAGGTTAAAAACATGGTGGGATAAGAGGCACAAAAATAGGATCCTTCCCTTTGCTGTACTAATGAGCTACACACTCTCTTTAGGAGTGAGCTTCGTTTTCGCTGTATTCCGAGCTCCTTGGCCAAGTCAGTCATATTACCCTCTGATGTCCATATTATAGGCATTGACCAGTGGCGAATGTGGTGACTTTGGGGTTATTAAGAAATTGCAGTCATTAACTATGATGTAAAGTGCTTTGACCTTTATTGACATTGTTGCCGTATCTTAACAGATGCCGTTGAGTTTGTTACCCATGTTTCCAGTTGAAGTCCTGAATTTACAGTAAAAAAATTTCGAGGTTCATTCCTAGCAAGAGACTAGGAACTATCAGGCAACCCCAATTCTGTGTCCTCTTAACAAACCCTCTGATAGAGCAGAAGACTCTGGGTTGGATAAATCACTCTCCTAATTCTAGCTATTTGTGCTCTAACACTATAATTCTGTAGTCTTTCTTAGATGTTATATTAAAGAAAAGACACATCTCACTCTTTGCTGCTAGCATTCTAGCTCATATTGCTGTTATCTGCTGATAATCAGAGGACCTGGAAACTCAAGTATTTTATGTCAAGTCAAAGGCTAGAATTGTTTTGCCAGGATATTTAAAATCATATTAAATTATTGAGAGTGTCTAAAATTTGTTCTAGTTGAGTGTTCGAGCTAAAGACATGGACTTTCCTGCTCTTGGACTAGAGGATCGAGACAAGGAAGCAGATTTGGACTTTAAGATTGGGATACCCTGACCACAGCAGAGGAGAGAGGGGAAGCAACTAAATTTAATTAGGAACTTGCGGGAGCAGATCAAATATGCAGCTGGAAGAGATCATCCAGCAGCTGGAGCTTGATCATCATGGTGACTGTAATCCAGTCAAGAAAAATAGAATGTGGGAGGCAATCCACTTGCAATTTCCTTGCGCCAGGATTAAAACAATGTTTGGGCTTACTGCTGTTTTTCATGAAGATGAACAAGTTTAAGTGAAGATAGATCACAATGGATTTTTTTTGTAGAAACAAAACACTAAAAATAACTTTCATTAATAAAAATATCCCTATTTCTAGATATTTGGGTAGTTTCCTTTTGTAATTTTTCTATGAAAAATAATGCTGTGACAAGGATCTTTTTGGAGGGGGCGCTTATTCCTTATTGGGTGCATCTCAAGTTTTTCCTTAGAATAAAAGCCTAGAATTTAAATTTCAGAGGTGAAGCGTATGTATATAATTAAGGTTTTTGGTATGTAATCAAGTTATCTCTTTAAAAACTGTTGCAAGAATGATTTTTTTTCCCTATTTTTTTTCCCTATTTGTTGCAGGGTTCATAGATATTAAGGCTACCCTGTTGCTTCAGAGACTCCTGAAGTGAGATGGAATTCTCAGGGGCTAAATGGATAGTTTCTACTGTATTAGATTTTCTGAGCCCTCAGCCCTCTGTTTTGCCCTGTATGCCTGAGGGCAAAATTAAGTAAACTACTGAACCAAATTGGGGCTATCAAATTCTTTCTTTTGAAAATTTGAACCAAGAGGCATGATGTCTAGACACCTAGAGGATATAGTTAAACACATTAGGCGTTGGAGCTCTAAGGTCTAATAGAGTTAGGGCGGAGGATGGGCATGCGGCAAACTATAGGCAAGTGAAATAGCAAAGCTTATCTTCTATAGAAGACATGCAGAGAAAGAAGTAGACCCTGAACTTCGGAGAGCACAAGCCTGAGCGGGTCACTGGTGTCGTCCCTGTGAGTTTCAGTAGTATATTCTGTAGTTTGTTTTGCAAGGACCTTCCTGTGCTTTCTCTTCTTGTTTTGTTTTTTTTTTTTCTGTTTTTGGCTGTGCCTGCGACATGTGGGAGTTCCCTGGCCAGGGATTAAACCCATGTGACAGCAGTGACACAAGGCACTGCAATACCACATCCTTGACCCACTGTACCACAAGAGAACTCACCTCCTGTGCTTTCTGATGTTTGATCTACATTGACCCCTGTGCAAGACATATGACCCTAGGTAAAATGCATTTACTTTAGATATTTATGTATGGAGTGAATCTTAGTATACACAGAGTTTATAGGCCTCCGAACATAAATGGAACCAAATATTACGAAATATACATTAGGACATGTCTGGCAAAAGATTATTTTTCAAATTGGTACATTTACGTGTAAAATTACCAGACAAGACCTGCTCTTAACTATTTGAGCATATAGGCTTTCATGCACCCAGCTTTGCTTTGCTCTAAGTAGTACAGTGTAAAGTTCAAGTAAGTTCTCAACCTCTAGCACACATCAAAATTACTTGGGGGCTTATTACAACACAGATTATCACTGGTTCAGTGTTCTGGTGTAGGGACTGAGAATTTATATTTCTAACGAGTTGTCAGGTAATGCTGATGCTTCTACACCTGGGGTCAGACTTTGAGAATCATTGAAATAGTAAGAATGTAGGGAGATCACTCTGAGAAGAAAATGATAGAATTTCTCACACCTTTACTCATTACTCTTAGGAAAACCTTTGCATGAACTCTCCCCCCTTAACCTCCTCTTCCCTGTATTTCCCTACACTCCCAACCTCCATTCCTTGTAAACCCTTTCTCTTCCATGTTCTAACATAGCATGTACTACACTGCTTAACAATTATTCTGCCAAATTAACTGCCAGCATCCTGAAGGCAGGGACTAGGGCATTTCAGCTGTGTGTTTTATGGCTAGGACCATACCTAGACTTGGCAGGCATGAAATACAAATGTGCTGAATGAATGAAAGAATCAATGAAAATTCTTTTCTTACTGACTTTTAGGTACTTGAAAAAAATCCATTTCTGGTGGACTTGATACCTCCATTTGTCTCTGGTAAAATTGGCAAGCTGTTGCTTATCTCTTTCTGGACCTTGATTGTCAGAATATAAGTGGCTTTGTCAGGATGGACTAAAGCAGGGTCAGGGGAGAGCATGTGTGTGTATGCACATGCATGTGTGTGCTCTGTTTTCTTTTTTTTTACATTTCCTTTTTGGTGTTCATTACGTGATACAACAACTGTGTGTGTCGGTGGATTTGGGCATCTCCTTCCAAACATGCACCTCCTTGAAGAATATCCAGTTCATAAAGAGTTTTATTATTTTACCTTTTGTGACTTACAACTCTCGGGTTTTGCTTGAGTAGCAGTGCACGACCCACAAAAATAGATCATCATTCATTCTTATAATTTTTTGTGACTCAAGGCATCTAGATATAGCACATAAAGTATTAGACTAGGGATTAGCAAACGAAGGCTGGTTTCTAAATCTTAGCTTAAGCTTTAATTATTTGCATGCCCTTAGCCAAGCCTCTTAAATTGATTGTACAATGAAGGCTTTAATACAAATTATCTGAATATTTTTTCCAAATCTTAACACTCTCAGCTTCTGTGAAGTTGAAAGGATTATGTGACATACTTTAGGCATATGTTTATTTTCACTTTCAGGTTTGGTTCCTGTGTCCTTTTAGGTGGTAAAGAGGCCATTTACTGAAATAAAGACATTCCAAAGGACTATAAATAATGCTGTGTCACAGCAGCCTGTCCTGTATTTTTGAATCCTCTAAGAGTGAATAGAAAATAGTATTTGAAGAGAAGAAGCCAGTCAGAAGAGATCTTTTGCATTCATTCCCATGTGGAAGGGAGCTAGAGTTTTTTTTACCAAGGATTAATTATTTAATTTTTCAATGAGTAGGAATCAGACCCATTAACACAGACTCTTTTCTGAATATCTATGTTTTGTTCTATATCTTGTCCCTATGTAAATTTTTGAGCTAAGAGATGGTATGTTTGACTCCTGAAGGAAATAATGTGATCTCAGAAATATGCTTTTCTGGCATCTAAAGAAAGCCCAGATTTAAAGTATCAGCACGGTCACTTGCTAACATCTTCCAAGTGTCCAGCTGTTATCATTACAATATGTTCGTGTCTCGATCTTGGGAAGCAGAGTTTACAGCAGTGTCACAATGGTAGAATAGTTGGTTTGAATTTTTCTGCATATTTGACTTGTTAAAGAAAAACAGTTTTGGGGAAGTGATGGTGAGGGTGGAGAAACATATTTTCATGGTGATGAAGCCACAGCAAATTTCCAGAAGAAGACAAGCTGTCACTTTCTTGACCTTTTAAGATTCTCCATGAAGTCTAATCCTTCATCCATTTTCTAGTTCATAGGAATTAGGACTGATTTTAAAAACTGGGGTAGTATACCATGGACATACTTTCTCTTGTGGGAACCATGTTCAAGGTGATCCTTAAACAAACTACTTGGTATATTTGAGATAAATTTAGATATTTACTCACTTTCACTTCCTATTTTCTGATCATCTTTACCTAAAAAAAGACAAAAACCAAAAAAAATCTCACTCAGTGGGATTGAATGTTGGCTGATTTGTGCATCGTTTGAATAACGATGGGATAATAATAATTCCCATTTGGTTCTAGAATTCTCAGAAAACCTCACTGTCTTTACAGGGTCACATTTCCTTTCGGGCAGCAGAAAGGTGCTTTTGACTTCCTGGGTCCTTTAAAAGAACTTGATCAAAGTAAAATAAAATACACATATATCAGAAAACTACACATAGCATCAGTATAAAAATCATTAAATTTTCAGATATTGAGCACACCTATATAATCAGCTCTTAGATCAAAAAGCAATACACTCTCAGCATCACGCAAGCCCTAACTCCTGTTCTAGTCCCTAACTCCTCTCCCCACCAACGGTAACCGTGATGTTGATTTCTAACAACATAGACTACTTTTGCCTGTTTTTATACTGTCAGTCATATTTTGGTCATATTGAAGACATTGTTTGCTATGTACTTTTTTGTATCTGGTTTCTTTTAATCAACATTATGTTGACAAGGCTCATCATATTGCATTTAATTGCTGATCATTTTCATTTCTGAAAGGTGTTTAAATATAATTATTTATTAATTTTAATGTTGATGGAATTTGGATATTTCTGTTTTTCTGACCATTATAAACAGTTTGATTATGAACATGCTAGGACATGTGGTTGGTGACTAGATGTATGTATTTGAATTGGATGTATAGTTAGGTGTGGAATTGCTAGTTCATAAAATATACATAAGGGTTCGGCCTTTTTTTTCCAACTCGATCTTCAATTTGTTAATTATTTAAAATAATGTTTCTTGGCATATTTTTATGGTTTTTAAAAAATTAAAATATAGTTGATTTACAGTGTTGTGTTAGTTTCGGGTGTACAGCAAAGTGATTCAGTTTTACAGATCCACAGATCTATTCTTTTTCAGATTGTTTCCCCTTATAGGTTATTATAAAATATTGAGTATAGTTCCCTGTGATATATGGTAGGTCCTTGTTGGTTATCTGTTTTATATATAGTAGTGTGTGTATGTTAATCTGAAACTCCTAAGTTACCCACGCCCCTACCCCCACCTTCCCCTTTGGTAACCATAAATTTTTTCTATGTCTGTGAGTCTATTTCTGTTTTATATGTAAGTTCACTTATATCACTTTTAAAAATGATTCTACATAAAGCCATGTCATAAGATATTTGTCTTTGGCTTACTTCACTTTGCATGGTCTAAGTGAACTTGCCATCGCATCCTAGGATTCTTTTGATTGGTATTCAAGAGGTGCAAAGGAGAAAGGATGGGCCAGCAAAGGGCCCTAATATTAAAACTAGAATGTGGCGAAGTATAACATCCTGATGAATTCACTTTTCATCCCCAATGCTCTGATCTTTTTCTAACTCTTATTCAATGAAATCATTAATTCCTAAGCCTCTTTCTGCTCAGCTGAAGGTGACACTCAGATGCTGTTGCTATGAACATCCTTATAAGATATGAAATGGTTTAAGATAATTTTTAAACTGTCTATACTAATGAAAAAAATTAAAATGAGTCTCTAGAGAAGATGACCTCTTTCTAAGTAGTGTCAAGAAAGTGTTAAATGAGTAAAACCCATTTTTTTCCTTGGTGGTCTTTACTCAATTTGGTATCTGCTTTCCACTAAACTAAGAAATACAAAGTGAGATGGTAGAACATTGGAACAGTTCTTATTTGAAGAAAAAAAGGATTTTCAGTGGGGGAAACAACATAACACCTATGAAAACATATTGATGTACCTTCCTAAAATTATCTCTAAAGAAACTACAATGAATCTGAATATTTCTTCACAATAAGAAAATTGTAAGAAAACATATCCATCCAAATTTCTTTGGACAGTTTTCTTAGATCTGCACAGTCCTAATTACTCAACTAAACATTTACAAATTCTTAGAATATAAACATTATCATTATTAATGAGCAATTTAGTGTTTGTTATAGCCTGCATGTTATTTTTAGGTAAAATGTTAGTGACTAGAGTAGTCTTATACGCTATATATGCACCTATCCTTTAGTGATCTATAGTATTTGATCATATTTATTTTTTATTTGAAGGATAGTTTTATTATATCCAGGAGTCCTAGGATATATATCTTCAGGTTTATTTTCTCACCTAGTACTGTGGGCATGTCTGAAATTAATTTTGTACAAGTTTCTTGGTTCAGAATATAATATGTAGTTAAATATGGCTTCTTTAGGGAAATAAATCATATAGATTCCAGGACTGCATTATGAGTGAAAATTGTGTCTCTTGATACACCAGTACATGTGTATCAAGCCTTATAGTGTGCAGAAGGGAAAGCTGATTTTTGCAAAACCAATGCATTCTAGTGTAGCTCAGGGGACCCCTGCATGCTCTGCTCAGATGTTTGGATTTAGTGTCATAGGTATTGGGGGGGCCAATGAAATTTTTTCATATCAGGGTAATATCAGAGGTGCTTTGGGAAGATGATTCTGGGAGGAACTGGAAGCAGGGAGGAGATTTAGAAGCCCAGATCAGCTCATGTGCCAGAACTCTTGGAAGTCATAATCATCTTTGCAGAACATTATAAACCACTGTTACATTAAGCTTAAAACAACTAAGAGTGTAATTTTGTGCTATACATAGCATCTCAGACCAAATTCAAGTGTAATCAAGCTGTGATGTGTCAGATTTTTAAGAAAAATACATGGGGCAAACACATTCCATTGAGGAAAAACCAACCCATTAATTGTCCTGCTTCTTGAAAATATTTTGTTAAATTTTTTTTTCATTTTTATTTTTAGGACCACACCTGTGGCATATGGAAGTTCCCAGACTAGGGACTGAATCAGAGCTGCAGCTGCCATCCTGTGCCACAACTACAGCAACATGGGTTCCGGATCGCATCTGCAAACCACGCCACAGCTCACAACAACGTTGAATCCTTAACCCACTGAGTGAGGCCAGGGATCAAACCACATCCTAATGGATACTAGTTGGGTTCTTAACCCACTGAGTCACAATGGGAACTCCTGAAAATCTTTAAAGAAAACCACGAAGACTTGATTTAAAAGAACTCTCGGGCCATCTCTTGAACCTCAGTGTTCTTCAAGAGGGAAACTTGAGAACTCTTTATTCTACTGTTCTCTAGGGAATGAGGATTTGAATAGAAAGGAAACAATAAGAGCAGGAAAATAAAGGATATCGTGATGGAGTTGACAAGTGACTGATGGTGGATGATGAGGAGCAGAGAAAAGCTAAAGTATTAATAACACTCTGTTATGTGGAAATCCTTGTCAGTGAAACCAAAACTTCCATTCTGATTTGGAACTGATAATCTTCCTCTTAGCATTTCTTTCTTTAAAAGGCACGTGTATGAACACAGGCAGGAACAGAGAAAGCACGCTTAGAAATCACACGTGTCTTATTTCCCAGTATTCATGCTGCATTGCTACTGTTCAGAATCATGGAAGCATGAGAATTAGGCTTCTGGAAAAACCAATCTCCTCTCATAAGACAAAATGTTCTGTAAAGTGTACGTTTTATACTCCTGCATGATATTAATAAATAGGTCTTTGATTATGTCATGTACTTCTGTCCCAGTGAGGCAACCAGAGATATACAGCAGAGCTGGAAAATGCCAGGCGGTTTATGGTTAATGACACAGGAGTATCAGCAACACTGAGTAATGAGGTATTTAAAGAATGATACAGCCCAATATTTGTTAGGCTACTGCACAGATAAATGACTTCTTTGGATAAATAGTTCTGCATTGACCTTAACGATAATTGTCTACAAAACAAATTAGAAAAAAATCCCAACAGAAAGTTCTTGGCACAGTCTCAGCCAACTTGCTTGAGCTCGAAGCCAAATTAAGAGAAGTGTGAAGTAAACCGTCTTGTATTTTCTAACTAGAAGGTACCACTGACATTTTGGCTCAGCACCTGGAGTTGTAATTTTGTGCACTGGGCATATATTTGAAAAGGAAAGAGGTGGTGTGTATTTTTTTTAAGTAAATTTTATTGGAGTATAGGTGACTTACCTTTTTCAGATTCTTTCTCCCTAGAGGCTTTCATGAAGTATTTTTTTTTAATGATTTTTATTTTTTTCATTATACTTGGTTTACAGTGTTTTGTCAATTTTCTACTGGACAGCAAAGTGACCTAGTCTCTCTCATACACACACACACACACACACACGTAAACATATATATATTCTTGTTCTCACATTATCCTCCCATCGTGTTCCATCATAAGTGACTAAATATAGTTCCCCGTGCTATACAGCAGGATCTCATTGCTTATCCATTCCAAATGCAATAGTTTATGTTTATTAACGCCAGACTCCCAGTCCCTCCATCTCCTCCTTGGCAACCACAAGTCAGTTCTCCAAGTCCATGCGTTTCTTTTCTGTGGAAAGGTTCATTTGTGCCACATATTAGATTCCAGATATAAGTGATATCATATGGTATTTGTCTCTTTCTGATTTACTTCACTTATTATGAGAGTCTCTAGTTCCATCCATGTTGCTGCAAATGGCATTATTTTTTCTTTTCTATGGCTGAGTAGTATTCCATTGTGTAAATATACCATGTCTTCTTAATTCATTTGTCTGTTGATGGAGATTTAAGTTGTTTCCATGTCTTGGCTATTGTGAATAGTGCTGCAATGAACATGCAAGTGCATGTTTCTTTTTTTTGTTTTGTCTTTTTTGCCTTTTTTATCTAGAGCCGCACCCGTGGCATATGGAGGTTCCCAGGCTAGGGGTCTAACAGGAGCTGTAGCCGCTGGCCTTCGCCACAGCCACAGCAACGCGGGATCTGAGCTGCATCTTCAACCTACACCACAGCTCACAGCAATGCCGGATCCTTAACCCACTGAGCAAGGCCAGGGATCGAACCTGCAACCTCATGGTTCTTAGTCAGTTTCGTTAACCACTGAGCCACGATGGGAACTCCGCATGTGTCTTTTTTAGGGAAAGTTTTGTCTGGATATATGCCCAAGAGTGGGATTGCTGGGTCATATGGTAGTTCTATATTTAGTTTTGTGAGGTACCTCCGTACTATTTTCCATAGTGGTGGTACCAATTTACATTCCCATCAACAGTGTAGAAGGGTTTCGTTTTCTCCACATCCTCTCCAGCATTTTTTTATTTGTTGGCTTGTTAATGATGGCCATTCTGCCTGGTGTGAGATGGTACCTCATAGTAGTTTTGATGTGCATTTCTCTAATAATTAGTGATGTTGAGCATTTTTTCATATGCTTGTTGGCCATTTGTGTATCTTCTTTGAAGAAATGTCTATTCAGGTCTTTTGCCCATTTTTCAATTGGGTTGTTGGTTTTTTTGCTGTTGAGCTGAATGAGTTGTTTACATATCTTAGAGATTAGGGCCTAGCAGTTTCATCATTTGAAACTATTTTATCCCATTTCATATGTTGTTCTTTTGTTTTATGGTTTCCTTTATGGTACAAAAACTTGTCAGTTTGATTAGTTCCCATTGGTCTATTTTTGCTTTTATTTCTGTTGCCTTGGGAAACTGATCTGAGGGAAAGAATTTGTATGGTTGTTGTTAGAGAATGTTTTGCCTATTTTCTCTTCTAGGAGTTTGAGAGTATCTTGTCTTATGTTTAAGTCTTTAAGCCATTTTGAGTTTATTTTTGTGAATGGTGTGAGGGTGTGTTCCAGTTTCATTGATTTACATGTGGCTGTCCAGTTTTCCCAGCACCACTTTCTGAAAAGACTGTCTTTTTCCCATTTTATATTCTTGCCTCCTTTGTCAAAGATTAATTGACTGTAGGTGTCTGGGCTTATTTCTGGGTTCTTTATTCTGTCCCATTGGTCTGTATGTCTGTTTTGGTACCAGTACCACACTGTCTTGATTACTGTGGCTTTGTAATATTGCCTGAAGTCTGGGAGAGTTATGCCTCCTGCTTGGTTTTTGTTTGCTTTGGCAATTCTGAGTCTTTTATGGTTCCATATAAATTTTTGGATTGTTTGTCCTAGTTCTGTATCACTAAGTATTGAATAAATTTTCCTGAGCTATATAGTAGGCCTTGTTACCAATCAATTTTGTAAATAGTAGTGTGTACAGAGGCAGTGTGTTGAGCAGGGATCACAGAGACTGTGGTCTCAGGCCCATGAAGGACTGACTGTCACCTGAGGCTTTGCTTTCCTTGAAATGTAACCATCTTATGGTTCAACAGTTATTATAACACAGCCTTTAATATAGCTATTAAAATTCATCTCTTGATTGTTAAGGGGTCCCTATCTGAAATTCCTTCACCATTTATCATGTTAATTTTCGTGGGCATAAATAAGCTGCTCATTATAAAAATGCACGGAAAATAAGAATGCTCTATTTCAGGAAGATACTATTGTATGAAATGTTAAGTCATCTTTAAAATACTGGGTCCACAAAGAACTTTTTTTAATCCACCTCAGGAGGCTGTAGCTTTAAAAGGAAACTCTCGTATGAGATGTTAGAAGGGGTCAAGCTGTGAATAATTACCCACTGGGGCCAGTTGGCTTTGCTGTGTCTCACTGTGCGACTCTGAACTGGATTCCAAAACAGCCCTAAATTGCATAAAATGGCAGTGACAATATGTGAAATAAATGGACTCCTGCTCACTTCTAGGAAAGTGAATTTAAAATCATGTACATGAGGTAGGGGTGAGGGAATGGGATGGACAGGGACTTTGGGGCTAGTAGATGCAAACTATACATTTGGATGCAATGAAGTCCTGCTGTACAGCATAGGGAACTATATCCAATCACTTGGGATAGAACACATTGGACGATAATATAAGAAAAAAACGTAGATATATGTATGACTGAGTCTCTATGCTGTATGGCAGAAATTGACACAACACTGTAAATCAACTACATTTTAATTTAAAAAGAAACAAAATCATGTACATGAGGTGATATAATAGAAAGTCAGGGTGCTGCCTCATAATACATAACTCTGAGAAAATCATATCTATAGTTGAATGTTTTTATTTTGGCACATAAAGACTTTATAAAAGGGATTGAGGAAAAATAACTTTTGTTATGTGTAACGTAGAAATGAGATTTGAGGCAAGGTTAAAAGGCTCTTTGTATATAGGTGTATACATTGTAAGTAGAACAATATATGTATGTGTGTTTATACATATAAATATTATTACATACAAAAGATTTATACTTATGTATGCATGTATAGATGTGTTTTATATGTGTGCATATTTATGTAATGTAATAAAGATAGCATAGTAACAATAATCATATATTTTAAATCAAAATGGGAAAACTGACAAATATTTTAGGAGTGACTTTTGAGGGATCAGTGAGATTTTTAATATATTCATAAAAAACTTATAGTTTACTTGAAAACCAGAAGAATCTAAGACAAACCTTTTGTGCTATTTTCCTACTATGAAATAAAGACAAGAAGTAGTGTCTTAGGGGAAATGGCTTAGTGCAATCTTAACCTCACATTAAACTTGTATTTTAGAATAATTTTTTGAAAGAATACATCAAAGCATGTGAAACTGGTAGCTAATTATATTATCATTAGTATACAGTAACAGCGTTATCATTCTTCATAAAAAAAAACTGAAATAAGTATGCTAAGAATATTTAATTATGTGGATGAGTGAAATAATAAAGGAAAATTGCTAGTTAATTGCTTTCTTAGAGATGCTATTAAAGATGGCAGTTGCCAAGCACTTCATGATTCATCCTAAAGAGATATGCTGTTGGGCTGCTCTCTTTAGAATTAATCTGGGGAATCTAGAAGGGAGAACTAGGACTTGCCTGCACAGATTTTGCAGAGGTCTTTATTCTCTGTAATGTGCCATAGCCCCAGGGATGCCTTCCCTGACCCTCAACTGGAATAACTGGTCTACGTCTTCTATTTTGCAGATAACTCTACTATGCATCTCAGCACATGGTATTATTTTAATTATTAGTCCATGTGTTTGTTTCTCCTTCCAAACTAGGAGCTCGAGACATGAATGTTTCTTCCTTCCCAATCCCTAGTTCAGGGCCTGACACAGAATAGGTGCTTGATGAGGGTGTGTGGAATGACCTGAAAAGGCTTCTTATAGAACCAAAGGCAAGGACTTGGGAAAGTGGGTCTGAGACAAAGCTTCTATCTATCATTTTTTTCCTTTCAGAAGCATCTGAGACAATCCCATTATCTTTAAATAGATTTGCCTAAAGAGATTTAGTCTATTGACAGCTTCTACACTTCCTTATTTTCTCCAAATGAAAGAAAAAAAAATTCCATTTCCTCCTCTTCACATTTCACCTCACTGGAAATATATCACTGGAAAGGTATGACTATTTAGGACAGCAGAACCCTCTGTAATTCAGGGTCTAACATGGAAAAGATCAGTTGTCTTTTGTGGATGATTTATTCTAAATACCCTGCAAATGTGTCTATTGAGTTTTCTCCTTTACCCTAACATGTTATAGACAGGTGAGGGGGGAGTGGGGGTGGCCTGGGGGTTTGGGATCGGCATATGCACACTGAAATATGTGGAATGACTGGCCAAAAGGGACCTACTGTATAGTACAGAGAACTCTACTCAATATTCTCTGACAATCTATATGGGAAAAGAATCTGAAAGAGAATGGATGTGTGTACATGTATAACTGAATCACTTTGTTTTACAGCAGAAATTATCATAATATTGTTAATCAACTATACTTCAGTAAAACTTTAAAAAATTCAAAAAAGCCAAAAAATAAATTAGATAAAATACAGATAATTTCAAAAAATAAAATAAATTATGTCTATCACTGGACATACCACAAAAAAAAATTTAGCTGGATGTGACAGGAAGAAAGGAAAGGGGAGGTGTTCTACAAAACAGTTAAATTGTAATGCGTCCTTCTCAATATATAGGTCTAGGATCTTAAGAAATTATATATAACTTTGTCTCAAATTACTTTTCTTCTATGCATTGCAGATTTTGGCACCCAACTATTCTCAAAGGTACGTATCTAAAGGATGCATGCTTATAAAAAACAAATTTGGAGTCAACAAGGGGGAGGAGTTGTCCCAGATGTACACGGAGTATTTAAGTATTAAGATTACATGAATCGGGAGTTGCCATCATGGCACAGCAGAAACGAATCCAACTAGGACCCATGAGGTTGCGAGTTTGATCCCTCGCCTTTCTCAGTGGTTTAAGGCTCTGATGTTGCTGTGGCTGTGGTGAAGGCAGGCAGCTCTGGCTCTGATTCCACCCCTAGCCTGGGAACCTCCTTATGCTGCGAGTGAGGCCCTAAAAAAAAAAAAAAAAAATTACACAAACCCTCCTACACTATTAGTGGGAATGTAAATTGGTGCAACCACTATGGAGAACAGTGTGTAGGCTCCTTAAGAAAACTAAATACAGAACTACCACATGACCCAGCAATCCCACTCCTGGGAATCTGTATAGAGAAAAATATCATTCAAAAAATACGTACACAGCAATGCTCATTGCAGCACTATTTGCAATAGCCAAGACACGGAAGAAACCTAAAATATGGTACATATATACAATGGAATATTACTCAGCTGTAAAAAGAACAAAATAATGCCATTTGCAGCAGCATGGATCAACCTAGAGATTATCATACTGGGTAAGTCAAAGTTCGATATCATATGATATCACTTACAGGTGGAATCTAATAAAAATGATACAAAAGAACTTACTTATAAAACTGAAACAAACTCACAGATTTTGAAATTGAACTTGTGGTTCCCAAAGGAGAAACCATGGGGAGGAGGAATAAATTAGGGGGATGGGATTAACATGTACATACTACTATATAGAAAATAGATAACCAACAAGGAGACGTATTATATAGCTCAGGGAAAGCTACTCAATATTCTGTAATAACCAATATGGCGCTCTTGCTCTCTTTCTCTCTCTCTATGTATATGTTGTGTGTATGTGTACATATATAATAGAATGTATATGTGTGTGTATACATATATATATATATAAGCTGATTTACTTTACAGCACATCTGAAACTAATACATTATAAGTCAACTGTACACCAATACATTTTTTAAAAAATTAGATTACAAAATGAATTTTTATCAATGAAATCATGTCTTTAATCAGTAAAAAAAAAGAAGAGAATTGAAAAGATGTCCCATGGGTTCTTTTGTGGTGCAGTGGGTTAAGGATCTGGTGTTGTCACTGCAGACAGTTTGATTGCTTTTGTGGCATGGGTTCAATCCCTGGCCCAGGAACTTCCACATGCTGTGGGTACAACGAAAAACATATGTCCTAAAGTAGAAGTGTAGGTGGCTGGAGATACTGTGGTTGCTCGGCAGTAATGAACCTGAATACTAACCATGAGGATGTGGGTTTGGTCCCTGGCCCTGCTCAGTGGGCTGGAGATCTGGTGTTGCCATGAGCTGTGATGTAGGTCATAGACGTGGCTTAGATCTGGCATTGCTCTGACTGTGGTGTAGGCCGGCTGATATGCTCCAATTCAACCCTGAGCCTGGGAACTTCCATAAGGTGCAGGTGCGGGCCTTAAAAAAAAAAATGAGGTTCTTTATGCCGAATGGAAGCTTCTAAAATGATGTAAGATTATAGCTGGATTGAATTAAATTCAAAATGCCCTTTAGCATCACACTCATCACACTTTCTTATGTGGCTGAAAGAACAGATTTATCTTCCCTGATTATCACTTTTTTCCCACTGGCCAGTGTGCTTTGGCAGAGTGAGCACACGTGGTAAGCACGGTGGTACTCATGTCTTCATGAATTATAAAATGACTTTCCTACTCATTTTTGCCTACTAGGCCTTCTCCTCTTTCACTTTTCTTTGCGCTCTGTTCTATGAACTTCTTGCTCCCATTAAATCACTAATTCCAGGCAGAAGTATTTATTAGGGATGACTTGAGACCGTTCTGGAAACAATAACCAGAACATTGGTCTCTTATGCTGGTGCAAATTGTCATTTAACTACCCACTTGCCTGGCTCTGACATTTTTTGTACCAAGCATTTATCACCTCATAAATGTTCTTTCTACAAGTTCTGTCTCTCCTTCCTGAAATGTCTTGTATACACTTGCCAAACTGAGTTTTCTAGGAGCCCAATTTTATTTCAGAAAACAAAGTTGTAAAAATCCAAATAAAAAAGAAAAAGAGGTATAGGTGGCCTATTATTAAACATGAAAGAAAAGTGAAAATTTGACTCTGAAATATCTGTTAAGGGTCAGTTCCACCTTTGCAGATAATTAAAAGTGAAATATTTGCTTAAAGAAATCTGCCAGTTTTGAGGAGAGTGGCAGGAGGAAAATGGTATGCAAATTACCAACCAGAGGAATAAACTAGATAAAGTATTCAGCAGTGGTGATACTGAGATTGTAACCTATAGCTACAAGGAACTAGCATACTTTCATTGGAGATTATTCACCCTCCCCACCTGCCTGTCTCTTACAGGCTAAAATAAACACCAAGGGCGGCACTTAAGAAGAAAAGAATTATGAAATTGAGAGCAAATGTCCTACACACAAGGGACTTCAACCTCAGAGAGGTAACTGTCAATGGATTGCTTTGGAACTTACCTGTTAAGATGATTTAGCCTCTTAGCCCCACCTCTCTACATCATTGCCAACTCACTAGCCCAGACCTGTGTGTGTGGTTGTGTGTGTGTGTGTGTAGGTGGGTGGTTGTGTGTTACAGAGAATGAAACTGAGCTAAAGGCAGAAAGAGAGGAAGAAAGACAGAAAATGGGAAGAGGTATTTATTCAGAGTTTTCCCCACAGAGTACCAATTATATCCCCGGCTGATACAGTATAAAAAGCACAAATGGCTTAATACATATATTTTTGGCTGCACCTGTGGCATGTGGAAATTCTCAAGCCAGGGATCGAATCTGAGCCACAGTTGTGACCTACGCCACAGCTACAGCAATGGAAGTTCCTTAACCTGCTGCACCACAGTGGGAATTCCCTGATTTAATATTTAAACTCCTGTTTCATTTGCTTAGAAAGCATTTGCTTAAATTTCAGAGATTTATATTGAATATCAGCATTAATATCAAAAGGCTTCTAATAACATTTGGCTTGTAGACTTGCACTGGGATTTCATGTCATTTCCTCTTCAGTTTCTCCAAATATTTGAAATGTCCAGAATTTGCAGTTAACAAGTCTTATAGGATTTCACGTCATTTTTACCTTCAGTTTCTTCAAATATATGAAATGTTCACAATTTGTGGTTAACAAGTCTTATGAAATTCTATGACAATTTGGATAAAAACCACTACATCAGAAAAAACATAAATTGGCACAAAAATGTACCATATGAAGACTTTTCACTTGGTTTTTCATTCTCCATACATTTACTTTATGTAGTGCCCCACCTATTTAAGATGGTACCAAGAAGAACTTAACCTGGTTTATCAAAATTGTAATAAATGAGCACCTTTTATTTTATTTGACTTGGTCCCATTCCAACCCTATAGCACAGACTTTGTTTTCATAATTTGCAGATAAGGAAAGTGAGACTCATAAAGCTTAAGCGACTTTCCTAACGGCTCACTGCTGGCTGGCTTGGTGACTGATCTGTCCTCTTTCCACTGTGCTGCATTGCTGAATATCCATCTATAGTCATTTGAAGCCTTCAGCCCCAGTGTCATGCGATCCAGGACTTTCACTAATTCAAATGATGATGGGAATGGCAATCATGAACAGATAGTGTTGTTTCCACTTAAGCTGATTATAGCTGCAATTTCATATTTTGTTTTCTTTCCCTTTTGTACATTTCTGACTGCAAATCTGGAAAGCTCCTTTTCGAAAGGCCAGATTGCCAGATTTATGCTCTAAAGGAGATTTCAAATGAGTTTGCAGTATGTGTATAGTTAGTAGGAGTCATTGTTTAACCCATACATCTAACTCCTTGCTCCTTGTTTTAAAAGAGACATTATGTCACAGAGATGATGTGATGGTGCTGAAGGGGTAGAGGATGTTGTTCCTAAATTCTTTTGATCTTGGAATTGAAGCAGTGTTCTGACCTTTGCTTCAGAGCTCTGTAGCCTTCCCAGGACAGTCACTGTGGGATGTAAAGGTCAAGGCAGAAACTGCTTGGCCATTGAGTTTGCTGCAAGTGAGAGCTTAATAGGGCTAATTGGCAGTTAATAGAAGAAAACATTACCTTGGATTCTCTGTGAAACTTTTAGACCTAAGACATCATAGGTTTTTGCAGTTCCCAAGGGTAAAGATGAAAAAAAGATGAAGCTGACTTCCGTTCTTGCCTTCTTACCTCCCCTTTTATCCTTGCTGAATCCCAGCTGGGCAGAGTGGACAGTGGTATTCGTTTCTTGTTATTGACATCAGAGGTGGTGCTTCTCCACCCAGGAGAGACCTGTTGACCTGGAGATAAATCCGTGGGGCCACTTCAAATGCCAAGATGGATAATCATCTTTTCAGCTTTGATTCTAGTTTGCAAGACTCACAATGTCACCAGATAGTTACATAGTAGACTGTCCATTCCAAGCTTGGCTTCAAAGGGGCCACATATTTGGCTGACTCTATTGATTACTTACCTTCCATTCCAAGGCACCCAGCCCCTGAGTGAGAGTTGCAGTTTGTGTAAAGCAATTGTGATTGTCTTGTTGCTCCTTGTCAGTGTGTCTTGTCTGGATGGGTGTATACTGTTTTGGAAAATAAGGGTAAGTAATGTGTTGAAAAGTCCTACTCTTGTATGAGGACAGGGTATTTGGAGCTTCCATAATTATCTTTGACCTGAAGGGAAAACATTAAGTACATACTGAGAATGGCCAAGCAGAACATTTGAAGGTGCCTGAATCCTTGATGATATTATTAAACCATTGATTCAATCTTGGGATGGCTTCTCTCTGGTCTCTTTTGTTAGGTAGTGTTCTCGAGGCTTGAGCCTTCTAGTCAAGTTTTCTGTTTACTTGTGGCTAAAACTATTCCTAATTGATAGAACACCCTAAAAGGGATTGTACAGTACGGTTTGCTTTTTAGAACTTTCAATTTTACATTAAAGAAGCTCTTAACTATAATTAAAAGGACAATCTATTCATCCAGCAAATGGCATAATGTAATAAAAAAATCAATAGAGAAGACACTTGAATGTTGTGTTAAGGAACTAAACAAAAAATTAATTTAGCAAATATATAACACTTAACTGTGCCTTATTAATTCAGTGCAAATTATCTTTAATTGATAGAATTATCCAAGCTTCATTGTCATCTTTCTGTATCACATTAACATCTGTATTTGTAGTAAAGTTCAATATATTAACATATGTAGGTCAGTTGAAATATCGATGGCCACATAATGTAAGAACATGTTTCAATATATTTAAAATAATGTAGGAGTTCCTGTTGTGGATCAGTGGGTTAAGAATGCAACAAATTGTCCAAGGAGGATGTGGATTTGATCACTGGCCTTGCTCAGTGGGTTAAGGATTCAGCGTTGTTGAAAGCTGCGGGGTAGCTTGCAGATGTGGTTCCGATCTGGTGTAGCCATGGCCATGCTGTAGGCCTGCAGCTGCAGCTCTTATTTGACCCCTAGCCCGGGAACTTCCAAATGCTGCAGGAGTGGCCCTAAAAAAGAAAAAAAAATGTGAATTCTGGAAAAGCAGGCCCCAAACTAAGAGATTATTCCTGGTGCTCAAGATATCTGTGGCCGAAGCATGGGCAACCCAGGGTATTTTTCCTTTCTCTGCCCAGCTTTGCTCTCTGGTGAAGAGTAAGAGAATAAGAAAATATTCAGAGGCCCAAAGATGATGAGCTAGAGAAAAAAACGTGGGAGGCTTGGGTATGCCATTAACTAGAAAATTGGTGTCCAAGTATTTGAACCTCCATCATAAGTATATTTTCTCAAGGATGCTCATATTCTACTCAGGAATGCCTGGCATCGGCACAGTAAATAGAACATCAGTGCTCAAGTGCTGAAACAACAGTTGTTCTTGGGCCAGCACATTCTCATCACGAATGAAAGCAAACCCAAGTCTTTAAGGGATTATTAGAGGAAGCATATTATTTTCTCAGTGACTCAAAGCCAGCTGTGAGGGTCTTTAGTACAGTTTATGCTTCTTCTGCTCCCTTCTCTTCCAACTTTGGCACGCCTACAATTGGATGAAGTGCTTTCCCTGAAATGGCAATCACTATTAAACCCATTAGCTGGAAACCGAAATGTTTCCCTAATTGTTTAAAGTCTCATTGCGAAAAGGAAGTTTCTATTGATTGTAATATGAGGGGAAACAATCCCGAGTTCATCATGCTTTTCCTTTTTATAAACACAGTCCGATGAGACCCACACACTCAAAGTCATCAGATTTGCTTCTCCAAAGATTCCTGTTCTCCGTTAGATGTTTCTAGTAGGGTTTTTTTTTTTTTTGTCCCAGTCATTCTGTATTTTTATTTTCTGTATTTGCTGACTGCTTTTTCCCTCGGTTTTCTTCTTGAGCCTGTCTTATCTGTTTGGTATATTTGTCTTATCTTTCAAATTGTTATTAATTCCCAATTATTTTTACTACCAGATCTTCGAGCCCTCACAGTCTTTTAAAAAGTTAGTTACCTGGACCCTATTCCCTGGATATGGGGCTTCTTTTCCTCTTCTCCAACAGCAGTTTCAACTACTCTCAAGTACTCCTAGTCGTTGCCCAATATTTGGAATCCTGATGACTCATTTCCTTGGCCACGGCCCTATCCACGCCTCCCTAGTTCCTAGAACAGTGCCTGACACTTAGTGGATAATGCTTAATATTTTTTTGAATGAAGGAATGAATGAATGAATTCAGGTGTTTTTAAAAATCTCATAAAAATCATTTTGGCCAAAAAAGTGACCCTAATAAAAGCTAGTCAAAATGAGGACTTTTGCTGTAATTAGGCAGTATCTAATCTGGCCAGACTCAGTCTCTTTGATAAATCTTTGCTTTTCTCTCTCTTTTAAAAACACTTATCAGAACTTAGCTTAATAAAATGTGGAACTCTAAGATCTCTAAGACACTTTTTAGATCTCTGAATCTAAATCTTATTGCTAAACTCTAAAATATTAAATCTTTGCTTTTCTTTTCACTGGACCAAGAGTGTTGGACAATTTCTGAACAAACAGGAAAAATATGTTTTTCACTTAAAAGTGCTTATAATTTGGTATAAAATAAATCCCAGTAAATGTGATATTACCAATTAATGTGCTGTATACCTTTGATATTTCTAAATGGGAGCTAAAGACAAATATTATTAAAGCTTTTGTTTCATAGTCTGGCTATATTATTCATGTAAAAGGAAATTTCATCTGCTTAGCAAAAACTTAGGAAACTGTAGCCTGGAACATTTTCACAGGTGTAATGAAAATTATGGGATGACTAAAGACTGGGTTGAATCGGATTGTGATAGCACACTTGGCAGACAGTATTTAATTTCTCCTTAGCTCATTAATTATACAGCTTACTACATTGAGAGAAATTGCTGTATTTGATAATATACAATTGAATTTCATTTGACAATCATGATAAAGTGGAGAACATCGAGTTTTCATACCTATTCCCTGGTGTTGACATTCAGGTATTGTCAGTTTCCTAAGTGCTTTAAATTATATGGTGGAGTGGCTGCCAAAATACTTGAAAGGAGGATAAAGAGAGATAGATTTAGTGATTCCAATTTGGCAGTAATTCCATGGGAATGAGGATAGCTTATTACTAAATCCTAATAGTGAAAATCCAAAGGATTTCCAGGGTAATCTTTATGTTTTAAACAGTGCTTTGTTGCTGAACGAGTACACTATGTCCTCCTGTGATTGTCTTTGAGCTTGTGCATTGGATAATCCTTTAGCATAATAAATCTGAGATAAATTAGCTTTTCTTCTTAGCTCTTTCCTAGAAAAAAACCCTAGAAACTGGTGGAATGATTTACCAAAAGATTAATGAAATGTGGTTTGATCCAGTTGTGCAATGACAGTGCTAGAGTAGTGTCTAATGACATTTTTTAGTCTAGTGTCCTTTGTGTCAGGGATGAGAATTGCTATGCAGAACTTCTAGACTCAGGACACAGGGGGGAAAAAGGTCAGAATGAGGAGTCACTCCCTTTGCTTTGCTAGTTCAAAGATATCTGAGACTCTAGATAGCAATATTTTAATTATTTACTTGTTTCCCTCTCTCTTTGCACTACCTACTCATCATGCGGCATTTTCCTTGAGGACAAAGACTATCTGTTTTAATTTCCATTACACATGGCAGAAAGCCAGGGGGATTACTAGGTTCTTATGATTGAACCGAACAGGTTGGTATTTTAACTTCCAGGGTGGTAAGATCAACAGAAAAAATGAGATATATCAATGTGGGTTTAAAAAATTGTCAATATTATATTTTTTTCTCAAGGCTCTTAGGTCAGAAGCAGAACTTTGCTTTGGGGCTGACCATTTCTTTGCCTTGGGAGAGATTTCTTTGTGAGACCTGTTGGTCATGCAGGTGTGGATCAAGTCAAACCAGGCAGCATGCATGGAGTACTTTTTACGGGCTGGTACTGTTCAGAATGGTAATAACTTATTTAAACCTCACAACAACTCTATGATATAGGTACTAATAGCATCTTCACGCTATGAATGAGGAAACTGAAGCATACATGAGCGATGGATCTGGATTTCCGAATTAGGAAGTCAGGCTTCAGAGTGTATATTAATAGCCTGCCTTAAGTAACCCCGCCATAAATCTTGGAATGGCTCCCAACAGTGCCAATGGAATCCAAAAACATCTATTTTGGACAAGGATTTTAAATATTATGTTTTGTAAGATAAAAAGCTATCCCAGAGTTCCCTGGTGGTACAGCAGGTTAAGGATCTGGTATTGTCACTGCAGCAGCTCGAGTCATTACTGTGGCACAGGTTCAGTTCCTGGCCCAGGAACTTTGGCATGCTGGAGATGTGCCTCTCCACCCCTGCCAAAAAAAAAACCCCTATCCCTTGGAGAAGGCTATATCTCTTCAGAAACTGTAGGTGTGCATATATCTATTTACATAGTAGGCATGATAATGGCTACCCAAATGTGTCGATGTCTTAATCTTTGGAGCCTGTGGATATCATACGTTACGTGGCAAAGAGTAATTAAGGTTGTGGAAGGAATTAAGATTCTAGTCAGCTGATCCTAAAATTGGGAGATTATCCTGGATTATTCAGGTGGCCCTGGTGCAGTTATAAGGTTTCTTAAAAGTGGAATCAGAAGTCAGAAGAAGAGTCAGGGTTAGAATCACGAAATATGAGAAAGAACTTGACCAGCCATTATAGGCTTTGATGCAAAGGTCCACACGCCTAGGATTGTGGGAACCTTCTAGGACCTGGAAAACACAAGAAAATAGATTCTTCCCCTGGAGACTCCAGAAAGCCATGCAGCCCTATTACAGTGAGACCTGTGCCAGACTTTTTACCTCTACTACTGTTAAGATAAATTTATGGCAGTTTGTTACAGTGGCAATAGGAAACTTTGTGTCGGCATACTTGGTTATGGCTCAAACATACTCACTTATTTGCAGTGAGTGAGCAGCTGGGGGTTTCTCTGCTGAGGTGGGAGATTGGGCTTGCAGGCTGTGTCACTGATAAAAAGTATAAGGACAGCCTGTATGTCTGGGAGCTGACCCCAGAATTTTTTTTGTCATTCAAAAGTTATTTCTAAGTTTATTGAGAGTAGTATGTCAGTGTTGTGCCATATTTCTTTACAATTTTTTTTTTCTTTTATAGCTGTACCTGTGTCATATGGAAGTTCCCAGGCTAGGGATTGAATTGGAGCTGCAGCTGCTGGCCTACGCCATAGCCACAGCAACGCCAGATCCACGCTACATCTGTGACCTACATACAGCTTGTGGCAAAGCCGGATCCTTAACCCACTGAGCGAGGCCAGGGATTGAATCAACATCCTCACAGAGAGTATGTTCTTAACTCAATGAGCCACAACAGGAACTCCTCTTTATGATGTTTTTGAATGCTCACCATATGAACATAGTTAGGTATGAATAAGTAGAAGACCCTACCATGAAAATCATGCATTTTCTTCTTGAGGCTCCAAGGACAGAAACAATATTTAACTTTTATTTTTGCTTGATCACCTAGGATTTTACCTTGTCACTTTGCTCTCTAGTTTTCATCTTCAGAAGCATCACCGATATTAATTACTGTATGTTTTTCCAGTGGTAGTTCACCTTTATGTGAGCATGCTTTCTCTTCTGCACGACAGTAACATGTAGAGATACATGGCACCTTTGCATCAATTTCTATCTTAAGTTTGTAAAAATTTCCACAATGTTGAAAAATAAGCAAAACAGAATGTGAGTGGAATTTATGAGAACTATGTGTGATTGTCCAAATTTTTTTTATAAGAACTCCATAAATTGGGACATATCCAGGGGAGAACAATTAGGAAGGATATGTGGTTCACTAAAAAAATGTACTCAAAATGTTTATTTATGAACCAATGAATACATTTTAAGTGTCTGGGTGGCCAAGAGATGTTCCAGATCATATTACTAGGCTGTGAGCTTCTTGCAGAAATTTCTGGGGGGGAGAACATAAATACCCACATCTGAATTCTGACTGAAACTTGGCTCTTAGGTTTTAGAGTTTAGGTCTTTGCAACCTGCATGGGAATGGTAGAAGATAAGGGCAAAACCAAGCTGTCAATTCAAAGCTATCTCCATGAGCTGGAGACTTGAATATACTTTTGGCAGAAAGAGTTCTTTCATTGAGAAAACCACAGGAATGGGGTAGTTGGTTTTATAATTGCAGAGCTTAGCCCATAATTAGAAAAGTGTATGTTTGAAGAGCTGTAACTCTCAGTAAACTGCTCTGTGTGACAGTGTCGAAAGGTGTTTATATTCTAGCCAGAGTTACATCTCTGTAGACACTGTGCCCTTTAGAGAATTTTTTTCCTATATAGGAATATGTTGCTGCAGATACAGAAACAATTATTTATTCTTGTGAAAATACTTTGTGTTCATTTTCCCCAACCGAGGTTAAGTGACGGCAGGTGATGGTATTGCAGGTGGTCAGCAGTTGAGTTTAGGAAAGGTTAGAGTTGAGGAAGATGACCTCCTGCCTAGTGTCTTGGGCTGGCTTAGATGATGATAGATTATGCGGGACTCTGGATATAGCAATATTGCTTTCAAGTGCAGTGGACAACGTATAGCATGAGATTGGAGGAAGTGTTTTTCACTTCCCTTTGGGTCAGAGCTCAGCAGCTTTCTGGCATCAGAGGATTGGATGTGTCTTTGACACGGACATTCGAGTTTTCAAACTGGGCATCATCTGCAGTGGCAGCTGGGATTTTCTTCAGGAAGTTTTGTAAGCATGATCACATACATACTGACACGCACCATCACATACTTATGTACAGGCTTTTTTTTTTTTTTTGGCTGTATCCACAGGAAGGAGGTGGAAATTTCTGGTCCAGGGACTGAACCTCTGCCATGGCAGTGACTCAAGCCATGGCACTGACAATGCCAAATCCTTAACCCACTGTGCCACCAGGGAGCTCCGAATATTCTTTACCTTTTATGCAAACTGAGATGTACTAGATATGCTGTTTTGTCCCCTTGTAATTGTCTTATCTTTTATTTCAGTGAAATAAAAAGGATTTGAGAGTTGATAATGATAATAGGGTCAATAACTAACATTTACTGAGCAGTTACTATGTGCCAGACACTGTGCTATGTGCCTTCTGTATATTTTCTCATTAATCTCTACAGTTGCCCAGAAGAGGTTCATAGATAGTTCAGAAGGTAAGGGGCTTCTTATCCAGAGATGTTTTCAAGAAGAGGCAGGTGACCATCTGCACAGACGTTGTAGAAAATATTCCCACTTTGTGGGTAAGTCAGAACAGATGATTGCCAGATCCTTTCCACATGTAAACACTTAAAATTCCACCAGTCAATGATTGAGTATGGGTCTGGGTACTTTACTTAGAGCATTCGGTTATGTTTGTCAGGGACCGATTAAAACTTGAACTTCTCTCCTGCCCCTGGGTTGTGGCTGGTACAGGTCAGAAGTGATGAGGAGAGCTGCTGCTCTTGTGGAACTGAGTCAAGCTCAGAGTGATCTTGCAGCACCTTCTAGATAGAGTGTGTGGCTATGGTTAAATGAAGGTACAGGGCAAACTGGAGGCCTGTAGAGGAGATGCTCTTTTTTTTGTGTGTGTGTGTGTGTGTATGTAAATTCTGAGGCCTCTTTGAGTTAACAAATTTGGACCCAACCTTTTCACTTCATCTCTGAGCCACAATGACGGCTTCAAATGACAGGTTCAGGTCATCCACATGTCTCGTAATACAGCTGGTATGACAGCACTAAATCATTGCTCACTGAAAAACAATTTTATCAGAGAAGTAAATTTTGATGAATTCTTTATTAATTTAATTAATTTAATTCTTCAGTGATTTATTTGTCAGGAAAAATTGTAAATGCTTGAAAAATAACCATTAATCTTTGGGGGGAGAGTCACACAGAGATATCAACGGTATGATGGAGATAAGAGCTAAATGTGGCAACATAGAGGAGGAATGACTTTTAGGGATGGTGGTGGTGTCATGGTGACAGCAGTGGTTTGCCTGGGTTTTGAAGGATGAATAGGATTTCACCAAGCCAAAAGAGAACAGGGTATTCCATTCAGGGAGGTGATGTGCTCCAGGGCTTGGAGCTGTGAAAAAGAATGGCACAGGGCACACCTGGGCGATGTTCACCACATCAGCATGTGGCGGGTTGTGCTTGTGCTGCAGTGGTGTGTCATTGTGTGAGGAAGGAGAGTGGCGAGAAGGGAAGTTGCATAACCAAGAAGCTGGAAGTTGAGAAAGACAGGCTTCTACGCAGAAGCTAGGGTGAGGATTTTTTTTTTTTTTTAAATGATGTATCTTGACCCATCATTTGAAATGATGGAGCTTGGTTGTTGACTTTAGGGTTCTCCAGAGTTAAGTAAAGCTGGCTTGCAACGGTTGGATAGAAAATTGATTTTTTTTTGTCTGGACAGAAGTAAGGAGCCTAACTTGGAGTGTGAGGAAGTCCCTAACACCTGGAGCAGCGAGAAATTTTGGCAGCTGTAAAATGAATGTCATTCTTTCATACAGGTGATAAAGAGGGATTGTTTGTTGTTTTGTCAGCCACATCTACACACGTGAGATAGTGGCTGCCGTCTATGGTGTCATATTTGAGTGTAAGTGGAGCTTCCTGCTGAGGCCCTAGAGGCACTCTTTGCTGAGCCTGTCTGCTGTGAATCTCATCCACAGAGACCAACCAGAGCTGTGTCAGTGTCTGTGAGGGGCCTAAGCACTTCCTCTACCTGGGGTCCTGCACCTTTGGGGCCAGGATGGTGCCTGAGGATTCTCTGTAGCTCTGCCTCCATGCTGGCTGAATGAATTCCCCAGTCACGAGCCACACTGGAGAACTTGTGAATAGTTTGGTGTCGGGTTTTGCTACTGACCACACTCATTCTCCTTGTCCAGGCTCGCACTGATGGGCCCAAATGTTGCCTCTTTGAACTGTTAAAAAAAAAAAAAATTCAGCTGGAGACTAATATTCTTGAGCTCCATAGTTTCAAGGTGCAGACTTTCTTCTGGATGGCTCGCCCTTTCTGAAGACCTTTGTAGTGCCTTCCTGTGCTCTCTTCTTTAAACTCAAGAGCACCCCTCACCAGGCACTTCTCCAGCAGAACCTCTAGCCTGTGCTCCACATCCAAAGTTACCTGTTCCTTTGTCCATCCCCTTAGGGTCTCACTCTCTGATGTTGGCTAATTGCTAAATTTGTCCGTGCCAGGGTGCTGGGGTCTAGAAATTAAGTTCAGATTTTCATAGGGACTTGGTGGAAACAGAGAATTGAGCCAGGGCGGGGGAGGGGGGTAGGGAGAAAGGAAGGGGGAGGGGAGGGGGAGGGGGGAGGGAGCAAGCATATGCATGCTGGGACTGGAATTTTTGACCTTTTTTTTCGTATCAGGTCACCATTTGGACCTGGATTCAGAATTCCATTATCTGCTCAGAGTAACTCAATCGCTCTCTGAATATCTTCCATTTTATAGACTCTCCAAGGGAGAAACAGCCAGATGATGAGCAATTCCCTGAAACCTGATAAAAACTGAGGATAGTAAAATGATTCCTTCTCCTCCCACCACTGGCTGAGAGTTTATATATAAAATATATGTGCACACACACACACAGCAGGAGACTAATTGTGAATGAAATAAAAGACATCAAAAGGATTTTCCTAATTAGCTTAAATACTGATCGTTACCATCAGAAAATGAGTCAGCCTAAAAACACATGTAATTGCTCTCTTCCTGCATTGTGGGAAGTCTAGACACTGAAGAACTATAGCAGAGAGAGAACTAGATTATGGGAGAAGGAACAGACAGGCCCTGGTGAGACTGTCATAATGAAGAGGTGGTTTTGCTGTCACTCAACCTGGCATGTGACATTGGCTTGAGTGGATGCAAAGCATTTGATACCCGGGAGGCCGGGAATCTTCATCACACAGCCAATGCACGTGTGGCAAGCACTGTACTATCACACCTGTTTAACCAATTTGAAACGGAAGAACTGGACATTGTAATGATTATAATTAAGTGAATCAGGAATTCCTGTCGTGGCTCAGTGGTTAACGAACCCAGCTAGCATCCATGAGGATGAGGGTTCAATCCACGGCCTCGCTCAGTGTGTTAAGGATCTGGCGTTGCTTTGAGCTGTAGTGTAGGTCACAGATGCGGCTCGGATCCTGTGTTGCTGTGGCTGTGGCGTAGGCCGGTGGCTATAGCTCCGATTGGACCCCTGGCCTAGGAACCTTCATATGCCAAGGGTACGGCCTTAAAAAGCCAAAAAAAAAAAAAAAAGAATTACGTGAATCATTTAAGGAATCATTTAAGTTTAGGGCTGATTCCAGGTAAAATTGTGAGAGAGATTTTGGTGCTGATTCTCTTGCTGTGCTCTTCCTCTCTCCTTGATGCTGCTTTTGGATGGTGCAGTTCTCTACTAAAACTTTCCTTTTGGGAAAAGCCCTGTTGTCATATATTTATACCTCTGTGTAAATGTTAATAATCATCCTCCCTCTAGCAAGCGACTATTAGTTCTTATCCTTGATTATGAAGTGAAAAAAAGTTGAAGAGACTATCCTAAACCCTAAATTCCTAAAGGAATTACATGTATCAGCAATTAGCATGAATACTGTAGGAGAAGGAAGATGGCAAAATAATCTGCTCTGGTGGCCCTGAGAGCGCGTTGCAGATCTGCTCTGCATAAGGTCAAGTATCTAAGAACAGGTGAAGTGGCAGGGAACAACTGAGGTTCTTTTGATGATGCAAGTGTGAGAGGCTGATTCCCAAAGTTAACCAGAAGAAATCCTTTCATGAAGTATATATTTTAAGAACATATTGAGAACTATGTGCTGCTTAGTTTGGGTGATAGCATTTAGTAGAATTTACTTCTCAGTTCAATTGAAATGCAATAAATAAAACCAATTTGTATGTCATCACATATTAAAATATTTCTCATTATATGGTTTATGTAGGGGTCCTTATATTAGTGCCATGAACTTAAGTTTTGTGAAGTCTGTGTGTTCCTTTGCAGAATAATATTTAAAAATTTTTTTCTTTTTACAGTCACACCCATGGCATGTGGAAGTTCCCAGGCTAGGAGTTGAATCAGACCTGCAGCTGCCAGCCTACACCACAGACTGGCAACACTGGATCCAAGCAGCGTCTGGAACCTACGCTGTAGCTTGTGGTAATGCCAGATTCTCAACGCGCTGAGCAAGGCCAGGGATTGAACCCACATCCTTACAGAGACTATGTTGGGTTCTTAACCCACTGAGCCACAATGAGAACTCCAGAATAATATTTTTAAGGCATAGAATTAAATATTTAAAATTTAAAAGAAAAAAGCAGATAGATGAATAAGGAAAATATGGTGTATAGCTAAGTCAGAATATTGTTCAGCCTTATGAAAAGAAAATTCTGCAATATGTGACAACATGGATGAACCTTAGGACATTATAGTAAATGAAATAAATCATCACAGAAAGACAAAAAAGAAAAAAGCAACGCTATTTAAAGACATCAAATTTTTGAGAATTTGTGATATATGCTTTATTAATGCATTAAATCAAGATCTAGTGCATAGACTTACTGACTACATAACTTCATAATGATGATCAGCACAAACAGTATTTCAAGGTATCTGCAACAACTATTCTCTGATAAGAAAATGTTTAGGAGATTGGATTAAGATGGCGGAATAGAAGGACTGGAGCTAAACTTCTCTCCCAAAAAACAGCAAAACTACAAACAAATGCCGAGCAGCCTTCAACCAAATGGACTGGAAACTTCCAAAAAAGGTATTCTGCTCCAGAAGACAAAGAGGAGACCACATCAAGAGGTAGGAGGGGCGATTACGCGATAGAAGCAACCCCATACCTCCCAGGTGGGAAGCCCCACAGACTGGAAAGTAACTGCATCACAGAGACTTAGCTACAGGACTGAGAGTTCTGAGCCCCACGTCAAAACCCCACACCTGGGGATCGGGCACAGGGAGAAAGAGCCCCCGGAGCATCTGGCATTGAAGGCCAGCGGGGCTTGTGTGCAGGAGCTCCACAGGACTGGGGGAAACAGAGACCCCATTCTTGAAAGGCACACACAGACTTTCACGTGCACTGGGTCCCAGGGCAAAGCAGTCTCCATAGGAATCCGGGTGGACCTTACTACAATTCTT
>PVHT020000009.1:13621591-13661516 GCA_004024745.2 Catagonus wagneri | reverse complement strand
AACTAAAGAGACACAATGAACTTCTTTGAAGAACAGACAATGACTCACAGATTTTGGAAAACCTTGTTTTTTCAAATAAGACAATCTGGGGGGTGGGGGGATGCACTGTGGGTTTGGGACACAAAATCTATCGTATTGACTTATGATCTTTGTACACCTATAACTGAAATAAAATTCATTGTTAATATGAAAAAAAAAAAAAGAAAATGTTTAAATTTTCTAATGGAGATGAAGTTTTTCCCCCAACAGTCAAAAGGGGAAAGGGAAGTAAGAAGATGTCTTGTAAATTCAGTCTTGCTCTAAGATGCTAGTTCTAGGTAATTTGCTACCCAAGACAGGGTACAGTCTTTTAGTTTCAAAACCACTCGAGAGGGAAAATACCTTAGAAAATGTATTTGAATGTCATGCATATTCAAACCAAACCGTTGCCCTCTGAAATTTCAAGTAAAATTCAAACAAGTTCTCAAGAAATGTGTTGTTAAGAGGTAACTAAAATTCCAGTAAAATAAGATAACATTTTAGGATTTAGAATGCAGGCTTTTTGGTCTTTTGGTAAAACTGAGATTTTAATTGAGTTCTCCTCTCTTCCCCTGAGAAGGGGCGACCTGCCGAGGAGCACTGCCTGAGCCCTGCTGCGGAGGACCAACGCCCATCTGTTCATGAGCCTGATCCACTGCCTCACCTCGAGAGTCAGAAACAAAGCAAGTACTGGACACAGGGGCCAGTTTCAGGTGCTCTGCTGACATATCTAAAGAAAACTTCACATGATGTTTCCCCAGTGAGAACTTTCTCGAATTTCAGCTTCTTGACCTGCCAAGGAGCTCTTGGATTTTGGAATTTTTATTATTAAATCTTCCAGGTATCTAATCACTAACTGTCAGTTATCAGAATACACTAAAACTTACTTGAAACTCACAATTTAAAATCTTAAAAAATTTAACGTATAGCCCAGTGGATAAACACCCATTTCAACGAAACTTGTTTTGATTTCTATTTTCAGATTTGGGAAGCTATAATCACAGCCACTTAAGAAGTAGGACCCAATATACCATTTCCTAAGGAGTAGCTGCACAGAAATTTATAGGCCTGGGAAAGGCTAGGTAACGAGGATGCTTCATAAAGAGGCACATTTCACCAGGAAGAAATTCATCCAAGTTGCCTCACAAATGAGAAGAAACGTGTCTCCTCCATCACAAGGTGTATTTTCCATGGTCTTTGCTTTACTCGTTTTATGTGCATTTTGATAAAAAAAAATATGGTACATTTTATTATCTCTCATGTTTTTCAATAAATATAAAACTGGCATGCTTTTCTCTCTTTTTCATGCTTCTCAGATATGTGATGATCATTAAGTAAGAGAACAGCTCTGAAATACTTGTCTTAGTCCATTTGGGCTGCAATAACAAAATATCACAGACTGGGTAGTTAATAAACAACATACATTTATTTCTCATGACTCTGGAGGCTGGAAATCCAGGATCAGAGTGCCAGTGGAGTAGGGTGAGGGCTCTCTTCCAGGTCACAGACCTATTTATTTATTTATTCGTCTTTTTAGGGCCACTTTCATGACATATGGAAGTTCCCAGGCTAGGGGTCGAAACGGAGCTGAAGCTGCCAGCCTACACATAGCTACAGAAACTTGGGATCCAAGCTGCATCTGTGACCTACATCACAGCTCCTGGCCAAGCCAAATCCTTAACCAACTGAACGTGGCCAGGGATCGCATCCATGTCCTCATGGATACTAGTTGGGTTCGTTACCACTGAGCCACAGTGGGAACTCCAAGATACCATGATTTATAAAAAAAATTTATTTTGGTCAGATGACCAAAATATATTTATTCATCTGTGTTTGGTCTTTGTGCACAGTTCCTGGTTCATAGCTCCCCAAACCCTAGGAATTTCCTAAGTGTTAAGGGTGATAAAAACCGCCTTTTGTTATGTTAATAAGACAGCTTTTGGAAAACACCTAGGGATGGGGACTGGTTGCCAGGATAACCAATTAAGATTGGAACTTTCAGGTCCTTCTACTCTCTCCTCCAATCCCTAGGAAGAGGTAAGTCCTGGAGTTTGAATTAATCAAAAATAGCTAAAGATTTAATCAATTATGCCTATGTAATGAAGCCTCCATAAAAACCTAAGAGGATAAGGTTTTGAGAGTTTCCCTTTTTTTCTTTTTGTCCTTTTGCCTTATCTAGGACCGCTCCCGCGGCATATGGAGGTTCCCAGGCTAGGGGTCTAACAGGAGCTGTAGCCACCGGCCTTCGCCACAGCCACAGCAACGCGGGATCCGAGCCGTGTCTGCAACATACACCACAGCTCACAGCAATGCCGGATCCTTAACCCACTGAGCAAGGCCGAGGATCGAACCCGCGACCTCATGGTTCTTAGTCGGATTTGTTAACCACTGAGCCACGATGGGAACTCCGAGTGTTTCCATGCTGGTGAATAGGTGAGATTGGGAAGTGGCATACCTGGAAAGGGCATGGAAGCTCTGAGCCCTTTTTCCACCTTGCCCAATGTATCACTTCTGTCTGGCTGTTCCTGAACTGTATCCTTTTATGATAAACCAGTACTCTACTAAGTAAAATGTTTCTATGAGTTCTCTGAGCCTCTCTGGCAAATTACTTAAAGCGGAGGAGGGGGTCTTGGGAACCTCTCTGGTTTCTAGCCAGTCAGTCAGAAGTACAAGTGACAACTTGGTCTTCTGTTTGAAGTATGAGCGGTAGGAGGAGAGGGGGCAGTTTCCTCCACTTATTTCTTTAACTCAGTTGATTATTTATATTAATATGGATTCATGGATATCTATTTTATACTTTGTGCTATAAACTGATATTATTTTCTTTACTTTATTGCTCAAATTGTTCTAGCATTTGGCCATTCGGAGCTCTTTCAGTTGGCTCCTGTTTCCTTTTGACACACCCCCATCAGTCAAAAAGTAGAACCTTTTTGTTTGGTTTTATAGTGCATTCATACTTTTTGGCACTATAAGATGCTCCAAGTTTTTTATTTTTTATTTTTTTTAATTCTTTTTGCTTTTTAGGGCAGCACTCACAACATATGGAAGTTCCCACAGCCACAGCAATGCAGGATCCGAGCCAAGTCTGCTACACCTCAGCTCACGGCAATGCCTGATCCATAAGCCACTGAGCAAGGCCAGGGATTGAACCCGCATCCTCCTGGATCCTAATCAGGTTTGTTACTGCTGAGCCAGGACGGGAACTCCCTCCAGGCTTATTTTGTATATTTCTTGCCCTAGTCCTAAAACCAGCCATTTCTCCGAGGAGCCTTGGTTTCTTTTATGAGTGAATGGTATTAGAAACCAAGATCTGGATGCTAGGTGTGCTTGTTGTTACTAGGGTATTGTTGCTTCTAGAGCTTCTCTGCCGATGCAGTAAGGAAATATATGCATGCATATATATATATATATATATATATATATATATGTATATGTATATGTATATGTATGTATATATGTATATGTATATATATGTATGTTTGTATTATATATTTATAACATCTACAAAATTTCTATATATAACCATATACATTTATAAGTTAAACATGAGTTCATACTGATATCTCCAATTATAATCAATTGCTAAATGGGTTGTACCAGCCTCTCCCCCTTGCTGTTCTATAGTATCCTACAGCAACATTGAGAAACTTGACTCCAACCATCTGCTAGCCATTTATTTATTTTTCAATTATTCTACGCATGGAGAGCAGAATCATCCTATTGGAAATAACTTTATTACTGTATTCTGTACTCCTATGGGAAATAACTTTATTAATTTTAACGCAGTGCTTATAAGCACTTCCTTTTGCTTTTAGCCTTGTAGACATCACTCATTTCTAAGTTTATTTAGATCACCACCTTTCTTCCCTCTACTCCCCTTCATTAAAGGTGTTTCATATATTTGTAATACAGTTAGGTTCTCTTATCAAAGATTCATCCCTTCTAGAGATCCTCAGAAACATTAAAGTTTATTCTTTGTTCTATAAAATTCTGTGGGTTTTAACAAATGTGTAATGTCATGTATCTACTAGTACAATATCATACGGAGTCATTTTACTGCCTGACAAATTCTATTTGCATCACCTACTCAATCCTCCCCATGTCTTTCTGGGAACCTTGGTAACTGGTGATCTTTTTTTTCTGTTCACTGTCCAGAATGTCATATATACATATTTTAAAAGATTTTTATTTTTTTACTATACTTGATTTACAATGTTCTGTCAATTTCTGCTGTATAGCAAAATGACCCAGTCATATATTCATACATATACACATTCTTTTTCTCATATTATCCTCCATCATGTTCCATCAAAAGTGACTAGATATGGTTCCTTGTGCTATACAGCAGGATCTCATTGCTTATCCACTCCAAATGCAATAGTTTGCATCTACTAACCCCAAACTCCTAGTCCATTCCCCTCCCCCTTAGCAAACAAGTTTGTTCTCCAAGTCCATGAATTTGTCTCTTTTCTGTAGATAGGTCATTTGTGGCATATGTTAGATTCCCGATAGAAGTGCTTCTAACTTACTTCACTTAGTCTGAGAGTCTCTGGTTCCATCCATGTTGCTGCAAATGGCATTACTGTGCTCTTTTTTATGGCTGAGTAGTATTCCATTGTGTATATATACCACATCTTCTTAATCCTTTCATCTGTTGATGGACATTTAGGTGTTTCCATGTCTTGGCTATTGTGAATAGTGCTGCAGTGAACATAGATATGCATGTATCTTTTTCAAAGAAAGTTTTGTCCATATATATACCCAGGAGTAGGATTGCTGGGTCATATGGAAGTTCTCTATTTAGTTTTCTGAAGTGCCTCCATACTGTTTTCCATAGAGAAAAAACTGACAATATGGAGACTAAACAACATGCTACCAAAAATCCAATGGTTTAATGAGGAAATCAAAAAGGAAATTAAAAAATACCTCAAGACAATGACAATGAAAACACAACCACTCAAAATCTATAGGATGCTACAAAAGCAGTTCTTCGGGAGAAGCTCATAGTGATACAGGCCTTTCTCAGAAAAGAAGAAAAATCTCAGATCAACAACTTAACCTACCACCTAAAAATTAGAAAAAGAAGAACAAACAAAACTTAAAGTCAGCAGAAGGAAGGAAATCATAAAGATCAGAGAGGAAGTAAATAAAATAGATACTTGAAAAACAATAGAAAAAATAAAACCAAGAGCTGGCTCTTTGAAAGGATAAACACAACTGATAAACCTCTGGCCAGACTCACCAAGAGGAGGAGAGAAAAAACCCAAATAAACAAAATAAGAAATGAAAAAGGAGAAATCTCAACGGATACTGCAGAAATACAAAAAAATATAAGAGAATACTATGAACAATTACATGCCAACGAATTTGACAACCTAGAGGAAATGGACAACTCTCTAGAGACTTACAGCCCACCAAAACTGAATCAAGAAGAAATAGATTAACTGAACAGACTGATCACTAGAAATGAAATTGAATATGTAATAAAAATACTCCCTACAAACAAAAGTCCAGGACTAGATGACTTCACAGGCAAATTCTGCCAAACCTACAAAGGGGAACTTTTATACCCATCCTCCTTAAACTTTTCCAAAAGGTTGAAGAAGAAGGAACACTCCCAAAGACATTCTATGATGCCACCATCACCCTAATACCAACCAGACAAAGATACTACTGAAAAAGAAAATTATAGCTCAATATTTTTGATGAATATAGATGCAAAAATTCTCAACAAAATTTTAGCCAGCCGAATCCAACAACATATAAAAAAGATTATACACCACGACCAAGTAGGATTAATCCCAGATTCACAAGGATGTCTAAACAAATGCAAATCAATCAACGTCATACATTAACAAAAGAAAAGTGAAAAAAACCACATGATCCTCTCAATAGATGTAGAAAAAACATTTGGCAAAATCCAACATCCGTTCATGATAAAACTCTTACCAAAGTGGGTATACAGCATGTCATATAATTGAAATCATGTAAGTGTGACTCTCTCTACTTTAAAAAAATTAGTAAATACAGAGTTCCCATCATGGCTCAGCGGAAACAAATCTGATCAGGAGCCACGAGGTTGTGGCTTTGATCCCTGGCCTCACTCAGTGGGTTAAGGATCCGGCATTGACGTGAGCTGTGGTGTAGGTCGCAGATGCAGCTCGGATCTGGCATTGCTGTGGCTGTGGCATAGTCTGGCAGCTGTAGCTCCGATTAGACCCCTAGCCTGAGAACTTCCATATGCCAAGAGTGCAGCCCTAAAAAGCAAATAAATAAATAAATAATTAAAAAATTAGTAAATAAAATGTAAAACCCATACTTTTCTAAATATACCCCCAACCACAATTTTCTGAAGAGTATTTATAGAATTTGATGTAAAGAAATTAACTTTAAAGCATACTTTATTGTGTTTATGAGTTAAAAGAAGTTACTAGAAGTATAGTGCTCATTTATTCTTCAAAATAGGTAAGATTAATTTTAAGGTTAAATGCAACAAACTCATAGAAAAAGAGATCAGATTTGTGGTTGCTAGAGGCGGGGGTGGAGGAGGGGAACTGGATGAAGGTGGTCAAAAGTTACCAACTTCCAGTTATAACTTAGTACTAGGGATGTAACGTATAAGATGATAAATATAATTAACACTGTTGTATGTTATATATGATAGTTGTTATGAGAGTAAATCCTAAGAGTTCTCACCACAAGAAAAAAATTTTCTATTTCTTTAATTTCCTAGCTATAGGAGATGATGGGTATTCACTACACTTATTGTGATCATATTACATAATGTATATAAGTCAAATCATGCTGCACACGTTACATTTATACAGTGCTGTATGTCAACTGTATCTCAAACTGGAAGAAAAAATTTTAAGGTTAAATATGTATTGTTTTCTCTTTTCTAGCTCATATTTTCTCTTATTTCTCCCCCACTAAAGAACTAAGGTTTAGCTGTTAGCTAAAGGAACTTTAAAGTTGCAGGTTGTAAAATTGATTTAGGTCAGTATCTCTGATTTATATGACCATCACACACAACTGGAGTTTTAATTTCTTGGCAGAGCACAAATGAGGTATAACTGTACACCTGGGATAAAGCAGACAACAAAAATGTTGCTGGTGACATTTATATTTGCCAAATGCCATGGACACTCCTCTGTCTTCATACTCTAATTTCTCTGTAGTGATTGATCAGATGACCACTCCTCACTTCTGGAAACCTCCCCCTCTATTAGCTTCAAGTTCCTACATCTCCTGTTTTCCTTCTACCTTCCTGCCACTCCTCCAGGAGTCTTGCGGTCCTTAAAATTCAGTCCTAGGCACCTCTCTTTTTTATCTCTATCCTCTCTGAGTGATGTCTTCCATTTTTAATCTTCAAATAAGCTCTGTATGCTTTCTGTAGGACTCCATCTTGAACTCTCTTTTGCCCTTATTCTCCACATTTCTTAAAACTTTAGATACTGACTTATTCTGGAAAATAAAGGGGCCTTATTGTAAAGGGAAAGGACAAGTTTTAAGCTCTGTTTATTTTCTTGCAGTGGCCTTTCAAGTGAATTCTTATGCCTTCAATTAACTGAGACATTTCCTACAGGAAATATCTATGCAATTCTGAGTCCTTATCAGGAAGTTATATCCACTTATCATTGTTTTTCAACTTCATTTTTGGGCTACAAATTAGCTGTAAACATGCTGAAAGGAATCATCTGCTGATATGCCTCTGGCCAAAAATATTTGTTTTGGTCACTTACGGAAACTCTGTCAATAAGGTCTTTATAAATATTGGTTACTTTGTTTCTGGACAGGTGGCTTTTTCACTGCTTATTAATTCCCAACCTTTAGGTGGCCTTCTACTAGCATAGTGCTTTCAGTCTTGGCTATACTTATATAATTACATGGGGAGCTTTGGAAAAATGCTGATGTTTGAATCCCTTAGAGCTTCATATTCAATTGACCCTGAGTGATGCCCAGGCAGAGATGCACTTTCAGAGATCTTGAGGTCATAGGAACATGGGGTCAAGTTCAAGGACCACTGACATCTGTACTAGAACAAACTATCTTTGCATTAACTGAACATGGTATTCAATTCCGCCTCATTTCCTCAGCCGAGTGTTCTACGGCATATTGCTTAAACTCGCTGAGCTCAATTCCTCCTCTTTAATTTAGGGTGAATGGTGTTCATACCACAAAAGCTTGTTTTGGAGAGTACATAAATTAACCTAACTTGTTCAGCGCCTCATAAGATCTGATGAGGGTTTAACCCTAAGTACAACAACATTTCTTTAGACTGTCTCTCTCACTTTTCTTCCCTGGTGACTTTTTTTTTTCTTAAACTGTTAGTGTCATTTTCTTTTCTTCTCCTGAAATGTAAATCTATCCCCAAGGAACACTTTATGTCATTATTGTTGATGATAATGGCCACGAAACAGCAGTGGTTCAGAAATCATAAAACGGGATCTTGTGTCAGCTGTGCTCCCTTCACTTCTGTTTTTATCTTTATCTTTATTTTGGGTAAATATATACACGTATATAGGATAAATATATTTATCTTTATATTGGATACCTGATAACTAGCCTCAGCCTTGATACACAGCCAGGCCCTTCCTTTTCATTTTAGAACTCTATTTGACATTCATACCCTTTTTAGAAGAAACCCCTTGAAAATGCCCAGTTTCAATCTTGTTATGCCTGATAGGTGGTGATGGTGATGATGTTTATGTTGAGGATGATAGCGGTGTTGTTTCCAATACCCTTGTCTGCAACCACAGTATGAGAAAAAGCCTGTGCATATGATCTAAGTGGGAGGGGAGGACAGAGTTAAACAAGCACCTTTCTCCATAGGTTGAGGTATGTTTTATGGATATTTTGCAGTTCTTCTTTTTGGTTGAATCAAGAGCTAATGCTTAGAGCCAGCCTGAAATCTTTTTTTCTCAGCTAATTTGTGGCCACTCATGAGACAGATAATTTTCTAATGAGATTGTTCAGAGTTCATGAAAAAGTCACTATTGACATCAAATTATTTTGAAAATGCCATTTTAACTTGTGTTTTCAGCCCAGTTTTTACCTGAAACAAAGAATACTTATTATGTTGAAATTGTAGTTGACAGCATTTCTAGGCTGTAATCAATGTAGCTATATAATGCCATCTCATTACATAAAAAATGAAATACTAGATGTAAAGTTCAAATTAATGAGGAAAGGCAGATATAATCAATATTTTATTCACATACTGGTGATTTATTTTGTTGTTATAGATAATGTACTGTTAAGAAGTATTTTAATCCATAAAGGACCATCTTGAATCCATTTGTGAACTGTTCAATTCAAAAAGACATAATAATTCAACGGTAATGTATACCCCAGACCAAATATCATTTAAAAAAAATCAATACCACATTTTCATCAGAGAGAATGCAGCATGCTGCTCTTGACTCAGCAAAATGCAGTTCTCTTCCATGAAAAGCTGCAGACAGTTCAGTGACTTGGTAGACTTTAAAACAAGGAAATGAAGGGAAAAATGTTTCTTTAAAAAGGCAGATCTTTAAAGGTCTAAAGATGACCTGGTTAACCATTGTCCTGTTGTGGTTTATAAGTGACTAATGAGAAAATAGTGCATACATCCATATTAACCCCAGCTTCATCTTCCAGAGAATTAAAAAAAAAAAAAAAAGAAAAAAAAAACGAGGAAGAAAAAGCAAGGAAGAAGATATTGGAGCATTTAGTTAAATTCCATGGTATCCATAAAAGCAGAGGGCAGCCATCCATGATGTACCTCATATTATCCTGCACAAGAAGGAAGCCTTGTTAAACTTGGAAGGCATTTTATTACTTGAAGGAAGGATGCAGAAGAGTTTGGGAAACACTAACAAATTGACTGAGAACATAATGGAAATGTTACTAACATAAATCCGTACAGAATGCTCAAGTTTTATCTGTGACAAAGTTCCAACTTCCTTTTCTTAGTATTATCCCATAGATTTTGGAGGGAAACAAGAACGGTTTCCATTTTAGGGCCTTTGGATAAGTTAAGTCAATGTTGGTGATGAAATGATTTAAGGCAGGTAGCTAGAGGGAGGTGATAAACTAAGAAGTGGCTGCAATGAGTGTACACTTTTTGATGACTTCGTAAGAACTTGTTTGTTGGCCTCCCCCAACCGAACTGTCAGGTTCTTGATGGAGAAAACTTGCTCACACTCAGTGGTCTCTAAGAAGTGCATTTCACCAAACTTATTTGACAGCTAGCCCTCTAAATCATCTCATACAAAGTTCTGAATTATTGCACCTGCTCAGAGAGAGCTACAACTTTGAATTCATTCCTAAACTTTGTTCTGCTCTGTATCATACTGTAATTTGCTTTAACTGAATGCAATATGATAAAGTATGGCCTAACTCAAAAGCTTAATAATTTGGGGATGCTCCATCTGGGTACTGGGGAGGGGGGGAAAATGGCCAGAAGCAGCTCAGGATTGTAAATCTAGGCAAAAGGCATGAAAATGAGTCTGAAGGAAGGTCCAGAACTGGAGGCAAAGCCAGCAGATAGGAAAGACAGATAGCACACATGTACCTTTGGTCCAAACCAAGCTCCAGATCTGGGGTAGGTGACTCATAGAGATTCAAAGGCCATACAATTAACCCAGGTATAGTTGTAAGGCAGCAAGTGGGGATCAGAGACCTAGACTCCAGAAGATAAAGAGTGAAAGACAAAAACTTTAGAGGAACTAGAATATCAAGTAGAGACATGAAAAAGTAGGCAGTCACTACAACTGAATACCAGGAACACGGAAAACTAGAACCAAGAGGGTTGGGACCTGCAGTTCCAAGGGCCATCAGTGATAACGGTTCAACGCTGACTTGGAGAGCTGTGGGTAACCAGGGCACCTTAGAGAGCCAGGCCTCAGGCCAGGATGATGCCTGCGTCAGAGCAGTTTAATCATTCAATAGCAGATGTTTGAGTATCACAAGGGTTGGAAGTCAGACAAGATTACAGGGGCATTCTGTCTACCCTAATATAGAAATTCAAATATGTGAGATTTGTTTTTTTCCCCCCAAAGCTGTTCTGTTTACGTTTTTAGGAACATATTTATTGAGTAAAGCGTCTTGTATGTTCTCTTCCCATTTAATATAGTCCCTCCAAAATGTGCTACTTGCATATTATGACTCATGCAACAGACCACACCCTGGGGATAAAGGGATACAGATGGCATGATACTTGCCTTTAGAAGCAAATAGATGGACACTTAAAATAGCAAGTGGTTAGTACAACAGGGAGATAAGCAGAGGGTAGTATAGGGTACGGTTTGAAAAAGGGAAGCTAGATGAGGTTTTCTAGGGTGGGACAGCTACAATCTGAAGTGTAATGGGTGAGTAACATTTATTCAGGTAGGTGGGCAGGGGTGAGGGGCAGTGTGAATTGGGGAGGAGCTTGGCAGTACCGCAAGGCCAATATAGGAGGTGAGAGATGGGAAGCAGTCAGGCAAGAAAATGAGATTGGATAGGTGAGCAAGGGTTGGATCCTGGAGGGCCTGTGTACCAGGATAAAGAACCTCAGTGTCATCCTTCAGGTAATGAGGCACTGAAGAATTTTAAGCAAGGGAGTGACGAGGTCAGATGTGCCATTGAGATAGCTTACACTGGTGGCAGGGGAGCCCTGATTTAAAAGTATTAATACTGGGAGTTCCCATCATGGCTCAGTGGTTAACAAATCCGACTAGGAACCATGAGGTTGCGGGTTCGATCCCTGGCCTTGCTCAGTGGGTTAGGGATCTGGTGTTGCCATAAGCTGTGGTGTAGGTTGCAGACGCGGCTCAGATCCCGCGTTGCTGTGGCCGTGGCATAGGCCGGTGGCTGCAGCTCCTGTTAGATCCTTAGCCTGGGAACCTCCATATGCCGCAAGTGTGGCCCTAGAAAAGGCAAAAAGACCAAAAAAAAAAATTAATACTGGAGAAAGCCTATTAGCAGCTGTTACAGTGAGAGATGCTGAAGTCCTGAACTAGAGCAGTGGTATTTTATTTACAGAAAGAAGAGAATAGATCCATATGTAGTGAAGCACCTATTGGAGATATGCTTAAAATATTTGGAGGGGGAAGGGAATTCATCTTTAAAGTTTGCTGGCACGAAGGACATACAAATGTAAAAATGCACTGAGCTGCACACTTTAGATCTGTGCACTCCATTCTATGTAAGTTCTACCTTAAAATAAATTGTATATTAATGTATAATATATATTGTATATAATACTTATATAATATACAATACATATAAGTAAATATTAAACATATATAGTTTAAAGAAAGAAAATTGCTAGAAGTTTTTATTCTAGCAGAGGAAAGGGTAATTATGTTTTGGAACAAATCTGCTTTTTTCTAGGAAAACTGCTAGCAGCAGCACCTTTCCTACTCATATTTCTCCAGAAAGCAGAGTCTGAGTAACTTTGAGCAGTGCATTGCTGGTCAGTGTTCTTGCGGGGTGCAGGAGTGAGGGGAAGGGCAAGTGAAGCAGAGGAAGAGGGAAAGCCAGTCCTAAGAAGTGTTAGGAGACTGGAACAACTGTAGGAAAGACAGGTTGTTCAGTCTCAAGGAAGCCTCTGGGGAATAGCATGAACCATATCTTGGGGAAATTTTTTTTTTAAATCGTTTCCCGTCCCCACTGGTCAAAGGTTTGCCCCATAGGAATAACTTGCCTGCATCCTGCGTGCATGTGTAGACACCAACTGGGTTCCCATGGTGTCCCTTGCTTTGTCATCAACAGAGAAGCCCCAGTGTGGGAGACAGGAGGTACAAATTCCACAAATGGAACACTGGGGGTGATGGCAAGAAGAGCCAATATGGTGTCTACTTGCTCCCGAGACCCATGTTATTGAGGATACAGCATCGTTTTCAGCTACTGACTTAGCACGTACACCACATCATGCAGGACAGCATCCCATCCCTGCATAGTGTTTTCATCGAGCTCATGCTTAGCTGAGTTGTTGACAAGGCTTCCACTGTTTTATCGGGCCAGCTACTACTAAATAATCTGGTTCATGGTCAGACCATGAGATTCTGCAGTCATGTGCCCACTGACACACGTTCTTTGCAATAAATTAGATCCATTGAATTAAGACAACATTGTATGTGATGCCGAGGGATAGATCAAGCATTCTTTCAATCCTCAGAGGGTAGTGCTTGCAAGAAACACTTTGGACATGGAAGACAAACCCTTCTGAGACTAGATGTACATTCTGGAAGACCAGTTGCAGCATTCTTCAAGGTGAGGGAGTCCAGGGCAATCAGCCTGCCACAGAAACTAGATCAGGCTTTGTGAGAATTGGTCCCAGGCCTCATCTTCATTCTTACCAACATGTATACTGTGTTCATGCTCCTAGTAAATCGGTGCTGGATTGACCAAGGAAAAAGACTTGCTGATTTTTACTGAACAAGTCATCCCGAGTACCTAGGTTTTTATTTTTTAAGTATAGTTGATTTATAATGTTGTGTCACTTTCTGCTATACAGCAAAGTGACCCAGTCATACATGTATGTACATTCCTTTTCTCACGTTATCTTCCATCATGATCTATCACAAGAGATTGAATATAGTTCCCTTTGCTATAAGACCTAGTTTTTGATTCGGGTAGATAGGCAGGGGTGAGGGACAGTATAAAATGGGAAGGAGGACATTCTAGCCAGGAGGACCAGAAGGCCAATACAGAAGGTGAAGGATGGTAAGTAGTCATGCAAGAACTGCCAAGGAGTGGCAGAAAACGTGATTTAAAAAAGTGAGCAAGGGTTGGGTTCTGGAAGGCCTTGTATACTAGGTTAAGGAATCTTAGTGTCATTCTTTAGGTAATGAGAATTTTAAGAAGAATTTTAAGCAGGGGAGTGACGAAGTCAGATTCACCACTGAGAGAGCTTACTCTGGTGGCAGAGAAGGCAATGGGCAGTGGTGAGTAAAATCATGAGATTAAAAAAAAAAAAGTGCATGTTTTGGCCATTCCCCACGGTTCATCTTCATACCTTTTCACCAGTGTTTTTATACCCAGTCTTTCAATATAATTCCCTCCAGACCTCTAACAACCGTCCAAGCCATTCGCCTGCTCAGGAATGCATGTATAGCTCTACCTCGGACCACTTCTCTTTCCACACAAAAATAAGCAGCTAGATTGCTTGCTGATTTGCCTACTGGGAAGATTTCCTTTCATCACTGTCCTTTAGGACATCCCACTCCTGAGTGGGACTGTGATACAAGAGAAGTCCATTTTTGCCATCACCAACATCGCACTGACTCATTTGTGCACCAGAACTAAGTTTTTCCTCCTTTGTCAATTGGTTGGAAGAGATCAGCTCCCCCTTTCCCCATGAGACCTTAGAGATAAGCTGAGGCACTGGTGTTAATACAACAAAGGTATGTGCTGCAGGAGTCTGGACTCCTTTTTCATACAATTTACTGGTGACTTATGCTGTCTTCTGGGTCTGATCCTGAATGTATTATTTCTATCATATCAGTAAATCAACAAATTACTGCTCTGCACATCTGACGTTATGACATGGTAATGACATCCACCTTGCTGTCAACCATTAAAAGGCAACACCTGATATCTCCGCTATTCTGGAATCCTATCATACCTGTTGGCACTAGAGAGCAGAGTTGCATGGTATCATCTTCTACTATAAATACCGTACTTCAGAGGATGTCCTTCCCTGAGTTTCTTAAAGAAATTTCTTAGATCCCCCTTAAACAAGTTCTTTCGTCAGACGTGTTTGTAGGACAGAAACAGACTCAAAGACTTTGAAGTCAAGATAAATAGGGAGGATGGGGTTGCACGCTACTATGTGTAGGGTAGAAAACTAACAGGGACCTATTGTATAGCAAAGGGAGACCTTCTTAATGCTCTGTAATAATCCATATGGGACAAAGAATAGATATATGTATATGTATAACTGACTCACTTTGCTATAAACGTAAAGCTAATACAACATTGTAAATCATATCTATCCCGATAAAAAAAAAACAAAAACAAACAAACAAAAAAACGATCCCCCTCGTGCTCATGCATTCTGTTGCTTTAGTGAAGGAGTGTCCTCTGGACTCTCCCAGGGAACATAGACATGGATTGGGTTCTTACACAATAAACCCACTTTAATATTCCAACCTCCTTGGATCTTTTGACCTCTTTCTTAGTACTAATATACTGCACAAAGCCACTCACTGCATTTAGGAAAAAAAGGTAATACTACTTAAATTTGAATTCATTAAGTTGAAAATTAGAATGTAAAGTATTGTGCTCAGTAATGTAAATTGAGCGTGCCATTAGTAAGACCACATCAATACAGAGCTAGGGAAATAGAGAATTAGACTCATTTGGCTGTGTGTGTGTGTGTCTGTGCATGTGTTATTTTTGATGAACTTATTATTTTCAGAATATCTTAAAATGAGAAACCTTCCAGGAAGGATCTGTAGGGCTGATGTTTTCTCCCCTCACATTAGGGGAATAACTGTGCAAAGTAATCAGTCTGGCCTTGGTGCAGAGCTACCTGTGCTAGATTTCTGGGAAATCTAATGTCAACTATAGAAGTGCCCCAACTGAGGAAGTTAGAAATGAACCAAAGCCACAGAGCAAAAGATGTCAGCTAAGATTGTACCAATGTGAGTAGTGGAATACATACACATTAGTCTTCCATGGTCTATGGGGTGGGGGTTGGGGGCTGTAAACTTTAAGCTTGCACATCAATTAAAATTCTTCCACGTTAAGTTAACAGCTAAAATATTTGAACTCTAAGTTCACCTTGTTGAAAATAATGTAATTTCTGGCCAATTAAAAATATTAGCACTAAAACAAACTATCAAATAATTTAATAAAATTTCGAAAGGAATCTTAAAACAATAGCAATTCAATAGCCACAATGCCTCATTTAAATATGTATGAACAAGATTATTTCAGTGATTGGAAGCTTTATACATACCATTTATTTTCTTCTTGAACTCATTTCCATTCAACGCCTCCCACAAATTTTCAGTCTAATGTAATTTTTTTTTCTTTTTTCTTTTTTTAAGGGCCACACCAGTGACATAGGGAAGTTCCCAGTCTAGGGGGTCGAATGCGAGCTGTAGCCACTGGCCTATGCCACAGTCACAGCAATGTGGGATCCGAGCCACATCTAGGACCTACACCACAGCTTAGGGCAACACGGGATCCTTAACCCACTGAGCTAGGGCAGGGATGGAACGGTGTCCTTATGGATACTAGCTGGGTTCCTTATGGCTGAGCCACGATGGGAACCCCTCTAAATTATTTTTTTATGCTCGGATGTCTTAGAATAATTACATATGCTTCATAAAAATTAAGTATATGAATTGAAATTTGAAATGAACATATTTCTATAAATGTCTAAGTAATAAATATTTTATTTTGACTAGAATGAATTTTATTATCATTACGATACCAAGCAACATACTTTGCACATTTTATAGTTTTATGATTATAAAAATAAACATATAAACATAAAAGTAAATCTTACTTGAAAAAGGCTCATGCAGATATGTATAGGTCTAAGGGACTGACTGCAAGCAGAAGCTCCAGTGGTCACCAATGCCAGGCAAAGCGGATGTTTCCCCTGGCTTGTAGTTGCAAAAACGAGGGCACCGGGCGTAGACCGGCTGCAGACGCACGTGACAGGGCGTCTGGGATGATGAGGGCGTTCCCGCGGGAGAGAGGGAGCGCGCGAACATGGCGCCCTCCATCTCTGCTTCTGGGATGCTCCCCGCTGGTCCCCAAATGAGTGTCATTTGAAACGCCTGCCCCTCTAGGCTGAAGCTCCAAGACGATCAAGTGAACGTCCCTCACGCAAAATCCAGGAGCTTCTCCGTCCGCCGCTTGGAAGCTGGAACCGCGAGGCTGGGTGAGTCCGAGCCCGGGGCCCGGTGGCTTTTCTGAACTGGGTGCTTTCAGAGACTTGTCTCTCCGGTGCAGTTCTTAAAAGTTGAAGGTGCCCCAGAGGGGGTTCAAATCCTCCTCTTCTCAGGGAGAAGCTCCTGTTTGGGGTTTCCTCCTAACTACAGGGCGCTCTGCTGGGTGGGGGTGGGGGTCTAGGGCGAGATTGTGTCCCAGCCTCTCCTACAAGGTTTGACGTGGACCTTCTCTTGTTTGTCAGACGTGTAGGAGATAGTATTTGGATTTTTTCAGAGGCAGTTGTTCTCTATGTAGCTGTAGGTTCGTGTGTTGGTGGGAGGAGGTAAATTCAGGATCCTCTTACGGTCATCATCTCAAATTGGAACCCATAGATAAAAGCTCATAATAGGGTACGTTAGCTTATTTTTTTGCATCTGAATATTACTGATTACAGGAATGAGATGGGTTTCAGTGGACTTCAGCAGCCAAAGAAGTGGAGAATACTAGATGTACAAAAGATTTATTAATCATTTTCATTAATCTAAATCCACCAAGTATATGGTAATAAAAAAGCAAGTGGAGAAGTGGTTGATGGGTGACAGCTATCAGAAAATTTAGTGCCCAAGTGTAAAATGCATGTGGATTTTCATGTGTTGTGAAAGGGAAGATCTGATAAGATGTCTCCACTTTGGCTGTCTTCTCAAAATGAAGCTGAGAATCTGGAACCTCATTGCTTTAAAATCACCTGTGTTTGCTTATTACCCTTGGAACATTTTTACATGACTCGGGTACTTGCACTCCCCATTCAAAGACCCCTAATTTTTTGTCATGTTTTATGAACATTCTGAATTCCATCATGATCCAAAAGTAAGCAAAAGCAGTGAGAATAACAGTGTGCTCATAAGCAGGGATGTGCATTTATCCTGGAATTAAAAGTAGAGCTCAAGATAGAGCTAATTTTTTAAAAAGTGAGAAAATAAGAAAGTTCATGTCTGAATGCAGTGTAGGAATGATTCTGAAAGAAGAAAGGGCAGATTAAACAAATGCGAGAAGTACTGATTGGATTCTACAAGCAGTATTAGAAAAAATGATGATGATAATCTTTGTGGAAAAGAATCTGAGAGGGAATGGATGTATGTATATGTATGACTGGGTCGCTTTGTTGTATAGCAGAAATTATCATAACCTTGTAAATTGACTATACTTCAATAAAACTTAAAAAGAAAAAAGAGAGAATCCAACTACAGTGGCTTGGGTTGTAGCAGAGGCACAGGTTCTGTCCCCAAAGGATCCAGCGTTGCCACAGCTGTGACCTGGGTTCAGTCCCTGGCTTGGGAACTGTATGCCCTGGTGTGGCTATTAAAAAAAAAATCAAACTAAACCTATTTGTGAACTGGAGCTTTTCTGGAATAAATACTGTTTTATCTCAGCTGAAAAAAAGAAAAAGTAGACGAAAATGGGATGATGAAAATGTATTTACTGAATGAAAAGAAAGAAAAGGGACACTGGCGTTTTATAAACACATGGCTAGAGGATTCCTGTCAGTGTTTGGATGACCTCTTTGTCAGTAGATTTCAGGCCTGGTAGCAGCACAAAAAGCATAGGGCTAGGCAGCCTGTGCAAGCATCTGCAGGCTCACAGGTCTCCCAGAAAAGGTGCTGCAGTTCTCAACAGACTTTCAAAGTAGCTCTGCGTGGCCTTCCCACTGTGTCCGGTGAGATCAAATCCATCTGTGTATCTTCAGTGCACATTACCATGTTCTAGGGAGGGAAATATAGTCTGTTGAGGGCATAAGTCATGAGATGATGCCATTTAAGATGGGATTTTCTTTAGAAGACTCAGACGAAGCTTTGACAGTGGATCCTGAATTCCTCGACTGAATATGAAAGTGAAGAAAATTAAAAAAAAAAAAAAAAAGGTGAGTGCAATTCCAAGTGCAAATTCATTTCAAGCTTAGAGAAAAATAGTTTGTATGTTCTATTTACTGCTCTGATATAGATAACCTTAACCTTAGGAGTAGAATGTATAATCTTAGAGAATTCTTTTGGGTAGCCAGCAGCTAAAATATATTTTACCCGGATTTTTAGATAATTTGCTCATCAAAAAGTTTTTAAATTGATTCTCTTGGGTTTTACAGGTAAAGAATCACAGTACATGAAAATAATAATAATGTTTTTGTCTCTACTTCTTTTAAATGTATAATTTATTAATTTTGGTTAGACTTCTAAAACAGTGATAAATAATTGTGCCTTCAGGCACACTTGTCAGTGGAAATTCCTCGTCTTTTGCCGTTAGGTATGATATTGACCATTGGTTGTTGAATCGAGAGCATTTTTTCTATTTTATTAATATATTTTCAAATTATCAAGAATGAATGTTTGGTTATTTCCCAGTGTTAGCATCTTTTGAAATGGTTTCTTTAACTGTCTTGGTTTACTGACGTGCTAAATTACATTAAAGATTTTTCTTTTATGTATTAAAGAACCATCCTATCGTTCTTGGAATGTTCCCTCACTGGTGATGATGCATTTTTTTCTTTACTGTTTTACATTACATTAAAGTTTTGCATTTGCTAATAATTTATTTATAAATTTTATACTAAGCTTTATAAGTTAGATGTGTGTGTAGTTTCTTTTATCCACAGTGTCAGGTTTCTGTATGAGGATTATTTTAGATTGTAAAATTAATTAAAGTGTGTTTCATTTTTTTCTATACTTTTCAACAACTTAACTAGCAAAGGAATTATCTGTTACATGAAAGAACAGAACTATTTTCTCATCAACTGTGTAGGCCATGCATTATTTTTTAAATGAATTTCTTTGATAACTTTTTCCAGTTTATTCCACGGTTATCAATCTTTTACTTTTTTCTGACTGAAAACATTTTTTTTTCATTTTTTTGTCTCGACTTTTTTTCTAATTTCATATATATTTTTTCCTCTCATCTCTTTTAAAACTGTATTTGGTTTAATTGGTTTAATCTATTCTTTTAAAATAGCTAACTTTCGAATTTACTTATGAATTCTAACTTCTATTTTACTATTAGTTTATTGCTTTTATTAATGATTTCTGCTGGCTTTCTTGAAATTTGTTCTGTTTTGCTCTAACTTGACTTAAGTACTTTGCCCATTTATTTTATTTTTTTAGATTAATAGTAAAACCTTGAAAGGTTTTTTTCTTTGACTGTACCAACAGCAGTATTTTCCCAGTTTTTATATGTAGTATTCTTATTTTTGTTATTTTGCAAATGGTCTGTAGTTGTAATTTTGGTTTCTCGTTCTATACAAGGGTTATTTAAAAGTAATTTTCCTCTTCTAATTTCCAGATGACACTTAAATTAAGAAAACTATAATCTGCATGGTGGTGAGAAAAATGTAGCTTATTATAATTCCCTCTTTTCACATTAAATGAGTTAATTGTTTTTGTTTTGCTGCTGAATAGAATAGCTGGTGATGGGGAGGATAAAGGGGCAAATTTACTCCTTTTTTTTTTCCCACGGAGAAGAATAAAGAAGGTAGAAGCAAGTTGTATCTACGTGGATCTTTGAGTTTGGGAACATATAGGCAGAAATAACAAAGAACTTCCTACCGTCTTGTTTTTGGTGATTTCTGTTTCACGATGTCCATTTGGAACGTGTTGTGAGTAGGATCCTATGTAGGTTTATCGTAAACTACTTTGTCTTGGTTTGTGATCACCCATCACTCTTCTCAGGTTATTTTTTAAAAAAATAATTTTTACTGTTTTTTAAAAAATCGAACTTTGGTATGATGTTAGTCCAGTGTGTTAGGAATTACCATCCAAAGGCCAGCCTGAACCCAACTTCTGTTTCTAATAACCTGGGCCTTCTCAAAATTATTGTTTATCTTCTTGAAACATTCAGGAAAGCCAAAATGAGTATATTGTTATCATCATCCATAATCCAAACACCTTTAGATAACCAAACCGTTAACATTTTGGTGAATAGGTTTCTGTTTTTTTTTTCTGTCAATTTTTAATACAGTTGAGCATATATAAGCTTACTACTTCTTTAAATTCTTGAAGGAAATTCACTTGAAGGGAAAATAGTCTAGGAAGGCTGGATCTAAGTATTTGCCACTTTCAACAGGAAGGCAAAACTATTTCTTCTCACCAGATGTCCACAGCAAATCCTGAATCACCGTAGAGAGCAGTGAACAGAAGGTGGTCAGGAGCAGTGAAAATGTGAAGGCATACAAACCATCAGTGTGAAAACTCAGTAATAAGAGTAAAGATAGTTGGTATCTTCGCAGATAATATTGCATAGCAGGTGAAGCCAGGGTTTATGCATGCTGTCTTTATTGTTGATTACATGGTAAAGATTAATAAATTGTCTAATATTAAAAAGTTGTAGTCTTCCTTGATAATTTGTGTTAGTAAAGAAAAGCTTTTTTTTTCCTTTTCTTTTTAGGGCCACACGCTTGGCATATGGAAGTCCCCAGGCTAGGGGTCTAATCTGAGTTACAACTGCCGGACTACACCACAGCCACGGTAATGCCAGATCTGAGCTGCTTCTGTGACCTATGCCACTTGTGGCAACACTGCCTCCCTACCCCACTGAGCAAGGCCAGGGATCAAACCCATTATCCTCATGGATACTAGTTGGGCTTAACCCTCTGAGCCACAGTGGGAACTTCAAGGAAAGCTTTTTTGAAAGAAATGAATTTTGAACAATTTGAAGAAAGAATGAAATAACTTGCTAAAAGAATAATCTAAATATATTTTGCATGGTTGAGGATCTTGGAAGCATGTAGAGATAAGAGAAAAAAATGGACAGTCAAGAGTAGGTATCTGTTTTTACAAAGGCAAAAGAAATATTAGTGTGGAGATGGCAGGCAGAAAATAAAATTTGCCTGGACTAATTAGAAAACAAATATTTATGGCATGGGACTCTTGTGCTTGTGGGGGCGAATATAGTGCAATTTAGAAAGGGTCAAAGCATTGTCATTCTTTTAAAAATGTTCTTATGAAGATGTATAGAATGATGTGGATTAATGCCGAATAGAAAAAGAAGGTTAGTTATAGCCCAAAGTTCTCAGTATTACAAAACAGCAATTTTACATCAGTGCTTTGGCCAAATGCCAGGAAAACACCCATGAGAAAATCTACTACATCTCCTGTGGAGCCAGTAAGCAGTTGGTTTCTGAAGAAACATTTCAGAGATATTTTATATTCATGGACATTAGAATTTGCCTCTGTGGTTGGCAGAACACTTTAAGTAGTAATGTGAAACCACTTGCATCTACTAATTGCTTACTTATTCAGTTGTCTTTTTTTGACCTGTGCAGTAGCAGGGAATAAAGAGAAGCCAGTAATGATGGCATAATTACAGACCTAGGAAGCTCAAATTCAGGTCCTAACTGTGCCCCTAATTTACTGGTTGATCTTGGTCAAATTACTTCATCTTTCTCTCAGCATCAATTTACATAGAAATAAAGCAGGAGATTTGAATTCTTGGCTATTTATGTCCCCTTTTAATGTTGAATTTCTAGAATTCTTTGACTCAAATTCCTGTCAGTGCTAAATATTACGTGATAATAATTTGTCTTTTATTATTTTTAAATTTTTATTTTATTTATTTATTTTTCTTTTTATGGCCGCACCTGTGGCATGTGGAAGTTCCCAGGCTAGTAGTTGAATTGGAGCTTCAGCTGTCGGTCTACACCCCAGCCACTGCAATGCCAAAGCCACAGCTTGCGGCAATGCCAGATCCTTAACCCACTGAGTGAGGCCAGAGATTGAACCCACATTCTCATGGACACTGCGTTGAGTTCTTAACCTGCTGAGCTGCAATGGGACTCCTCAGTCTTTTTTTAAGAGTCCAAACTCTCTCCCCTTCTCTATATATTTAATTATTTACTAAACATCTTTATAATGTTATTATAAAAATATTTATTTCTTGGTATATAGTAGGCACTGTACATGTATTCTCTAATACAAAGAGGCTGTGTTGTACAGTGGTTGTGGAATGACGTCTGTGTAAAGTGTCAGCTCTGCCCTTCACCACTTCTAGTCCGGTGGTTTTAGTCAGGTGCTTCTGAAACTTGAACATGCATAGGAATCATCTGTTAAACTTGTTGAAAGGTAGATTTGGAAGCAGTCACCCGAGTGGGGCTTGAACTTTATCATTTCTAACAATCTTCCAAACAATGCTGATGCTTCTTGTTCCTGGAACACATTTCTGTGCCTCAGTTTCCTCTTCTACAAAATAAGGATGATAGTAGTATTTCTATACCTCTCACAATTACTCTAGGGGTTAAGTGAATTTTTACTACCAAAGTACTTTAATAGTGCCTGGTATATAGTAGCACATAATAAGTGTTGGCTATTATTATTATCAACTTTCAAATCAAACCCTCAGGAGAGATACTATTGTTTTCCATTTTCCTAGGGAGAAAACTGAAGGTAGACAAGTTAAGTGACTTATTCACGGTCACATCATTCATCACAGAGTGCAGGGCTTTGACTTTATTTATTTTTATCTTTTCATCTTTTAGGGCCACACCTGTGGCATATGAAGGTTCCCAGGCTAGGGGGCCAATCGGAACTGTAGCCTCCCGCCTATGCTACAGCCACAGCAACTTGGGATGTGAGCCACATCTGCAACTTACATCACAGCTCAGAGCAATGCCAGATCCTTAACCCACTGATAGAGGCCAGGGATCGGACCCACGCCCTCATGGATGCTAGTCAGGTTCATTAACCACTGAGCCACGACAGGAGCTCCAGGGCTTTAACTTTAAATGGTAGTTTTTCATGAATTATGTAGGAAGCAACTGAATAAATTCCTTTGTTTATTAATTTTTTTCATAAGTGACTCCAAAAACCTGTTTTAAGCCAGTAAGTCCCATTGTAGCAAAAAAGTCATTTAACAGCTTTATTTAACAGCTTTCTCCAGTGTCTATTTAGTCTCAGTAATTTCTTCCTAAAGGTTGAAAAGCATGCTTCAAGCCTTCGATGGACACAGAGATGGTCTACAGTTTCCATCTTCTTGTATTGGAAGTTTCTGCTCCTCTTTTAATCATTTGCTTCTTCACTCTTTTTTAGCATGATTTCTTTATCTTTTCACTTACATTAGCTTTCTCATACTGGGGATGGAGATACAGAAATGATTAGGTTCATTACCTAGGTGAGAAGGGGGGTTTTGAAATAATACCATAGGCTTCCTGTCAAGAGTGTATGTGTTGTGAAATGATTTCCCAAGGCCTTGTGACCGCTGGGTACCTCTGTGGGAGGCCAGGTCAAGAGGAACTGTCTCGTGATTGATTTGTCAGTAAAACCTGGACCTGAGAATTTTATTGAAGTGTATGGTTTGTACACTTGTCATCTGTTAAGTCCTCTCTGAATTCAGAAGAGCTTTTTTTAAGTTTGTATTGCATTTATAATGATTTTTATCTTTTTTCATTATAGCTGGTTTACAGTGTTCCTAAAAGGAGTGTAGATGACAGCAAACTAAGATGCTAATGGCTATGTGAATCAACCTTGGCTCAATGTTTTTGCTTCTTTATGGAAAAAGCAATGACCCAAGCCATTTTTAGAGGCACTAATGTTGTTGTGTGTGAACTGATATTTCTTATTGCTAAAAATATTAATTGTTTACATTTTTAGTTGAATTAGGCTTGAAAAGCAAATAGAAAATATTGCATTAAAATACAAAGTTGAAGAAAATACCTTATTTATTCTACTCTCAGAGGTGGCTTCCAGAGATAATTTGATAGGACTCATTATCTTTCTGCTCTGGTACACCAAAGCTATTGCTCCTTTCGTCTAGAAAGTTAGTTTAATTAGTTTTCTTCTCCAGGTTTTCACCTGAGCAGTTACAAAGTCAATATCTGGCAGTTAGTATGTTATAGAAGTTTAGGAATTTATTATATTTGGAGAGGAAGAATGTGAAAATGCAGCATGTCAGAATTTATTTAAGCTAGTTAACAGAAGAGAAATTTGATCTTCCAAAATAGTAGCAGTGGGCAAAGCATACCAGTAATTTAAGGGGAAGTGACCAAATTAGAGAAGTGAGGACTCTTCCTATAAATCTCAGTATCTTTACTACAGGTTTCATTTCCACATATATTCCTTTTTTTGTCTTTTTGCTCTTTTTATTTTTTTTATGATTTTTATTTTTTCCATTATAGTTGATTTACAGTGTTCTGTCAATTTCTACTATACAGCAAAGTGACCCAGTAATATATAAATGTGTGTGTGTGTGTGTGTGTATATATATATATAATTTTTATCACATTATCCTCCATCATGTTCCATCACAAGTGACTAGATATAGTTCCCTATGCTATACAGCAGGATCTCCAAATGCTTATCCACTCCAAATGCAATAGTTTGCATGTATTAACCCCAGACTCCCAGTCCATCCCAGTTCCTCCTCCTCCCCCTTGGCAACCACAAATCTGTTCTCCAAGTCCATGAGTTTCTTTTCTGTGGAAAGGTTCATTTGTGCAGTATATTAGATTCCAGATATAAGTGATATCATATGGTATTTGTCTTTCTTTTTCTGACTTCATTTAGTGTGAGCGTCTTTAGTTCTATCCATGTTGTGGCAAATGGCATTATTTTGTTCTTTTCTATGGCTGAATAGTATTCCATTGTGTAAATATACCACATCTTCTTAATCCATTCATTTGTCGATGGACATTTAAGTTGTTTCCATGTCTTAGCTATTGTGAATAGTGCTGCAATGAACATATGGGTTCGTGTATCTTTTTCAAGGAAAGTTTTGTTCGGATATATGCCCAAGAGTGGGATTGCTGGATCATATGGTAATTCTATATTTAGTTTTCTGAAATTGTCAATGTATGCAGATGACATGATACTATATATAGAGAACCCTAAGGATTCCATACAAAAACTGCTTGAACTGATCAACAAATTCAGCAAAGTAGCAGGATACAAAATTAACATTCAGAAATCAGTTGCATTTCTGTATACTAACAGTGAAATGTTAGAAAAGGAAGACAACAATACAATATCTTATAAAATCATACCTGAAAAAATTAAATACCTAGATATAAATCTGACCAAGGAGGTGAAAGACTTATATGCTGAGAACTATAAAACATTAATCAAGGAAATTAAAGAGGATTCAAAAAAAAGGAAAGATATTCTAAGCTCTTGGGTTGGAAGAATTAATATTGTAAAAATGGCCATACTACCCAAAGCAATCTACAGAGTCAATGCAATCCCTATCAAATTACCCAGGACATTTTTAACAGAACTACACAAACAGTCCAAAAAAAAATTTTTTTTTTTGCTTCCTTTTAGGGCTGCAACCCCAGCATATGGAGGTTCCCAGGCTAGGGATTGAATCAGAGCTGTAGCCACTGGCCTACACCACAGCCACAGCAATGCCAGATCCTTAACCCACTGAGCGAGACCAGGGATTGAACCTGCATCCTCATAGATGCTAGTCATATTTGTTTCTGCTGAGCCAGACAGGAGCTCCATTTTTTTCCTTTTTTTTTTTTACAATCCAAAAATTTATATGGAATCATAAAAGACCCAGAATTGCCAAAGCAATCCTGAGGAACAAAAACCAAGCAAGAGGCATAACTCTCCCAGACTTTAGGCAATATTACAAAGCTACAGTATTCAAGACAGTGTGGTACTGGTACCAAAGCAGACATACAGACCAATGGAACAGAATAGAGAACCTGGAAATAAACCCAGACACCTACAGTCAATCTTCAACAAAGGAGGCAAGAATATAAAATGGGAGAAAGAAAAGATGGTCTTTTTAGCAAGTGGTACTGGGAAAACTGGACAGCTGCGTGTAAATCAATGAAACTGGAACACACCATCACACCATTCACAAAAATTAACTCAAAGTGGCTTAAAGACGTAAACATAAGACGAGATACCCTCAAACTCCTAGAAGAGAAAATAGGCAAAACATTCTCTGGTATCAACCTTACAAATATTTTCTTAGGTCAGTCTTCCAAGGCAACAGAAATAAAGGCAAAAATAAACCAATGGAACCTGATTAAACCTACAAGCTTTTGCACAGCAAAGGAAACCATAAAAAACCCAAAAAGACAACCTATGGAATGGGAGAAAATAGTTTCAAATGATGCAGCTGACAAGGGCTTAATTTCTAAAATATACAAACAACTTGTACACCTCAACAGCAAAAAAACTAACAACCCAATTGAAAAATGGGCAAAAGACTTGAGTAGACATTTCTTCAAAGAAGATATACAGTTGTCCAACAGGCACATGAAAAAATGCACAACATCACTGATTATTAGAGAAATGCAAATCAAAACTGCTATGAAATACCACCTCACACCTGTCAGAATGACCATCATTAACAAGTCAGCAAATAACAAATACTGGAGAGAGTGTGGAGAAAAGGGTGCCCTCCTTCACTGTTGGTGGGAATGTGGATTGGAACAGTCCCCATGTGTTCTTAAAAAGGCATGTTAAGAGTGAATGCTGTTGGTTGTTATCTTTGGACTGTAAAGAGTGGTTTTTCATAATTTCTACTTCTGATACAATACAGTTGCTCACACTTGCACATTTATCCATGCATCCATCCATCCATCCATCCATTCCACATGGAGGTATTGCGATTGTACTGTGACAGCCTTGCTAATGGATTGAATATGGGGGGTCTGAGAAAGGGAAAAATCAAAGACTGCCTTTAGGATTTTGATTGGTTAAGTAAGGTGGTAGTGGTAGAGACGCTCATTTATTCAGAGACTGATGGAGGAGATATATCAGAGGCTGTTGAGTAGGAAATATGAGTTGGGTTTTGAGGATATTAAGAGGTGTCCTATAGGTGATTGGATATGCACATTTAGAATTTGAGTGGTCAGGGATGGTGATTTAGGAGTCATCATCATATAGACAGAATATGAAGCTACTGGACTAGATTAGAGCACCTAGGGAATAGGTGTAGAGTTAGATAAGAAGAAGGTCTAGACCTGAGGTTTCATACTCCACCATATTGTGGTTAAGAAGAGAAGGATGCCTCTGTGAAGGAGATAGAAAAGGAATGGACTGTGAAGCAGGAAGTAAAGTGATAATATGTGTTGTCCTGGAAGCAAAGAAAAGAAAGTGTTTCAGGGACGTGATTAACTGTGCTTGATGCTGCTGAGAGTTAAAGATTGGGACCAAGTGCTGATAATTGGGTTTGGCAATGTGAGTGAACTTAGTGCAGTTGCTGAGTTAACATTCTGATTAGAAGGACCGAGAACCTGAAGACAGCTAACATGGGCATCACTTTTGAGGAGTTTTTCTATAAATGAAAATAGAAAAATAGACCAGATGCTAGAGAGAGTTTGTGCGGTCAAGCAGGGTATTTTTTTTCAATTGCTTAATGAATTTTATTACAATTATAGGTGTACAAAAATCATCACAACTCAATTTGATAGCATTTGTGTCCCAAACCCTCAGAGTATATCTCCCCACCGCCCAGATTGTCTTATTTGGAAACCAAAGGTTTTCCAAAGTCTGTGAGTCATTGTTCTGCAAAGAAGTTCATTGTATCTTTTTTAGTTTCCACATGTAAGCAGTAGCATTGGATGTTGCTGTCTAATTGTCTGACTGGTTTCACTTCCCATGATGATTTCTAGGTCCACCCATGTTGCTATAAATGTTGCTATTTCATTCCTTTTAATAGCTGAGTAATATTCCATTGTGTGTATGTACCATATCTTCCCTATCCACTCTTCTGTCCATGGGCATTTAGGTTGTTTCCATGACCTGGCTATTGCATAGAGTGCTGCAATGAACACTGGAGTACATGTGTCTTTTCGAGTCATGGTTTCCTCTGGATAGATGCCCAGGAGTGGGATTGCTGGATCAAATGGTAATTCTATTTTTAGTTTTCTGAGGAATCTTCAAGGAGGGTATTTTTAAGACGGGAGATATTACAGCATAGTTGTATGGTGAAGAGAAAAACTGGTGTTGAAATTGGGAGAGAGAATATGGTAGAAGCAAGGTTTTTGAGTAAGGGCAAGGGGATGGAATCAGGAAAATTAAAAGAAGTTAGCTTTAGAACAGGTCATCCATGTGACAGGAGGGAAGGGAGAGGGAATGGGTACATATGTAGATAGGCTGGTAGACCTTGTGTAGGAAAGATATGGAAATTATTTCCTAAATAATTCTTTTTAAGAAGTAAGAGGCAAGAATTTCAGCTAGTATGGAGACTGGGGAGAGAATCAAGATATGAAAAGAGGTATATGTGGACTGGGAAAGTCGGAGGAATGTAGAAGATCGCTGGGAACTATTTTTGAGATTTGAGGTCATACTTGAAAGACCAGTCAGCTTTGTTCTGTGTTTTTCTGTAGCCACAGTCAGCTGCTCAGTTGCAGATGTGCAGTAGATATGGAGTTAGGTTTTAGCAGATTTAAACTTTGTCAGATAAGTATGAAGGAAGCAAACTAGATGAGGAAGTATGCAGGGAGTGATTAAAATGATGGATCTTGTATCTAAATTTGGTAAGACGTGAAGGAGGGACTTGAGAAGGATAGGTGATAGGGCCAGTGGGTTGGATGCTCAGTAGGGCCTAGGAAGTTTTTCAGTAAGTATGGAAGAAAAAGTGAGCTGGAAAGATAGAGGTTAGATGTTAGAGAATGGTATGCTGGAAATTGAGATTATGGACCTCAGTAATGACAAAATCTAGGGTATAAACACTGAAGTGTGTACTCGAGGTAGGGTTGAAGGCAAGATGAATTGTAATGAATAGGTCAGGGAACTGACATGTCATAGTATTCTATAGTATTCAGTGGGTCAGTTATTTGAATATTACAATCGCCAGTAGATTGCTGGAAATGGGGAAAGGAAGACACAATCCAAGGGTTCAGCTTTTTAAGGAATGAAAAGTTATGACTGGGAGGATTGTAGGTAATTGGTAGAGGGGGATGGCAGCTGCTAAATATATTTTCGTGGTCAGTTTTAAGGGAGATCTGGCAACATAGTTGTATATTTTACTCTGGCAAATACAGTTTATCAGACAGAAATCTACAGTGGGAAGACTGACGGGTTTATGAGAGTTGGAGATTTTGCCGTTTAGTTGTGCTAAAATGAAAAAAGGGAGAGAATGAAAGGTGTTTTCGGAATTCCCATTGGGGCTCAGTAGCTAATGAACCCGACTAATATCCGTGAGGACACGGGTTCGATCATGGCCTCGCTCAGTGGGTTAAGGATATGGCATTGCTGTGAGCTGTGGTGTAGGTCCCAGACGCGACTTGGATCCTGTCTTGCTGTGGCTGTGGTGTAAGCCGGCAGCTACATCTCGAATTTGACCCCTGACCTAGGAATCTGCATATGCTCTTGGTGTGGCCCCAAAAAGACAAAAAAAAAAAAAAAAAAGGAAAGAAAGGTGTTTCCAAGCACTTATTGTAACTAAGGACTAATGGAGCTTAAACTGGGCAGGAAGAGAAGGAAAGTCATGAGAAGAGTGATCAAGAGGGAAAGTAGGATGACCAGTGGGTTGGAAGTGAAGAATTCCTGAAGAGGGTGTACATAGTAAATGAGCTGAATGTTTAGAACATGGTGTTCAGAGAGTGGGAAGCTTGAGGCTGAGACTTTGAAGATGGTACAGTTAATGGTGATGACAAGATGGAATGGGTGACTAGTCTTGGAGGAAACAATGTTTGGACTTGAAGTAGTAGAGGAACCTGAGAGTGTTGATGTCATTATTACTATTATTATTATTATTTTGATAGGAGTAGGGGTAGAAAGGAACTTGTGTAACAGGTGATAGCAGTAATCAGTAAGTGATAAGGAGTGACCAGGACTTTGTAGATGACAGTAACAAGGAGGGAGAGTATTAGGCTTGAACTTTAAAAGATCTGAGCTTTTGAGCACAGGGAGAGAAGGAATGCTTAGAGGGGGCACTGGGAGCAAGACAGATACTGTTGCACTCGCTGACTTTAAGGTGTGGAGGGATACAAGAAGATAAACCCTTTCTTCCGGAGGGCTGTAGAGGAGACTGTATCACCGCAACACAGCCAGAAGAAGGAAGTGTTCTGAGAACTGAATGAGTTGACTGGAGCTGAATAACAAAGTACCATAAACTGAGTGACTTAGAATAACAGAAATTTATTGTCTCATGGTTTTGAAGGCCAGAAGTCTGAAATCAAGAAGTTGGCAGGGCCATGTTCCTGCTGAAGCCATCAGGGAGAAATCTGTACCAGCCCTCTCGCCTAGGGCTGGTAGCTCCTTGCTGATGGCAGCATAAATCGAACATGACGTTCTACCCAGATGTGTGCCTGTTTCCAAATTTCTCCTTTTTATGAGGACACTGGTCATCTCAGATTAGAAGGCCACCCTACTCTAGTGTGACCTCTTTCTCACTTAACTAGGTTTTGTTTTGTTTTTATCTTCTTAGGGCTGCACCCATGGCATATGGAGGTTCCTAGGCTAGGGGTCAAATCTGAGCTGTAGCTGCTGGCCTATGCCACAGCCACAGCAACACCAGATCCGAGCCGCATCTGTGACCTACACCATCACTTACGGCAATGCCAGATCCTTAACCCACTCAGCAAAGTCAGGTGTCAAAACCTGCACCCTCATGGATGCTAGTCAGATTTGTTTCCACTGAGCCACGGCAGGAACTCCTCACTTAACTAGTTGTATCTTTTTTTTTTTTAATTTTTTTTCCTTAATGGATTTTATTTCAATTATAGGTGTACATAAATCATCACAAGTCAATTTTATAGATTTTGTATCCCAAACCCCCAGTGCATCCCCCCACCCCCCAGATTGTTATTTGAAAAACCAAGGTTTTCCAAAGTCTGTGAGTCATTGTCTGTTCTGTAAAAAGGTTCATTGTGTCTTTTTAGTTTCCATATGTAAGTGGTAGCATTGGGTGTTGCTGTCTAATTGTCTGACTGGTTTCACTTCTCATGATAATTTCTGAGTCCATCCATGTTGCTATAAATGTTGGTAATTCGTTCCTTTTAATGGCTGAGTAACATTCCATTGTATGTATGTACCATATCTTCCCTATCCACTCTTCTGTCGATGGGCATTTAGGTTGTTTCCATGACCTGGCTTTTGCGTAGAGTGCTGCAATGAACACTGGAGTACATGTGTCTTTTCGAGTCATGGTTTCTGCTGGATAGATGCCCAGGAGTGGGATTGCTGGATCAAATGGTAATTCTATTTTGAGTTTTCTGAGGAATTAACTAGTTGTATCTTCAATGATCTTATTTTTTTACATTTTATTTTTTTATTTTGTTTCTTCCAGTTTTATTGAGTAATAATTGACATATGGCCCTGTATAAGATTTTTTTTTTTTTTTTTGTCTTTTTAGGGCTGCGCCCATGCCATGTAGAAGTTCCTAGGCTAGGGATCACATTGGAGTTACAGCTGCTGGCCTATGTCACAGCCACAGCATCGCAGGATCCAAGCCAATTCTGCCACCTACACCACAGCTCACCGCAACGCCAGATCCTTAACCCACTGAGTGATGCTAGGGGTTGAACACACAGCCTCGTGGCCACTAGTTGGGTTTCGTAACTGCTGAGCCATGATGGGAACTCCAGCAGTGTATAAGTTTAAGGGGTACAGTACAATACTTTGACTTACATACATCACGAAATGATTACCACAGTAAGTTTAATGAACATCCATCATCTCATGTAGATATAAGATTAAATAAATAGAAAACAATTTTTTTCCCTTGGGATGATAGTTCTTAGGATTCACTCTTTCACATGTAACATATGGCAGAATTATGTTCTACATTATATTCTCAGTATGTATTTATCTTATAACTGGAAGTTTGTACCTTTTGAGTACCCTCATCCAATTATCTTCCCCCCGGCCCCCATCTCTGGTAACCATAAGTCAGACCTCTTTTTCTGTGAGTTTGTTTGTTTGTTTTTGAAGTATAATTGACCTGCAACACTATGTTAGCTCCTGGTGCACAACATAGTGATTCAATATTTCTATACATTTCAAAATGATCGCTGCGATAATTCTCATTACCATCTGTCACCATACAAAATTATTACGTAATTATTGGTTGTATTCCTTACACTGTCCATTTCATACCCATGACTCATTTGTTTTGTAACTAAAAGTTTGTACCTCTTAATCTCTTTCATCTGTTTATCTCAGTTTTCACCCCACCCTCAGCAGCCACCTGTTTGTTCTTTTTATCTGTGACTCTGTTTTCTTATGTTTGTTCATTTTTTCTAGATTCCATATATAAGTGAAATTATATGGTATTTGTCTCTGACTTATTTCACTTACCATAATGCTCTTTAGGTTCATCCATGTTGTTGCAAATGTCAAGATTTTATTCTTTTTTCAAGGTTTCATATTTTGATGGTTGAGTAATATTTCATGGTGTATACTATGTATTCCATTGCATTCCATTGTGTATATGTATCTTCTTTATCTACTCATCTGTGGATGGGCACTTAAGTTGCTTCCGTATCTTGCTATTGTGAATAATGCTGCAGTGGACATAGGGGTCCAAATATCTTTTCAAATAGGAGTTTTTGTTTTCCTTGGGAAAACACCCAGAAGTGGAATTTTTGGATCGTTTAGTAGTTCTATATTTTTGGTGGGGGGAACTACCATACTTTTTTCCATAGTGGCTGTACCAATTTCCATTTCCACTAACAGTGTAGGAGGGTTCCCTTTTCTTCACATCCTCACTAACATTTGCTATTTGTTGTCTTTTTCTTTTTCTTTTTCTTTTTTAATGGCCGCATCCATAGCATATGAAGTTTCCCGGGCCAGGGATTGAATGTGAGCTGGAGCTGCAGTGTGCAGCACAGCTGTGGCAATGCTGGGTCCTTTGACCCACTGTACTGGGCCAAGGATGAAACCAGCACCTCTGCAGCGACCTGAGCCACTGTAGTCAGATACTTAACCCACTGCACCACAGTGGGAACTCTTAGTTCTTGTCTTTTCTTAAAGATCTGAAGTGATATCTCTTTGTGGTTTTAATTTACATTTCCTTGATGATTAGTTATATGCAGCATCTTTTCATGTGTCTGTTGGCCATCTGTATGTCTTCTTTGGAAAAATGTCTATTTAGGTCCTTTGCCCATTTTTTAAACTGGGTTTTTTTTTTTTAAAGTTAAGTTGTATGAATTCTTTTTGTATTTTGCTTATTAACCCCTTATTAGATATATTATTTGCAAAAATCTTTACCATTAAGTAGGAAGCCTTTTCATTTGTTGATAGTTTCCTTTTCTGTGCAAGAGGTTTTAAGTTTAATTAGATCCCATTTGTTTAGTTTTGCTTTTGTTTCCCATGCCTAAGGAGAAATATCCTCTCAAACATTGCTGAGATCAATGTCAAAGAGACTATTGCCTATGTATTCTTCTTGGAGTTTTATGGTTTCAGGTCTTACACTTAAGTCTTTAATCCATTATGAATTCATTTTTGTTGATGGTTTGAGAAAGTGGTCCAGTTTGATTCTTTTGCATGCATCTGGTATTCTCAGCATCATTAATTGAAGAGACTGCCCTTTTCCTTTTGTATACTCTTGCTTCTTTTGTCATAAATTAATTGACTACATAAGTGTGAGTTTATTTCTGGGCTCTCTGTTCTAGTCCATTGACTGATGGGTCTGTTTTTGTGCCCATAGCATCCTGTTTTGATGACTACAGCTTTGTAGTATGGTTTGAAATCAGGAAGCATGGTAGTTTCAGCTTTGTTCTTCTTTCTCAAGATGTTTTTAGCTATTTGGGTTCTTTTGAATTTCCATACACATTTTAGAGTTATTTGTTGTAGCTCTATGAAAAATGTTGGAATTGTGATAGGGATTGCATTGAATCTGTAGATTGCCTTGGGTAGTATGGTCATTTATGTGTTCCATTTGTTTATGCCATCTTCAGTTTCTTTCATCAATGTGCAACAATCTTGTTTTTAAATAAGATCATACTTTGGAGTACTGAGGATTAGGACTCCAGCATAGGAATTGGGTAAGGGAGGCAAAGTTCAACCCATAACAAGAGTGTTTAATAATGACAGATAAGCGGAAGGGTTTTGGAGTTAGATGATGGCTGGGAAAGGGGATCAGAGTAGTTGACATACAGAATGCTTGAGATGATGGATTACTTGGGGCCTCATGTTTCCGGTTAACAGGTAATAAAAGTGTAGGTATCATGTATGGCATCAGACCTAATTTCAAAGTAAGATGATATGGGACCATTGGATAGGGGTTCTCTCCTACAGCTCTCAGTAGGATGGTGGCCTAGGGGGGAGTGAAATAGCCCTGAGCGTGCTGGTCTCTGGGACAAGAGGAACTCTGAGATCTTCTTTCCCTAGTTCTGAGGTGATGTGGTAGACTTGGGGAAGGCCTGTCTCCCCCAGATCACGAGGCTGGAAATACTCCTCCATTGAAGATACAACTAGTTAATTCCTCAGAAAACTCAAAATAGAATTACCATTTGATCCTCCAGATGACTCCTCCTGTCATCTGATGGCACGGTGATGTGGAACTTATTACTCAGATGCCTTTTTGAAGCTACAAGTATTTTGTCAGCTATAGAATCCAGTATGATGTATGGTATTATAAAGAAAGGTTCTTAACATGTTTCAGTAATAATGGAATTCAAATTTCAAAGGGGCAGGTTTATGTTTAAAGGGAGATAGTTTGCTGGATATGAGAACCTAGGAGTTTTTTTTAACATGTTCTTTATAATATGCTGCTGCTAAGTGAGATTTCAGTGTTTATCAAGACATGATGGGACCAGAGTTACTGTTGTGACTCAGTGGTAACGAATCTGACTAGTATCCATGAGAATACGGTTCGATCACTGGCCTTGCTCAGCGGGTTAAGGATCCAGCATTGCTATGAGCTGTGGTGTAGGCTTAAGGCATGGCTTGGATCCAGTGTTGCTGTGGCTGTGGTGTGGGCCAGCAGCTACAGCTCCAGTTCGCCTGAGAACCTCCATATGCCACAGGTGGGGCCCTAGAAAAAAGCAAAAAAAAAAAAAAGACATGATGGGACCTCTATCAGAATGGTCTTCACAGATTTGTCAAATAGAAGTTTGGTTTGGGCATCCATCTACTGTTCCTTCTATATTCTTAATCCATCTGCTTGCACTTTTCCTTCCACTCTACAGGGACTCTTTACTTGCATGATTGACTCTTCTTGATTCTCTGTTGTCTTCATGAGCTGCCTCAGTGACAGTTTAGGGAAATATTTTTATTGAACTAATTGATATTTTTAAAAAAGGGGGAGAACAAAAACTCAAGTTTTTAAACTGTCAGCTGTGATATTAGAGGCCTTCACATTATTACTTCCTCATTTCAGTTACTCTTCAGCAGAAGGAAATAGATGGTACCTGTTTTATAGATGATGTATATCTTTTATAAACTGAGCCACAGAGAGATTAAGTAACCTTCTTCTTGTTAGAGGAACACATTTTTGACTCAGATTGAGTCTGATGGCTTTTAAAGTCCCCATGGCATTATTTATTCCTGAGGATAATGAACATTTGGCCGCCTTCAAGTGTACTTGCAATGAAAGAAGATGCTGTCTGGTGTGATAAGGCAGCTCCCCAATGTGAAGGGCTGAGGTCTGGCATTATAGCTGATTTTATCATTTAGTATCCATGTGATTTCCCTATCCTCAACTGTAAAACAGGGCTAATAATATCTACCCTTAGGGTTATCATGATGATGAATAAATAAAATGAGAAAGAACTGAAGAAATCAATGCCTGGCATATTGTGTATTTTAATAATTATTATTTCTTTGCCTTTGCCTTTAGTTATTTGGATTCAGAACCAGAATGCCTACTAAACCAGAGGAAAAATATTCATAATGATTGGTAATGATGGACCAGGGGATAGGTGGGGTGGTTGAGAACTTTGTAAGTATATCTCTACTCACATGAAGGTGAAAAGCCCAGATCTAAAATTTAGCCTTAGTTTGTGAGGTAGAGTACGTTATTACTACTATTCCATAGGGAGTGGGGGAGAGGGAAATCTCTATTAAAAAGGTCTACTGATTCTGACCCCTACCGCATTACTGCAGTCTTTCCTCTAACGGTTCCAAATTAATCAAGCATTACTATGTTCAGCCCTTCAAGTGCGGCTGAGCTATTATTAAGGGTAATTCAGGAACATCAGCAATTTCCTCTCAACCATAAAGAGCCAAAGGAATTCCGTTGGAATGTGAGCTTGGGTATAAGACGGAAATGGGAGGATGAGACTCAGTAGATTTCAGCCCCATGTAATTGAGTCATTCCTGTGTCGAGGCCTGCCCTGGAACCTCCTGGATAATTCGGACTTGAGGTCGTTCCTATGGCAGCAGTCTCAAACTTTAGTATATTTATCAATCTCTAGGGAACCCGGAGAAAAAAGCCCTTCACTCAGAGATTCTAAACCACTGACATCAGCTGAGACCCTGGCCTCTGCATTTCTGGAAGGCTCTCATGGTGGTTCTGAGGCAGAGCACCAAGAGATGACACTTTGAGAAGTACTAACCAGTTGCTACAAGCTTGTTATTTGCAAAATGGAGTCATTATAAGCGAATGGCTTTCGGTTGTCCTTTGTTCTTGACTTGCTGTACTTGGCACTTTGTGATGCACGTGAATGGGGATTTAATATATGTTAGTGTGTGAGATAATCTTGGGAAATTTTACTCTAAAATATTAGCTCTTGAGGGGTTTCCTGGTGGCTTAGTGGGTTAAGGATACGGCATTGTCACTGCTGTGGCTTGAGTCATTACCGTGGCATGGGTTTGATCCCTGGCCCTGGAACTTTTGCATGCTGCGGGTACAGCCAAAACAAACAAACAAACAAACCTGTTAGCACTTGAAGGAAAGAGTCAGCATAAGTTATTTCTTCTATTGGCCTCTAGTAGAAGATGTTGGCAATATTTTTTTCTCCTTTTTTCTTTAGTTTCTTGAATCATGGCTATCCGTTTTCTTTGTAATAGAATGCCCAGTAAAGGAAGGTAAGTGCATCCGTCCTCTGGCTGTATTTTCTACAAAATTCAATAATGCTGATCTCTTTAATTTCAGATCTCTTAGGGGCATAGAATCAAGAATCAGATTTATAAGATTTATAAAAATTCGTCAAATGCCACTTAGTCTGTTCCTTGCCTTTGGCAGGATCACATCTAAGTCAGTTGCAGTTGGATTTCCGAGGGGAACAGGAGTATGTGCCCCTGCTCTGTGAGGGCACCCCACCTGCGCCCATGTTCCCTCATCTCCGCATCCTGCATCCTAGGTGACAAAGGTCACTTCTCTGTGCACCAGCTGTTTATTGTAGAGGATTAAGGCGAGAAGAGGCCCCAGGTTTCCAGCTAACATCTCAGACTTGGACATGGTTGGCAGACGTGGTTATCCTGAACAATGACAGGATCACTGGCAGGAAGAAACTTTACTCCTGTGCTTTATGTAGAAAACTGAGACCCAGCATGTGGATTAGAAGCTGCAACAGGAATGTTCTCTACTAGGAAGATGCTGTTGTACTGCCACAGGGATGGTCTGTGACCATGCTCCCTCCCTCAACTCCGCAAAACCAAACTAGTGGGAGTAATAAGGGGTTCAATAGCAAGGGTTAATGATATTCAGGTAGCACCTTTGGGTTTCATATTAGCAAAGAATTCTTTTGAATTATCTTGTTTAACCTAGAATTTTCCATATTACTTTCTAAGAGAACCATTAGTAAGAACAGTAGGCACAGCAGGCCAGGAGTGGGAATAAAAAAATGCCAGTTGTAACCTGAATCAACAACTTGTACAACATTGGAACGAGAACAGTTTTATGTTAGGATGTACTTGCTTTTCACTCTCCCTCAACCATGCCCGTGCACCCACTGGGTATGGTCCCATGTACACAGTAGGTGCTCAGTAAGTGCTCATGACCTGATCAGTTCAGTTCAGTGTACCAGTGAAGTAGGAGTCGTTTGACTAGGATTCTTTCAGTTCTGAGATCAGAATCATGATATTTTTTTCAGTGTCTCTCTAAGAGTTGGAGAGGGTTTAGACTAGAGACGATATAAGGTCCATCATTTCCTTGGGGAGTAGAATGAGATCCCAGGCTGTGGCTGAGTGGCTTGTAATACCTCACAGAAATAACCTGTATTATAGGGAATGGAGAACTTCCTCCATTAGTTCCGTCCAGGCACTGCAGAAGTTTCTTTGGAGACATAGGAATGAGTGGTCTTGGGACTTTTGGTTGATGTGGGAATTGCATTTGTTTCCTGATGAATGGGTTTGCGGCAGGCAAGCTAATGCCTGGAAGATGTTTAAGTGGAACTAATACCACAGTACCGTGTCCCATGGGTGACTGGACTTAGAGTATGGCCAAACCGGTATTTAGGATTAGTCAGCCAGACTCACTCTGTGTCCACCTTGGGGTGACAGCCCCTAAGGAGTTGAGAAAATGTTGCACTGACAGAAAGTAAAATCACCCCTAGGGTTTCTTTAGTGTCCTGTTTGTGTCTTACAATAAATATTTATTATTTTGGTGAAAAGAATTTTCTTTGTTTGTAATATTCCATCTTCTGGGAAGCAAATATTGAGATAGGAGGGCATTTGTCATTCTAGAGTTTATTGGCTTGTACTGTTTATTTATTTTTGAAAGTAAAACAGTTCCCACATGGTAATACCACAGAGCCAAAACTACAGATGGGTGATGGAGAAAACCTGAGGTGACAAAGACACAGGCTGTTTTAGAGGCATCGTTTTTCAGAAAATGATCCGCCTTCATGTTGGTGGCACTGATACCCTGCTTCCCTCCCTGATCTACTTCATGGCTATCTCTGCCAGGCCATGAAACTCTGCAAAGTTCATCTCAGTGTCAAGGTTTAGTTTCTCCGTTTGCAAACAAAGAAAACCATAGAAAAGATCAATGAAACTAAAAGCTGGTTCTTTGAAAAGATCAACAAAATTGATAAACCCTTAGCCAGACTTATCAAGAAAAAAAGAGAGAGGACACAAATCAATAAAATTAGAAATGAAAAAGGAGAAGTAACAACAGACATCACGGAAATACAAAGGGTCATAAGAGACTACTATATGCAACTATATGGCAATAAAATGGAAAACCTAGAAGAAATGGACAAATTCTTAGAAAAGTATAATCTCCCAAT
>PVHT020000009.1:13584712-13621491 GCA_004024745.2 Catagonus wagneri | reverse complement strand
ACGGTGATTAAAAAACTTCCAACAAACAAAAGTCCAGGACCAGATGGTTTCACAGGTGAATTCTATCAAACATTTAGAGAAGAGCTAACGCCTATCCTTCTGAAACTATTCCAAAAAATTGCAGAAGAGGGGACACTCCCAAACTCATTCTATGAGGCAACCATCACCCTGGTACCAAAACCAGACAAAGATACCACAAGAAAAGAAAATTACAGGCCAATATCACTGATGAACGTAGATGCAAAAATTCTCAGCAAAATACTAGCCAACCGAATCCAACAATCCATTAAAAGGATTGTACACCACGATCAAGTGGGATTTATCCCAGGGATGCAAGGATTCTTCAATATCCGCAAATCAATCAGTGTGATACACCACGTTAACAAACTGAAGAATAAAAACCATATGATCCTCTTCATAGATGCAGAAAAAGCCTTTGACAAAATCCAACACCCATTTCTGATAAAAACGCTTCAGAAAGTGGGCATAGGGGGAACCTACCTCAACATAATCAAGGCCATCTATGACAAACCCAGAGCTCACATCATTCTCAGTGGTGAAAAGCTGAAAGAATTCCCGCTGAGATCAGAAACAAGACAGGGATGTCCACTCTCGCCACTACTATTCAACATAGTTCTGGAAGTCCTAGCTGCAGCAATAAGAGAAGAAAAAGAAATAAAAGGAATCTAAATTGGGAAAGAAGAAGTAAAACTATCACTTTTTGTGTTTTTTATCTTTAATGGCTGCAATTATTATCTTTTAAAAATTTGAGGCTTTTTGGTATATTGAAAAATCCCATAAAACTCAGAATTCTAACAAATACAAACTAGAATTTGCCATCATTCTCAGTACTCTGAGTGAGCAGATGAGAAGAATGTTGAGGGCTGGGATGGACACTTCTTTCCTGCAGGAATGGAAAGGGCAGTGATCTCAGCTGGCAGGGCTGGCTCTGACCACCAGAAACCCCTGGGAGGAAGAGCCCAGGACAGCAGGCTTCCGCTCTTGGACGGGTGTGGACGGAGTCAAAATTGCATCCCTTTTGTGCTTCACTACTGGACTCCCCATGTCCTTCCACTGCATTCCATCTTCCATCTCACCCTTTTGCTTTTCTCCTTCTCTGGCTTCTAAGCTTTTGTATCTCTGATTGCCTTTTCTTCTCACTCCAGTTTATGCCTTTCCCCCATGTTTTCCTCATTTTATTTGCCCTTTATTTACATAGCCCTTAATTTACTCTTTTAAGCTTATTATTATTTTTTAATTGAAGCATAGTTGATTTACAGCATTATGTTAGCTTCAAGTGTACAACACGGTGATTCAATATTTTTAAAGATTGTACTCCATTTAAAGTCTTTATAAAATAATGGCTCCCTTTCTCTGTGTTGTACCATGTATCTTTATATCACTTATTTTATACATAGTAATTTGTATCTCTTTATCCTATACTTCTGTTTTGGCCCCTCCCCAATGATAACCACCGGTTTTTTCTCTATATCTATGAGTCTGTTTCTTTTTTGTACATTCATTTATTCATTTTATTTTTTAGATTCCACATGTAAGTGATAACATGGAGTCTTTGCCCTTTTTTTTTTTTTTTAAGGGCTACATCTGCAGCATCTGGAAGTTCCCATGGCTAGGAGGTCGAATCAGACCTGCAGTTGCCGGCCTGCACCACAGCCACAGCAACATGGGATCTAAAGCCGCGTTTGCAGTCTAAACCATAGCTCATGGCAACGCCGGATCCTTAATCTCCTGAGTGAGGTCAGGCATCGAACTCACATCCTCATGGATACTAGTTGGGGTCATTACCACTGAACCACAGTGGGAACTCCCTGGAGTCTTTGTCTTTTACTGACTTATTTTGTTAAACATAATGCTCTCTATTCCATCCAGATTGCTGCAAATGGCAGAATTTCACTCTTTTTATGGCTAGTATTCCATTGTGTGCACACGCACACACACACAGACACCACATATTTTTACCCATCTGTCTGTTGATGGACACTTAGGTTGCCCGCATATTTTGGCAATTGTATGCAATACTGTTACGAACATTGGGATGCATATATCTTTTCAAGTTAGTGTTTTTGTTTCCTTCAGTTACATACCCAGGAGCAGAATTGCTGGACCATATGGTAACTCCATTTTAAGTTTTTGAGGGACCTTCACCTAGTTTTTCACAGTGGCTGTACCAGTTTACATTCCCACCAACAGTGTAGGAAGGCTCTTTTTTTGTCTGCCTCCTTGCCAATATTTGTTATTTGTGTTCTTTTTGAAAATAGCCATTCTGACAGGTGTGATAGCTCATTGTGATTTTGATTTGCATTTCTCTGATGATTAGTGGTGTTGAGCATCTTTTCATTTACCTGTTAGCCATCTGTATTTCTTTCTGGAAAAAATGTCTATTTAGGTCTTTTCCCCTGAATCAGGTTGTTTTTTTTGATGTTAAGTTGTGTGAGGTGTTTATATATTTTGAATATTAATCCCTTATTGGTCATATCATTTCCAAATATTTTCTTTCGTTCGGTAAGTTAATTATCTTTTTGTTTTGCTGATGGATTTCTTTGTTGTGCAAACGCTTTCAAGGTTTTTTTTTTTTTTTCCCAAGGCCACACCAGCATATGGAAGTTCCCAGGCTAGCAGTTGAATTGAAGCTGCAGCTGCTGGCCTACCCCACAGCCACTGCAATGCTGGATCCAAGCCGTATCTGCAACCTGCACCAGAGCTTGCAGCAATGCCAGATCCTTAACCCACTGAGTGAGGCCAGGGATTGAACCTGCATCCTCACTGACACTGTGTTGGCTTCTTAATCCTCTGAGTCACAGTGGGAACTCCCCAAAGCTTTTAAGTTTAATTGGGTCCCTGCTGTTTATTTTTACTATTTCTTTTGCCTTAGGTGACAGATCCCAAAAAATATTACGGTGATTTATGTCAAAGAGTATTCTGCCTATGTTCTCTTCAAGGAGTTTTATGGTTTCAGGTCTCACATCTAGATCTTTAATCATTTTGGGTTAAGGTTTGTGTATGGTATGAGGGAATGTTCTAATTTCATTCTTTGACATGTACTTGTCTAGTTTTCCCAGCCACATATTGAAGAGACTGTCTTTTCTCCATTGTTTATTCTTGCCTCCTTTGTCATAGGTTAATTGACTGTAAGTGTGTGGGTTTATTTTGGGGTTCCATACTTTACTTATTAAAAATTCTTTTAACCTTCTCCTTAATTCTCAATGAATAGAATCTTCCTTAAAAGAAAAAAACAAACAAAATCAAGGTGGAGTTAAATTGATTTTCAGGTATATGGCCCCTTGTTTACATTTTTTCCTGAATGAAGGTGATTTGCAAAACCAAAATCAAACAAAGCAATAAAAACCCCAAAACTAGCCAACAGTGAAAAACTTCTTGAATTTACTGTGGAAAAAAAACCTATGAGTGGACAGTGAGGTGTTGGTATAATACCCAAGACTGGGGAGTGTAAATTGTCTTACCGTTTGAAAGTTTTTGGAGGCAAGTAACACTCTGAATTGGAAAAAGTTTTCCAGAGGACCATGAGGTTGGGGTTGGGTGTTCAGAACAAGGATTTGAGGCTTCATGGCACAGCATTTGAGAAGCCTGCAGGTGGGGATTGTGGTGAGGGGATGCTCAGACAGGCAGACAGCCAGCTTCTGCCATCCTATCCATACCCTACCTTTTAGGAAAAATTTTAAATTTAAAAGCTTAAAAGTTTTATGAGATATAATTGACACGTAACATTATACTAGTTTTAGGTGTGTAACATAATGATTTGATGTTCGTATATACTGCAAAGTGATTACCACCCTGTCTAGTTGACCTCCATTGCCACATAGAGTGAAAAAAATTTTTTTCATATTATGAGAATTTTTAAGATTTACTTTCTTAGCAACTTTCAAGTATACAATACAGTATTATTAACTGTAGTCACCATGCTGTACATTACATTTCCATGACTTATCTATTTTGCAACTAGAATTTTGTACTTTTGACCCTCTTCAGCCATTTTGCCTACCCCCTCCCCCTGCCTCTGGCAGCTAGCAATCTGTGTCTGTGTCTATGAACTCGTTTTTGTTTGGTTGTTTTTATTTTTTATGGAGTTCACATATAGTGAGGTCATGTGGTATTTGTCTTTCTCTGACTTGTTTCACTTGGCTTAGTGCCTTCAAGTTTGTCTATGTTGTCATAAATGGCAAGATTTCCTACTTTTTAATGACTGAATACTATTTCGTATATATATGTGTGTATATATATGTGTGTATGTGTATATATGTGTGTATATATATATGTGTGTGTGTGTATATATATATGTGTGTGTATATATATATACACACACACACATATATATAAAATCTCCACTAAGTTTGCTTCATTGTCTTAGGTATTGTAAATAATGCTGCAACAAGTATATAGGGTGCATATAACTTTTAAATTAGGGTTTTAAAAATTATTTTTTATTTCATTGAAGTGTAGTTGATTTACAATGTTGTGTTAATTTCCATTGTATAGCAGAGTGATTTGTTATACATATATGTACATTCTTTTTCACATTCTTTTCCATTATGGTTAATCACAGGATACTGAATGTAGTTCCCTGTGCTGTACAGTAGGACCTTGTTGTTTATCCATTCTATGTATAATAGTTTGCATCTGTTAACCCCCTAAAAGTTAATATTTTTGTTTTCTTTGGATCAATATTCAGAAGTGGAATTGCTGGATCATATGGTAGGTCTATTTTTAAGTTTTTGAGGGACTGCCATCCTGTTTTCTGTAGTGGCTGCACCAAGAGTTACGTTCCCATCAACAATGTACAAGGATTCCCTTTTCTCAGCATCCTTATCGATGCTTGTTACTTGTGACCTTTTTGATGATAGCCATTCTGACTTATATCATTGTTTTTTTTTTTTGTCTTTATCTAGAGCCGCACCCGCGGCATGTGGAGGTTCCCAGGCTAGGGGTCTAACAGGAGCTGCAGCTGCCGGCCTTTGCCAGAGCCACAGCAACGCGGGATCTGAGCCGCGTCTGCAGCTTACACCACAGCTCACGGCAACGCCGGATCCTTAACCCACTGAGCAAGGCCAGGGATCAGACCCGCAACCTCACGGTTCTTAGTCGGATTTGTTAACCACTGAGACACTAAGGGAACTCCTATCATTGTGGTTTTGATCTGCATTTCCTTGATGATTAGTGATGTTGAGCCTCTTTTCATGTACCTGTTGGCTATCTGTATGTCTTACCTGGAAAAATGTTTCTTCAGACCCTTTGCCCATTTTTTATTTGAATTTTTTTGTTACTGAGTTGTATGAGTTCTTTATGTATTTTGAATATTAACCCCTTATCAGATACGACTTGCAGATACATCTCCCATTCAGTTGGTTGCTGTTTTTTTTATTGGTGCAGAAGCTTTGCTGTGCAGAAACTTTTTAGTTTGAGGTAGTCCCAATTGCTTATTTTTGCTTTTCTTTTCATTGTCTGAGGAAGCATGTCCAAAAAAATATTGCTAAAACCATTGTCAAAGAGCATATTGCTTATGTTCTCAGAGTTTTATGGTTTAAGTCTTACATTAAAGTCATTAATCCATTTTGAGCTTATTTTTATGTATGGTAAGAGAAAGTAGTCCAGTTAAATTCTTTTATGTGTAGCTGTCCAGTTTTCACAACACCATTTATTGAAGAGATTGTATATTCTTTCCTCCTTTGTAGATTAATTGACCACATAAGTGTGGGTTCATTTCTGGGCTCTCTATTCTGTTCCATTGATCCATGTGTCTGTTTTTGTACCAATACCATACTGTTTTGATTACTATAGCTTTGTAATATTATTTGAAATCAGAAAGTACACTGCTTCCATACCAATTTTAGAATTGTTTGTTCTATTTCTGTGAAAAATGCTATTGGAATTTTGATAGGGATTACATTGCATCTGTGGATTGCTTTTCATACCCTTGCTTTTTTTTTTTTTTTTTGTCTTTTTGCCTTTTCTAGGCCCGCACTCGTGGCATATGGAGGTTCCAGGGTAGGGGTCTAACAGGAGTTTTAGCTGCCAGCCTATGCCATGGCCACAGCAACGCGGGATCCGAGCCACATCTGCAACCTACACCACAGCTCATAGCAACACTGGATCCTTAACCCACTTAGTGATGCCAGGGATCGAACCTACAACCTCATGGTTCTTAGTCAGATTCGTTAACCACTGAGCCACAATAGGAACTCCTCATACCCTTGCTTTCAACCAGTAAACTCCCTGTCTGATTTTTTAACATACTGATCTTTGCATGAGGTTTCAATTGATGAAACAGCTCCTTTGTTGGTCTCATGAAATCTCTTCATTTTACAGATGAGGAAATATCCTTTTTGAAAGGATTATTTTGAGGAATTTGTCCCTGTCATGGTAAATAATTATAACACTATCAAAATGACAACAATAAAAATACGTTATTCATTTCTATGTCGGGATGGTGGGCCGATCAGTTATACCCAGATCATTGTATGTTGCTCTAGGTGTACAGTATTTAAAAATGTTGGGGAACCTAGTGATTTAGAGGAGTGCAGCCAGGATGGAAAGAGACTTGAAATCAAGTCACATGAGTTGAAGGGGGGGAAGGTGATGTTTAATTTGAAAGTAGGAATAGGACTGTACTTTTTATAGCCACAGGGCAAAAGGAAGATAATATCTTTGGTATCTTTGAGAGCAGAAGCAGGGCTGGAGGATGGAAACCTCTGGAAACAGACCTGGGCTTAGTCATCAGGAGGGGTGGTTCACCACAGCGTGGTGTCTCCTGTGGTTCGTGGTACTGCACGGCTTGTTTGATGAAACAAATGACAATAAGGGGAATACAGAAGAGTTTTGGCATCAGCTTAGAGGTTGCATCTGATGACCGCTAAGGTCTTTGAGCTCTAAAATTCCAAGAGATAATGGATTGGGGAATCATATTTTGCTTAGTTCAAAACGGACTGCACATTTCAGATTATAACTTTAAACCTGCTCTAAGAGGCTGTGGCTTCAAAGATTCATTTGTCCTATATAATTCAAATTGCCTGTTCTGAGATAAATAGGTTGCAAGGGCATTCAGTACACCCCAAAAGCCGAATTCAATTTTTACCACATGATGAGGCTGTTATGAAGCTACAGTTTGGTGAAGTAAATGAAAATAAATAAAGAGCATGTGAATTGAGGTGTTTACTTTGTTTTCATTTGTTTGATTGTTTTTCTTTTTACTGCCACACCTGGAGCATATGGAAGTTTCTGGGTTAGGGGTCGAATTGGAGCTGCAGCTGAGGCCTACGCTACAGCCACAGCAACACTGGATCCAAATTACATCGGCAACCTATGCTGCAGCTTTTGGCAATGATAGATCCTTAACACACTTAGCGAAGTCAGGGATTGAACTTGAATCCTCATGGTCACTCTGTTGAGTTCTTGAACTCTGTTTTAATGCTGTTTTTAAATGGTAATTATTAAGAATCAGGATACTGTATATAAAATTTAATATTCTATTTTTTCTTTCAAGATAACAATTTAGAGCAAGTCTATGACATTAAAGTTTTAAAAATTGAAATCAAATTTAAGAGAGACGGCGGAGTTCCCTTCATGGCTCAGCGGTTAATGAACCTGACTAGGATCCATGAGGATTCAGGTTCAATCCCTGGCCTCGCTCAGTGGCTTAAGGACCCTGTGTTGCTGTGAGCTGTGGTGTAGGTCACAGACATGGCTTGGTTCCTGTGTTGCTGTGTCTGTGGCATAGGCCGGCAGCTGAATCTACGATTCAGCCCCTAGCCTGGGAACTTCCATATGCTGTGGGTGAGGTCCTAGAAAGCCAAAAAAAAAAAAAAAAAAGAGACACAGAGAGAGAGAGACTGCATATTTGCATATTCCACACTTTTCCTTGATCATCTCTGAATCCTCTGAATCCCTAACCAGATACCAGCAAAGTACTGATTTGTTAGGGCCTTTTCCCTTAATATCCTTTAGGGATTCCCAAGTCCTGTATTAAGTGACCTTATTCTTTTCCTTTGGTCCCACAGGAATTTCTCAATTAGAAATGCAAATAAAAATTTTGAGGGACATTCCAATATAGATGAGACAGCAATGTTTTCTCTTCTGGAGTTTCAATATGAAGTTATGAGTGCTTGACCACTTTCAGATTGAATACACACTCACTTGAGTATCTTCACATCTCTTTATGTAGCATTAAAAAAAAAAATCCCTTTTTCCTTCTCATCCTTATCTGTACCATAGAGCAGCAAAACCAAAATGCCAAATCTTAGTAGCAGGCAGAGAGAGGGTGATTTTCTCTTTCCCTTTAATTTGTACGTCTTGTTTAGAGCAAGAAGGAAAAAGTGATTTAAAAATGTGTATGAAGGGTTCTTTGTGTGGTTACATGCCTAAGAAAGCTCATTGAATTTGAAGTTCCTTTTTTTTTTTCCCTGCGAGCAAAGACTTCTGCCCTTACTTCTTCTTTCGAGAGCATTTTAAATTAGGAAGTAACCTCATTTGATGTCTGCCCCTTCCAACTACCACCCTTAGCTAATTTTAGTCTTTGCCAGAGTTTTAAACAAACAGTTTGGGGAATTCCATATGATGCAAGATCCTAGCCTCTTAGAATTTTAGAGCTGTGTCAGATATGTTTTAGAGGAGTTCCTGTTGTTGTTCAGTGGGTTAAACCCGACATAGTGTTCCTGAGGTTGCAGGTTCCATCCCTGGCCTCACTCAGTGGGTTAGGGATCTGGCATTACAGCGAGCCGTTGTGTAGGTCACAGATGTGGCTTGAGATCCATGGTGCTGGGCTGTGGGATAGGCTGGCAGCTGCAGCTCCTATTTGACCCCTAGCATGGGAACTTCCATATTCTACAGATGCTGTAGCCTTAAAAAAAAAAAAAAGATAAAAGAAAAAAAAAATGTTTTAGAGACTTTGTTCATGACTCTAAAACCCCAGAAGTCTGGAGTTCAGCAGTTTACCAAAGTGCATGTCAAGTTCAAAGGAATTGGGTCAAGAACTCACATTTCCTGACTCCTTGTGCAATAAGGTGTCATGTGCCATAGGTGGATGTGTAGAGAAACTTTTTCTTTCAAAAACATTTTCCATTAATTTATTTTATTTCAAGAATTATCACATGGTAATGACAGCTTGGTGAGGTTGATGGCTTTAATGAACTTCCGTAATGAATACATATCACTGATGCAATTGGTGAAGACGTGTACAAGTAAGTTATGATATGTGATATTTGCCTTTTGCATTTAAAATGTTACCCAATTGCAAGTCTTTGAAATATATGCATCAGGACCATTAAATTCACTTAGTTTTGGGTGCTTTTCATAAAAAAGAACAAATATTATCTCATATAGAATTTAATTAAAGTAAATTGAAATTTAATGTTCCCCCCCAAAAAAAAACACCCCACAAACAACAATTCAGAAAGTTTTTTTTTTTTAGGGCTGTACCTGCGACATATGGAAGTCTTCAGGATAGGGGGTGAATTGGAGCTACTACTGCCGGCCTGTGCCACAGGCACAGCAACACAGGATTCAAGCCGGGTCTGTAACCTACACCAGAGCTCACGGCAACGCTGGATGGCCAATCCACTGAGGAGGCCAGGGATTGAACTTGCATCCTCGTGGATACTAGTTGGATTCTTTTCTGTTGTGCCACAACAGGAACTCCCCAGAAAGATCTTAATGGTCAATGCTTCTTTATTTCATTTTCCAGGAGCAAGAACAAAAATAAGTAGTGTATTATGAAATATACAAAATAAGAGTGAAGGAAATTGGGTTACGTCATTGGAAGCAGTTAGTATCAGGAGATTAGGTCAAGATTGCTTTAACTTTGGCTTTGGGTTTCATGAGATCCCCCCTAATAACTGAGAATGGTTTTGGCAGCAAGAAAAAGAGAATACTTTTTGGTATTGGTTATGGAGGCTGCTTATACTTGGCCTTCAAAATGGATAGTCAAGAGGGAGTTGGCTGCTGGCGTAGATTCAAGGGCTCAGTGATGTCAGAGTGGCAGATTTGTTATTATCTTTCCCATAGATTTGTGCCCTTGTAATTTTGCAATGGATACCATAGCTCCAAACATCTCTTGCTTGTTCAAGGAGGAAGGGATAACAACATCTTTATCTGCCTCTTTTGCCTGGAAAGGAAAACTTTCACAGAAACTTCCCCTGAGAACTTCCTTTTACGTCTTACCAGGTAGAACTGGGTCATATGGCCCCCTCCAGTGGAAAAGGGGCTGGGAAAATGGGGACAGGTGTGTCCTGGCTAATTCCAATCATTATCCATTGCCTAATGCTAGAAAAAGGGAGTGGGGAATCCGGTAGTAAGGAACTGAGTCTACCCCACGTATTATAATCCCCTACACCCTTTTTTTGAGCCTTAGTTAGGCCGGTGAGTTTCTTTCTTACAGTCTAAAGGTAGTAATAGGTTTTGGATTTTTATTTATTTATTTTTGTTTTATTTTTTTTATTTTTATTTTTTTTGTCTTTTTGTCATTTTAGGGCTGCACCTGCGGCATGTGGAAATTCCCAGGCTAGGGGTCTGATAGGAGCTACAGCTGCCAGCCTATGCCAGAGCCACAGCAAGGCAGGATCCGAGCCGCATCTGCCACCTACACCACAGCTCACGGCAATGCCGGATCCTTAACCTAGTGAGTAAGGCCAGGAATTGAACCCGCAACCTCATGGTTCCTAGTCGGATTCGTTTCTGCTGAGCCACGACAGGAACTCCCCTAGATTTCTGGCTTTTTAAAGACCGATTTAGGAACTGTGCTGAATGACCCCTTAAGATGATGGTGAATATGAAATTGTTAGTTTATTGCTTAATGAATGATTACATCAGAGTGGTGGTATTCTTTTTTTTTCTCTTATAGTTAGTAATTTTGTAGTCCTCAAAGTCACGTGTATTATTCTTTAGATGCTGTGATATTGTCAGTCGCTTGTACTTGGGACTCCCTGGACTATGGATTGAGCTCAGACAAGGACTTTTCTGCCCCAGCATCCCAGGGGAAAACGTAACTGAGGGGCATTTGCGGCAGTGCATCTCCTCATTTGCCACCGGTGCATCCAGGATCTTAGCCCAGAACAGGAAGAGCAAATACTCGAAGCCAAGGAGCTCATACCAAGGCCCTAGAAAAACTGCAAGTTAAACCCACGGTTTGTGTAGCATTTTCCAGACTGTGTTTATGCTTCTTTTTTCTCCATCTGAGATCATTGTCTCACTACCACAGTATCACTTTTGTGGCCCAGAGGCCTTGTATCTCCCTACAAAGATCTGTTCCCCATTTACTGTCTAGTTTTCATCTAGTTTTTATAATTGGATCCATCATCAGAAAGCCCACTAGATGTTAAGAAGGAACATCTTAACTGTTTGCCTAAATTGACTCATATTAAGCATAAAGGATTGACAGATTTAACCTCCTTATCACTATTTACATGTAAAAGCATTCCTTGAGTTTGTATATTCCAAAAGGTAAAACGATGGAGGAGATAAGAAGGAAGAGAGGCCTGAAGGGACCAGGGCCAGAACCTCTTGGCTCATAATGAAGATGAAGACGGTAAGACTGAAGGAAGTGGGAAGACTGTTTCCTCTGTTCCTCCAGCCCTCAGACTCTTTTCTTAGCCCCTAAATTCCCCCTGCATCATCCCTCACACTGGGTGTTCAGAAACATGTAATAGCGTTAGAGATCATGCAGTGCAAATGATTCACTTTTTAAAAAACATTGAGATGTAATTGACATATAGCATTGTATTAATTTGTTTTACAACACAATGATTTGATATTTGTATATATTGCAAAGTAATAGCTACAGTAAGTCCACATCCATTACCATACATAATTATAAATATTTCTTTATTGCCATAAGAAGTTTTGAGATCTACTGTCTTAGCAACTTTAAATATATGATACAGTATTATTAATATTAATAGAGGCAGCATGCTCTACATTACAACCTCAGTATTTATTTATCACTAGAAATTTTACCTTTTGACCACCTTCATCCATTTCAAATAGTTCATTTTACAGATGAGAAAACTGGGGCCCAGAATGATTTATTAATACTTCCAGGACATGTAACTCAGTGGCATAAAAAAAAAAAATCAGCTTCCTTTGAATTTAGTTGCTTTGAATGTGACCTGGATATTCAGAGAGTTCTGAATCACTGTCCATGTGACTATATGTTCAAGTATATTCATACAAATCTTTTTATAATTACAGGCAGGTAAAAATAGCAGTGTGGTTTGATAACTTCTCCATTTCCCTGGAGGTCAGATCACTTGTATTATTTTCCCTTTGACAGCATTGCTTGGTTTCATATTAACAATTTCATTTGACCTCAGTTTTTAGTGTAGTTAAAACTTGGGGCTACTTAAAAAAAAGATTATAATGAAGACCTATATGAAATGAAGTCAGGATGAGTCCGGGGAAAGGTGAGAAGAAGGAGGTTCAAGGAGTCCCCGGGAACCTTGCAGAGATGTCAGAGCAGAGATGAGAGCTGTGCGGGAGGCCCAGGCTTCGTGCTGCCGCGTCAAAGTGCTGAGTTCGAAGTCAGGAGGTCTGGATTTACCTTTGATGAGTAACCTCACCTTTCTGAACCTTGATGTGTCCTTCTGTATCTGAGAGGGTGGGACTAGGTGATTTCTACTATTACCTGCAGGGTTTTATGACTAGAAGAGGCTTGTCCTGGAAACGAGGCCCCCTGTGAAGTGACTTCTCCTACCTGGAGCGGTGGCAAAGATAATGTAATATGCTTAGTTCCAGGTATATCAGTCTTTCACCCCAACAGCCCAGAGGTTGCACTGTGATGTTTGAACCTGCCTTGTGGCTCTCAGCAGAAGGCAGCAATCTTGGGCCCCGGGGAAAGAAGAAGACCTTCTGGGTGTGAGTGTAAGACGCTGGGGGCTTCCACAGACAGGATAGAAAAATTCTTTACTGAATCCAAGCTACAATGGCTATAGCCGTTCAAAAAACATAGCTCCTTGAAAGAATTTGAAAACAATGATGTTTGGATTCAGTCATAATAAACATGATTTTCTATCGGATGTCCTTCAGAGTGACATCATGGGCCACTCGGTATTTAGTATTGGCACAAAAAAGATAGTCACTTTAGAAAATATTTTAAAAAGGGGGCTTCAAGGTAGCTAAAGCAAAAGGTCAGCTCCAAATTGTGAACTCTTTTTCAGAAACATTTCTCAACTGTGTGTGTGTGTGTGTGTGCGGGGGTGGGGGTGGGGGGGTGGGGCGGGGTGGTTTGAGCGTAAGAAAAAAAAAGGTGCAGTGTTAGAAGTGGGTGATAGGTAAAATTTTGTGACCTGAATTTTCAAGAAAAATATGTCTGCATTTTAGATATTTCATTTCATTGTCAGGAGGTATCCATATTTTTGTTTAGAAAATACAGTTGCTGAAAAGATAGGATTATTTGTCCACGCATTGAATATACACTGAATAAACAGGCTTAAAAGCTAATAACACGCTCCTATAATAGCTGGTTTCTTTGATTTCTTTTGCTTCACAGTGCGGTGAACTATATCCAGGGAAGCCAAACATATTTTTCCTCAAACTTGATTTTGTCTCAGCCAGACCACATGGTGGGGTGTACTCGGGAAAAGTCTTCCAATTTTAATTATATTACTCCCCCCCCGCCCCCAAGTTATTTACTTGGAAGATAAAAGAAAACACATGAGCTCTGATTTGGAAGAAGTAGTTCAGACTGGTGCCCAGAAGCTGAGGTTCTGATTTGATTTCCCCTGCTGGCTTTGTGATTATAGACAAATCCCTTGGGTTTCAAATCTTCATCTAGAGATGAGAGTTAGAATGAGTTAATTTTAAGAATCTTCAAGCTCCAACATTTTGTGTCTATGAATTCCAAAGTCCAGTGTTAGTGACATTTAAATTAATGCCTGGTACAGATTAGTCACACAGTGCTGCCTCCATTAATGTTATTAATACTTACAGCTAACATTGACTGATTGCTTCCTTGATGCCAGTTCCTTTCTGAAATTCATGTGCATATCTCAGTTATTTTCACAGTAGCTGTATGTGACATGTATTATTATCTCCATTTCATAGATGATGAAATTGAGGCTAAGGATCAGATAGTAAGTAGTGAAGTTGATGTTCAAATCCAACCTGTCTGACCCCAAAGCTCTGCCTTAAGCTAAATAGCCCATACAATATAAAGTTGACACATTTATGAATTTTGAGACTATCTCCCAGGGACATAGTTTTAACATGTAGACTATAGAAACTCTGTACAAAACTGATTTCAACTAGGTATTTTTAAGTTAGATTATTTATTTCTGGTTAAAAGAGCAGGCAATTTATATGGCTGTTATTAAGAGGTCTGCATGTGTAGAGTCATTTTTTATCACATTTGATAGTTTATAAGAGTCAGAGTATCTCAGTTTGGGTGTCTCCCGGGAAATTACCCCTTCCCCCATCCCAGTTTGAGGAGCTCAAGTTCACAGGAGATTGCTAGTGTTTAGTCAAATAGATTTACATGGCTTTGATGAGAGTTTGGGAGGTAAACATGTAAGTAACATCACCATCCACATGTCTGTACGTAATTGTGGGAAGGTAGATGTGATCTTAGTTGGCGTGAAGGTTTATGATGTCAGTTCTTTGGGCTAGGTTGGAGATTACTACTTCATTTTTGAGGAGTTGGGTGCATTATTATTTTTTTCCCCCTAGTTTTATTGGGTGGGGTATAATTGACAAATAGAAATTGTATATTTTTGAGGTGTACAACTTGATGTTTTGATACACATATACATTATGAAATGACAATTAAGCTAGCTAACATATCCATCACCTTATACAGTTAACCATTTTTTTTTTTGTTGTGGTTGTCTGTTTCTGTAGTGAGGACACTTAAGGTCTATGCTTTTGGCAAATTTCAGTCATACAGTATAGCATTGTTAGTCTTGTCACCATACTGTACATTAGATCTCCAGAACTTATTCATCCTGAATAACTGAAACTTTATACCTTTGACTGACATCTCTCAGTTTCCCTCACTTCCCAGCCCCTGGCAACCAGCATTTTACCTCATGCTTCTATGAGTTCAGCTCTTTTAGATTCTACATATAATTGAGATCCTGTATTTGTCTTTCTATGTCTGGCTTATTTCGCTTAGTATAATGTCCTCCAAGTTCATCCATGTTGTTGCAAATGGCGAAATGGCAGGATTTTCTTCTTTTGTAAGGCTGAATTATATATGTATAATTTATATATATATATCACATTATCTTTATTCATTTGTCAGTAGACACTTAGGTTGTTTCCGTATCTTGGCTGTTGTGAATAATACTGCAATAAACCTTCACTTTCAGATATCTTTTCAAGATGTTTACTGATTTCATTTCCTTTGGATATATACCCAGAAGTGGGATTCCTGGGTCATATGGTAGTTCTGTTTTTAGTTTTTTGAGAAACCCTATACCGTTTTCCATAATGGCAGCACAAATGGATATTCCCACTAACAGTGTACAGGAGTTTCCTTTTCTCAACAGTCTCACCGACACTTGCTATGTTTTGTCTTTTTGATAACAGACATCCTAACAGGTGTGAGGTGATATCTCGTGGTTTTGGTTTGTGTTTTCCTCATGATTAGTGATGCTGAGCATCTTTTCTTATACTAGTTGGCTATTTGTATGTTTTTATTTGAAAAATGTCTACTCAGGTCTTTAGCTCTTTTTAAATTGCATTATTTTTTCATATTGAGTTGTATAAATTCCTTATATATTTTGGATATTAACCCCTTATCAGATATATGGTTTGAAAATATTTTCTCCCATTCTGTAGAGTACGCATTCACTCTGTTGACTGTTTCCTTTGCTGTGCAGAAGCTTTTTAGTTTGATGTGGTCTCCTGTCTATTTTTGCTTTTGTTTCCAGTTCTTTTGATGTTATATCAAAAAAATTATTGCCAGACTAGTGTCAAGAAGTTTTTCCCTATGTTTTATTCTAGAAATTTTGCAGTTTCAAGTTTTACATTTAAGTCTTTAATCTATTTTGAGTTGCTTTTTGTATATGGACTGAGATAAATTCAGTATTATCCTTCTGCAAGTGGATATCCAGTTTACCCACTATTATTCATTAAAGAGACTGTCCTTGCCCCAGTGTGTATTCTTGGTACTTTTATGGAATATCAGTTGACCATAAGTGCATACATTTATTTCTAGACTCTCTTTTCTGTTCCATTGGTCTGTGTATCTGTTTTAATGCCAGTACCATTGTGTTTTGATAATTTTGGCTTTGTAATATATTTTAAAATCAGAAAGTGTGATGACTGTAGCTTTGTTTTTCTTGCTTAAGATTGCATACTCTTTAGGGTCGTTTGATATTCCATTTGGATTTGAGGATTTTTTTCTGTTTCTGTAAAGATTGTCGTTGTGATTCTGATAGGGATTACATTAAATCTGTAGATAATTTGGGGGTATTACAGACATTTTAACAATATTAATTATTCCAGTTTGTGAACATGGAATGTCTTTCCATTTATCTGTATTCAGTTTCCTTCATCAATGCATTACAATGTTCAGTGTACAGGTCTTTCATCTCTTTGGTTAAGTTTATTTCTACGTACTTCTTTTTGTTCCTGTTGTAAATGGGATATTTTTCTTAATTTTCTTTTCAGATAGTTCAGTTTTATATATAGAAGCACCACTGATTTTTGTATGTTGATTTTTCTTACTGAACTTTTTCTGAATTTGTTTATCAGCTCTAACAGTTTTTCTGTTGCGTATTTAGAGTTTTTGGTACAAATGATCATGTTATCCACAAATAGAGATAATTTTACTCTTTCTGATTTGGATACTTTGAATTTCTTTTTCTTGTCTAATTGCTGTGGATAGGACTTCCAATACTATGTTGAATAAAGTGGTGATAGTGGACGTCCTTGCTTTGCACTGGATGTGGGAGGTGAAAGCTTTATTTTTCCCATCAAGTAAGATGTTAGCTGTAGACTTTTCATATATGCTCTTTATTGTGTTGAGGTAAGTTCCTTCTCTACTTATTTTCTTGAGAATTTTAAATCATGATTGTATGTTGAATTTTGTCAAAATCTTTTTCTGCATCCATTTGAGGTGATCATAGGGATTTTAATCTTTCATTCTATTAATGTTGTGTATTACATTAAGTGATTTGCATATGTTGAATCATTCTTGCATCTTGGGGATAAATCCAGCTTGGTCATAGTGTATGATCCTTTTAATATGCTGTGGGATTTTGTTTGCTAGTGTTTTATTGAGGATTTTTGCATCCATGTTCATCAGAGATATTGGCCTATAGTTTTCTTGTGGTGCTGTTGTTTGACTTTGGCATCAAGGTGATGCTGGCCTCTTAAAATGAGTTTGGAAGTGTTTCCTTTTTTTTTTTGTTTTTTTGGAAGCATTTAAGAAAGATTGGTTTTATTCTTCTTTGAATGCTTGGTTGCATTTACCCATTAAGCTATCCAGTCTGGGGTTTTTCTTTGGGAGGTTTTTTCAATTGCTAATTCAATCTCCTTGTTTTTGATCTATTCAGGTTTTCTATTTCTTCTTGATTCTATTTTCATGGATTGTATGTTTCTAGGAATTTATCAATTTCATCTCTCCAATTTATTGGAATGTAATTGTTCATAATAATACTTTTTGATCATTTTTATTTCTGAGGCCTCTCTTTTATCTCTGATTCATTTTGAGTCTTCTCTCTTTTTTTCTTGGTCTGACTAAAGGTGTGTCAAATTTTGCTTATTTTTCAAATATTAACTCTTCCTTCTGCTAAATTAGGCTTGGGACTAATTCTGGGCTCACAACTGGGTTTGTGTATGATTGACTATTACCAGGGGAGGAGGACTGCTCCTGGACCTTGGAAGAACAAGGCTGGAGCCAAGTCCACAGGGTGATGGAGCTGCTTATGGTCCAGAGCTTGGACCACAGTCAGCAGGCCTGCCACTGGGCATGTGTCTGTCTTCTCAAAGCAGTCCTTCAGTTATGGGCTCCACCAAAGTTTCACAACCTCTTACCTGGATCCTAGTGCTTTCACAAAGGCACTTTTGTCCATGGATGGCTACCAAATCATTATTTATGTTAGGGGACATGAGCTGGCAACCTACTGTTTTGTCATCTTGCTGATGCCCTAATTTATTCCTTTCTAAGTGTTCTTTTTATTAAGTAAACTTTGAGAATGAAAGCCCCCCTCCCCCCACAACACACACACACATCAAAATTCCTTTCCATCAGCTAGCTTCTTTTCCTGTTTTGGTGAGCATTGCACTATGTGGTATTTATTTTGTCTGTAGGATTTACTCACTGTATCTGAGAGGCCATTTTATTAAGCAAAGCTCTTATTACATAGTTATTGACAAATAAAGCTAAACTTCAGGTATTCCTCCTTAATGATACAAAGACATTAGAAAACTTGAACACTGATGGTCAGTCACAGCTTTCTGGTTTATATGTTATATTGTTCAGTATTTTAGTACTAAATCTTGATTTTTACAATCCTTCTCCCATTGTTATTACTATTTTATATAGCTTGTGTTCAGATTTTTCATATATTTACCATTTTCTTTGCTCATTATTCCTTCTTATGTTTCAGATTTGTCTTCTGTGTCATTTTCCCTTTTCTTGAGAGTACATTCCATTTTTTTTTTTGTCTTTTTGCCTCATCTAGGGCCGCACCCGTAGCATATGGAGGTTCCCAGGCTAGGTGTCTATAGCTGCTGGCCTTTGCCACAACCACAGCAACACAGGGTCCGAGCCGCGTCTGCAGCCTACACCACAGCTCACAGCAACGCTGGATGCTTAACCCACTGAGTGATGCCAGGGATTGAACCCTCGACCTTAGGGTTCCTAGTCGGATTCGTTAACCACTGAGCCACGACGGGAACTCCTTGAGATACATTCTTTAATCAGAAACTGTTAGAGGACAATACTCAGCTTTATATTTTCTTGAACATGTCTTTATTTCACCCTCATTCTGCCATGTTCGGATACATCAAGAAGTTGGCAGTCTGTAAGCCAAAAGAGGGCCTCACCAGATCTTGAACATGCTGGCACTCCGATTTTGGACTTCCAACCTCTGGAACTGTGATAAATAAATTTCTCATTTTTGTTTACAAGCTACCACATTGGTGATAGTTAGTTGTATTAGCCTGAGTGGACCAAGTCAACACTTGATCTGTAGTCAACAAAATGAATGATGAAAATTCAGGATGAATGAAGAGAGATTTTTTTCACATTTTATTGGTTGTTACTTCTAAGGGTTCTCGGTCTAGCGCAGAGAGGTGACATGCATTATCCTGATTTGCAGTAAAATCTCCTACTCCATGTTGAGAGTGCTTTGGTGCTCAGCGCCTTTCCTGTGCAATCTGCCCTTAGGGTGACATACACGCCCCATTTTTTACTAACCAGTGGCAAAGAAGAACAACAAAAGTATGTGGTATCAGCAGGACTGACTTCCATGCCACCATGCCCATAAACTTTAAACCTCTGTGACCTTGGGTGGTGCTCGGAGGGTGAAACTGAGTTATTTACAGAATCACCTTGATAGCAATCACATCTACTTGGAAACTCATGGATGCCTACACACTGCAGAATTTCCTTATTATTTTTTATGGTTATCATCATGCCCACAGAAGTTCAAGGGGAAGGGAGAGCCCTGGGAAATTTCCTGGGTGTTCTCCTTTTTTCTTTTTTAGCCCTCCTTTTTGTGGTCAGTCCTGCTCTCAGCATCATGGTATAGTAATTGTATTTGCAGATTCCTTCTATTTCATAAGTTCTAGTCAGTAAAACCTAGCTGAGTTGGATGATTATGTTTTCTGAACACCTTTGTAGCGGCAGGCTTATTAACATATATGGTCTTGTGAAAGCCTCATTTTAGTGGCTTGTCTGACCACTAGTGTATGATCCAGGTAGGAGGTGGCAGAGCGGGAGATCATTTATAGGTCCTCTAACTCCAAGTCTAGTCATCTTTCTACTTCAAAACAGGCTGGTTGTATTTTTTCCCCAATTTTTGGTGATCCTACTGGTACCACATGAGACAGTCATGGGTCTTGACTTCACTGAGCCTGTAGGGTGGACACAGCTGTTGACATGGGTCACCTTATTTTCTACTTGGTGTCACTGTGAATGCCACCTTTCTAATGGGGCTGTCCTGATTTCTTCATCTGATTTCAGTTCTCTGATGGCTGTTTGTTAATGTATGTTAATTTTAATGGGTTCAGGTCTGTGAGGTTGGCAAGTTCATTTTGACTCCAAGAAAGAAGCCTGGAAACCTGGAGCTTTAAAGGTGGCTGGCAGGAAACTATTGTGTGATTCTGGAGAACTTTCTTAGCCCTTTGAGGTTGCTTTTGTCATCTATAGGAAAGAGGTAGCCTAGATCAATGATTTTTAATTATAAGGACCCTTTTCTTGTAGTTCCTGCTATGGTGCAGTGGGTTAAGAATCTGACTGCAGTGGCTTAGGTCACTGCAAAAGTACAGGTTTGATCCACTAGCCTGGTGCAGTGTGTTAAAGGATCCAGCATTGCCACAGCTGATGCATAGGTTTTAGCTGTAGCTTGGATTTAATCCCTGGCCCAGGAACTTCCATATGCTGTCGGTATATAAAAAAAAAAAAAAAAAAAAGGAAAGAAAAAGAACTCTTTTCTCCTCCTCAAATGAAATCTAACATAGACTTTAGTGTATAAAACAGACAAAATCAGTTTACTCAGGTTGAAGCAGGGGTGGGGCCCAGAGCGTTGCCTACTTGGCCTCCCTGTTTCCCTTCTAGCGGCTCCCGAGACACTGATCTAGATGAACTAGGTAATTGCTAAATTACTATTATTAGTGGCTATAGGGTTTTTCTTCATGTTTTCAGAGTGCCTAATGCTGGGGACAGACTACTGCAACTGAAGCTGGATGCCTGAGTTTGAATCCCAACCCTGCCTCCCAATTGTCTGGGTCACCTTTACCAATCACTTAATCTCTATGCATCTGTTTCTGAATCTTTAAATAAAGGTAATAGTAGTACCTGTCCTGCGGGGTGCTTGTGAAGATTAAAATAGTTCACATGTGTAAAGCATTTAGAATAGTGGCTGGCACTGTGTACATGGCAGCTATTATTCTTATCACCTTGAGGATCTACAGAGCTTTGTAGGGAGTGGAAGCTTAATAGCGACCATTAATTAACTGGTTTCTGCGGAATGCAGACCTGGGAAAGCTTTCAGTTGTCATGTGGTTCAGTGTCTCTTAAATTTACCTTTATGGAAGCTTTTCCTGGGTCATCTATTAAAAAGCAGATTCCTAGACCTCTCTGCTTGACTTACTGTACCAGCATCTTCAGGAAGGAGTATGGGACTCTCTATTTATAACAAGCGATCTACTAGATATTTATGAAGAGACAAGTTGAGAAATATGGTGGCATTCAACTGTTTCCTTTTGCAGATGACAAAACTGAGTGCATGGGAGGAGTTTGAAACCACTGGCCTCAAGGTCAGTTAGTGGTGCAACTGGGACTAGAACCCAGGTCCCTGTGCCTGGTTCAGGGTTATTCTCACTCACCCCTTTTCTCTGCAATGGATCTGCCATTTCTTTTTTCTTTTTTGGCTGTTCCATGGCATATGGAGTTCCTGGGCCAGGGATCAAATCTGAGCTGCAGTTGCGACCTAAGCTGCAGCTGCTGCAATGTTGGTTCCTTAACCCACTGTGCTGGGCCAGTGGTTGCACCTACATCCCAGTGCTCTCATGACGGTGCTGATCCTGTTGCAGTTACACCACAGTGGGAGCTCCAGCTCTGCCATTTCTGTCCAGGTGCCTGGGGTTGGCTGTATAGAATGAGCAGTTTCAGGACAACATTACCAAAGCTGCTTTTGGCTGTGGGCACCACTTACCTGTTACCAAGTTATGTGAATTCTCTTCTTTAGGCAGATTTTGAGCTCCTTTGTTTATTCTTGATTTTGTGCTTCTGGGATAATGACCTCTGGGAACCTGCATGTCCTGAATGATCTCAAAGTCTGGTAATAGTTCTTGCTGTCCAGTTTTCATGGGAATGAGCAATACATTTCAAAGGGTAGGTCAGTGCCAAGATGGGGGAGTGGGCAGACAGATTAAGTGAAAATGCCAACATGCTGAGTACACTTAGCCAGTTTGCATCATGTGAAACACTTTGGAGCCTGAGGACAGAAACCAAAAATATGCTTCTGTTTGGAGGCGGCCAACAGCATCAATTATTAGTGTTATTACTGTTATTATCATCATCACTACTATTGCTCTTCTCATAAATTTGGAAGTAGGTAGCTGGGCTCGTCTCTTGGAGTAGTCTTGCAGGAAGGAAGAGCTATGATGCATTTTAGACAAGTAAGTGTGGAGGCATTTGTGGCTTCATAACTCAGACCCTCAGCTCAAACCACAGCAGTTAGGTCTCCCGCCCACAAATGTTCAGACTTTATATCAAAGTGGTGCCAGTTTTCCACAGCCAGGCCTTGTTCTGGCAAAAAAGAACCTTTTTTAAAAAAAGTGTAAAGTGGGAGTTCCCGTTGTGGCTCAGTGGTTTAACAAACATGACCAGTATTTGTGAGGTTGTGGGTTCGATCCCTGGCTTTGCTTAGTGGGTTAAAGATCTGGCATTGCCGTGAGTTGCAGTGCAGGTCGCAGATGTGACTCAGATCCCGCGTTGCTGTGGCTGTGGTGTAGGCTGGCAGCTATAGGCTCTCATTTGACCCCTAGCCTGGGAACTTCCATATGCCGTGGGTGTAGCCCTAAAAAGACAAAAGACCAAAAAAAAAAAAAATAAAGTAAAGACATCCCATTGGGGAGTTAGAATCTTCTCCAGGAGAAGGGAGCATGGAAGGCTGAAGCGGAGAGAACAGGAGGCAGGAGTGTGGTGACAGGGGAAGTGCAGTCCTTTTTTCCAGGAGAGTGGATGGAGCCCTTGAACCTGAAGAGATTTAGAGATCAACAGATAAGATGTAATTGGAATCTAGGTCCTCAGGGGAAGTGCCAGTTTTAAACTCTGCGAGTGGGATCAGACCTTACTTGGAGGGAGGAGAAGAAATTCAGCTGAATGCCTTAAAAAAGGAACAAAGCAATCTATTTAGGTGTCCACTCTTTTATTTACTCAGTCTAGTTCTGCTGCTTTGCATAACAAACCCTACTCCTGTTTTTACAGTGGAAGATCCTGGAGGTCAGGTGAAAATTCAGAATTTTCTTTTGAAGGCAAAAGTCCTTGTTTCTAATCTAATTTTTAAAGATAGAGCTTTTTTTTTTTTTATTAAAGTTTGATTGACTTACAATGTTGTGCTAGTTTCTGCTGTACAGCATAGTGACCCAGTTATACATAAATATACATTCTTTTTCTTATACTATCTTCCTTCCTGTTCTGTCCTGAGATATGATATATTTCCTGGGCTGTACAGTAGGACCTCATTGCTCATCCATTCTAAATGTAATAGTTTGTATCTGCCAATCCCAAACTCCCCTTCCATCCCACTCCCTCGATCCTTTTCTAGGATGGAGGTAAGAAGTGTGGGAGATTCCCAGAATGTAAAATAGAGGAGATTTCATTTGTCTTCCTAGTTAGCCCTTTGTTCTCCAGCTAGAAATTTATTTTAAACTATGTTAACAATTTACTTTATATTTCAATTCAGTAAACATTTGGATTGTAGTAAGTTATAAGAGGAATAAAATACAGGACATACAATTGCATGATTTTTCCTAAACAGTCCTGGACTAAACAACATCTTCCATCTACGAGGCAATTATTACTGATGTTCATGTTGATGACACTTAGACACTAAAAGACTCCAAGAAGCTTTCTTATTCCTGAAGCAATATCAAATTATATTCTAATTTTATTGTGGATTAAAAATATTTTGAAACGGTTTGATAATTGGAGAGTCAACATTAATTTCCTCATTTTTCAGATAAAGAAATGTAAATGCAAAGTCATTAAGTGACTTGCCCAAAGTCACACTAACTGGTGAGTGGCAGCACTTGGATTACAATTTTGGTCTTTTGACTCATCGAGGTATTCTAATCTTTTAAAATCCAGTCAGTTCAGAGTTCCTTTTATTTAATTTATATTCTACTATATATGTTTAATTTATGTTCTGCTGTGTGTTCAGTACTCAGCTGTTTAATATGCTTAAGTGTGTATGTGCATGTGTGTGTAGTTGTGTGTGTGTAAGAGCAGAAGAGATATACTAGTCTTCCAAGTTCTTAGAACCTAGTCAGGGATAAGAGACCTACACAGGTAAAGCAATAATGAATGGTACGGTTCAGCAGTATTTCCTAAACTTTTATGTGCATAAAAATCACTGGAAATCTTGTTAAAATACCTGTTTCAGTAGGTATAGGGTGAATCCCGAGATGCTTCAGTTCTTACAGACTCTCAGGTGAAGCATATCCTGTCAGAAGAGATGTACTTTGAACAGTAAGGCAAGGCAGGAATTAATTAAGGGGAAAATTATGTAGTATAATTATAAAACATGAAGGAGTTGAGAATAATAAAGGGTAATCAGGGAAAGTTTCATGGAGCACATGGAATTTGGGCTCCTCTTGAATAGTGGATGGTCTGACTTTGCATTGGTAAAGGAGTTAGACAAAGAAATAAAACGAGTTAAGAGTGAAGGAACAGGGACAGGGACCGATGGAATGAGGTGCGTGTGCTGTGGTAAGCAGCCTCCAAGATGGCCCCATTGACCCCCCCTCTTCTGGTATGTGTGCCCTCCATTGTGTGTGGCCTGGATCCCTAGTGACTAGCTTCTAGGGAACCGAGTACAGAAGTGGTGGGGTGCTGTTGCAAAGGTGAGGTTACCGAGAGCTTGACTCCAGTCCCGCTCACTCTTTTGCACCATCACTTTCTCTGAAGGAAGCTAGCTGACATGTGATGAGCCGCTCTGTAGAGAGGCCCCTGTGGTAGAGAACTAATGTGATGTCCCCTGTCAACAGCCAGCGAGGATCTGAGGTGTTGCAGCAGGTATATGAGTGAATTGGAAGTAAAGCCTTTCTGAGTCAAACCTTGACATTGTGACAGCCTTGGCAGACGCTGAGAGGCTGAGCCAGAGAACACGGCAGAGCCACTCCCAGGTCTCTGGCCTTCTATGAAACGATTCTGTTTGTTGTTTTAAGACGCTAAATTTGGAGGCAGTTTGTTACACAGCCAGGCATAACTAATACAGTGGGAAATAAATTTTGAAGGAAGGAGGTAGTTTGAAATCTAATTGTGAAGCAGGGAGAAACTGGAAAGACTGGCACAACCATTAGGACACGATATAAAAATGATCTAAGTTCTAAGCTCTCTCTCTAACACGTACACACAGAGTTTTACAGCGATGTAATTTGTATATCAAATAATCCACTCATTTAAAGTGTTCAATTAGTTGGTTTTTAGTGTGTCCACAGAATTATGAAACTGTCACCACAATCCATTTTTGGATACTTTCATCATCCCTCGGAAAAGTCATGTACCCGTCAATAGTCACACCCCATTTCCTCTCAGACCTTTCATTCTAAGGCAGCAACTAATCTGCTTTCTATGTGGCCTTTTTGTGTCTGGCTTCTTAGATAATACTTTTAAGGTCTCTTTGTGTTGTGTGTAGCAAAAATCAGTATACTGTGACTTTTTAATGCCGGAGAGTGTTGCGTTGTATAGATATACTGCATTTTGTTCACCCCTTGACCAGTCCATGGATGTTTGGGTTATTTCTACCTTTTGGCCATTACAAATAGTGTTGCTGTGAACATTCATCGAAAAGATTTTATGCGAACTATGTTTTCATTTCTCTAGGGTATACGCCTATAAGTAGGATTCCTGGGTCATATCATAATTCTGTGTTTAAAATTTTGAGGAACTGTCAGCTGTTTCCCAAAGCGGCTGTACCGTTTTACGTTTCATTTAGTTATGTATGAGGGTTCCAGTTTCTCCAGATCCTTGCCAACACTTGCAAAAAATGCCTTTTTAATTATATCCATCCTGGGGTGTATGAAGTAGTATGTCTTTGTGATTTTGATTTGCATTTGTCTAATGACTAATGAGCCCAAGCATCTTTTGATATGAATATTTACCATTTGTATATGTTCCTCAGAGAAATATCTACTTAAATCCTTTGTCCGTTTTTTATTCTTGTTATGGCTGCACCAGCAGCATATGGAAATTCAGGACAGGGATTGACCTGAGATGCTGAAGGTGAATTTTTAGCCCACTGTACCACAGTGGGAACTCCCATTTGTCCTTTTCTTTTCTTTTTAGGGCCACAGTGGGGCATGTGGAAGTTCCCAGGCTAGGGGTTGAATCAAGTTGTGGCCGCCAGCCTGCACCACAGCCATGGCATTACCAGATCCGACCTACCCCTCTGGTCAAGGAAATGCGGGATCTTTAACCCACTGAGTGAGGCCAGGGACCAAACCCACATTCTCATGGATTCTAGTCGGGTTTGTTACTGCTGAGCCACAATGGGAACTCACTTTTAGCTCTTATAGTTACATCTAATATACAGGTGGAGTTAATTTTTGTGTATGATGTAAGGAAGAGTTTCAACTTCATTCTTCTACAGATGGATATATAGTTGTCCCAGCACTGTTTCTTGAAAAGGCTATTTTTCCACATTGAATTACCTTGTGCTCTTGTTGAGAATTAGCTCTAAATGTGAAGATTTTATTTTAATAATGTTCCTAAAATTGTTAACTTTAATGATTCCTTTTTATTAATTAAATTTAATTTTATTAATTTTATTCCATTGAACTATATGTCTAACCTTATGCTGGTAGCACATTGACTTGATTACATTAGTTTTGTAGTTAACAGTCACAGCAACTCGGGATCTGAGCTGAGTCTGTGACCTACACCACAGCTCACGGCAGCTCATGATCCCTGACCCACTGAGCAAGGCCAGTTATCAAACCTGTATCCTCATGGGTACTAGTAGGATTCGTTTCTGCTGAGCCACAACAGAACTCCAGGTTTTGAAATCTGGACATGCGAATCCTCCCATATTCTTCTTTTTCTCAAGTTTGTCTTGACTGTGTTGGGCCTTTTGTATTTTCATATGAATTTGAGGATTCACTCACTGAAATCTTTGAAAGTTCAGCTGGGTTTCTGACAGAAATTGTGCTGAATCTCTAGATCAATATTACCATCTCAAAGATATTTTCTTTCTGTGCATAAACATAAATGTCTTTGCATTTATTCAGATATTTTAAATTTCTTTGACTGTTTTATAATTTTCAGAGTACAAGTTTTACACTTCTTTTGTTACATTTATTCCAAAGTATTTTAGTCTATTTCTATTGTAAGTAAAATTGTTTTCATAACTTCATTTTTGATTGCTCATTGCTATTGTATGGAAGCACACTGATTTTTGTATATTGACGTATTCTGTGACATTATAAACTTATTTTCGTTGATTTTTATACCAACCTTGCATTCCTGGGATAAATCCCTCTTGGTTATGATGTGTTATCTTTTTTAATATGTTGATGGATTTGGTTTGATACTATTTTGTTGAGGATTTTTGAAACTATATAAGTAGAATATATTGGTCTGCAGTTTTCTTTTCTTGCAATATCTTTGTCTGGTTTGTTATCAGGATTGACACTGGACTTATAGAATTAGTTGGGAACTGTTTCCTCTTTTCTTTTGGGGGGAGGAGAGTTTATGAAAAATTGGTATTGATTAAGAAAATAGTCTTTAGTAGCATTCACCAGTGAAAGCTTCTGTGTCTGGGTTTTTTCTTTGTGTTAAGTTTTAAAATTTTAGTGTATGAGTTCTCTTTGTGACTCAGTGGTTAATGAACATGACTAGGATCCATGAGGATGCGGGTTCGATCCCTGGCCTCGTTCACTGGGTTAAGGATCCGGTGCTATCGTGAGTTGTGGTGTAGGTCCCAGATGCAGCTCGGATCTGGCATTGCTGTGGCTATGGCATAGGCTGGCAGCTACAGCTCCGACTTGACCCCTGGCTCGGGAACTTCCATATGTTGCTGGTGAGACCCTAAAAAGCAATAAATAAATAAATAAAATTTTAGTGTAATATCTTTAATTTTATAGGTTTGTTCAGAATTTCTGTTTCTTCCTTTTGAGTCAATTTTAGCTGTTTGCATCTAAGAATTTATTGATTTTTTTCTAAGTTATCTGATTTGTTGGCACAAGTTCAGAGTATTTTATAATTTTTTTTGAATTTTTTGAGGTCAGTAGTGAAGTTTCATCTTTTGTTCCTGGCTTTAGTAATATGAGTCTTCTCCCATTTTTTTTCTGGTCAGTTGGCTATAAGTTTACCAACATTGTTTATCTTTTCAAAAGACCAAGTTTTGGTTTCATGATTTTTCCATTTTGTTTTTCTATCCCCTATTTCATTAATTTCTAGTCTAATGCTTATCATTTCCTACCTTCCACGTGCTTTGTCTTATCTTGATCTTTCTTCAGTAGCTTAAAGTGAAGGCTAAGTTGCTAATTTGCGACCCTCTCTCTTTTTAGTAATAGACGTTTCTAACTATTAATTTTCCTCTAAGCATTACTTTATTTGTACACTATGTTTTAATACGTTGTGCTTTTATTTTAATTCATCTCAAAGTTTTTTAAATTTATCTTTTGTGATTTCTTCTTTGATCTACTGATTATTTAGAAAGGTGTCATTTAATGTGCACATATTTGCAAGTGTTCTAAATTCTTTTGTTACTGATTTCTAATTTTATTCCACTATGGTTGGCGGACACACTTTATTTGATTTCAGCCTTTTTAAGTTTATTGAGGCTTGTTTTATAATCTAACACATGGGAGATCAGGGAGAAATTTTCATGTGTGCTTGGAAGAATACATATTCTACAGTTACTGGTTAGAGTATTCTATACATGTCTTTCAGGTCTAGTTGTTTCATAGTGTTCAATTCTTTTATTTGCTTTTTGATCTTCTCTGTATTTTTTCTATCCTTCTAGAAAGAAATAACAACATTGTTGTAAATCATCTGTTTTTCCCTTCAATTCTGTCAGTTTTTATTTTATGTAATTTGGGCGCTCTGTTATTAAATGCATGTGCATATAATTATTACGTGTTTCTGATAGACTGATCATTTTATCATTATAATATGTCTGTCTTTACCTCTAGTAAAGTCTAGTAACTTTTTTGTTAGTTTAAGTGTCTGTTTTGGCTGATATTAGTGTAGCTACTCCTGCTTTCTTGTGGTTGTTTTTTGCGTCATGTATCTTTCCCCATCCTTCTACCTTCAGCATTTTGTATCTTTGAACCTACAATGTGTTTACTGCAGAGCAAATAGTTAGACCTTGTTTTTAATCCAGTTTGATCATTTCTGACTTAAGTTGTTTAATTCATTCACATTTAATGCTATTATTGATATAATTGGACTTACCCTTGATATTTTGCTATTTGTTTTCTGTATATATCATGTTTGGCTCCTCTGTTACTCTGTTTCTCGCTTCCTCCTTTACTGCTTTCTTTTGCATTAAATAAGTTTCTAGGGTAACATTTTATTTCCTTTAGTGAGTTTTTTTTCCCACTATTTTAAAGTGATTTTCTTTTTTCGTTTTGTTTTTTTTTTCAGGACCACATTTGTGGCATATGCAAGTTCCCAGGCTAGGGGTTGAATCAGAGCTACAGCTACCGGCCTACACCACAGCCACAGCAATGGGAAATCCAAGCTGCATCTGTGTGTACACCACAGCTTAATAGCAATGCCAGATCCTTAACCCACTGAGTGAGGCCAGGGGTCAAACTTGCATCCTCATGTATATTAGTCAGGTTCATAACCTGCTGAGCCACAATGGGAACTCTCTTAAAGTTATTTTCTGATAAAATAGAGAAAGAAGTTCCTTATGCCTGAGGAAATAGCACTGTTGGATGGGTCTACCAATATTTGTTAATCATCAATATAAGAAAGCATGTGAGTTAAGTATGTTTGTGTGTATGTGGGAGGGGGGAAGAGAGAAACTAGGATAAAGGGAGCGAGAGTGAGAGAGCAAGAGTGCAGGCAGGTGACTTTGATTCTTGTGGAAATATTATTGAGAGGAGAGTTGTGTAACATCAAGGAAAAAGGTGCTGGAAGACCATGAAGGTCTTTCAAGCAATGAACTCCAGTTTCATATTATGGCAAGTAGGGAATATTCAGGTAAGATGACACCTGTCCAATAGGGTAGCTTACAGATTCTGGGTGAGTAAATATCACGTTGGTAATTAAGAAGAAAGAGCCTTTATGTGTGCCTTCAACTTTCAGACTTTCCTCTTCACCTTGATTAAGGTTGATTTTTGTCAAGGCCATTCCTATTTGAATGCAGAAATGTTTCCATGATTGTTTCCAGCTCTCAGTAGATCGCAATCTGATTGCGATCTACTGATAGCTGCTTAATTTACACAGTTAGGGCTTTTTCCCCATGTAGAGACTACCCAATCATGATTGCTTCTCACATTTTTTTCCTCAGGGGGAAAAAAAAATCCGTATTTATAATTAATGGCTTCAAAGTGGTCACACGGTAATTGACTGCTATTTGCCCTTTTAAATTTGTAGCTAGTTGTCCTTAACTTTGTTTCTCAAAAACAGCTCTTGGCGCAGTCTCACAAATGAAAGCCCAGTTTTCCAGATCTAGGCAACTGCAAAGCTTTGAAACTGAATTTTACCATCATGTAAATTCAGGATTGACTATGGAGGGTGGTTAGAGGCTCTATACCTGAAAGGAAGATTGTCATTTTAAGTAGCTCCTAGTCTATGGTACGTCATTTGCATGAGTTTTTCAGCTTGGCTTCTGTGGCAGTGTCCTTTTCTACATACTCTATTCTGTTCCCCCTCACCCTTTCACCATCCCCAATTCTGCTTTGATCTCTGATGATGAATTCTCTGCTAAACCCAAGAGCATTTTGCCTTTGTAAAAGCAAGTAACTTAAAGAAAATTAAGCTATTTCAATTTTGAAATTCAAAGCTTTAATAATAACAGTGAAAAGCCTTTTAAAATATTACTCATTACTGCTTAAAACATCCCTGGGATGTGAGTCAGTGTTTTATTATTCTCTATTGGATATTATTAGGTAAGGACAATCAAAAGCAGTCAAGGCAAGGTTAAGTTGTTTGTATAAAATCTGGTTCTCTGTATCCTAACATTCTTTCTCTCACGTTCGTTTTTCTCTCTAAAACAACATTCTGTTCCCCAATATAATATCAACAGTTGACCTGATATTATATTTGCTTTCATGACTGAACCAAGAGAAAACAAGATTTCTATTATTTGTCATAAAGTGAATTGATAATTGATCACGTGAATGGGAGGTGGGCAGGGGGGGCAGAGGCAGTTTTTCCCTTTGAGATAAAGTCAGAACCCTGCTTTATATATTTTTATTCTTTTTATTTTTATTTTTTTAATTAAATTTTTTTTTTTTGTCTTTTGTCTTTTTAGGGCTGCATCCGTGGCATATGGAGGTTCCCAGGCTAGGGGTCTAATCGGAGCTACAGCTCCCGGCCTATACCACAACCACAGCAATGCCAGATCCAAGCCATGTCTGCAGCCTACACCTCAGCTCACGGCAGTGCCAGATGCTTAACCCACTGAGTGTGACCAGGGATCGAACCCACAGCCTTATAGTTCCTAGTCAGATTTGTTTCCACTGGGCCATGATGGAAACTCCTCTTTTTTATTTTTGAATTCAATGAATTTTATTATATTTATATTGTGCAACTGTCATCACAACCTAATTTTAGAACATTTCTGTCCCAAACCTCCAGCCCGTCCCTCACCCTGAACCTGTCTCTTTTGGTAACCATAAGTTTTTCAAAGTCTGTGAGTCAGTTTCTGTCCTGCAAATAAGTTCATTGTATCCCTTTTTTTTTTTTTAGATTCCACATGTAAGTGATAGCATATGATGTTTGTGTCTCACTGTCTAACTTTGCTTAGCATGATAATTTCTAGGTCCATCCTTGTTGCTGCAAATGCCATTATTTCATTCCTTTTTATGGCTGAGTAATAATTCCATTGTGTGTATGTACCACATCTTCTTTATCCACTTCTCTGTCGATGGACATTTAGGTTGCTTCCATGTCGTGGCTATTGTATATGTAGTGCTGCAATGACATTGGGTTACATATACCTTTTTGAGTCATGGTTTTCTCTAGATAGATGCCCAAGAGTGGGATCGCTGGATGGTATGCTAATTATATTTTTAGTTTTTTTTTGATGAAGGTCCATACTATTTTCCATAGTTGTTGCACCAATAAAACCCTGCTTTATCCTGCTGGCTTTTCAGTGCTGGGCATTGCTCACATACCTTCATATCTCTTATGCACGAACCTCCACATATGAAATGAAGTTCATCATAAATACATGGTTATGAGGAGGCATTGTCAGGAATGCTTTACTGTAATTTTATCAACTGGACTTGTCGTTGAAGGGTGGGGGTGGGAATAAAGCCACAGTCTGTGTACACTCATCAGGCTGACTATGGACTATCCAGTCTTAACGACTTGGGCCCTCACAACCCCTGACACAAATTATCTTTCTTATGCTTTGATTTTAAAAAAAGTTTTATTCATTCTAAGATGCTATAAATTTTAAGACGCATCATCAAGTGACTAGCATCATCAGGGAAAAAGTTTCTGTATCAAATATATATGCCTATTGAAAGAGGTATCTTAATTTTAGAAACATTAATATGGAAAGAATGTATCTTAGAATCAAAGAAATGCTCAAAACCTCTCCACTGTTTTCTCTTTTTTAATTGCATTTCTCCTCTAAAGTGCCCTAAGAAAAGAATATGATGAGAGTCTTATTTCTTTAGTCCCTAATATCTAACAGGCCCATGGGTTGTCTCTGCTGGTTTTCTGCAGTCAACATGTGGTATTTTCTGGGTATCCACAGTATAGTCCATTTTATAATTATATATTTCCCTGCATTAGTAAATACCCTTTAGCTTAAGAAAATTCTTAGCTCTGTAAACATAAGTAAAAGACAAAGACAGAATCCCTAAAAGCTTGACCAAAACCTTATAGTAAATGAAAGATTCACTTACTAGATAAATAGTAAGATGAGCTCATTTGTTTTGTATGTTTCTATTTGATGCCCTTTCAATGAGAGATGAATTTTTCCTTCCACTTGCTAAATCTTTAAAAAAAAAATACAGTAATGCCAAGAGATGATGTAAGAAACTTGTCATAGAAGATTAATATAGGTTATAAACCTGTCTCTACTGCTGACTCTTTTGGGTAGTTTGTTTGTTTGTTTTTTAAATGACAACTGATTTTTATTATGTTCCCATGGTATCACATTGCTCAATTTCAGTTGCTTGCTTCTGGTTGAGAAGTTTCACAGCACATGAAAACAAAACCCAAGCAGCGTGTTTGGTGCGAACAGTAGAATGTGGGGAGAATTACCCTGTGCATCTAAATGTCAGGCATGTTGGGCTAAGAGAGTGTATTGGTCCTGCAGCGTGCTGTTGATTAAAGATGCCTTCATGCTGTCTTCCAAAGCCTGGCTGCTATTGTTCTCATCTGAAAGGGGGTCTACATAGAGCTTTTTTCAATTATACATACTATAATTATATTCCCTTCCAAAGATTTCGGCACATGGCTTTAAAAGGATGTTTTAGACACCAAATACAGGCGCAGATTATATGGAAAAGTTCTGTGAGTAATTTTGATACCTCTTTCTGTTTTGCTTTATTCTTGATGGAATTTCCACAATGATATTTTCTTGGTATTAAATAAAGGGTTATTTTATGACACCTTATGTACTGAGAATTAGAGCCCCTCTCAAGTGATACTTACTAGGTTTTTCTTATATTACTAATGGTTGTTCCCATCAAAGTCGTGTATTACCTGTTGACCCTATAGCTCAATGCTTTATTTTGCTGGAATAAAGGCTATCTCTTCCAGTTAATTTCTTTATCATCTTCCTCCACGAATTAAGCCATGGCTAAATCTACTAATTCCATTTCCTAGTCTGGGTAATATTTTAAGATTTCGTAATCATTTTTTTATGTTTAAAGGTCAGTGCTGGGAGTTCCCATTGTGGCTCAGTGGAAACAAACCCGACTAGTATCCATGAGGATGCTGATTCCATTCCTGGCCCCACTCAGTGGGTTAAGAATCTGGCGTGGCTGTGGCTGTGGTGTAGGCTGGCAGCTGTAGCTCTGATTTGACCCCTAGCCTTGGAACTTCCATATGCTGCGGGTGTGGCCCTAAAAACCAAAATAAAATAAAATAAAGATCAGCGCTAGTTTGACCTCTTCCCTTAAACTTTCCTCAACTTGTTTTGTCCACCAAAATGTCTTTCTGCTTTGAATTCTCTAGCATTTATTGTCTTCATCTCACATTTGACATTTACTGTTTTATTTTTCATGTTTCCTGTTTGCTCTGCTTTTTCAAGGATCCTTCACCCTCCTAGAGAGCATATAAAATATTGTGTATTGCTTTTATAAACTTGATAGCATTTAATATACTATTCAACATGTAGTACTGTCCTAGTAATGGTTAATTAGTTGAATTGAGCTTTTTCTTCAGATTTTGATTTTACAGTAATGTTTTCGTTGAAATTTTCCAGCCACTAGCTTGGAAGAGTATGAGCCTGAAATACATTTGAATATCAGTGAGCTTGCATCATTATAGTGTTTTATCTCATTGAATAATGTTAAGTACTTGAGTATGCATGAAATTAGACTATGCATAAATTACTCAGAAGACCGAATTTCGGCCTCTTAGAAAATTATATTTACATCAATGTTGTACCTAATGAGTGTAATTTTATTTTTAGATGGCATTAAATTTATAGTAAATATTGATATTTTTCCTATATAACAGTTGCAGAAAGCCATAAAATAATTTTACTGTTCAAGTATAGTAAACATATTCATACACTCATTGGTGATATACTGTCTATGAATATATTTTAGAAAATGCATGCTGAAAAACTTTGAGACCACTGATTTATGAAGACAAGCATAAAATGAAGAAATAGAACAGAAAAAGGCTTTGAAACAAAAAATTGTCTGGTTTGTAAAGTACTCAGAAATTTGTCATTACTAGATCACATTTATTGATTGGAAACCAATGTTTTCCTTTCTTTTATTGCAAGAATGACACATTTTAGTGTTAGATTTATAACATTCCTTCATTTCAAATCAGTTGCTTGACTGTGATTGGTATTCATCAGTGCATTTACTGTGTTGTAATTCACATGTTCAGTCTGTATTTAGATGTTTGAGAACACAAGAGGAACTTGATGAGAATCTGGTGGACTCGTTCTTTCTAATATCAGTCACAAAGAGAATTAAAAGTGTAAAAACAAGTTGATCATCTTCCAGCTCTGCCCTTGCCTCTGGGCACAATCATGCAAAGATTGGCTTTGGAGGAAAAGGTTATTACCTGCTTGCAGATGCTTATGAGATTTAAAGCTTTTTAACTTGCCTTCCTAGGATTGTCAGGAAAAGGAAGCTGCTTTATCTCAATATCAAAATTGTGTAAATGTTCAAGTAAACAATCAAGAAGCTCAAGTCATGAGGAGAAATCACCTGGTTTCTGAGAGAAAACCTGTCGGGTATTAACAGTTTCTCATTGTGCTTTGGGTCTTTTTTATGTTTTTCCTAAATTAGACTTTGTGTTGGTATCAACCATCTCAATCACTTCAAGTAGACAAACTCCTCAAAGGGAACTACTTTTCCCCTTCACTCTATTCTTTTCCCTTATGAATTAGGAGTGATATTAAACTTCAGTTTTGTTCCCGTTGCCCCTCTCAGTACCTTTAGTCCCAATCCACTTTCTTACTGTGAGAATGTGTTCATTGCTCAGTCTCTGGAGCGATTATCAAGGATTAATCAATCTTCCCTATTGAGTCATGTTTATCACTTTATTTCCCTTTTGTATCCTGTGCAAGGAGTATGAAATAACATTGTTCTAGGAAAGATTTCTTTCTTTCTTTCTTTTGGGGTTCAGCAGCCCCTTTGAGAATGTAACAAATGCTACAGGTCCTCTATCCATCATAAAACACAAATGAAAATTTTTTTTAACTTTTATTTCTTTTTATTTTTTTTCTTAATGGCTTTTATTTCAATTATAGGTGTACATAAATCATCACAAGTCAATTTTACAGATTTTGTATCCCAAACCCCCAGTGCACCCCCCCACCCCCCAGATTGTCTTATTTGAAAAACCAAGGTTTTCCAAAGTCTGTGAGTCATTGTCTGTTCTGTAAAAAGGTTCATTGTGTCTTTTTAGTTTCCACATGTAAGCGGTAGCATTGGATGTTGCTGTCTAATTGTCTGACTGGTTTCACTTCTCATGATAATTTCTAGGTCCATCCATGTTGCTATAAATGTTGGTAATTTGTTCCTTTTAATGGCTGAGTAACATTCCATTGTGTGCATGTACCATATCTTCCCTATCCACTCTTCTGTGGATGGGCATTTAGGTTGTTTCCATGACCTGGCTATTGCATAGAGAGCTGCAATGAACACTGGAGTACGTGTGTCTTTTCGAGTCATGGTTTCTGCTGGATAGATGCCCAGGAGTGGGATTGCTGGATCAAATGGTAATTCTATTTTGAGTTTTCTGAGGAATCTCCATACTGTTTTCCACAGTGGCTGTACCAATTTGCATTCCCACCAACAGTGTAATAGGATCCTTTTTCTATACACCCTCTCTAGCACTTATTGTTTGTAGACTTTCTGATGATGGCCATTCTGGCTGGTGTAAGGTGGTACCTCATAGTGGTTTTGATTTGCATTTCTCTAATGAGGAGTGATGTTGAACATCTTTTCATGTGTTTATTTGCCATCTGCATGTCTTCTTTGGAGAACTGTCTGCCTAGATCCTCTGCCCATTTTTGGATGGGGTTGTTTGT
>PVHT020000009.1:13477381-13583712 GCA_004024745.2 Catagonus wagneri | reverse complement strand
AAAATTTTGACCTACAATTTTGTATGCTGCATAGACTCCCCATACTTCCCAGCTCTGTCTCTGAACCTTAGATTATGAAGCCCCTGGTGACCTTATAAAGAGGTTTCCTTTTCTTCCTGGTAGGCTTGGTTCTCAAGATGGCCATGTGGGCGTTGGATGACAGTTGGTTAAGGTGAGGAACAAGAAACCGAGTCCATATAAATATCTTTGTGTGTGAAAATATCTTTAATATCTTTATGATGAAATAACAGCAGCCTCTAGGAAAGGAGGTGGATTAGTCATTCAGAGTAGATTTTGTTAATGTATTTGTGTTTTTAGTGTGGTTTATTTTGGTAATAGCAAAGACCACATACCCATTCCGCAGAAGCATTTTATAGTAAACATCAGTTCTAGACTTTTGAACATTTAAATCTCACTGGAATTAATTTGATAAAGGAGAAGAAAAGTGATATGATGTTCAATTTGTATAAATATATATATTTATATTTAAATACAAATATTTATATAAAATGCTTATTTTATATAATGATTCATTCATGGTAAAAAACACTACTTGATCTTGAAATGTAAGTATTTATTCATATAGTAAAATTAACTTAACAGTCTAATTTGGATTTTGAAATATTCTCATCAGTCATTGGAAAGTAGGCTCAGAAGTTCCTTCAAAGCAGAGGGTGCTCTCTCTGCGAGAACGGGTCCTCCAAGGAAGAACACTGGGTTTGCAGTCAGTAGCTACCTTAGACTAACTGATTGCCACTATCAACATAGGGTGATCAGCTAGTGGTTTGCCCAGGACTTTCCCAGTTTAGCCCTGGGAACTCCCTTCCTTTCTCCCTGCCTGAACCTGTCCCTGGCAAACTGAGATGATTGGTCAGCAATTAAATGCATGATCTTGAATCAGATGCTGAAATCTCCTGGCTTCAGTTTTCTCATGTTTAAAATGAAGAGAATAGATTAGATGGCTAAGAATCCTTACAGGTCCAGTAAATGATTTTAACCTCCAGTCTTTTTGTTTTTCCTTTCTCTTTCTTTTTAGATAGCCATGAAAAATCTTGGAGATTAATTCCTTCTTTATCTTTGAACTCTACTTTTAATTTATAGCGTATCAGTTCAGCACAAGGCTTAGTCTCCTTCAGTGAGCCAAACACAACTCTTACAGATTGTTGGCAATCAATATACAGAATTAAGTTAGCATGCTTATAGAAAAGTTGATGAGATCTGTTGTTTACTATAAGCAATCTGATTGTACAAACTCAAATTGCCTACATATTTTGAATTGGGAGACCAGGAGGGGGAGTTGCAGAGAGAAGTTTTCAGAGGCGGCAGAGAACTGGGTAGATTTCTAATGTTTGTTCAGTATTGAGTTTTTTTTTTTAAGCTTTATTGAGATATATTTCACATTACATAACGGTTTACAAATTTAAGGTATACAGATTTAAGGTATACATCAGTGATGTTTAGACTACTCACAGATGTGTGCAAACCACAGTCAATTTTATTTTATTTTATTTTTTAAATGATTTTTATTTTTTCCATTATTACTGGTTTTCAGTGTTCTGTCAAACTTCCCACTGTACAACAAGTTGACCCAGTCACACATACATATATACATTCTTTTTTCTCACATTATCATGCTCCATCACAAATGACCAGACATGATTCCCAGTGCTATACAGCAGGATCTCATTGCTTATCCATTCCAAAGGCAAGAGTTTGCATCTATTAACCCAGATTCCCAGTCCATCCCACTCCCTCCCCATCCCCCTTGGCAACCACAAGTCTCTTCTCCATGTCCATGATTTTCTTTTCCCCACAGTCAATTTTAAAACATCTTATTATCATGAAAAGAAATCCTATATTTTTAAGCTACCGTCTCCCCATTCTCATAACAGTCCATACTCTCAACCCTCTGCTTTCTGCCTCTAGATTTACTTATTCTGGATATTTCATATAAGTGGAGTCATATATGATCATTTGTGACTAGTTTCTTTTACACAGCAAAATGTTTTCAAGATTAACTTAAATCGTAGCATGTATTATATACTTCATTCCTTTTTATGTAAGAATGATATTCCATTGTATGGATATATCACATCCTGTCTATACATTCATCAGTTGATGGGCATTTGGATTGTTTCTAGCTTTCGGCTATTAAGAGTAACACTTAATATTGCTGTGGCTCAGTGGATTAATGATCTGGCTTGTCTCTGCGGAGGTGTTGATGTGATCTCTGGCCCGGTACAGTGAGTTAAGGATCTGGCATTGTTGCAGCTGTGGAATAGGTTGCAGTTCTGGCTTGGATTTGATCCTGGCCTGGGAACTTCCATATGCCATGGGAGTTCCAAAAAAGGAAAAAAGGAAAAAGAATAACATTGTCATAAACATTTATGTATAAGTTTTTGTATGAACATATGTTTTCATTTCTCTTGTATAGCTAGGAGTGGAATTCTGGTAACTTTACGTTTAACCATTTAGCCATTTGAGGAACTGCCAAACTGTTACTCAAAGTGGCTGTCACAGCTTTCCTTCCCATATTCTCATACAAGTATGAAGATTCTGATTTCTCCACGTCTTTGCTGATTCTTATTTTCGTCGGACTTTCTGATTCTAGCCAACGTGGTAGATGTGAAGTGTTATGTCATTGTGATTTTGATTTGTATTTCCCTAATGATTAGTGATGTTAAGCATTTTTCATGTGCTTATTGGCTACTTGCATATCATTTTTAGAAAGTATCTGCTCAGATCCCTTGCCCATTCTAAAACTGGGTTATCTTTTATTATTAAGTTGTAAAGATTCTTTATATATTCTAGATACAAGTCTCTTATCAGATAAATCATTTTCAAAAATTTCCTCCCATTCTATGGGCTGTATTTTCACTTTATTTATAGTACCCTTGCCTTGTTCCTGATGTTAGGGGTAAAACATCCAGTCTCTCATTATTGAGTGTGACAGTAACTGTGGGTTTTTATTATTAAAAGGTGTTGGATTTTTCAAATTCTTTTTCTGCTTTATTGAAAAAATCATGAGGTTTTGTTTTTTATTGTATTGATAGGTAAACAATGCATTACATTAATTGATTTTCAGATGTTAATTCAACCTTGATACCTGGGATAAACTTTGCTTGGTCATATGTTGCTGGATTTAGTTTGCTGTTTTGTTGAGGGCTTTTTAATTCACATTTATGAGAGATATTAGTCTTTAGTTTTCTTTTCTTGTGATGTCTTTGCCCGGTTTTGTCATTCAGGGTTATATTGCCCTCATAAAAAGAGTTGGCAAGTGTTCCTTCCTTTTCTATTTTTTGAAGAGTTTTAGGAGAATTGGTATTAAGCCTGTTAAATGTTTGGCAGAATTTATTTGTGGACCCATCTGGGCCTGGATTTTTCTTTGTGGATAGTTTACTAATTAAATCTCTTTACTTTTTAAAAATCTATTCAGATTGTATATTTTTTCTTGAGTCAGTATTGTAGGTTTATTTTTCTGTGAATTTATCTGTTATCTAGATTATCTAATTTATTGGTATGCATTTGTTCATAGTATTCCTTTACAATCCTTTTTTTTTCTGTAAGGTTCTTAGTCATGTCTTCTCTTCAATTTCTAATTCTAGTGATTTGAGTATTCTAGTAATTTGAGTATCAGTGTAGTTAATGCTTTGTCAGTTTTTTTGATTTTCAAAGTATCCATTTTTTGTTTCATTAATTTTTTCAATTTTTAATTATATTTTACTTATATCCCTGCTAATCTATATCCTTTTCTTCCTTATTGCTTTAGGTTCAAATTGCTCTTCTTTTTTGGTATCTTAAGGTTAAAGATTTACTTTTGATTTGAGATCTTTTTTTAAAAAAATATAGGCATTCACAGGTTCAAATTTCCCTGAAAGCACTTTTTTTAGCTAAATCTCATATATTTTGATATATCTTCATTTTCTTATTCATCTCAGAATATTGCAAAATTTCTCTTTTATTTCCTCTTTGACCCATTGGTTGTTGAGGAGTATGTTATTTATTTCCCACATGTTTTTGAGTTTCCCAAATTTCTTTTTGTTACTGACTTCTGATTTCATTCTATTCTAATTCTATTTCTAATTTCATCCAGCATACTCTGGATGATTTCAACCCGTCAAAATGTATCAAAGTTTGTTTTATGACCTAGGATATGTTCTGGCCTGGAGAATGTTCCAGGTGCCTTTGAGAAGGATATCACAGTTTGGTGGAGTGTTTTATAGATGTTTATTATATCTAGTTGGTTTCCGGTGTGATTTGTCTTCGATTTCCATGTCATTCCTCTGCCTATTCTATCCATTATTGAAAGTGGTATATTGATGTCACTAACTATTCTTCTACTGGTTTTGAATTTTGAATTTGCAATGGCAAGCTAAACCTGTTCATTTTTTTGGAGTTAGAAATATATCAGGATTTTCAGTTCTGTCTGTATTACTCTATCTTTGGCTGATAACTCTTTCATTTAGGTAACTCTTCGCTTTCAAGGCTCATTTGCAAATATAATTGTCATAATAAAGTTAATAACCCCAAATTTGTTATATCTCATTGCCTGGGGCTTCAAGCGTATGAGGAGGGATCATTGTTAATTAGACATATAAGAAGTAACTTTATCACACACAAAAAATGATAAAGTGGTGGGTAGAATGGTAATTCTTTGCTGTTGGAATAATGATCACCCCGCAAAAAAGGGAAAAGTGTCTATAAATGAAATCCTAAAAGTTTGAAAATCCTCACTCTTACCTATAGAACAAAACATAAAAAGATGTTTATATTTTGTGTTTTGAAGTAGAGAAATTTATTTTTCTTTTTCCTTTTGTACTTATAAACTAATTACAGAAAAGGAAACATTTTTTAAAAAACTGGGCACCAGTCAAGAGTATTTTAATCCTTTTCTTTTAGTTTATAAGATCAGTTTGTACCTGAGTGTATGTCCTGCGCACATTCATACTCCTAAGCCATCTATTGTCTTTGAAAATCCTTCCTGTTTCTTCCCTCTCTTGAGAAAGAGGTACACATAGTTAGGACGGTGAGTTAACATGTGAGAAGAATCTGTCTTCTTCTGACTGAGTGTGAGGGAGCTGGCTAGGTAACATAGTATTCCAGATCAGGGAATTCATAGGATTGATGATCTTATTATATCTTTAAAATGTGGCTGTTTAAATGATTTGTTGAAGTGTTCTTGGCGTAGATGAGTTGTGACTATATAAAATAAAACAGGGGTGCCCATTGTGGCTCATCAGGGTAAGAATACAACAGTGAGGATGCAGGTTTGATCCTTGGCCTTGCTCAGTGGGTTAAGGTTCTGGTATTGCCATAAGCTATGCTGTAGCTCACAGACTCGGCTCTGATTCCCTAGTCAGGGAACTTCCATATGCTGGAGGTGTGGCCTTAAAAAGAAAAAAAAAATATGTAAAAGCCTATCTAGGTGTCTAGATTCAAATGGACATTGACTTTTTTTTTGCCTTTTTTAGGGCTGCACACTCGGCATCTGGTAGTTCCCAGGAATTGGAGCTGCAGCTGTTGGCTTATGCTACAGCCACAGCAGTGTGGGACCCGAGCCATGTCTGAGACCCACTGCACAGCTCATGGCAGTGCCAGATCTTTTAACCCACTGAGAAAGGCCAGGGATCATACCCATGTCCTCATGGATACTAGTTGGGTTCATTACCGCTGAGCCACAGTGGGAACTCCTGCATTGACTTTTCTTAATAGTAGCCTTAACATATAGGGCAGTGCTTCAATTGCTAGTTTGTGGAATTCCTGTTTTGATACTGCCTTCTGAAGGAAATTTCTGGGGAAATCCCTAAGATTGCTGATGATTGCATCTTTTTCTTGAGCCCAAACCAAATCACTCAGGTTAATTGATTTATTAGACTTAAATCTGAAGAAATTTGGATATTTTCCAAGTAAAATACATGCCCCATTACCATGTTCCCATTAAATTGAAAGAATTTTATCAGCTAGGTTTTATTATAGTTTATACTGAATTAATATATTGAGCCTGAATGGATGAAGGTTTATTCCAGTATTATAAGGAGCAGTTGAAAGCAGGGGCACATGCAAAGCTGAATCACGGTACAGAATTTTAAAAATAATATTCTTTCCAACCACATTTATTATACACATACAGTGTGCCAGCTACCATGGGCATTGTAAGCTGGCCAAGTACCCTAATCACCATTCACAGCACTGTTTTTATTGTAATTTGTATTGAGGCTCAATACACCAATCTACATACTTTTAGAACACAATTTACTCAAAAACTAGAGGTGGCCTGGGCTTTGAGTTCCTGCCAGATTAAATATTTAACTTTTGTGGTCACAAATCTCATGAAACAACAAGGCTGCCTTGAAACCTTTCCATCATTTCTATTACTGGGCATCCAGTGTATTTCAAAAGAGTACAGATGTTAGAGATGAAGTCAGCAGCATCACAGAGAAGGAAAATTGGTATAACGAAAGCAAACAAATAGAAACACATTTTAATCGTATGATGTTTTGGGCTTCTCACAGTACGGATATTATTTGATGTCCTATCACTTTATGTTGTTCCTTCAGGACCTTAAGGATTTAAGCAGACTTTCTCCTTCCAGGGACCAGAGCTGGGTGAATTTATCTTAGGAGCTAATGCAGATAACTAAAAAGCAGGTTTCGTCCTGATTGGGTGGTGGTTATTTCATTCAGCATAGACTATAGATTTAAAGATTATGAAGTTGAAATTTTATAAACAAACTCATATTTATATTTTATGTCCAACATTTTCATAATCATAGCAGCTCTGTTAATAGATAGTGTTAGGCATGAAATACCTGCAAGAGAAGAGGCAGTAGTAACACATGCTGCGTTATTGTGTTAGCATGACCTCCCTGTCTAGCCCTGCCTCCCACTCTTCCTTGTTGTGTTACTTTTATGTTTCTAGGGTCTCCTTGGTGATAGCAAGTGTGGCTGGATGTGAACTGAGGGGGCAGGGTACTTTTTGCCCTGAACTTTGCGGAGACCTACCCAGGTGCTAGAAGAAAAAAAATGTGCACTCTAGAGGAGTTGGTATGGTTGGAAATACGTGGGTGGGTGTTAACAGTATTTGGTTTATTTCCTGCCAGTCGCCCCAGTTCTGTCTCATACATTTTTCTTTTTCTGAGGCATCTCTGTGCTTCTCTTTACAAATTTTAGATTATAGAAAATTGATAGAACACTGTCAACCAGCTATAATGGAAAAAATAAAAATCATTATAAATAAAAAAAAATTACAAAAAAAAAAGAAAAAAGGTGATTAAATTCTGCAAATGAAGATTTAGGTACATGTTCTAAGTCATATAACCCCTTGGAGACAGATTTCTGATGAAAATCAAGTTTCCACTGTCGAATATATCTTTTTAGTAGCTCATGGTAGCCTCTTTTCTCCTACACCCTGTCTTGTGGAGCTAGTAGTTCTCAGCATGATTAAAAATATTTCAAGACATTTTCCTCCCTTTCCAAACACACACATACAGGCATTTTGTTAGCTCTTGAGACAGTTTTGTTACCAAACCAGGTTCTTTTGGCTGATGCACAGCAAATCAAATGATGAGATAAACTGAGCCTGCAGCAGAGAAAGGATTTATTCACAAAGCTGCTAAGTGAGAAGATGGTAAAACAAATCTCAGATCCACCTCCCTGAAAGCAAGGGACGTGCAGTATTTATGGGGTAAAGAAGCTGGGTGGTCTTAGGCATGGGGGAAGGTGATTGGCGGTAGAGAAAAGGTGAGGTAACCGATCTTCTGCCCAGGTTGCATGCTGAGTTACATGCTTCTTCTTGGGATTCATATTCACAAATGGAGGTGCTTAACATGATATGGGGATGGAGGTTTTGGCCCTCTGACATCAAAAGTTCATTCCTTGGACACCTGGGCAGGCCCAGTTTTAGGGTTGGTGGTCCCAACCAGTCTTGGCCCATTTGAATTGGGCAGAAGCTAACTCGAAGTTCTTGGAAAACAACTTAAGCCCCCTGTTAATATAGTAGTCTATAGTCCAAGGTGTTATCGATAGAGATGGTTAGGGAATCAAAATATAATTAAGGTGAGTTTGGTCAGTGAAGGCAGGTTACAAGCAGAGGAGTTTTTAACAAGCTTTTCCCTTACCTGTTCTTCAGTAAGAAAAGCTCAGGAATTTCGCTTAGTCATCAGTTTCTGTTAACCCTATCCGGCACAGTTTCCGGATGGGTTTTTTTAACCCAAGGGGCATGGTTTCAGTTTCTTCTCTGAGATCCATATTGTCCTGCCTTCTCATTCTTTGAAAGCCTTCGCTGAAATTACCCTTTTCTGACTGCTATGGACCTGTTGACCTTCAGCTGGATTTCAATATCTTATCTATAATACAGATCAGAGAGTGGTTTTGTAAGTGGGAAAATGAACTCTGGTGGCATGGAATCCAGTCCTATAGATTTCATAGTTTTGCTTAGGGCCTATTTTAGTTAGATTCTGCTGTTTGTGTACAAAAAAGATAGTACCAGAAATTTTTTGAAATACAGCCGCCGTTGCACATTGAATGGCATGCTGGGGCCGTTACAGTCCTAGCAACTGTACATGGTGAACCTGGAAGTTCTAGGAATGTGGTCTGTCTTGTGGAGCAGAGGGAAAGGAGTGTGTTCCTCAAGTCTGATCAGTTTACCACTATTTGTGCACATCTAGGTTCTCATAATTACACTCAGTTGAAATATTCATTATTGGAAATCACCAAACTTGGAATCGTTTCTCTAAAAATCCAAGGAGACATTATTTTAAGGTATAGTATTATTGGGAATGAACCTGATATTGATGTAGTTAGATCAGTCTTCTGGAGGAATGAAAACAGCAATTATTTGTTTTCCCCATGAGATCAGCAGCTGGTGATAGGAGAAGCGGAAGCTGGTTTTGTGGCTAATTTCTGTTGGGAATGCTTTCAGACAGGCAGAAATTTGAACAATTAAAAAGAATAGCTAAATAACAAGAAAATCCCTACTAACATACTCCAGACATACTCAGGGTTCCCAAACAAACAGAAAACAAGCTTTTCAAAGTGAATTTCAAAGGAATTTAATCAGAATGAAGAAGTCCCAGAGTGAGATGGGGGAGAGGAGTTGTGTAGAAGGATAAACTTCTTTTTTGTATACTTAATTAATTATTTTAATGGCTGCACTCGCAGCATATGGAAGTTCTTGGGCCCGGGACTGAATTTGAGCTGCAACCATGACCTATGCCACAGCTGCAGCAACGCTGTATCCTTAACCCACTGTATGGGACCAGGGATCAAAACCACAACTTTGCAGCAACCTGAGCGCTGTAGTTGGATTCTTGATCACCCCCCACTCCCCACTGTGCCACAGCAGGAACTCCTGAAATTCTTCTTTAAAAGGATCATAAGGAAATAAAATAATAGAGTAGGGCACTGATAGGCTTAAAGAAGTTTTGTGGTCCATAGTTAATAATTTTAAAAAATTGACTGTAAATTGAAATAATATTTACAATATATTAGGTTAAATAAAGTTAGTATACCTGTTTTTTTTAAAAACTTTCTTTACTAGAAAATTTAAAATTGTACATGTGGTTCACATCTTTGGCTCACATGATCTTTCTTTTGGATGATGCCGAGCTGGGCACCGCTGCTCTGTGCCTTCTTAGGTCATTTAGCTTTCTGGGCTTTAGGCTCAAACGTCCCTGAAGGGCAGGAGATAAAGGTGACTAGCTAGACCTGCTCCTTGTATGCTTTTCTAATGTTTGCCTAATTTCTAAATTTGAATCCTTTCTCTGGTAGATGTTTGAGCATTGAAACTGTTTGTTATGTACAACTATTTTATGTTTCCAAATCTTATGTCACAGTCTCTACCATTTCAGGTCCCACAATTTTAGCTAATGTGCAAATATGTGCTAAATACAGCTTATTATTTGTGACAGTACATAAAGGAGTGTACCCCAATATCTTGGGAAACCCAAGGGTGGAGAGTATAGCACAAGGGTCACAGAATGAGTCAGGGCCTGGGCCAGGATTAGCATCTCTGTGACTCATGGTCGCATTCTAACCACCAGACAACTCTCTTGAGAAATACTGAGAGTGATGGCCCTTTCCCCGACCAGGGTACCGAGGATTGCTGAATCAGTGTTTGTCAAGCTGACTATGTATGTACGTGATAAAAGCTGGGTGGGAGCAGCACAGCCAGTGGATGTTGGCCTATGTGCTGGGATATCTCTGAACTGCTGAGAGGAACTATCACTGGTTTGGTACAAGAAACAGTGTGAGGAGAACTCACCGATGTTATCACTGTGGTGAAACAGGGAGGAAATCCCACAGCAGAAGTGAAAATGTTACTTCCTACTTTTAACAATATTTTCAAAACGGAAGCATCGTGTTTAGGGAAATACTTAAGAATAAGCCTGGTGCAGCTTTACAAAGCTGAAGCTTAGCATGACTGGGTGGGAGCTGGAAGAATTACATAGAATCACTCGTATGCTGAAAGGTATTTGTGCAGGTGTGTTGTCACCTGACCAAGGTAGCCGCACCTATGCCGAAGGCATATTGAAGGTTTTGAAGATCATATTTGGCAAGCTTTATTCCCATAATACTTTATACACAATTTTTTTGTGGCAGTTGTCACAGTGTTGTAGTTATTTGTCAACATCCATGTCTTCAGCTACTCTTTGAGCTTCTCAGGGAAGTTACTGTGCATTTTTCCTCCTGTTTCTCCAATACTAAATAGTATCTGCTACCCAGACAATGGTAGTTAAGGTGATACATTGAATGGGTCTCATTTATTTAGGTTTAAAGGCAGAAGAAGGAAAAAGAATTTGGGATTAATAGGAGCTTTTACTGAAAGAGATGAGTAGGTAGGAAATCTGACTTCCTAATTTGAAATTTCAAAGCACCTGACTACTCTTTGAACTGGAAGAGGGTAGAAGGAAGATGACTTTAGATATCTGAATATACAAATCTAAGCTTGCCGTTTAGCTTGAGGTAGACAGTTGAGGACCAGAGTGTTTTGGGTCAGAAATGAATAGGATTGAGTTGCTCGAGACTGGCAGCTGGAAAGGAGAGGGAAAGGGTCTGTGGAAGGCAGAGGGGCTGAGGAGATGGTATGGAGTAGAGAGAGGAACAGACTAGAGGAAAATGATTTATTGCAGGAAATGGCTAGTGGATTTTTCAAATGGTGAGGCTAATATTTTAAGTTTTTGTATTGTACATATAATTTTGTATTGTATTTTAATCTGTCTATAACCCTCAAAATTTGGTGAAAGTTTGCAGCACAGAATTTGGTTACACACGTATGTATGCATGCGTGCACGCGTGTGCGTGCACACACACACACAAACACACACACACACACACACACAAACACACACACACACACACCCGGGGGCAGGTAATCCAGGGATGCTGTTGGCATCCAGGCTGATTCTATTCCTCTCTTTAAAACTGTAAGATGCTGACCTCTTGCTTGCCAACTCACGGTCACAAGATGGTTGGTTGCTGCACCTTCAAATTCATGCACATATTCCAGGCATATGGATAAAATGTAAAGGGCCCAAGGGGAATATCGCCAGATCTCTCTATCTTAAAAGGTTTTTCCTAAAGCTCCACTCAGCAATTTCTGTTTATAGCTCCCTGTCTAGATCTCATATGGCTATGCCTAATACATGCCTGTTGTGGTCCAAAATAAAACTGGGCTCTCTTAGTAAGGAAGAAGGGGCCACGGTATGAGGTAGGCCATCAGCAGTGTTTGTACTCTCACTCTTTCTCCTTAAACATCAAATATTTGTAGAACTGTAGAGTATTTAGTTACAAAAGTCTTAGAGATAATATGGACCAACATTGCTTTCTCATTTTATAGATAGGGGAACCAAAGGCCAGAAATACTGAGTTTTCTATTTAGAGTCAAGGAAGAGAGAAATGGGAAAACTTAATTCTTACAAAGCTTATGGTGGACATTGCATTGGTACTTTAGTGTATATGCTACAATGTAAATTATTGAATTAATTATTCAATTAAATTATTAATTATATTGCATATTGCATTACTTGAATTTATTGTACTTAATTTGTTTGTGTATCCATTTGTTTATTATATTGTGGTATTTTTATTTTATATTGTATTATTTATTGTATATTATACTTATTACTTAAATTGATTGCATTTTGTATAAATTACATGTATTTTGCATTTTTTGTATGTTGTATTTAGCACTTCAGTTTAGTTTATGGTGTTTTTTAATATGTTAAAGTGTCAATAACTTGAATGAAGAGCTGCCAAATTTATCTTTGTGTTTCCCTCAGTAAATACTAAAAAATTCAGTGGAGAAACATTTAAATATTATTTGAATTTATTGTGTCATGAATATCATTAACAAAATATCAGAGGGGAGAAAGAAGGGACCTTATATCAGAATCAATTCAAAACATAGAAGAAGCATCACGACATAAAAATATTAATTAGGGAACAGTTTTCAATATGCAGGAATGTATCTACTATGGAACTTAAGTTTCGTTTGTACCACATACTGTTTCATGAAAATGCTGATGAATGGAGGGAGAAATGAAGAGAAATGATGCATATGACATTAAATATTTTTTGAGATATCTTTGCCGCTTCAGACTGCTGGTTGGGTGCCCTTGTGGCTGATGTGTGTTTCAAACTAGCTTCTTCCAGATCTTGTATTTTGTTTGTTCTCCAGTTTTCTTAATCTTATTAGTCTCAGGGTTTTCTTTCTTTTCTTTATATCTTTTAGCAGTAAGGAGGGCTAAAATTTTCCCCAGTGGCAGCAGTTGTCCTGCCTTTCCTTTCTGAAAATGAGTTCAGTTTGAGAAGATCCCATTAGGCTGATTGTGTTCTTGATCTTCACTTTTCTCATCTCTTTTCCTAGGGGTACTTTCCAATGTGCGTCATGGGCGCTGAGGTTTGTAAATCAGACCCCGAAGAAGGGCCGCTTTATTTAATTTCCCAGTTACTATTTCACACAAGCTCGGGGGTCACATATTCTCACTGTTTCTCAGAACGTCACTGTTCGTGAGGACACATGTTGGATTCTTAGCGTTGATTTTGTTCTGCCTGCACCTAAAGCTTCTAAAGGAGACAGGGGCTGTGCTTTTTATTACTTAATGATGCCATGTTGAAAGGCATCTCTCAGTGAAGTGATGAAATTTCTTACTTCCTCGAGGGGAAGAGTATTTGTCTTTCTCTTAATACATAATCAATTATTTCAGATTCCAACATCCTAGAAATTAGAGGTTGGTAAGCCATTTCCCTGAGAATTATCAAGGATTACATCACCGAAAGAGAACCCGAGGAAGTTAGCAGTTACCATCCTGGGTAAGGCAGGGCTTAACTAACTGGGTTCAGGATATGTCAAGTATTTCCGATTTTTGAGTGAGCTGAGAGTTGGGAATACCCTCTGAAGGAAAAAGGGTACATTGTGGGCATCCCAGAAGGGAAGGTTGGCTTCAAAATAAGAGAAACTTGGTGGGTAGATCTATTTGAGGCACGGTGCCATCAAGGCAATGTGGCAGCAGCTTGGAGCAGTAGGCAGAATAGCCTAACTATCATAAAAATGTCATCAGCCAAAACCTGCTCCAGAACATGTGCTTCAGGCACTAAGCATGATAAGGTGCTCATGGGGTCCAGTAGTGGCGATTTTCAAGTGAGACAAAAAGATAGCTGTAGAGTATTCATAGTTCAGAGAGAGTCTTCGGGGGTAGCATTTAAGAACAGGATTTGTGCAGGGAAAGTATATGGGTCAGAAGTGATGATCTTGGAGGTATTAAGAGAACAGAATTCAAGAGGCATTGAAGCCCCGATTAGAGCTAGAAAAACGCCTTTTTTAGTTTTCACACCAATTATATTGCACAGGTGGATCTCTTCTTATGTACCTGTGTTTTATCCTTTCCCTCTTTTTCTGCTATGCACTTAATTTGTTAGCAACAGATTTTTTAAAATTGGATCTCAGAAGAAATCAAGATGCATGTTTAGGGTGATGTGTGGTTGAGGGTATAAGGGCTTGTGTTTATGAATTTGTGTTTGCAATTGGTGGTGGGAGAGTGTCCGTAGGCAAGGCAGGAAAAAGGAATGTAAGAAACTAAAGCAACTGGAAATGTAGGAAAAAGAAAGAATCCAGACCTACTAACCTGCAGTGACCAGAATATAATTTTGTTTAAAAAAATTACATTCCATTGTTGGACAGCTCTGATGGTTAGAAAGATTCTCTCAGGTTACCTTTACCCATTGAGTTAAGTTTTGCCTCCAGGAACAATAAAACAAATGAACTCCTTCTTCAGTAGGACAACTTCCTAAATTCAAAGCTAAGACTGTATAATTCTGAAGGCTGTAGAATGTATTCACAATCCAAAAACACTGATAATGAGAGTTATTGATGAAAACAATCAGGACAAACTTAATAATTTTATGAATCAAATCACGTACTGTAGACATTTCCAAACAATGCCTTTTCGGTGATCTTAGTATTAAGTATCAGCTTAATAGTATATTCATAAACAGTTGTTCGTCCTGTTGAATTTCTCCTTCCTGGCTTTGAAACTCAAAGGGTGAAGCAGCTTTCAGTGGAAGTATTTATAGTTCTAAGCAATGAGTGTCTTGTTATTTAACCTCAAAGATTTTTGCCTTATTTCTGGTTTCTTCTCCCAGGACAGATTCTTCCACTCAAGGGTGGAGTGGAGATTGAAAGTTAAACTCAACCCAGACAGGGAACAAACCAACAAACCACAGTGAAAATGAAAAGAAAATATTTACCTCCCTGCGTAGTGGACACGCATGCAGCACGCACGCACACACACATCACACTATCTTTCTGACCTCACTCCCCGGCTGTGAGAGGCCTCTCACACAGAGTTCCAGAGGGTTCCACTCTCTGGCCCTTTGGCAGGGGTCTCTGAGCTTCCACATTGCTTCTTTCATGTCTGCCGACGGGCTGAGGGTAAGGGTTGAATTAGCTTTGAAAATAATCTCACTTATTAGTTATTAAAACTCTATTCTTCCCCACGCAGTTATGATGTGGGCAACTTAATTCCAAATACTGCAGCCTAGAACAGTGTGGTAGTATACAGTTTTTGGTTAGCGAGAGCTTGGACCCTTGGAATAGTCAGGTGCCCTAATGGAGATTCCCAGCTAAAGCGTGGGCAGCCGGCATCTCAGAAAAGCCACTTTCCAGAGTTGGCTACCACAGGTGCTTCAGCTAGCCCTACATTACCAACTCCACAACTCCTGGTTTCTTAGTTACCAGGGTGAATGTCAGATGTATTTTTTTTTTTTTTAATTTGGTGACGTTTTCGTTGTGAGCATAATGGATACTAGAAATGGGCTTGCACTGAAGGTAATGAAGACCTGTAGAGTGGCTACTACATTTTAAAAGATGCTTTCCACTTTTGCATCAACAAATTCTAAGAGACAGTGAAGTCTATAGCCTGTTCTACAGGGTAGTGTATGTGGCACATTCTCCAAACAATCCTATGTCAAGCCATTATGTTGAAGAGACTTTCTCGTTGTTTAATGTCAGTGTCAGTATCAGAACCCTGCCTTTGGAATGTTAGGTGCAGTTCACAGAACCCTGTCAGGGAAAGTGACATCAAGAAGGACTGAGAGCTAGGACTTGGAGCTAACAAAATTTGAATCAGCTCTGTTCTTGCTTGCTGGTGAAGTTAGTCATTCAACATGATGGCAGAACTGTACACAAAACTTGATTTCATTCTAACCTGGTAGGAAGGTTGTGGAATAGAAGCTCATACATGTTTACTTCCAACATTTTAAGCAACTAATATTACCTACCAGAAAGAATTTACAAGTTGGGCACCATCAAAATGGCTTAGGACAATTCGCCAAACACTCCTGAATGTTTTTTCAGCTCCCTAATTCACCATATTTTGGTGTCTTCAGCAGATTGAAAGAGTGCAGATAGCTTCCCGTAGTCACTTCGGATTTTTCGGAAAACTCAGAGTCAACCAAAGGAAGAAGGGTTGAGGGGTGAAAAAGAAATCACATTCGGTCAGCCGAGCTGTCTTCTGCTGGGCCCATGTGATGATCTTTCCTGAAGGGCATGTGGGGACAGGCGACCAAAGATCTTAGTCACTCCCGGTGGGGGCCTCCTCCATGTGGTGAATGTTTCAAATGAGGGATTTTTATATCCCTTTGGATTAGCTGCTTGGGTCAAGGGCAAGAGTGAAGCCTGTATCATTTGCCTGCCCCTTTGCCTTGGTGAGGCAATGTGTGTGGTCCTTTGGGCAGAACATGTAGTCAGAACTGGGACAGTGGAGTGAGTTCTCCCAGCTGGATGGAGAGGCAGGCCGGAAAGAGGGTGCTCTGGGCCGAAGCAGTAACTCTAAGTGGGGCTTTGCGGCAGGCTCCTCTCTTAGAGCGACTTTGAGATGGCCGTGCGACTGCAAACCGGGGAAACGCAAATACTTTTCCCCCCTTTGAGTCTGCTTTATCTTCAGTTAATGGGGATATCATCTGACAAGTCGCTTCCCAAGTGCCTCTTGGGCTTTTGTTTCAAGATGGAAGATGAGTAGCTCAGGGTAATGGGACAAGAAACGTTTGCTTTAGGAGAATCCAAGTAAAAGGTAGAAGCCGGGTGTGTGGTCTGCTTTTGCCTCTTATCCTCCGGCTCTTGGCATTTTCTTGGCAGTCACAACTGGAGCCATTGGTGAGCAGCACAAAGAGAGCCAAGGCCATTGCCGCCAGGAAGCAGATACCTCACCCTGGTGCTGGGCATTTAATCTGTCTTCACCAAGGGGCACACAAAGAGAGAGGCACTAAGTTTTCTGGAAAAAGCCCTAGATGTCTGGGAAACTTGCAACTAAGCTATCAAAACTCTAAAAAATTTTATCTTTACAACTACCCACAATTTATAATCCAGGTCCATTTTCGTGGGTGATACAAGTTTCTTTGAAGATAAAAGGAGAGTTTGGCGAGTGCGCTTATCAGTGGTTGTTCTAACATGTTTGGGGTTTGGGTGTGTAAGTTCTTGAAAGCATCATGTTCCCTTTGCCTGCAAGTCCGGTTGTGAGTAGTTCTATTGATTGCATCTGTGGCTATTTCTGGAGTTGAACTGGATTTGAAGACAGATATGGGAGGCTTGGTAATAATTATTTCTCTAATGGCAGAAACATTTTCATTTTATCTGTTGCAGGATCACGGACAGTCTTTAGTTTTCAGTTGTAAAATAACGTATGTGATCGTGGTATATTTTCTTGTGTCTCCTTCTGCTTAACCCTGCATCCCTAGGTAGATGTTTTCAACACGTTTTTACTGTGTATGTGCCTGTCTGGTAAGCTATGCCAATACAATCTAGCTCTTCAGCGTTTCAAGAGAGTAGTTCTTAAGCTGTGGAAAAATGGCAGTGATTAGAAATTCTATCATCTGGCTGGCTCTAAAGGGAGACTGTAAGTGCTGACACCAACAGAAAGGAGAAGGAAGCCAATAAGCAAGAGTGAGAGGGAAAAGTTTGATTTTTACTCTCCAGCCCTTCGGCATTGAATTAAAATGTGGCTGATCTTCGGTTTTTGGAGATGGGCAAGGGCATTAGAAGGCAAGTGAATTTTGTCTCTAGGTGATCAGCTAGGAAGTATCCTATACATTTCTAGAAGTACCCTATACATTAGTAGGCCTGGAACAGTCAGTTCATTCATTCATTTATTCATTCAATGGGTGTTTATTTTCATATCAACAGGTATTTATTAGGTGCTGGGGTTACTGTGGTAAACAAGAGGAAGGCTAGATTTCATGGGGTACCCTGGGGGGAGAGAAGCAAACAAGTAAACAATGAACAATATAATTTCAGGTAAGGGAGAGAGAATGAGAAAAAGCAATTAAGTAGAAACCTGAATGAAGTACAGGATGCAACCTGATGGAAACCTGGGAGAGGGAGAGAGTTTAGAGGGAAGGAAAGCGGAGACAGAGGGACAGGGCTCAGTCTGGGAGGACGCTGATCTTGGCTGGCTGGGCAACCTTGTAAGGATTTGCACGGGGCAGTGATGTCATCTGATTCATGGTTTCACAGGTTGACACAAGTGCATCATCTCTTGTATATTTTACTGGCTCTGTGTCACTTCTGGCAGAAAATCATTTTATCCTTAAAACAATGATTTAGGAGTCACATGAAACTTTTCCTAAAGCTGTAATAACCCCAAGACTCCAGAATTGCAAGTTGGTAATATTTACTTTGGTCTGGGGCTTGGAGAAGGAAAAGGACAGGTGTGAGTTGGTGTATTAACCCAAGAGTTTATAGATGATAAAAAAGGGTATAATTCAAATGCCAAGGAAATAATTATTCTTAATTGATTTGCTTGCAATTTTCCTGCTTTCTGTGGTCAGACTCTTTGGTAGTATAAGGAATCTGGGGGCTATTTAACTGCCTGTCAGACCGCCGAGGCAGAGCTGGGGGAGGGGCTTAGAGGACAGCTGAGGGGTCTGGAGCTCACCTCTGCCACAACTCTCTTCTTAGTGACAGTGGACTTCTGAATAACTTCATGTGATGCATACTGTGAATATCCCCTGGGTGGGGTTGTGTGAGGACTAAATGAGATAATGCATAGAAATTATTCCTTACGTAACTTACTCAGTGAAGGTTATTACTGTTTTTGCTGAAGAATTTCCAGCCATGGAAGATTTTTAAATTTCATATGTGATAAATTAGGGAGCTTATTTTACATACTTTGGAAGCCTGAATGGATAGAATTAAGACTCCAGAGTGTGGTGTTTTGGAAAGTAGCACCCACTCTTGGGGTGACATTGTATATCGTATATAATTATATGTGAAAATAAATATATACTTATATATATAATGTATAAATATATATACATGCAATATATTATATGTAACATATAAATTTAGTCTATGTTGTACACGGTGCCCTAGATAAGAGGCAGACTCAAGGGGGGCGACATTGTCGAGAATCCCAAGTCTGGGGTAGGTTTTAGGGTTTCAGGGTGGCGGGAAGGGATTTGGGGTGATGGAGGAGGGTTATAGGTGAGAGGCAAAGAGAAGGAACTCAATTAGAGAAAAGCTGCAGATGAAATGAACAGGCTGAGGGTGGGTTGGGGGAAGACCTGTGGCTGTCAGTATATTCTTTTGGAGTTTGATTTTTATATGCTACCACTTCTGTCTTTTTTTAGTGTCATTTTCAGCTGAGTTCACTAAAGGACATTCTAAAATGTGGAATTTTAAATGTAAGAGTTAAAAATCTGTCTCTGGGAAAATAGAATTGTTCTGCAATATTTTGTTTTGTGCCAATACATTTATTCTGCGAAATATGGAAATATTTGTCTTATAACCATATATGTGTACTTTAACGTACCACTTGCTTTTGAAAAATGCCTGTGACTTGAATAGCTTTCTTAAAAATAGATTTTAGCTTATAGTCATCACTGGTCCCAACCAATAGCATAAAGTCTTTTTTCCTAAAATCTGCAATTTTCCCTTTTCATCCAAGAAACATAGCATTTCAAATAATTCAGTTTATAAGTAGAAACAATAATCCTGGAAACATCCCTCTTGAAAGTGATGAAATTTGTTTTTATGGGTTTCTGCTAGATTTTCCCAGTGGTGACGCTGCCCCTCTGAAGTCAGGCTTAGGTCAAACCTCATCCCCATTTGTAAATCTCATAATCCCCTTTATCATTGATCAGGGAAACTCTCCATTTTGTGAATGGATTCAGCCTCCTCCTTTCTTTTCTTATATTTCCCTTTCCTTTCCCTCTTTATTTCCTTTTTCTTTCTTTTCCTCTCTTTTTGGTGACTGACTGCACGCGGGGTTGGTTGCTTCAGAAGCGGATGAACACATTTGACACCGGAATGGGAGGGAGTAGAGCGGCTCAGATGATGCTGCGGGCTTCCTCACCCTGTCTTCACATCCACGGGTGGGGTGGTACCCCTGTGTGGCCAGAGGCCTGCGGGGACTGTGGCTAGCATGCCAGCCTCCATGACACTAGTGAGGGACTGAGACAGACTCAGGAACTGAGCCTTGAAGAATGTGTTTGTGGGATGACTTTTATCTCAGATTTTCTGAGCCCTCTCCTACCTTTCCCGGACTTTTAACAGCTAACGTCAGCTCTCAGCACTGTGTGCCTTGTGTGCAGGCCGAGGCCCAGTGCAGCTTCCGGAATGATGCAGATACTTCCATTGTGAGCTTAATTTTCACAGTGAGATCTTTCCATGGCGAGTTCCGTCCAATCCTGCTTTTAACCATCAGGTGACTGTCTCTCTTGCCATCCCATCCTAATTCCTGCTTTCCCCACTTCTCGCTGTTTTGCATCTCTCTCACTTCAGGAATGTACGGTTTGTGTAGAGAAAGGAAAAAATAATGAGCAGGTTCTCACTGTACAGAGGGAGCCAGGCTGTGATGTGAGATGTGAGCTCACGTCCCTCAGTGACACTCGTTATAAATCATATGTGCTTGTTAGACTCCCGTGTTGTTTCTTATTTTTGAGGAGACTGACCCTAACTGACACAGATTTTCAATAACAAGTAAAATTTTATACAGAGATTGAACTGAATAAAGGAAGATAATGTTGTGGGAGGACAAGGAAACAAAATAGTTCAAAATGGACTCTGCATCTTGTTTATGCTTCAATTGCTTTTTCGACTTAGTGGTTAAGAATTTCTTTTTGGGAGTTCCCGTCGTGGCGCAGCGGTTAACGAACCCGACTAGGAACCATGAGGTTGCAGGTTCAATCCCTGGCCTCACTCAGTGGGTTAATGATCCGGCGTTGCCGTGGGCTGTGGTGTAGGTTGCAGATGCGGCTCGGATCTGGCTTGGCTGTGGCTGTGGCGTAGGCTGGCAGCCGTACCTCCGATTCAACCCCTAGCCTGGAATCTCCATATGCCATGGGTGTGGCCCTAAAAAGCAAAAAAAAAAAAATTTCTTTTTGCATCAAGTGGAGGAAGGAGATGCGGCCTAGGAAAAAATGTTAACGGGTAAAGCAGGGAATTTGGGAGAGTTTGCTGATGAATGACTGTAAGATTAAGAGTTAATCATTGTATGTCTTATAATGGGAAAATAATTATTCTATATATTTTTTGAGATTTAAAAAAAGATCCCCTAAGCCTAATTGCAACAATAAATTAATCCCCTGGTCAGTGTTTATCCATTACTCATTCTGTTCTCAGTACTAGAGCCACTGTCAGGCATGGGGCCATCTTGGCCATGATCCCTAACCTAATTATAAGAACGGAGACTAAAAACATTTATAAAGCTAGAAAAATCAAGATAAGTTTAGTTATTCCCATGAGATTATTGCTGTTGGACTGAAAAGTAAATCAATCATAGGCAAGCATGTATCAAAACTCAGATCCTGGGACTTATTGAGGACAGATTTTAAGATCTTAAGCGTTCACTGAATGTTTCTTCTGCAGATGAGAGAAGAAAGTAGATAAGGAGAAGGAGTTTGGAATTTCCTTTAAAACTTTCTTTTACTGGCTGAGGTGTTAGGATAACATAGTTGATGTTAAGGAATATGTAGTGAATTTCAGACTTATGTGATAGGCAGGCAAACTATAGTTTGCGTGATGAATATTTTAGCAGCATTTAATTGAGTCTGAAGCACCTCTTTCGGGGGCTGGGCTATCAGATAAAATACTCACGTCACCACATCCTCATTTCCTTTGGTACAAAAATCTGTGGGTGGAGAAGGAAAGGAGCTGGCTCACCTAGCAACCTTGGGTGAGGCCATGAACGGCAGATCTTTCAGACTGCATTGTTGGCACGACCCTCTCAGATCTTCAGCTTAATTTCAATAAAGCCAAATAAATATGAGCAGACCTCCAGGTAAATGAACATATCGCTAGAGGCAGTACAGGGTAGGGAAGACAACATGAGATTTGGAATTCTGCAGCCCTAAATTGGAAACTGCCCTCATCACTTCTGAGCTGCAGTGAGGCTGGACAGGCACTTGATATGCCTGTTTCCCTCACTATAAAGTCCTTGGAAGGCAGAGATTTTGTTGTTAAACAAATGCTTTTGTGATGACAGATATAATCAACATTCATAGTAGAAAAATGGAAGAACACAGTAGAAAAGAAAACTCATCCTTTTATCCAAAAATTACAGCCCTTAACGTTTTGTGACACATCTTTCCAGATTTTTCCCTTTGTGTGTATGTAGTTAATCAAAATTGTTATAATTTAGTGACCATGTGTTATTGCTTCTTTTTATCTCTAGTGTCTGGTTTAATAAATGCTTGTTAAGTGAATAAACAGCCTCAAACTTCTTGGTCTTCAGATCCTTCCTGGAGAAAATGAGAATAGTGACAGTAGTAGTTACAGAGTCTGGAGTTCTGAGGGTTGAATGAGATGCTGGCTGTGCAGTGCTCATGCATTGACACTGAAGCTGTTATTTAGATATCTTATTAGATAAACAGCTCGAGAATAAAATCACCACTCTCAGAGCAGAACGTTCTGCCACCAACTATACTTTTCTCTACCCCTGACTTTAGTGACAGTTTTTGCCAGTACGCCATTCCTACAGAAGGTTTCATAGTCCATTCCCATGCTCTGGGAGTTATAAACACCTTGTGTTAGACGTACCACTTGTCTGCAAACTGTAAGGAAAAACCTTCATGAGTAATTTCAAACCATCTGAAACAGAAGATTTAGTATCTCTCTTTTCAATAAAAAATAAAGTAACAACAATAACAGCTTTAATGTCAATGCATGAACATTACACAGCCAGCATTTCATTCAGCCCTCAGAACTCCAAACTCTGTAACTACTGTCACCCTTTGTGGCTCAGTGGTTAACAAACCTGACTAGGATCCATGAGGATGCGGGTTCGATCCCTGGCCTTGCTCAGTGGGTTAAGGATCCAGTATTGCTGTGAGCTGTGGTGTAGGTTGCAGACGTGGTTCAGTTACTGCATAGCTGTGGCTGTGGCATGGGTTGGCAGCTGTAGCTCCGATTCGACCCCTAGCCACCTGGGAACTTCCATATGCTGAGAGTGTGGCCTTAAATACTATATATATATATATATATATAGAGAGAGAGAGAGAGAGAGAGAGAGAGAGAGGGAGGGAGGGAGGGAGAGAGAGAGGGAGAATATATATATATATAATTTGCTCTCTGATACCAGTAGGTCCATAACTCAACTCCATGATGTAAGAATTTCAAGTGTCCTTTTTTCTGGTAGGTCTCTTTCTATAGATTGAACCTGGATTGAGGGGTGAAAGCAGGGCATAGGAAAAGCCTTTAGTGGAACTGTGGTCAAGAATTCCTTGGGTCCTGGAGCCTCCCTCTCTAGTTGGCATTCCTAGGATTGGAGCTGTAGCTGGGGAGCTGACTTGAAGAATGCTGTCAGAAATCTCCTAACCCAGTAACTTTGTTTTACACATAAGGTACTAAGACCAAAAGCGATTGCATGAATGTCTTAATTAGCTTCAGAGCTAATTGGTGACAGGATCATGTTTACAACCAAAGGATCCTATGAAGCAGCAAAATGTGGAAGAAAGAACATATACACAATGGAGTACTACTCAGCTATAAGAAAGAATGAAATAATGCCATTTGCAGCAACATGGATGCAACTAGAGATTCTCATACTAAGTGAAGTAAGTCAAAAAGAGAAAGCCAAATACCATATGATATCACTTATGTTTGGAATCTAAAATATGGCACAAATCAACCTATCTACAAAACAGAAAGAGACTCACAGACATGGAGAACAGACTTGTGGTTGCCAAGGGGAGGGAGGAGAGAGTGGAATGGATGGGGAGTTTGGGGTTAGTAGATGTAAACTATTACATTTAGAATGGATAAGCAGTGAGGTCCGACCTGTACAGCACAGGGAACTATGTCCAGTCTCTTGTGATAGAACCTGATGGAAGAGAGTATGAGAAAAAGAATGTATATATATGTAATGACTGTGTCTCTTTGCTGTATAGCAGAAACTGGCACAACATTGTAAATCAACTATACTTTAATCATAACCCCCCAGAAAAAGATAAAACAAAAAAATAAACAAAAACACAGCCTGGGAGTTCCTGCCATGGCTCAGTGGTTAACGAATCCAACTAAGAACCATGAGGTTGTGGGTTCGATCCCTGGCCTTGCTCAGTGGGTTAAGGATCCGGTGTTGCCGTGAGCTGTGGTGTAGGTTGCAGATGCCACTCGGATCCCGTGTTGCTGTGGCTGTGGCGAAGGCCGGCAGCTACAGCTTCCGTTAGACCCCTAGCCTGGGAACCTCCATATGCCGCGGGTGCGGCTCTAGATAAAGGCAAAACGACAAAAAGCAAAAACAAAAACAAAAAAACCAACAAAACACTGCCTGGAGTCAGGCTGCTTTAGTTTGAACCCTGGATCTGCCCAAGGTCCTTGGAGGATGTTGAATCTTTCTGAACTTCGTTTCCAGCTATACAACCAAAATAAAACACCCGATTTATATTTGTTGCCTTGGGCTGCTACAACAAATGAACACAACCCGTATAACAAATTAGAACAACAGAAATTACTGTCTCATAGTTCTAGAGGCCAGAAAGCCAATATTACATGAGCAGAGCCCTGTTCCCTTCGAAGACTCTAGGGAAGGACCCTTCCTGGTCTCTTGCAAGTTTCCTGGGGTTATTGTCAGCAGTCCTTGGGGCTCCTTGGTATAGAGCTTCATCCCTCCAACTTCTGCCTCTGTCAGTACATGCTCTTCCCTCCAGCGTGTGCTGGTGTCTATGTCTTTACATGGTTTCTCTGTAAGGATATTAGTCGTTGGATTTAGGGTTCACTCTGATCCAGTATGGCCTCCTTTTCACTAATCACATCTGCAAAGACTATTTCCAAGCAAGGACATATTCTGAACTTCTGGATGGACATGAAATTTTGGAGGACATGAAATTTTTAACCCAGTACCCCAGTGTATAGGACTATTGCAAGGATTCAGTAATGCGTTGCCTGTCAGTTATCTACCATGGTTGCTGTCACATAGTAGGTGCTCAACAAATATTAGATTGCTTCCTTCCTTTCCAGCTGCCAGCCCCGTGGCATCCCTACTTGGCTACTGTAGAACTCTTCCAGACCCTTTCCACTCAGTCAGCATCTCCCTCCCTCTGCGATCATTCTAGCGTTTTCCCAGGCTTCCTCACTGGTTGGTTATAATTGCTTCGTACGTTGGTACTTTCATTCGGATTCTGTTCATTTGCAGCTTTCCCAGTTCTAGTTTTCAAAAAGCTTCACCATAAATAATACTGGAATAAAAACAACAACAACAAAGTACTGCAGAATACAGTATCAACAAAGGGAGTGTATTTCCTTATTTAATTAGAAAAACCAAAGAAATACATTCAATTTTGACAAGGATACTGTGAAAAAGTAAACTAATGATATCTTTTTCGGAGATGTGTAAACTGGCATAACTTTTTCCAAAAGTCAATGAAAATACTCTGCCTTTGCTTTATAAATCTCAGAACTGGGAATCTATTCTTTTTTTTTTTTTCATTTTCTAAAGTTTTATTGAAGTATGGTTGATTTACAAGGTTGAGATTATTTCTGCTGTACAACAAAGTGATTCAGTTATACATATACACGTATCCATTATCCTTCAGATTCTTTTCTCACACAGATTATCAGGTAATATTGAGTAGAGTTCCCTGTGCTATACAGCAGGTCCCCAATGGCCAATCACTCCGTATACTTCAGTGTATATATGCCAGTCCCAAACTGCCAGTCCATCCCTCCCCCTGCCCGTCCCTTTTGGTAACCATAAATTTGTTTTCAAAGTTTCTGTTTCTGTTCTGCAGGGAATCTGTTCTAAAGCAATTGTTTGAAACACAAAAGACACTGCAAGTACTCAGCAAAACATGATTTATAACAGTAAGCCATTTGAACATAAATACCTCAGAAAAGATAGTTTAGGTAAACTGTGATTTTTCCATATGAAGAAACATTATAAAATGATTAAAACAAATAAATACCTATGATATATTGTTAAATGAAAAAGGAGATTAATGACTACATTCATAGGCAATTTGTAACAAGCATATGGGGGTCATGCCAAAATAATCTAAATATCTTTCTATTGTAACCTTCCTATAATTTGAACATTTTTTTTTGGTAACTGAAATTAAGAAAGCAATAATGTAAGGAGATAATCCATAGAGTTGGATGACAGGTGCTGTAGGTATCCCAGTTTATCTCTTGGGTGCTAGATAGGGCTGTCATGCTTGTGGCCTTAGGTGGAGGCAAGTTGGAGGCAAGTGTCACTTCTCAAACAGACTAGGACAAACCAGGGTCATGGGAAGAGTAATCAGGTGTTTCCTACCTGCATTGCCAGTGGACCGGACTCATGAGTTATGGGGCCAGTGACTAACACCTGACTATAGGTAGGTAATCTTCTCCACGAAGGACTTATTTGGATGGATATTCATTCTTGGATGGATCGTAGTACTACCTGCATCAAGAAAAATCTAAAACGTCGTAACAAAGATAACAACAACAATAACGCCTGGCAAAATTTTGTTGGTTTAAGTTTATTCATGTTTCTGGTGGATTCATAATAGGCTTTTATTTCCTCCCTTGACAAGTGAGAAAAAAGTGAGGGCTATCAGTGGGATACATAGGTTTAAAGATTATTATGTGTTACTTTGGCCTGTGAGTGCAAGTTTCATAGAGATGATTCAGTTTTAATGACTTTCTGATACTTGTAAAGTCAAAGAATTCATAGCTCATTGTCTCAATTTTATTCCCTCATGTATTAATTGATTTTACTCATGTGTTTGGAAAATATTTATTGATTTTTATTATAGCCTTAGTTTTGATTTCTTGTGACGTTGGTATCTCATGAGTGAATTTTTTGAATTTCTGTTTACTGGGTTCACCATTAAGGTAATTTTATAAAGTACTTCAAAAATAAGGAAAATAATACGTCATTCAATTTACATTCCATTAATTTTCTCAAAGAAGTAGTTCTCAAAATGTAATGTGTATAGGAATCACTTGGAAAGCTGATTAAAAATGCAGGTTTCTAGGCCCTAAGCTCGGAGACTAGAGGTAGGTCTGGATATCTACATATGAAGGAAGGGAAACGGAATTCTGATGCAGCTGGGTTACTGTTCATACTTTGAAAAATGAAAGACAGCCACATGTGGGCCCAAAACTGCTTTCCTTAAATATTTGGGGTTGAACATTAGTCTATCACAATAAAACAAAACAGAACAAAACAAACCAATAAAAATGAAAAAGAAATTAAGAAATATCTGGCATTGCCTACTGAAACATGGTTTTTGTTTCCTTCTTTGGAGATACATAAGAAAAACCCATCACTAAGCTGTAGATGATGTCAACCCTTCTGTTCCTAGCACATATTTGACACGTAACCCTTTATTTCACAATAAACATGCTCAGGCAGTGTTCATTTTGTTTTTAGAGCTGATGATTGCCAGTCAGTTATATCATATGTTGAAGGAAAATTAATAAGGAATGCATTCAGCTACAACTAACATTTTCAATATATTATCACATGCAAGTGTGTTTCAAATACTTTAACATTAGACTCTAGATAATGGAATGTTTACTGTGAAAACCACTTGTAATTGTGTTGCTAAGACTGCATTATAAAATTCATTCATCCCAGTAGTGTCTGAGCTATGAGATAATAATGCTTTTCTCTGTCAATGAGTCACTTTCTTCAGTACGTCAGGTGTTTCTATTCCTCTCTCTTAATAAAGCAGATGATTGATTATTTTTAAAAAATCTTGTAAGAGAATGATTTATAAGTCAGCTAACCCTGCCCTTTCTTCATATTTGTTTTTACCTGCTGAATTATTGAACATGATAAAATGAGCATAGCTTTTAAATTAAAGATTTACTAAAACAACACTTCTTAAACTTTTTATGCATCAGAGTTACATATTGTATATAAAGTGTTCATTAATACTCAGATTTATGCACCTCAGTTTCAATTCACCGAATCTTAAATGAGGCCTAAGAATTTACATTTTAACAAACACCCAAGTACTTTTGATGCTGATGGCCTGCCTTCCATACTTTGCAGAATTACTCTAAGGACTTTTGTAAAACAGCTTAAGGGAGTTAATTTTGAGTGGCCTATACTTTAAAACCATTGGAAACACTATTTTGAACCTCAGTTAAGGGGAGTTTAGCAGTACAAAAGAGGCCTTGCAAAATATTCCCAAGCATAGATTTTGCACTTGGATGGCCACTGGGAATAAATACAACATTTTATTTCCCTTTGGAAAGCCATGTTTTGGAAAAAGCCTGGCCTTTGGTGAAGCCAGAAATTATCGGGATATCCAAAACCATGATGATGAGAGAACCAAAGGAGTGACAAAGTACAAGAGTGTTCAGTGGTACTTTACACCAGGCAGTGCTTTATATTGCTTATGGGAAACAGCCAGGATGAGCGTGAACCGGGCTGCCAGTAAAGGTCTGGTTTTCTGGGAAACTCATTTATGTTTTGATCCAACAAAGGGCTTTTTATATAGGTGCATTCTCACAAAGACAAAGCCATGCATTGCATACCAGTTAGGGCTTTTTGATCTGTAGATCTTAAGATTTCTAGAGAAGATTCAACATGAGAGAAAAATGAAAGTAATGACAAAGGCATTTACTCAAATAGTTATTTTCTTGAACATTCCCTCCCAGAAGTAATAACTATAGTCTTTCCACTAATGTGAGTGCTTAACTTCTTTTAGAGTCTTAGAGTCTACAGGAAATTTAGGGATTATTTGGCTTAACAGTAAGTATTTATTCAATGAATAAAAAGAACTGGGTGGGTTCTGTACATCTGCAAGGATGTTCTGCAGGCCAATCCATACAGTGTTTTGCGCAAATAATCTTAGAATTGTGAAGGAAGCTCTAGAAGTAAGTCTGGAGAGATTAGGTGGTGTGGATGTGGTCCAGTGCCAGCCTCCAGGTAAGGGGAAATGGGAAGGCTGGGACCACATGCCCAGGTGGGATGAGCTGTGCGCCTGGGCCTCGACCTGAGGATCTAGGATGAGCGGAGGCTGGCTACCCAAGTAGCACTGACCTGATGTGATTTGTACCAGTGGTTTCTGTATGAGTTTTCTATTGCTGCTATAACAAATTAACACAGACTTAGTGGCTTGAAACAACACATATCTATAATCTTATTCTTAGCTCTATAGGTCAGATGTCTGATGTAGATTTCACTGGGCTACAATTAGAGTGTCAGCAGAGCTGTCTTCCTTTTTGGAGGCTCTAGGAGAGAAACCTCTTCTTTTCCTTTTCCTGCTGTTAGAAGCTGCCCGCATTCCTTAGCTCCTTTCCCTCTTTCTTGTTCGTCAAAGCCAGCAATGGCAGGTTGAGTTGTTTTCACATTGTAACGCTTTGACTGCCTCTTCTATTTTCCTCTTCCGTTTTGAAGAACCCTTATGCTTATGTTCAGCCCACTCAGATGATGAAGGATGCTCTTTCTTTTTAAAGGCTAGGTTATTAGCAACCTCAGTCCATTTGCAATCTTAAAGTTCTCTTTGCTGTAGTCACAGGCTCCAGGGAGTAGGAGGCGGACATGGATATTTTTGGGAGAGCTTTCTCTGCTTATCACAGCTTCCTAAAGATTACGATGCATGGGGAAAAGGGTCGTGTTCCAGGACATAAGGCCTGATCATCCAAGGCTGTTGTTCAACCTAGAAGGAAAGTCTCTTGCTCCTGCTCTTGACAACTGGAGCTGCTGGAAGGGAAGTGATGGTGGAAGGCCTGTGAGCTGGTTGGCAGAGTGAGGAAGGAAGAGACAGTGACATATCTGGAGAGGCTGAAGGATCCTTGTGGATTGAGGACTCACTTTGTATGCACTGGCTTCATTGAGTTGTTTCTAATGTTTGTTGGTAGAGAAAGAACGTACGAAGAGTTTTTTCCCTTAGTAAGGGGAAAGGTCAAGCTGCTTGCCAGGTTAGGCATAGAGGGATTGGTGGGGAGGACCAATGGTAGGCTTGGCATCCAGATTAAAAGAGTTGGAAATAGGAGCCAAATATGTCTTTTCTTAAAACTGAGCCTCCCCCCTCACTTCTTCCCTCCCTCCCTCTTTTCCTTCCTCCCTTCCTTTTTTCCCTTCTTCCCTCCTTCCTTCTTTCCTGATTTCAAATTTGTGCTGTCTGTGTGTTTGGGGAAACTATGATTACATAAGTAGTGCTCTAATCTAAATTGATTATTTGTTTATAGGGTCAAAATTAGGCTCATTCTAACAGAAAAAACTAATATAAGAACAAAATGTCCTAATCAAAAAATGGGCAGAAGACCTAAATAGACATTTCTCCAAAGAAGACGTACAGTTGGCCAGTAGGTATGTGAAAAAATGCTCAACATCACTAAATGTTAGAGAAATGCAAATCAAAACTACCATGAGGTACCATCTCACATTGGTCAGAGTGGCCATCATTAATACAAATAATAAATGTTGGAGAGCATGTGGAGAAAAGGGAACCCTCCTACACCGTTGTTGGGAATGTAAATTGGTACAAGCACTATGGAAAACAGTATGGAGTTTCCTCAGAAAACTAAATATAGAACTACCATATGATCCAGTAATCTCACCCCTGGGCCTCTATCTGGAGAAAACCATAAATTGAAAAGATACATGCATTCCATTTTTCATCACAGCACTGTTCATGATAACCAAGACATGGAAACAACCTAAATGTCCATTGACAGATGAATGGATTAAAAAGATGTGGTACGTATACACGAGGGAGTACTACTCAACTATAAAAGAGAATGAAATAATGCCATTTGCAGCAACATGGATGCAACTAGAGATTCTCATACTAAATGAAGTAAGTCAAAAAGAGAAAGCCAAATACCATATGATATCACTTATATTTGGAATATAAAATATGGTACAAGTGAACCTATCAGCAAAACAGAAATAAGACTCACAGACATGGAGAACAGACTTGTGGTTGCCAAGGGGAGGGAGGAGAGAGTGGAATGGATGGGGAGCTTGGGGTTAGTAGATGTAAACTATTATTTTTAGAATGGATAGGAGTTCCTGTCGTGGCACAGTGGTTAACGAATCTGACTAGGAACCATGAGGTTGCGGGTTCAACCATGACCTTGCTCAGTGGGTTAACAATTCGGGATTGCCATGAGCTGTGGTGTAGGTCGTAGACGCGGCTTGGATATGGTGTTGCTGTGACTGTGGCATAGGCTGACAGCTGTAGCTCCAATTTGACCCCTAGCCTGGGAATCTCCATATGCTGCGGGTGTGGCCCTAAAAAGCAAAAAAAAAAAAAAAAAAAAAAAAAAAAGAATGATAAGCAGTGAGTGTTTTCAGGGTGAGGGAGGTATTGCGGAATCTACTTCAAAAATGATACTGTTGACTATTGAAGCCTTTTGTTTTTGTAAGTAAAGCAAAGTGGAAGTGGTTGATTTGGACCCAAGAGAGGAATCATGTGACCTGCGTGAAAAGAAAACTACAAGACATTAGTCATCTAGTTGATATTCTATAAATCATGCAAAATGCTGCCAGTACATAGTTAAAAAACCTCACTTTTTTCTCCAAATCATACCAGACCTATCATAGGTTGGTTTTGGTTTATATGCTTACCTAATTCTTGTTGTTTGGGTGTCTGCAAACACGGAATGATGAAAACAGATAGGGACATGCCTGACATGAAGCCACCAGCTATTGGAGAGAGTCCTTTGAGCAAAGGCATCATAGGCCCCATGAGGGGAAGAGGAAGCCGCAAAGAGCATCAGAATGTGAAAATGTAGGTCACAGCTGCTACCCTGGGGGATAGAGAACACGCTTTCATGCCATTGAAAGCATAGAAGGAGGCAGGAAGGATATGCACCAGGATACACATCATTCTTAACTACAAAGCGTAGAAATATGTGTGTCTTTGACTTTCTTTTTCCCAGTAGAGATAGGTCTCTCATGCAATCATACTTGGAGCACAGAGCAGGTGGGCTGGCTGGGGGTGGGGGTGGGATGGGGTGGGCAGTACACTTCCTGTGAAGAGCTACTCCATAGATTTTCAATCTTTACAATAATTTTTAAGGTTCTTTATGTAAAAACAAAGCCAAAACAAAGCTGTAATAGGCAAAGCATCAAACCTTTAGCAAGTCTCTTACCAAAACAAGCTTATTTCAGTGTAAAGCGGAATGTCAAAGTTAAAGAAAAAGTGGGTGGCAACCTGATGAAAAAACAAAAACAAATAGTCATTCAATAACAAGAATGTCTTAAATTCCCTTCTTTATATCTGTGCTTCCAGTTTGCTGGTTCCTGGTGTCTTAAGTATGTCCCAGGAGGGTACTGGGCATTTACAAATCGGGGTGATTTTTCTTAAATATGGGCACTCTGTCCTTTCCCCCACTGAGTCCCACTTTGCCTGTTCGAGTCTCCTTGCTTGAAGCTGACCCAACCCCAAGCTGCCTTTGCTCATGTGCCCTCCCTTGAGGTCTGTATGGTTCCAGCCCTCCTTGGCCAACATTTCTCTGTCTGGTTTTTGGTGTTTCCCGGAGCTTTTCCCTGGTAAACCCTCTAAGACTACTCTTGCAGATAGTTTATGCCCTGATGCATGGGAGAAATCAGAAATAGAAAGGAGATATTTGTATCCATGGCAATCCAAAACAGTAAATTCATCTGATAGTACTAACTTTTCCCTGTTTATTTATTTATTTTTTTTTCAGGGCTGCACATGCTGCACATGGAAGTTCTCAGGCCAGGGGTTGAGTTGGAGCTGCAGCTGCCAGCCTGCTCCGCAGCCACAGCAGTGGATCCGGCCCAAGTCTGTTACCTGCACCAAAGCTCACAGCAACACCAGATCCTTAAACCCACTGAATGAGGCCAGGGATCGAACCTGCATCCTCATGGATACTAGTCAGGTTAGTTATCACTGAGCCACAATGAGAACTCCTCATTTATTTATTTTGCAAATTCTGCCTGCTTTAGGCCAAGCTTATCAAATTTAGTGACCAAAGGTTGGCAATCTTTGGCCTGAATGTCAAATCCATCCCACTGCTTATTGTTGTACAGCTTGGGGGCTAAGGTTTGTTGTTACATTTTCAAACGGCTGAAAAAAAAATTAAAAGAAGAATAATACTTTGAGACGTGGAAGTTATATGACATTCATATTTTAATGTCTCCCCCAAAAGGCTTATTGGAACTCAGTTGTTCTCATTCATTTACATATTTTCTAAAGCTGCTTTTGCACTGTTTTGGCAAAGGTGGCCTGAAAAACTTGAAACATTTACTATCTGGGCCTTTACAGAAAAAGTTTGCCAGGTCCTGATTTAAGCCAATTTTTAAATTTACGTATTAACTAGTCGCTTGTCCACTAGAGAGCACGATTTTCTACGGCAGAGATATTTTGATCATTATTATGACCTTGGTGGTTATAGCACAGTGACTGACATGTTGTAGTTACCCTGTGGATGTTTGTTGCGAAGATTTACAATAATCAGGTTACTTACAACTTTCAGAAACATGCTTATCATATGACATCTCTTTGGGGAGCCTTGCCAATGGGCAGGAAGTGCCTTTTTTTTTTCCTAGCTATTCTCTTCTTTGCATATTATGGAGGATATGTATTTAGATTGCAATCTACTTTTTAACAGGTGACTAAAATTTAGTGTATATTGAGTTTTTCATAATTAGAGGGTCTGTGTTTAAAATTATATATTCTTTCCAGATGCTGTGTATGTGTTATCTACTACTGATGCAAATTACCCTGAAACCTGGTGATTTAAAATAAGAGCTGTTTTGTTATATTGCACAATTTTGGTGTCTTGGAATTCAGGCCGGGCTAAGCTGGGTGAGTCTTCTGCTTCTCATGGCATCCACTGGAGTTGGTGGTGTTCATCTGGTCCAGGTTGCTGTGATGGGTCTCATACCTGCTGCTCTGGTGGGATGCCTGGAAGGTAGGGTTCAGCTCGGGCCCTGTTCCTCTCCAGTGGTCTCAGGACCACTTCAGCAGAGTAGCCAGACTTCTAACATGGCAACTTAGCTTTGGTGGAGACTGAGGTGGAAACTGTTCATTCTCTTAGCATGGAAGTCCAGAGCTGGAAGTGTCCTTCCTGACACACTCATCTAGCAAGAATCACCACCAAACCAGGTTCAAGGGGAAGGAAAAGAGACCCAATCTCTCAAAGAGGAGAATGTCAAAGAATTTCTAGCCAACGTTCATCTGCCATGGGCTCCTTCTAGTTTGATTTTTAAGTGTATTAATTCCAACTGACTGCAATAGCTTTCCCCTGGCCATCCTAACACATCATCTTTTTTTTCAGCTGTTTTTCTTGGTCTCATCACTGAACTTTGGAACTTGGTGTCTTGGTAAGAAGAAGACCCACTCAGACCAGAGCTGTAAGGGACTGGCTGAAGTACATTGATAACCTTCTTTGGAGAGTGACTCAGCCCCCAAACAGCTGTCTGCCTTCTAAAATACCTCATATAGGAGCTTGGAGATCTGCAGGCTCACCCTGAACCCCCACTGTCTAGAGGGAATCCTAAACTACATTCGCACACGCTTTAATGACAACTTATGTCATACAGCTTGGAAGATACACCACTTAAGTTTTTTCATTTACTGGAAAGAAAAATCAGCACTGCCCCTCACAGAATAGAAATAGGTAGCTAAAGAATACATAAGCCAAGATAATTTCAGTGCAGGGTGTGGCTTTCCTCCTCTCTGCCATCGTCCATTCCTAGGCAAATTGCTAGCATCCTGTTCTTATTTGCTGAAAATGAATAAGGTCTAGTTTTCTGAAGGTGCTTTTGTTTAAGTTAATTTTCTGAGCTGAAGGTTAGAAATCAGAGAGGAAGAACCATCCCAAAGGCTGCCTTCTAGATATGACTGTGTAGGAGAGGACAGTCTCAGTATTTTTTCCAATTCAAGTGAGTTTTAGACGATAATCTTAGATTGTATTACAGAGTTTTTGAGAGAAAGTACAGTTGTTTATAATACATAAAACACGTATGATAAGCATACAGGATATAAATATTATTTCAATACAACAAAACTTGGAAGTTCCCATTGTGGCACAGCGGAAATGAACCCAACTAGTATCCATGATGATGTGGGTTTGATCCCTGGCCATGCTCAGTGGGTTAGGAGTCCGGCGTTGCTGTGAACTGTGGTGTAGGTCCAAGACATGGCTCAGATCTGGTGTTGCTGTGGCTGTGGTGTAAGCCAGCAGCTGCAGCTCCAGTTGAATCCCTAGCCTGGGAACTTCCAGATGCCATGGGTGTGGCCTTTAAAAAGCAGACACACACACAGACACACAGACACACACACATACGTACATCCAACAAAGCTTGATGGAGATGGAAGGTCTTTCAAAGAGTTTTATTTCCCCATCTACTAGGGTAACCTGTCTGCTATATTTTGATGAGTTATGAGGTCAGCAAGGTGATAGCCCTACCGGCCGAGGTTACACCAGCTGAAGGGCATTTCTGGGCCCTTCTGCTGCTGTGGGTCTTGTTTGGTTACTGCATTTCCTTTTTTTGCAGTCCGCAAGCCACACCCCACCAGCACGGTTGCCCTCTCCATGTGCCCTATGAGGTATTTGTTTTCCCCTTCAGTGGCTGGTGCCTGGGAGCCTCTTTGCACATTTCCTCTGGTGGTCAGTGCTGTTCACACCCAGAGAGCGCTATGGCCCGTGTGGAACAGCCCGAGCGTGTGGCCGCACTGGCGGGGTGGGGGAGTAGGGTGGGGCACGTGTCAGGACTTCCTTGTTCTTTAAAAAGCCACATAGGGTTGTGGGCTTGGTAATAAGTTTTCTGTGGGCGATGAGAAACTTGAAGTTTTTGCACAAAGAGAAGATCTGTCTTAGTGTTAGAACTAGGACCTCATACGCATCTTTTCCTTTACTCTGTGGTGCAGGTACAGGAGAGGTGGACTCTTCCTGATGAAATGGCAACTCAAAATTGGGAAAACTGATCTTTGGTTCCTATCTATATTGTTGTTAGGGTGTGTGTGTGTGTGTGTGTGTGTGTGTGTGTGTGTTTGGAGAACTTGAAACTCTAATTTGAGCTTGTACTTTTTGTGGCTTGTCTGGGCTCAAACAAATTCCTGCCTCTGTGAAGAGCCTTTATGTTGGCTGAAAACAAAGTCCTATTCCATAATTATCAGATATTATACGTAGATACTGCAAACCTTGGAAAAATGTTTTATGGTGTAGTGGAGAGCTAAACCCCCAGAAACTCTTCTTCAGAGACCCGAGAAACGTCTCTGGTAGGATCTTGATGAGAGAATGGTTTTCTATGGAGCATCCCCCCCCCCTGTTTCTTTATGGTAGAACTGAAAATTATAGGGAAATTTCTTGATACTTGCTTTTTACAGTCCATAAGTTCCTTTTCCTTCAAAAATAATATGGTTTCTACCACTGGTAGCTTCTCCTCACTAATTCACCGTAGAATTATTTGTCATCAGTATCATTCTCCTTCTGTGTGGAGACTTTGGAAATCCCCTCTGACCTCCTTTCTTGCCACATTCTTCTCACAGTATTTTTTTCCTAATGTGGCAGCCATTTCTGATTTATTTTAGCACATAACAGTATTTCAGAGTTTGACATAGTGGCATGCTGCACAGATTTGAAAAGAAGCTTTCCAGTGGAACGGTGGCCACAAGTCACCTCAGAGACAAACAGTTGAAGTTCTCTGGATGTGGGAAGAAAGCTCTGGAGAGCTAGAATTTCTTCTCTGGGGTGTAAGTGGTGTGGGGGCTAATTAGAAGCAGGTTAGCATCACACAGGGGTTTTATCTAAACTTTTGGTTCTTTAAAGTTCATTGACATGGTGGTTTTAAGAGCTCAGCCCTCAAAGGTGTCTGGAAAACTTTTCAGATATAGCCCTACCCTGTCCGCTGCTCAAAAATATTTTGGGGATTTCAGTATGTATACAATCATTCTATTTTTTTTTTTCTGTCTTTTTAGGGCTGCACATGCGGCATATGGAAGTTTCCAGGCTAGGGGTCGAATCAGAGTTACAGCTACTGGCCTATGCCACAGCTACAGCAATGCCAGATCTGATCCGCTTCTACGACTTACACCATAGCTCACAGCAACAACACATCCTTAACCTATTAAGCAAGGCCAGGGATTGAACCTGCGTCCTCATGGATACCAGTCAGGTTTGTTACAGCTGAGATATGACAGGAACTCTAATTATTCTAATTCTTTCTTGAAAAATGCACCCAGTCCTGGGTTCTTATTTTGTGGTTAAGAGGAGAAAGGAAACTGATCAATATTTTTTGGGCACATGCTATATGACACACAAGAATTAGGTACTTCATTCTGGCTATAGTGCCACAGAGAGAAGAAAACCAGGATGTCACTGAGATTCCTGAAACCCAGAGGAAAGGGAGGCTGGCTGAGCAGTTGACAGCAAGCTTAGGTCAATGCGTGGAAGACACATAGCCAGTTGCAGGCTAATCACTAACATATCCTTTGCCCTGTTATAAGAATCAGTGATTTTCTCCTTATCTCTCTTGGTTACCTTGCACCTTGGTGTCTCCTCGGGTCTCTCCTGAGCCAGTTTTCTTTTGTTCGTGAATATCTTTCTCCTTGCTTTTTCTAGTATCCTGACTGGGAAATACCTGTCATTCTCCAGGTAGTTTGATTGTTATTTCTGATGGTTCATTTTCTTTGGAACTTACGCTTGCAAGGTCTTAATTTTGGATTGTGTTAAGTGTTAAGAGGCAAATAGTGTCCTGGATATTATTTTGGCTTGTGTTCTCTGCTTCCCACCCTCCCAAGGCACCACTTCTGTACTGAACTTGGACTTCAAGTGCCACAAGAGTTTTGCTGACTGCTGGTGGCCAAGAATATAAGCTTTATTTTAAATTTAAAGAAAACATCCAAATCAAACCTTTTTTGAAACAAAATTATATCAGACACGTAACATTTGGAAACATTAAACCTTAATTCTTAATTCAAAGTAACGACATTCATAGAATACACCCTGGTGTTGGCCAATGTGAAGATTACTTAAATCTAGTATTTTATATGTACTTGTTATCTTCTGAAAGTGCAAAGCTCATATTCATCTTATAATACAGTGAATTCCTCCAACTGTAGCTTTTAGGCTAAGAAATGTCATGGGTTTTAAATTACACAAGAGATTTGAGTATGTTGGGTTTCAGTAATGACTGCTCTGAGAGCTCCGTTAAATACCCCTGATTTCCCTAGTAGTCAGCTAGAATTTAATTCAAAATAGGCTGTAGTGAATGAGGCTTGAAGAAAATAGAAATGGACTTCGATGTTCACAGCAGAAGTGAAAGGAGGCAGTGCACATTTCAGGCTCATGGGGAATTAGGAGTGATCTGAAAATATACCTGAGAGGAAGTGGGCATGCGAGGAGAGCCTTGGATAAGAAACAAGTGTGAATCATGACTGAAAATCAACTCAGTGGGAACCTGAAAAATGTGATATATAAAACTCAAAGATCTCAATTCTTTAAAGGTCAAAGGAAGTGGATCATGACACTGGGAACATGATGACTAAATTGTCAGTTGTCACCTTCAGTTCATGTGAATGAATTTGCCCCACTCCCCACCTCTATCCCTACCACCAAACACACATATTCTAGGTAAATTCAGCGAAGTTTTTTTTTTTTACTGTTTGCTTTTATGGGAGCAGTTGTCTGAGGCCCAGAAAATAAACTACATTGAAACTGTCTTTAAATGCTTAAAAAGAGATGCAAATATGAAGTTAGGTCTACACTTCTCACTAGTTCGGGAATTCCAATAAAAACATCATTGAGCTCATCCTTTTTCCCATCAGACCGGGAAAAAATTATCCTGTGTCACATAGTGCTGATGCCCTGCTCACGTTCCCCATGGCTAACATCGGCGTTTACTTGCAAACATGGCATCTTCCTGTGTCTTTCTTTCAGAGGGCATCCTATGGACACAAGAGTGTGCCCTGCCTCTGCACAGATCATATGGGGAGTAACTGAAAGTTAATGTCTTGTAGGGATGCTCAGCCATTGAGGGCTGGCGGATAAATATTCCACTTCCTTGCCTTTCATTGAGATACTTCTAAGTTGTGATCCATGCAACCTCTCTGGAGACCTCCAGAATGATAGAGTAGGGTGATCAGCTCATCCCGTAGTTTTTGGAACTGTCCCAGTTTTAGCATGCAGAGTCATGTGTCCTGGAAGCCCCTCAATCCTGCATAAACTGGATTTGACCACTGTATTTAGAGGTAACTGGCTAGTCAGTGCCCTCTTGATTGGTTTTTCTCCCTTCCTTATATCACTTCCTCATTCCCTCACAGTAGTCCCTGGGATCATCTCCGAAATGAACTACTACATACTTGGAATTATGGCCCTTTTTTTTTTTCACTCCCTTTCCTCTGCACTAGATTCTAAGTTGTTAGGGGAGGAGCCCTGTTTTATATAATACTCTGTTCACAGCATCTAACACAGCATGTGAAGCATAGTTCATATTTAGTAAACACCAGCCCAATGAACGGACCCTGTATCATTGACCAGGAAGTTTTAATGGACATTATTTGCTGCTGCTTGGAAATGTCAGCATATTAGTTCCTCTTGATTTTCCATGGATATCTGCCAGTCACATTGATCAGGTGGTAGGTCATTAGGAGTAGTTTTACAAAAATGATGTATTATTGAAGTCCTTTACATCTTTTGATCATCTTACTGTTATTCATTCCATGCAAGAGTTTTTTAAAAATAGAAATGGAATAATGACAAAAAATCAAGACTTGAGTAGCGTTGTCTAGTGTAAGTGCTTTGGTATACATTTTTTCATTTAATCCTCAGAGCAGCCTTGTCATTTTATATATTTATTCCTAGTTTACAGAAATTCAAGGCTTAGGATTTTTTACTCATAATCGCACAGCCACGTGGGGGCTATGTTTCTCACCACCAATCCCATGCCTTTCTCACTGCATTGTAGGATTCACTGTAACTAAAGAGTGGGTTCTTTCTAAACTCAACTGTACTCAGAATTCTATGGAAAGCAAATTCTGGTGGCAAAACAACATGGGTCATGATTGGTTGGCTTTTTGGGATAGTTTTTCATAGGATTTTTTTCAAATTTATTAAATCCTGACAGTAGCATCATTTGCCATAGTCTCCTAAGTTGATGCTATACTTCCTCTTAAACACTTGAGAGATTACAGATGTTTATTATTCAGTGTCATTTAATTTCCTGAGCAAATAAACAAAAAAAATACAAGTTTAGGTGTACATTTATAGTTCGTTTTAATTTCCTGTTTGTCCCTGTAATAGTGGTATTCCTTATTTTGCTTATAAAAACTATAATGAGTGTTTGAAATATAATTTGTTCATGTGGATTTCCTCGTCTCCTTAAAAAAGCAAGCAATTATATATAAGACAATAGTATCAACAGATACCTTTCCCTTATTAATTACTTTCTAGGTTACTTATATGCTTAAATTTGGTTATAACATGTTTTTACACAGATACATGTGAGATGGGCGGAGACTGTGCAGGTAAAATCTACTGAGTTATTTTACTGCCAGTTCTGATTGTAAAGTTTAAGAAAATTTAAAATGGCGAAGAATGTTTCAGATGTTGATTTCCAAATTCACTGAACTTTTTCAATTTAAAGGTAATATGCACTCGTTGTAAAAAAAAAAAAATACAGTGGCATTCCCCTTCATAACCCCTTCTGTATCACCTCCACCACTTCCACTCCAGGCCGTCTCCCTCTCCAGTGCTAATATGTGTGCGTGTGTGTTTCCAGAAAGAGAAAAATAGCAGATATAGAACATGATACACGTCTTTTTAATTTGGTTTTCTTTGCTTATTTGTATATCATAAACATCTTTCCTTACCAGTAAATGTTGATCAAACTCAATGCTTTTTAAATAGCTTCACAGTGTTTCATAGAATGCTTATACCATAATTTACTTAATCATTCTGTTTACAGATGTTTTGACAGGTATGTTGACATGTATTTCCAGTATTTCCCTAGTATATTGTAATCTGCAGAGAACATCCTCATGCTTTATCTTTGTGCTCCTAGGGAGAGTCTTAGAAGGGGTGACTGGTTCATAGGGTATGCATTTTAAAAATGTCTATAGCCTGTTTAATTATCCTAAAAAGTTTTATGTAAATGTGTGTTCTTACTACACAGTATATGAATCTGATCATTTCCTTACACCCTCACAAACATGAATTCTATGACCTGGCTTTTCTTGGTTTCCTGTTAAAGTGGGTCCTGAAACAAATATGTGCAGATGCAAGAAAAAAAAAAGAGAACTTAAACATTGAAAAAAAAAACAATTCATAATTACAAGTAGAATGCTGAGACCTGAAATCAGTTGATTCTTTTTCCTACTAAAAGCCATTTGATTATGCCTTTAAAACACAGAATTTATTCAAGCCATAAAATTAGAGAAGCTTTCTTCAGCTCTTTAGTTCTGTGAATGATTACCTTCAACTTTGGGTTATCAGGGGAGGTTTCACAGAGGAGTAGTTCTGAGCTGATCATTGAAGAATGGTTAAGATTTCTCTAGCAGAGAAGAGGGGCAAAGCTTTCCTAGGTTCTGAGAAGTATGTAATTTTTCTGGTAAGTCGTCTAGGGCAGAAAGATGAAAGAGGTATTGAAAGTGGAAGTTCACAGTCACATGTTATCACTAGCCAAACTTTCTGTCCCTGTCTTAATCTCCACTGTCTATTATTCCAGCATTAAATAAAGTTAGAGACATTGAAAGAGTTGGTTCTTTCAATGTGAATGAAGAACAACTCGGAGTTCCCGTTGTGGCGCAGCAGAAACAAATCCGACTAGGACCCTTGAGGTTGTGGGTTTGATCCCTGGCCTCTCTCAGTGGGCTAAGGACCTGGTGTTGCCATGAGCTGTGGTGTAGGTCACAAACGCGGCTTGGATCTGGTGTTACTGTGGCTGTGGCTGTGGCTGGCAGCTGTAGCTCTGATTAGAGCCCTAGCCTAGGAGCTTCCATATGCCACAGGTGTGGCCTCTAAAAGAAAAAGGAAAAAAGGAAAAAGAATAACTGTTAGATTCCCCTAACCCCAAATTCTTACCTCAAATCTGTTGCAGTACCTGTAATTTCCATCATGGGGAATATGGCTTCAATTTAGGACATGGAGGGCACCCTTTTGAAGATATTCATAAAATTGATGATTGGGTCAGTGATAAAGAGGGTAACACTTTACTATGAATTCACTCACTGGAGTTGAGTTAGAAGATGTAGGGATTTCTTAGATATAAAAAAGAAAAGTGGAAATATAAGACGTACCATATTATCCAGCAATCCAGCTACTGGATATCTATCTAGAGAAAATCATAATTCAAAAAGATACACACAGGAGTTCCCGTCGTGGCGCAGTGGTTAACGAATCCGACTAGGAACCATGAGGTTGCGGGTTCGATCCCTGCCCTTGCTCAGTGGGTTAACGATCCGGCGTTGCCGTGAGCTGTGGTGTAGGTTGCAGACACGGCTTGGATCCTGCGTTGCTGTGGCTGTGGCATAGGCCAGTGGCCACAGCTCCGATTAGACCCCTAGCCTGGGAACCTCCACATGCCACGGGAGCGGCCATAAACCCGCGGCCATAAAATGACAAAAGGCAAAAGAAAAAAAAAGAAAAAAAAGATACACACACCCCAGGATTCATTGCAGCGCTATACAATAGCCAAGACATGGAAGCTACCTAAAAGTCCATCAGCAGAGGAATGGGTATATACAATGGGATATTACTTAGCCATAAAAAAGAATAAACTGGAGTTCCCATCATGGCTCAGTGGTTAACGAATCCTACCAGGAACCGTGAGGTTGTGGGTTCGATCCCCTAGCCTTGCTCAGTGGGTTAAGGATCCGGCATTGCCATGAGCTGTGGTATACGTTGTAGACGCGGCTAGGATCCCATGTTGTGGTGTAGGCTGTGGCGTAGGCCAGTGGCTACAGCTCTGATTAGACTCCTAGCCTGGGAACCTCCATATGCCGTGAGTGTGGCCCTAGAAAAGGCAGAAAGACAAAAAAAAAAAAAAAGAAGAATGAAGTAATGCCATTTGCAGCAACATGGATAGATCTACAGATTATTATACTAAGTGAAGTAAGTCAAAGAGAGAAAGACAAACATCATATGATATCACTTATATGTGGACTCTAATAAAAACGGTACAAGGAACTTATTTGCAACATAGAAACAGACTCACAGATTTCAAAATCAAATTTATGGTTACTAAAGGTGAACTGTGGGAGGAGGGGTAAATTAGGTGGTTGGGATTGGGGTAAATTAGGTGGTTGGGATTAACATGTACACACTGCTGTATGTAAGATAGATAACCAACAGGGATCTACTATATAGCACAGGGAAATCTACTCAGTATTCTGTAATAACCTGTATGGGCAAATAATCTGAAAAAGAATGGATATATGTATAACTGATTCAATTGCTATGTACCTGGAACTAACACAATATTGTAAGTTGGCTATACTCCCATAAAGTTTAAAAAAAGAAAGAAAAGTTGGAAGGGTCCCCCCTCATTCCTTCTTGCCTAAAAGTCATGCCAGTTATATGTGAAAATGGGTTCGCTCATATTGAATGTCCTCTTCCCTCCTCCTTTCTTGTCCTTTTTCTTTTTCCTTCCTTCCTTCCTTCCTTCCTTCCTTCCTTCCTTCCTTCCTTCCTTCCTTCCTTCCTTTTTTGGGCCGCACACTCAGCATCTGGAGGTTCCCAGGCTAGGGGTTGAATCAGAGCTGTAGCTGCCCGCCTAGACCACAGCCACAGCAACGTGGAATCTGAGCCGCATCTTCGACCTACGCCACAGCTCACAGCAACACCAGATCCTTAACCCATTGAGCAAGGCCAGGGATCAAACCTGTATCCTCATAGATGCTAGTCAGATTCATTTCTGCTGACCCACAACGGGAACTCGGTCCTGTTTTTTAAATTGAAGTATAGTTGATGTACAATATCATGTTAGACTCAGTGGTACAGCACAGAAACTCAGTTATATATATACATATATATATAACTTTATTTATATATATATAATATATATATTCTTTTTCAGAATATATATAACAATATCATGTTAGACTCAGTGGTACAGCACAGAGATTCAGTTATATATACATACATATATATATATATATATATATATATATATATAAAACTTTATTTATATATATATAATATATATATTCTTTTTCAGATTCTTTACCCTTATAGGTTATTACAAGATATTGAGTAGACATCTCTGTGCTATACAGTAGGCCCTTGTTGGTTATCTGTTTTACATTCTTCTTCTTTGTGCATGGGCTACATATATTTCCTAGAAGAAGCAAGAGGTAGAAGATTCTGGGTCTCATGCTGGGTTTTAAGAACAGAAGTATTCTTAAAAGCCAGTTTTTTCCCCCCAGGTATTATGTACTTAAACAAAATCCTGTTCCTTCAGAACTAATTTGGCACTGATTTTGGTGTACCTTGTTTACGTCTACGAAGGCATAATGATTGGCAAGAGCAGGACAAACAGATGTAAGCAGTGCTGGGGTCCTGTGGTGTCTTCCCTATTTCTAGAAAGCCCAGCTATTAAAAAAAACTCAGGGAGGTTCCCTTGTGGTGCAGTGAGTTAAGGATCCAGTGTTGTCACTGCAGTGGCTCAGGTTGCTGCTGTTGTGTGGGTTCAGTCCTTGGCCCAGAAACCTGCACACGCCATGGGCACAAACTACTCCCCCCCCCCAAAAAAAAACCCAAAAAAACTCAAAACCCCTCAGAACTCTTAATACTTTATTCTTATAATCCTTCTAGAAGAAATATCTGTAATTCTCATTTATTATTATAATTATCCAAGTAACATAATGTTCAGGTAGCCTATCTTATCTAAATGACTCCTGTTGCAATTCAGAGTTGTTCATTCTAGTGGAAATAGAGAATTGTTCCTTTATTATCTATAATCTATAGATACAGCATTTGAAAAAAATGAAATCCTATCTCTATTTTTCTAAATAATTCACATTTTCGGCCCTTGCCTGCAGGCCCTTTTCCCAACTCTTTAACTATATATCTATCATATTTCTAGAATGCTTGTTATAAAAACAAATTCCTTGGTCTTACCTCTTAGGTGTTGTCAAGGGGGTACAAACCTGGGAGTGTGTAGTTTTTGTAGATTTCCATGTAATATGAACTTAAGGTTTTATTAAGAGTTATTAAGAGAGTTATTAAGAATAGTGAGATTGAACTTCTTTCACAGATTATTTTCTGAACATTTCCAGCTGCCCTGGAGAGTAGCTTTGATCTGCATGTTAGCTGGTCATCTTACCTGAGTAGGTATGCATTCCCCTTGGTCTTTGGTTATCCACAGACAGAATTCAGATAGTAGTCTTACCAACATATAACAAGAGCCTTCAGAGATACTGGGTGGACAGTGTTGTTATTGAATTAGCACATAAATATTTGAAATATGTACCTGTTTCCAAGGAGACATAGCTGATGGTAAACAAGTCTATCTCCATATGGAGCCCATCTACTTTAACTAGTCTTGCCTCATTACTGGCCATTTATCTTATAAGCAAACACACACTAATATTGGAGTATGTTTTATGATATTTAATTAGCCACACCTGAGTTTTATTTTAAATCTTACTCTGACAGTTCTTAGAAGAGAGCCAGATTTTAAAAAGACTCACATTTGTAAAGTGTTTGCTTCAGGTCAGTTTTCTTTTGGGCATGGTATTCTTTCCAGCAGTTTCCAGTATCACTGGAACTAAAAGTGGAAAGTTGGAAAAAACTGAGTACATTCATAAACCGTCACATGCTCCTTCAGCCCTCTGCACAGGGCTGGCAGTGCCTCAGAGTAGAGGGTCAACAGGACCAGTTGTACCAAAACTGCTATTTTCATGATGCTACATAGTCTTGATTTAGAGGGACCCAGGATTTGATGGCTTTAATTTCTGTTCTCCAAGCACCAATAATTCAAGCTCCAGCAATGGTCCTGGGGATGGATGTACAAACCTGGTGGTTCAAGGTTTCCAGACCACAGGGTATTGGGACTCCAGTTCACAGAGGTTACAGATTACGGTAGAAGATACCTAAGTGGTCAGGAAAGATGACTCTCCTTCCTGTTATTGTTTTTTCCTCGCTTCAAAAGCTTTTTTTTTTCCCTTGGTTTGTTTCTGCTTTGATAGTTATCTTGGGCTTGATAATTTGAAGATCTCATTAATTATTCTGCATTGAATATAACTTGCGCATTCTGAGCATGCATGAAAGACTTATTAAAGTAGAAGAATTCTTCTATATGGATTTGGTGGTAGTTTGTTGTCCAGGCACTGGTGAAGATAGAAGGAAGTCAAGGCTACCATGGCTAGCAGGGCCCTTGGATCTAGAAGCCTTCACTGTTCTTGGAACCATTCTCAGAATCATTTCCCCCACTGCTTGCTTCACTTTACCCCCTCAGCCAGGCTGCACAGGGCAGTGCCCTGAGTACATAAACTGTCCATGCTCCGTTGAGTGATGTTGGAGTTGAGGGCCCAGCTGTGGAGTCTGCCTTCCTTGGACATCTGAAGAAGTGCTTGAAAGGGAACTGACTTACTCAGACCCTAACTCATGAAAGAAACGGAGGCATAATCCTTCTAGATGTGAACATTAGCTCAGGTGAAAGAGGATGTTCAGAGAGACCCCAGAAAACCTCCGGGGGGCCCATAGAAGACAGGTGAACTGAATAGTGCATATGTAGTGATATTTTAATTCATTTAAGAAGGAGCATAGGAAGAAGGACAATAAAATATTAAAAAGCCGTGCTGACTGCACTGTCTTTTCAGGCCAGTAATAGTCATTGGCACCACATTCTCTTTGCTAAGAGTAACATTTGCTAATGATGGCCAAGAATATTGAACTCTCACCATGTGACAGCTTTTTTTTTTTAAAGCCACACAACCATATCTAGTGGTAGTGTCCTACCACCGTCTCCCATTTACAGATGAGGAAATCGAAGCTTAGTAATATTAACTTTTCTAAGCTCACACAACCCCCAGGGCTGGGCCTGATTCTGATCCAGGCTGTCCAACTTTAGAGTTTATGCCTCTACCCATGATGTATGTTATCTCCTCAGGGAGGAGAACTGGGGAAACATGCAAGCAGATAAATGTGAATGAGCAGGTCTGAATTGTTTTCATAAGATTGTTTGAGAAATTAGTTGACTGTCATGATTTAGGAGTCTGGAGAGAAGTTTCGGGGCCCTGAAATCTAAAGACGCTTCCCAAATCTTTTATTTGCAGCTGGGGAAAGTAAGTTGCATTGCCAAATACTCCCCATTTCCTTAACTTTCCAGAGCTAAACAGTTAAGCAACATTTATTCATTTGATTTCCAGAAGGTTAGAATGATCCAAAATGTTGTGTCCGTATTACTTGACATTTTGCCGAGTACCACCTAATCCACTGTGTATTCTGTCTGGGTGGTGTCTTTTGAGTTAAGAAATGGGGTGGGCATAAATGTCATCTGTATCATGATTGGTTTCCTCAGTGGATGCTTCAGTATCCTTTAGACTATCTCATTTATTCATCCTCTCCCATTTTATGTACTTAGCATTGGTTTGCCTTGCCTTGATCATGTATTTCCTGTTTAGCCAAGATGAGATTATTAGTTACATTTTCTATTCAACCCCTGAAACTTAGATCTGGTCTGTTAGAACAATGTTTACATTCTCTGTTTGTTTTTCTCCTTAAATCACCCCTTCAACAGGTTGATTTAAGGAGAAAAACAGGTTATATATTTAGCCTTTGCCCAGTGGAGAAGGTTGTGTGACATCTAACCCAGCTAAACTTGGATGTTTTTATTTTCATTTCCTTACCTACCCATTGCTTTCAAAACAAACTTAGTCTGGACCTTCTTTCCTAAATTTTAATCTGAATAATATGTCAAAGTATCATTCATCTTTGAACTCCAGATTCTCCAAACCCTACCTAGCAGGTGCTTAATAACTATTTGTTAAGTGAATGAGCTCAAGATAGATTAAAGATTATATTCTTTAGGTAAAGGACTTCATAATCATCTACCAAAGGGGACTTTCCTGTTAGTTAGTATTTTGCACTGTCTTGGAGGTCTATCATGGTGCTGCGTCCCGTATATTGTTTTATGATGTTGATTTGCACAGGCCTGTATGGTGCAGTAGAGTCTGAGTGATTATGTTTGGCAAATAGGAGGGATCTTTAATTTGCTTTCAGTGATTCAAACATGTTTCCATAACAACTCTTTTGTTTGCTTCCTTGGTTTATTTTTAGTTTTTTTTTTTTTTTTGAGGCTTGATCAGAGACTAGACTGTCACATCTTGCATATTTGAATTTTTATACAACTTCTCTTTTCACGCATATCATTTGGTCATTTGTCTGCACAAGTGGAAGAGCCAACTTTATAATTACCTACATATAAATATGTAAGCTAATTTTGAACATATATTTAGGAGGTTCCTTTAGTAATGGTAGAACTAAATTCCGTGCATTTTACTATTTCTAACATTTTTAAATGATATTCGGGAAAAAGCCAAAATAGTTGATTAAATTGGTTAATGAATTTCAGTCTCAATGTGCAGTTTAATCTAAATAGTTACAATCTGAGAGCTCTAAAATTAACATACTAAGGTTGAAAAAAGTGTAGCAGTAACTTGATTCACTTATCTTTGGTCAATTAGAATCTTCTGGATAGTTACATGAAGGAATTTAGTGTTCTTTCAGTGTATAAATAGGATTTATTTGTTCAGTGTTTATTCTTGCAAACCATTAATTATACATAGGATTTATTTGTTCAGTGTCTATTCTTGTACAAATCATTAGTTACAAAGATAATGGGAATACTTTATTGGTGGCTACTGAGTGCTAGAGAGGCACCCTAGGTCCAGGCAGACATAATATCAACTATTTTCTACTTCTCTATGCTCATCTTGCACAGGATAAAAAGTTTGGAATTTTTAAAGTATTCCAATAAACAGTTTCCATGACAGATGGAATAGAAAGAATGTTGTCATGGGAATCCAGAAATCTAGATTTTAGGTTCTGTTTTATACTAACGAGCTTTGTGACCTTTAGAACATCTTTTCACTCAGGCCTCCATTTACTTACCTGTTAAGATAAAATAAAGGTTGAACAAAATAACCTCTCATAATGCTTATAGCATGGAGATGCTATGAGTTAAATCTGTTTTATTTCTATCCCTGAGTCTGGAAAGATACCATCGTCTTGAGCAGTGGGAAATTGAGCTAGTCCATCTAGCAGAAATGAACCTGGGGTTGTCCACTGTCTCTAATCCAATCAGTAAATCCTGGACACTGGCTACTGGGAACATAAGTGATAAAGTAGCTAATAATTGTGCAATAACCACAGCAGTGTGATTAATGATCAGTTACTAAGTTCCTGGCAATCTGCTGTTTTCAGATATTATCTTATTCTCACCACAATCCTGTGATGTAGATGTTACATATGAGAAAACTGAAGGCTAGAGTGTTTAATAATTTGCCGAAGAGAATGAGCCTGGAAGTTGTTAGAATCAGGATTCAAATCCAGGTTCTGCTTAAATCTAACAGCAGTCTTGATCTCCTAAGCTCCACCAACTCTATGTGCAAAACTCATACTCCTTAAACTTAACAAATACGTATTGTAAGGTACCATGTGCCAGGCACTGCTCTAGAAGAGATGATTTTGATAGATTACAGGACAGAAGAAAAAACTTCCTTTGTGCATCTTACACTCTAGTGGGAGAAGATTCTATCAGCAGATGTGATAAAAGTGTTAGATGGTATTTTAGCAGGTGGTAAGTCGGAGAGAAAGAAAAAGCTGGGTGAAGGGAGTTGGCAGTGGTGTGGATGGAGTGGGGTGGGTTGCAGTTTAGGATTCGGTGGTCAGGGTGGGCATCGTTAGGATGATGATTTCTGAAAAAGGACCTGAGGAGGGTGAGGAAACTAGTTATAGGAACAGCTGTTGGAGGAGCATTAGGGAGAGAGAGTACAGCAGGACCTTCAGTGGGGTATGTGCCTGGTTTTAGCAGTTTCGTTATTTATGACAGAGGAAATAACCACAATAAAGAGAACACTGAGAACTTAATTTAAACACTTCCATTCCTGCTCATGGTTATGTTTATTTATATTATAAGCAGGTTGACTCTTTTCTTATCAGTATGTTCCATCCTGCTTATGCAGCAGTCTACTTGAAAAGTTTTTCCTACCAGCGGCTTTTCAGTCTTCATTTTACTTTGCTCTGCTGTAGCAGCTCTCAAAACTTTCTGATCTCCAGACACTTTCAAAAATTGTTGAGGACTCAGAGCTGTTGTTTACACGAACTATATCTATTAATATATACTGTATAAGAAATATTAATTTGTTTAAAATAATAAACCTGTTGAATGTTAATGTAAATAATATAAATTTTATGAAAAATAACTATTTCAAAAACTCAAAAACATTAGTGAGAATAGCGGCATGATTTTACATTTTTGCAAGTCCCGTTAATCGTTGGTATGAGCTGGATTTTCATACTTGCTTCTGCATTTAATCTCTTGCAGTATGTTGTATGTGTTGAAGCATATGAAGAGAATCCAGCCTGACACAGATATATAGTTAGAAGAGTGAGAAGTATTCTGATAACTGAGGGTGGTCTTCCTTGAGGTCACACTCAAAAGTGAACAAGTGGTAGTTTCTGAAGAGTTAGTTGCGATGTGAAATACGAAGCCCCATCAATGAGATTTTTATGTTTTGCACACTTATCACGCGATGTCGTGGTATTACTGTGAAAACAGTTTTGACTTTGCAGCCTCCTGTATGGGTTTTGGGAACCACCAGGAATCCCCTGACCATACCCTGAAGCTTTAATAAGATGAAGAGAAAATTTCAGTGAAAACGGTTCGTAAACAGTGACGTTGAATGAGGAAAACTTGAACTTAGATAACTTCCTGATGCTTCTGTTTTGGTGGCAGTCAGAAGGGATCACCAGGCAAGGAGGTTTTGTGTCTTTGGGGCTCTTTTGTCAAGGATATAAGTCACTGCCACAGACAGCTGGTGAGGGAAAGAGTTCTCTCACCCACGCCTCCCCACTGCGACGCCCACAGAGCTAGAAGGGAAGAGGTCAGTCTATTCTGTACCCTAGGGCTGGACTTCGACTTTAACGTGCATCCATCCGAGTCCTCTGGGGATCACGTTAAAATGCAGATTTCAGTTTCTTAGGTCCAGAGTGGGACCTAGGATTCTGTATTTCCTCCCAACTCCCAGGTGATGCTGCTGCTGTGACCCACAGGCCACACACTGAGTCTTTAGGATCCAGGGGTTAAGTATGGTACTCTGAGGATAGGTTGACTGTGCAGTTCCAGCTGAGAAGTACTCCCCAGCACAACCGCACCTGCTACACTGCCATCATCAGATGATGGGGGCAGATAGACCGTTGAATAAGAACGTGGACAATGCCTCTCTCACAGAAGTCCAGGGGGCTTTACCAGCCACATGTTATGATGCTCAGTGTTTTTGCCTAACCCACTGCTTAAAACCTCTAGTATCCTAATGATCTGAAAACATAATTCAAACTCCTTACCCTGGTTCATGAGACCCTTATTCGCCTGGCCTCTGTGGACCTCTTTGACTTTGACTATGATCGTGTCTCCTCATTCACTGTGGTTCAGTCACAGTGACAGCATTTCAGTTCCAGAAGGTCCTTAAATTCTTGGTTTAATTGGTGATGGCTGGTCAAATAGGCTTCTTCGTCATTTGCTGAGGATACAGCAAAGATACAGACCCAAAAAAGAATTTTGGATATAATCTAACAAAAGCAGTAAAGTTGTGAGAAATATGAATTATTTTTGGATTTAAAAAAACACCTATTCCATCAGCAAATATTTATTTTATATCTTTATGTGCCAGGTATCACCTCGGGCATTTGAGTATTGCCAGCAAACAAAACAGAGATTTCTATCGTTATAGAGCTTAGATTCCTGTATGAGAAACAAACAATAAACAAGAAACAATAAGTAAATCAGGTGATACTGGTCATATGTAATAGTACTATGGAGAAAACAGTGGAACAGAGAAAAGAGGATTAAGAAAGAAGGAATGGGAGAGAAGATGGCATTTGAGCAATGAACAGGAGGAGATGGGAATTTATCCCCATTCGGATGATTTTGGGAGAAGGGTCCAAGTACTTGGTATATGAAGGAGCAGACAGGAGGCCAGGCCAGGGTGCCTGGAGCAGAGCAAGTGGGCCAAATGTGTGTGTGTGTGTGTGTGTGTGTGTGTGTGTGTGTGTGTGTGTGGTCATCTATTATATATATATATATATGTACATATATATATACAGTTTCAAAAGTTAATTATTGAATAGGGAACCATTAAATGTTTAAAGCTTAAGCTTTTTTCCCCTGGTTTCTCTTTCTTAGAAATGTTAGGGAAAAGGTATTTTAATCTTAAAAATGTCATAGTATGTAAAAAATTAAAGTGATTTAAATTGTCTTGGCAGGAATTGAAAGGTGAAGTGAAAAGGGTTTTGCTAAGATGATCAAGTTACTGAAATTTTTGTTTCCTGCCTACAATGCAGGGCAGAAAGGATGTAAGTGAGTATTTAACATCTTAACCCACTTCCCACTCCATACAAGAGCTGCATCTGTCTCAGCAAAATGGAGAAGTCACTTTGATAGAGCCTCAGAATTCAGTCAGGTTGTCCCATCGTATGTGGTAAATGGCTGCCCTTGTCTGATGGAGTCCTCTGCTTTCTCTGTGTGATGGGCCATCTGGAGGGTAGAAGTACCTAGTCTTATGTTGAATGGCACACAGATGCGCCGTAGGATGCTGGACCAGCAGCTTAAGCATCGTGTGGAAACTTGATAGCAATGTAAATTCTTGGACCTGGGGCTGAGGGATGGTTCAGCACACAGAACTTATAAATAAATGAGGCCTCCATCCTTCCCTCTAGAACAGAGGTTCTCAACCCTGTCGGTACATTATAATCTCTGGGGAATTAAAAAAAGGAAAACAGAATGAACAACCATTCTATGGCCTCAGTACCAGATATTACAATTTAGTCTAGGAATAGGCCAAAGACAAGGGCATCTTTATTTTTAAACTCTCGCAGAGTGATTCTAACGTGCAGAAACACCGTGGTAGGACATATTTCTCAACCTCGGCACTACTGACATTTTGAACTGGATAATTTTTTATTGTGGGGAACTGGTCTGTGAATTATAGGATGTTTAGCAGTGTCTCTGGCCTTTATCCTTGAGCTGTCCATCAAACTCCTGCCCCAATTTGTGACATCCAAAAATGTCTCCGGATATCACTAAATGTCCCCAGTGGAGCAAAATTGTCCTCTACAAGAATAATTCCCTAGGTTTAGTGCAAAACTGCCCAGTAGAATTATAATGCCAGCTAAGTGTGTGGTTAAAAAATTTTTAGTAGCCACATGAAAATAAGCAAAATAAAACCTCACACCCATCAAAATGGCTAGCATCGAAGAGATCACTAATAACAAGTATTGGTGAGGATGTGGAGAAAGGAAACCCTTGTACACTGCTGGTAGAAATGTAAATTGGTGCAGCCATTGTGAAAAACAGTATAGAAGTTTCTCAAGAAACTAAAAATAGAACTTCCATATGATCTGTCATTTCCACTCTTGAGTCTGTACTCAAAGGAAATACTAATTGGGGAAGATATATGCCCTCCAGTGTTCACACAGCAGTATTATTTACAATTACCAAGATAGGAAAGCAACCTAAGTGTCCATTAACAGATAGTGGATAAAGAAGATGTGGTATGTATACCGTGGAATATGTCAGCCATAAAAAAGAATGAAATTTTGCCATTTGCAAAAACGTGAATGTACCTGGAGGGTGTTATACTAAGTGAAATAAGTCAGACAGAGAAAGACAAATACTGTATGTTATCACTTATAGTGGAATCTAAAAATAAACAAATGAATATAATAAAACAGAAACAGACTCACAGATGTAGAGGACAATCTAATGGTTTCCACTGGGGAGAGAGATGGGGAAGAGGCAAGAAGGAGGGAGAGATTAAGAGGTACAAACTACCATGTATAAAATAAGCTACAAGGATATATTGTATCACACAGGGACTATAGTCAGTATTTTATAATAACTTTTTTTTTTTTTTTGTCTTTTTGCCTTTATGTAGAGCCGCACCCGCGGCATATGGAGGTTCCCAGGCTAGGGGTCTAACAGGAGCTGTAGCTGCCAGCCTTCGCCACAGCCACAGCAACGCGGGATCCGAGCCGCGTCTGCAACCTTCACCACAGCTCACGGCAATGCCGGATCCTTAACCCACTGAGCAAGGCCAGGGATCGAACCTGCAACCTCATGGTTCTTAGTCAGATTTGTTAACCACTGAGCCACGAAGGGAACTCCTATAATAACTTTAAATGGAGTATAATCTATAAAAATTTTGAATCACAAAGTTGTACATCTGAAAGAAATATTGTGAATCAAGTATAACTCAATTAAAAATTTCATAGCCATATGAAAATAAGCCAAATAAAACAAGTGAAATTAATGTCAATAGCACAGTTAATTTAACCCAATATATTCAAAATGGTGTTTCAATATGCATTAAATATAAATTTATTAATAAATATTTTACAATCTTTTTCAAGTCCTTGAAATCTGGTGTGTAATTTACACATGCAGCATATTTCATTTTAGACTAGCCACATTTTTGATGTTCAGTAGTCTCTAAATGTGACCAGTGGCTACTGTATTGAGGTTTAGTGTGCACCAGAATCACTTTGAGGGGTGGTGAAAATATCAACTACTGGCCCCATCATCAGAACTTCTGACTCAGTAGGTTTGTGGTGAAGCCTGAGAATTTGCATTTCTGAGTTTCTAGGTGATACTGAACCTGCTGGTCTGGTGACCACACTTTGAGAACCACCAATATAGAGAAACCCTAATGCCTTTGCTGTTCAAAAATGTAGACCAGCAGCAGACCCTCGAGTGTGTAAGAGATGTGTAATCCTGGTCCCACCCTTGACCAATTAAACTGGAACCTGCATTTTAACAGGAATGTACATTAAAGTTAGAACATGAGACTTCCCTGAATCAAGCCTCCCCTGTGAATCCCAGCAGTGGCCTGTTTGTTTCCTTAGAACTTTTCTCTGTTCTTTTATTTTTCCCACTTCACTCAAGAATGTAGTGCTTTGTTGTTGTTGTTGTTTTGTTGTTAACCAGTCTCCACTTGGTACCAAATACAATGTCTTGCATGTAATAGGCACTTAAATATCTCTGGAATGAAGGTGAGAGGAGAGAAGGCTGGGGACAGTGATTACCTTTATTCTTTGGCTTTAGGAATTTAAATAAAATGTTTTTGGAGATGAGTTGAATACAGGGATTCAGAAGCTGATTGTATGGTTCTTGCTGCCTAGAAAGTGGAACTGTCCTTGCTGTGATCTTCACCTGTTACCCTCGGAGTGTGACTGACTCACCTTGGGAGAATTGCCTTATTGGGAAGCTTGTCAGATTCTCTTTCATAGCAAGGTGGGGCTGCATTCTCTTCCTTTTAGAGGAGTGGAAATGCTCTACCTGTTTGTGACATCACACAGCACCAGGAGGTGTTCCTGAGATGTCCTTCCTTAAGATAGGAAGTACCTTTTAAGTGTCAGTGACTACACAGGCTTCTTCACATGCTGCAGCCAGTTGGCATTCCAAAGGCATCACGCTTGAACTGACTCAGTTCTAAGTCACCAGAGGCCTGATTACAGAGTGGAAATTTGGTTTCCAAAGGGATTTACTGATGTTACAATGTCTGGCTAAAATATATATTTTTTCACATATAAAAATAATTTCACTATAGGTTTAGTTTCATTTTTAAATATGCTTTTAATAATGGAAACTAGTTTCTCCATACTTCTTTTTGGGAAAAGACAGTGAACCTTTTTTTCCCTCCTCTATTGAGATTTAGTCTTTTGTGAATTAAGCGTTGGCTTTAAACCATGTATCTCCATGTGCACAAACAACTTGTCTGTAGACAGATAGAAAGATGAAGTAATTCAGTGGTTACTTTCAGAGTAGAGCAAAAGTTAAAAAAAAAAAGCAGAAATGAACAATTTCATAATGTTCTTTGCAGTATACCTCATTGCCCTTTTCTCACTCAGCTCCATTCACCTCATGCTAAGCTTTTGAAAAAACTGAGACTATGGTAGAGTAAAATGTGTATTCTGTGTTTTATGAAAAGATTTAAATGAGGAGTTCCCATCGTGGCACAGCGGAAACGAATCCATGAGGTTGCGAGTTCGATTCCTGGCCTTGCTCAGCAGGTTAAGCATCCAGTGTTGCCGTGAGCTGTGGTGTAGGTTGCAGATGGCTTGGATCCTGTGTTGCTGTGTCTGTAGGCCGGCAGCTGTAGTTCTGATTTGACCCTTAGCCTGGGAACCTCTATATGCCCCAGTGCGGCGCTAAAAAAAGACAGAAGACAAAAAAAAAAAAAAAAAGATTTAAATGAGAACAGTGGCTTTGACCAAATGAATGAACTTGATTATAGTAGGGCAGTGCTTGCCTGCGGTGGAAGCAGTGTGGAGTGACAGCTGCTGAGATGACATCCCTTCTTTGTTAATCTCACAGTCCTAGGGAGGTACTGCAATGCTTTGTGGTGAAGGTATATACTTTTAAGAGGATATAATTTGTTGTTTGTTTGCTTTCAGTTTCAAGCTATTTTTCTTTTAAATCTGAAAGAGGCCAATGGAGGGAGATTTGTACCATATAATCACAGATTCATAGTGAGTAAATGCTTCTGATAAAAATTACCTCCTGCATCTCTAACAATTAGAAGATAAATAATTCTGCTCCAATGCTTTTTTCTCTGACAAGCATAGTTTAGCCACTCATCCGGGGAAACACCTTTGCTCTAGTTTTGGCTAAGAGTGAAAACCTCCCAATCAGGTTACACTCTAGTGCTTAATCAGTGGCCATAAAAATCCTGTTAGCTAGTGATGGTGGAGCTCCAAGATGGAGTACTGTACTGTAGCAAGGGCTGGTGGTTATGGGGGGAAAAATAAAATGGAAATAAAGAGAACTTTATAGAATTACAAAGCAGGAAGATCAGCACACTAGTTAAAAGGGCATCAAGAGAGAGAAAAAAAAGACTATTGAAAACAAAGGCTAAAAACTCAGATGTTGATAGTGTTTAGCAGCAAGATTATAGTAAAGCCAACATTATTTGAGATTGTGCTGCCTTTATACATGACCTCATTCATCTCCATGGTAATCCTCCAAGACACATAGCACAGATGTTCTTCCCAGTAAGTAGATGAGGATGCCGAAGCATGAGATATTCAGTGACAAACCAGCTCACTGGGCACTTAGGGCTGGGGATAAAGTGAGAACCAGAACTTCGATTCTGAATTTTCTTTGGAAGCTTCTCAGGACCTCTTCTAGTATGTGATGGTTATGAGTAGTTGTCAGAATTTATGAGGATCTCACAACTATTCCCAAGAAGTTACTCTGTCTAGGAGGAGAGTTGTGACGTGTAGCATTTGCCTGTCTGTCCCTGTCCTTTCAAAATGGGACAATAGACTGACCTCTGGTTTAGGTCTTAGCTGCCTTTTATCTGAAATTATCAGTACAGTTTTCACTGTGAAGTGAAATAAGCATGATTGCTTCCTGCGGATACCCTGTGCCTTAACTGCTTTGTGAATTTGTCTTCTGTATCTGTTGACATTTTTTTAACCCTTTGGTGTCAGGCAACCATAGTCACTTACTTAAAAACATATTTCTTTTATTAGTAAAATAGTTACCATTACTTATTCTTCAATTTTCAGAATATTCTATAAGTGCTAATTTGGGAAAAGATCAAATCTGTTAGAGCTTAAGTAAATCTGTAATCAGGCTGAGGGCAAAGAGGGCAATAATACATTCATGTATTTGAAGGATGTGTCTTTGTTTACTAAAAGAAATCAATGTTTTTGAAGCTCTGTAAAACGGTTTGCTCTCTAAATTGTGTATTTTTTTTACGCACCTAATTTTTGCTCTGGTTACTAGGAGTTGGGGAGATGCTTATAGGACTAAATCTATAGAGTTTTGGCCACATTGGACAAATGAGAACAAGAACAACTAGCAACAAACCTTCAGCACGTGCTGACTGGCTCAGACACATAGTCTGCCCAGTCAACCTGTGACATTCACTCTGGGTTATCCTGCAGGCGTCTGGCCATCCTTCTTTAGTCAGCCTTTAGGGTAAAGGTGGCCTCCCAAATGTCCTTAATCTCTCCATTCACAATCTGTCAACAGATTTATCTTAAATCAACTGATATCTTCAGCCTGATGTTTTCAGCGCTTCAAGGGATAATAAGATCTGGATGTTTTCCCCCTTCTACCTAAAGCAGTATTTTACAATTGAATTGACAGTTTTATTTGATTGGATTCTCTAAGCAATTCAGTCTGAATCTAACCTGGTTACAGAGCTTATGGGTCTGGCTCTGTGAGGGAGATACAACAGGACCCATCCAACTGGTTGTGACTCCCAGCTAAGAAATGTGCTGAAGTAATGCTGTGTGTGTGTGTGTGTGTGTGTGTGTGTGCGCGCGTGCACTCACACACGTGCTTACTTATGCTTTCCATCTGTGAGTATTTATATGGCACTTATAAGTAGGTACATAGATGGCCTGCTGGGGTTGCATGGACACGTTACAGAAACATAAACATAGTGTAGAGTATCTAGTTGTCACTAAGTAATGTTCTTAATGTTCTTCCCATGACCACACCTTCCAGGAGCCTGACATAGCACAGCTTTAGAAAGAAATAATTATCAGATGACATCTTTAAGTAACTTATTCCTTTTTGCTCACCTTTGAGGATAAAAGTTTAAGGACATTTCAGGTTGGGGCAATTTGCTGATTGTAAGGTGATTAGAAAATAACTCCTTGTGTTGGAAATTTCAAATTTTTTTGTAACTTGTACTGCACATCAACTCGGTCTCATGTTTTATACAAACTGCCAGAAGGAAGGGAGCTACATGACTGGGAAATATTCACTGTGTAGTATTCATTTGTAGTAACGGTATATTCATTTGTAGTAACGGTATAACGGAAATATTCATTTGTAGTAACGGTAATGATATAGATGTGCTTTTCTGTATGATGAAATTGGAGATGGGGCTGGAGTTTGTGTATTCTCTCCTCTGTGCCCCAAATTCTATTGCATAGTGTGGAGTTTCCTAAACTGACCTGATTTTAGGGGTCATTTGGAGTTTTATTACATAAGTGGGCCTCCCCACAGACAATAGAATTGGAATTTCCAATGGTAGGACCTGGAGATATGTATTTTTAAATAAGAACCTTGTATTATTCTTCTGATTGTGCAAGTTTGGGAACTTCTGCTTTGATGGACACTGTAAGAAGCTTCTAGGCTTGCTTTAATTAAAACCAGCATTTTCATCACAGTTAATTTTTTTTACTTTATGATGTTATTTTTTTGTCATGGGTCTTTTAGCTTCATTGAGAAATAATTGACATACATCACTGTAGTTTTTTCAAGTATGTATATCTTAGTTTATTATGTAAAGTTGGCAAGACAAATATTGTTACATTTATTTTATAGATGTGATGTCAACTTAATTCAGCCAGAAACTTTTATTTTTTAAAAAAATTTATTATTGTTGTTGTTATTATTATTATTATTTTGGCTGTGCCCACAGCATGTGGAAGTTCCTGGGCCAGGGATTGAACCTGAGCCACGGCAGTGACAAGGCCAAATCCTTAATCTCTTGCCCACCAGGTTACTCCAAGCCAACAATTCTTAAAGTTTTGGTTGATAACAATAGAAACTAAAAATTTGAGGGTGATGCAGGCTGATAACTGCTTCTCCATAACCACAAGGCCAGGATGTAATGAAATCTATTTCAGATGATCGTCTGTGTGTTTTGGGTACTTGCTAGACGTTTGTTAGAGAATTAGGCACAAAATCGGTCTGAACATCTGCTGAAGCGCCAGTGTACTACCTGGCACTATCTTTTAAGGCTCTTTAACTACTTCATAAGAAAGGCACACTTGAAGCACACAGACCAGCACTGTATGGTGGGATTTTGTGCCCTCCTAAACTAATGCTTGTGCACCAACTAGTGACTGTGGCTCGGGTGCTGTCCCTAAGGAACTTGGGGTGTAAGGCCTCAATGGATTCTTATATGCTATTAACGCAAAGATGGAGAGTATCTCTAAAATATTTTAGCCAATCCAAATGTCTTGACTGCTATTAATTTCACCAGTGAGGGAGCCCAGTGCTAACATTCTTCAAGCTAATTTTCAAGTCACTAGAAAAGCCTTTTATAATTTACAAAATATGCTGTTTCTTTGTCTGGACCACTGTTATCCAATGTTACTGGTAAGTCCTGTTTATTCCTTAGTACATCAACTCAAGCACCATCTCTTTCTTTGAAGTGTTTCCTGGTCCTGAAGGACTTGGCTACTCAAAGTCTGGTTCATGGACTAGCATCATCAGCATCACTTGGGAGCTTATTGGAAATGCAGAGTCTATGTCCCACTCAAGGCTACTGACCCAGAGTCTTCATTTTAACAAGGTTCCTGGTGCATTGGAAGCATGATAAAATAGAGAAAAATAACTACCTTAGAAGTTAGGTGCTCCTCATTTGTACCTACTTATATAGCATGAAACTGTGATCATGGCTCTATTATACCATTAGCCACATTGAATTGCATAATTAATTTTTGCCTGTTCTTCCAGGTTAGCCATCAGAATTTACTAATTTCAGCACTCCTATCACCTGGCACATACTGAATGCTCAATTCATGGTTGAATGAGTGAATAAGCAAACTTACCCATGGCAAAATTAGTTGTTTAGATCTACATGCAGCTTTCTTAGATTTCATGACTTGTGTGTTCTCACATATTCAAAGTCAGAATGAACAGAAGACAGAGTATTAAACAGTTTTCCAGGGCAATAGTTGAGAAAGAGGTGGATGCTGGCTACAGGAACCAGACAGTAGTGGCATGATGGGAAATTCAGTAGGGAAGGATTTGGTTTCTAGATATGTTAGTGGTCAAAGAGAGAGGGCAGAGTCACCTAGAGGGACACATGTGCGGGGGATTCTGAATTCTTTTTCTGTCCCAACCCCCCAGTGATTAGAAACATTTCCAGCTGAAAGAATGGCTAACCGTAAGAGATTTTCATCAGGACCTCTCCCTCAACTATATAATTCTGCTACAACCATACCCCGTGTTTCTTCTTAGACTTACTGAGACAAATGGTAAGACAAATGTCTTGTGTTTTGACTGGGGCATTGAGAGACAGTAGGTACCAAGCACACATCCTAAGTTTAAAATCAAGTGTTTTAAATGGGTGGATAGATTCAAATTTCTAACCTGGGAGGTTAGATCTAGATGCCTAGAAAGTCAGCATAAGGTAGGAAAGGGTGGGTAATTAAAGGTCTTATCCAAGTGTGGACTAGTCCGAACCCAGGGCTCTAGGCACTAAACCTGGGCAGCCCTTGTTCCACATCATCCTCTCTCAATTCTCTCTTTTAGGGGTAAGTAACGACCTAATAGTGGTTAACTGTGGAGATAGGGTTTGGGGTTAGGGTTATCATTGTAGTGCAAAACATTTGGGTGCCTATCCAGAATCCAGTGGGTAGAGGTAGAATAATGTCCAACCTGTAATTAAGAAGGGAATATTTTTCTTCCTTTTCTTCGGCTGGTCCTTAGGGACAATTATCAGAAACCTGGAGTGGGGGGCAGAGGGATGATATTTAGAGAGGGAAGGCGTTTCAGAGCTAGTCAAGGCTTTTGGCTTAAGGCAGGCGATTGAAAGTGGATTGCCTAGGGGAGCCAGCAGGTGATGTACAGACTGAAACTGGGGTGGAGCAGACAGTGATGTCATGAAGGGCCTTGTTTGAAGGATCGGCTCCAATTGGTCCTGTCACGTGGGGATTTCGACATCTGTCTCCTGGGTGCTTTAGGTCCCTTTGTGTCCTTTTAAAAACCACAAAGACGTGGATAGAAACCAAAGAAAGAGAAAAAAAAAAGAAAGGCTAGTTATCGTAGAGCTGCTTGTTGTTGAAATGAAATCAATCATCTCATGTAGGCCCCTCCTAACTCACGAAAATGAAAAGTATATGAGCACAAGTGACACCTAAGAAAGGCAAAAACAGCTCTCCCAAACCTCCCCTTCTCTCCTGACAAACGGCATCAATCACCCACTAAGTTTTTCAACTAAGAAATCTGGAAGTCTTTTTTGGCTCTTTTCTCCCTCAGTCTTAACATTTTATGACTATTTGGGGCCAAGGAGATTTTACCCTCTAAACATTCATAGTCATCTCCTTCTTTCTCCATCTCTGTGGCCATTGTCCTACATCAGATTTTATTGTCTTTTGCCTGTATTATTCCAAAGATTTCCTTTTTGATATTCCTAGCTGACTTCATGAGGAAACACATACAGACTCTGTACATTTTCTTCCAGGATTAGGTCTGTGTCCAGGGCCTGGGTCTGAATCCACAGGTAGGGCTGAGCAGACCCTTCTCACTTGGGGTGGGTAAGGAAAGAGTCCAGAATGTTTTCAGCAGACGGTGGGCTTGCTGGAGTAATTTTCAATCCCAGAATTAGAACAAAGAAGGCCACAGGTCAGTGCTGTCTAGGAAGTCTCTTCTTTCCCTTCAATTTCCACGTGTTAGCCCTGACTATATACGTATAGCTAATGAAAGTAGACTCTTGAATTAAGTAAGCTTCTGAAAAATGTACAACAATGAGGTGAAATGGATCAGGTGGTGATTGTTTTATACCATGGGTCTCGCCAACCTCAGTGGTCTGTTAAAAAGTTAATTGTCCATCTGTTAGGTGGCTTTGGGGCCCATAGATCAATTAACTAATTTTAGACAAAACATGAGACGGGGGAGAAGGTGCTCTTCTCAAGGTTAGGCATCCTCTGGCCTGAAATTCTGCTGGAGGCTTACATCTTCCAGGTGTGATTTGAGACATCCCAGCAGGATCATAGTCACAGACACTAATTTTCCTAGTGCTAACACGAAAGAGAATGAATGATTACAAAAATACTAACTAGAATTCTTTTTTTCTTTTTTTTGGCTTTTTAGGGCTATACTCACGGCATTTGGAAGTTCACAGTCTAGGGGTTAAATTGGAGCTGTAGCTGATGACCTATGCCATAGCTCACTGTAACACGGGAGCCAAGCCTTGTCTGCAACCTACACTGCTGCTCATGGCAACACCAGATCCTTAACCCACTGAATGAGGCCAGGGATCAAACCTGCCTCCTCATGGATACTAGTTGGATTCATTACCACCGAGCCACAGTGGAACCCCCCTAACTAGAATCTTTCAAAGAATTAAAAAAAAAAAAAAAAACAGAAAAAAGGAAGACTGGGAAATGTCTACTAATATGTTTTAACCTAGAGTTAGAGTGCTAACTTACTAGCTATGAGATCTCAGAGAAGGTACTTGTTTATAATAACTCTTAATCCCTAATTTGTGTAATAGGGAAAGTAATATCACCTACCTCAAATTTTGTGATAAAATTAATGAGAAGGTAGCAAAATAGCTAGCATATAATAGGCAACTGATGAATTCTAATATCATTATAATTCCTCAGTGAAAGTTTATCCCTACCTCTACCTGTATCTATATAAAATCATTTTAAACATACAATCACTCTTTGATAATTTATGGGAAATTGTTTTCAAAGACTAAATACCAAAATCTTCAGATGCTCATATTCCTTATATAAAATGGCTTTAAAGAAGTTCCTGTCACGGTTCAGTGGTTAATGAATATAACTAGCATCCATGAGGACACAGGTTCAATTCCTGGCCTTTCTCAGGGGGTTAAGGATCCGGCATTGCTGTGAGCTGTGGTATAGGTTGCAGACGTGGCTCGGAACCTGCGTTGCTGTGGCTGTGGGCAGCAGCTACACCTCCGATTGGACCCCTGGCCTGGGAACCTCCATGTACCATGGGTGAGGCCCTAAAAAGCTAAAAAAAAAAAAAAATGGCTTTAAGACTTTATGTCACTCGCCTTTTTTAGCCAGAAAGTTTTCTTCCCATAAGTAAGCAGTGTTACCAGTTTCTTGAGTATCCTACCAGAGAAAACTGATGTATCTGCAAACAAAAGCAAAAAGCCATTTCCTCCTAAGTTTCTTAAAAACTGTTTTTAAATCTGAATTTCCCATCTATACTGATACAAAGAATTATTGTTTCCATAAGGACCAGAGGTCCCGCCGTGTTGATACATGTATGTTTATTGTAATTTTTCTAAGATCATATATCAAATTTATCTTAGATCTAGGCTGCAGCACTGTGGGACATATTTTATGGCTCTAGTATTTGTACCAAACATTACCTTGTTGTATATTGAATTTATATGGCAGTTCAATATGGTTAGGCCCAGATGACAAAGAACTTTCTGTGCTTAATTAAATTGACTGGTACATGTGCACCCTGATGCAAATATATTTTCCTTACAAAGAATATTCTGCCCTTTGCAAGACAGAGGAAGTCTGAAATTAGCTCTGGTTTTTTAATGAGTTTCAAAAAGTGGTCCCTGAAATAAGGCAGCAAAATACCATGCTGGAATTGCAGTTTTGAAAAAGAAAAGTTCTTAAGAACATCCTTTTCTATTCACTTTTTCCAGACTAAATATAATATTTCCGAACTATAAAGAAGTACTGACTATTGAGAAGTTAATGGCAAACTATCCAGGGCAGCTTCCAAAAAACAAGTCTTAGGAGAGTGGGAAAGCCTAATAGCTGTTATTTGCACACCACACACAGGGCCACATTTCCCATGCAAGCAGACTTTGCTAGAGGAATATGAAGTTTTGGAAACCATAATGAATTGTATGGGTACCCCTTCTAGACCCCACTACCAGCTGGTACACTTCCCACTCCCACTCTGGTATGTTAAATCTGCCGCTAAGGCTTGCTGCTAACTGCTTCTCTGGAGAAGTGTCCTCAGTCAAATAGAAGCTGCACTGTGAGAAGTTACAGCCCCAGGTCCAAGGAGCATTCCTCAGCCAGTGATGGACTGACACGGGGATTTTTAAAGCCAGTCCCAAAGATGAAATAACATTGTGAACCCCTCAGGCTCCAGTGTTTGCTGTGGGATCAGGCCGAAGCTAGACTTCAGCCAGACCTCATCACTGTTCACATGTGGAGAAGTACTGGAGAGCGTGCGTGCGTGTGTGTGTGTGTGTGTGTGTGTGTGTTGGGGGTAGGGTGGGGACAGATTTTAGAGACCTCACTTAGAATGGGATGGTGCAACCAGCGTGGCAAAGATCTGCTGAGAAAAAGCAAAAGGAACTTTCCTGCCCTTTCTCCTTCTATTTCAACCTTCCTAATTCTGTTGTGGTCAGCCAGTTTTCAAGCTGATCCTACTAGAGCCCACTGCATCAGTGTTATTGGGCACTATCCATAGAATTGCTGAAGTTGCTTATTGCACCATTAGACTCTTAATGATTTTTTTCTGTGCACATGTGACTCAGGGCCAATGATAGAGCTAAAATACTGGTTTTTCTCTTCCTTTCACTTTTATCTAAAATTTAATAAGAGGAATTGAAAGAAGGGGTCACCAGCAGCAGTACGAAGACAAGAGAACCTGTTTTCTTCCTAATATTTCTTTTAAAGTCCTTATTTCCTAGTCACAAGCAGATTAGATCCCTGGGTTTCAGTACAGTGCTATTTATATGCTTTTTGTAAAGCAGTAACTTCTAGAACCGTGGGAAGGAAGTACAGGTAAACAAGCTTTAAGCAACTTGGTCAAATTCACATAATTTGGCACAGCTTTAGGAACAGTATGTTTTCTGACTCCCCGAATATGCAGTCAACTCCAGACCCTAAAAGAGAGTAGGTAAATATTTTTAGCATTTAATAAATTAAACAAAAAAAAAGAACATTCAGTGTGACAGAGTGACCTATCAGTTGAAAATGAATCAAAATCATATGACCATTTCTACTTGAAACACTAGAAATGCTGGATATAATACAATAATCACTTTAAAATGCGTGACTGAATTCATAAGAAGATGGAATCTCAATAAATTATGAAAAAACAACCCTGTAAGTGAAGAGTTTAGCAAAATTGTTCCTGCTTTAGTCTCCTCTGAAAGAGAAATTGGGAAACATGGAGGAAAGAATTAAAAGATCCAACATACATATATCAGGAAAATACAAAGGGCATGGAGGAGATGTAATATTTGAAAAGAAAAGGAGGGGAAAAAAACTTATGAAAAGCTGAAAGTATTAAAATACAGAATAAGATGGTAGAGTAATTCAAATCACATCAGTAATAAATACAAATGTTCTAAATCCAACAGTTACAAAGATAGGCTTGAGTGTAAAAAGTGTATGTCATTAAAAGAAACATACCTATGACATAAGCACAAAGAAACATTGAAAATTAATGAATGAATCTATATAATGCTGACACTTGCTTTAATACTATAATATTTAAAATATTATAAATCTATAATATTTTCAGCCAAAATAAACTTTAAGACAGAAGCATTATTAGGGATTAAACTGATTACTTCATAGTGATGGAATATATATTTCAATAGAAATATGTAAACATTCTAAACTTGTAGTCATCCAATAACATAGAACTAAAATATATAAAACAAAAATCAACAAAATCACAAAGAAAAATTGACAAAATTTTCAGCAATTTCTCTCAGATCTGATAGGCCATGCAACATATGGCCTAGAGAGCATATGAAGATTAGAACATCTGATTTTTGTAAATAATATATGACTTAGATACAAGAAAACAAAGAAAGTATGAAAGAGGGCGTTTATAAATCAGCCTCATTCATGAATATAGATTTTAAAATCCTGAAAAAATATTGGTAAATCAAATACAGGAACATGTATATTATACATTATGTACATGTATATATTTTAACACTCACACATATATAACTATGAAATAATAAATATATGGTTAAATAAATGCATCTTGACGAAGTTAGATTTATCCCCAAATACTAAAATGATTTGTTAATGTGGTTAGCACAATAGCAAATCAGATGGGAAAAAAGGCTTGTGATTGTTTCAATGGATTAAGGAGAAAATAAAAGGTGTTAGCTATTTATGGGAAAAGAAAACTTATAGAAGACTAGGAGAAGGAAACTTCCTTATCCATCAAAGGAAACCTACTAAAAATCTGTGATAAGCATTATTATTCCTGGTGGCACATTAAAAGCATTCTCCTGAAAATCTGAAATGAGGTTAACGGTGTTTGCCAGTCGTGTATGGTTTCATCCATATACTGCAGGTCTTAGTCTGTGCCCAAGAAAGCAAAAGAAATAAGATGCATAATGATTGAAAAAATAAACAAAACAATACTTTGTATAACATGATGGTCCATATAAAAACTCAAGGGTATCTTTAAAAGTATAATTGTTGGACTGATACAAGAAAATCATTTCCATAGCTATACACCAACTATGTGCACTTACTGAATACGTGTCCCTGGAAATATAAAGAAGCAACTCTTACCACAGATCGAGGGAACTCTTTTTACTACCTGAACATAGAAGCAGGTTCTGTTAATATGGAAGTGGACTGGACATTGTATGGAGCAGAAAAGATACAGTGTCTGCTATAGTTTTCCAAAGTTATCTGTGTAGATGACCAAGTTTTATGTCTTCTTTATGTACTTAAAAAGTATATTTAATCTCTAATTGTTGGTTTCAGATACTCTATGCACCGATAGAATGAACCATATATATCCATTCCATCAAATTTCTGAATTGTGGTGTTCTGTCTCATGCAATTTTAACTTTGTGAAGTGCTTGATCTATTCAGTTTCTAAGAGTTAGAGCTTCTAATGCTAAATATACCAGTTGGTTTGTGGTTTGTCAATTAAAACTTTTTGCATTTACTATGTACTCTGCTGATAATACTTGGATATATTACTACCATCATTTTTCCCCCTAATGATCATCCTTTTTTTAAATTACTTTATCCCTTTTTACTTTCTTCTTTCTGTTATAGCCTTCATACTTTGGGAAACTGCACAATCCACTCCTTCAGTGATTCTCTTAAATATTTAGTATATATATTTAACAGAAGTTAGATGTTAATTAGTATCTTTACCCTTTTCCAAAATAATACAAAGATTTTAGAGTGATAATCTCTGTCTACTCTCCTATAATCTATGTCATACTTATCTAGTACTTTATTTTCAACTTGTGTTTTTAACTCTCTTCTTACAAATTAATAATTTATACCCTCAGTTTTTATTATGACTTACTAATTCTGTTTTTTAAATTCTAATTTTATTTGCTCATTTTTGCTTCTTATAGATTTCTTCTTTATTAGCAGTTCCATTTCCTTTTTGCTGAAGTGTTCTATTAATTCCTTTAGTCAGAGTCTGAAAGAGTAAGCTTTTCCCTTATAGCAACATGTTTGTGTTTTTCAACTTTTGAATGATTGTTTAGCTGGAAATAGAGTCTGAGATTGACAGTTATTTTTCTCTTATCACACTTTAGTAGTTACCTTTTTGACCTCTTAGGTTGATGCGAAATACATCTAATTGTTGTACATCTAATTGTTGATTCCATTAAGATTTCTGTTACTACAGTTTCTTTTAGTATTTGATATTTTACATATATTTATTTATACTTGTTTTGTTAATCCTGTTTCTTTTATTTGAAAATTTGTCAGACATGAACTCTGAACATTTTTCCTTCACCATTATCTATATGCTGCCCTTTTGAAACTTGAGCTTTAGTGTCTCATTCTTTTGTTCCTGTTTCTTAATCTCTCATGTTTTACATTTTGTTATCTTCTTCTGGTAAATTTGATAATTTTCTTACATATATCTTCTAGTTTGTTCTTTCTATCTTCAGTTGAAAGTCTGCTATTTTCCCTGTCCTAAGTTAAACTTCTCTTTTTGTGTGTGTGTGTGGTATGTATGTATTATTCAAACAGAAAAGTGTGTCAGCCATATATGGCAGTAATATAAAATGCATATACTCTCTAGTTAGGTACAAAATAGAATATGACTAATACCTTAGACTCCTATGTATCTCTCTCTAGACATGCCCACCAACCACCGGGTAACCATTGTCTTGACTTTTTGTTAACCATTTGTATTAGTTCCAGAGAAGCAGAACCATAGAATGTGTATGTGTAAATATATATGTATATATTAGCCTTCATAATCACATAAGCCAATTCTTATATATATATATATATATATGAATTATATATATAATTATAAGAATTATACCTATTATATATACATAAATATATTTATTATATACATTCATATATAATTATTAGAATTATATTTATTATATGTATATAATAATTATAAGAATTACATTTATTATATCTTTATAATTATATGTAAATAAATATATATAATTATATATAAATATAATATTTTTATACATAGTAAATATAATTCTTGTATTTATATATATAAAAATATATGTATATATAAGAATTGGCTTATGTGATTATGGAGGCTAACAAGTCAAAAATCTGCAGCATAGACCAGCAGGCCAGAGAATCAAGGAATGACATATGTTGCAGTTCAATGCTGAAGACTCTTAGGCTGGAGAGACCCAGGGAAGTCTGAAGTGAGTCTGCTGGCAGAATTCCTTCTTGCTCAGCAGGGGTCATTCTTTGGTTCTGTTCAGGCTTTCAGCTGATTAAATGAGGCCAATTCACATAATGGAGGGTATTTTGCTTCCTGATTTAAAAGGTAATCTCATTCAAAAATATCCACACAGAGACATCAAGAATAATGTTTGATCAAATATCTGGGCACTGTGGCTCAACCAAGTTGACACATAAAACTAAGCATCACAAGTCTGCCCCTTGTCAACTTGGCATCCATACATATCTCCTTAAACTATACCTGATCTCCAAATAAAGGAAATAACAAGGTCGTAATTATACCTGAAATGATACAACTATTTTGTGTGCAACTGAAAATGACCTTTCCACATTTTGTAAACAAAATTCTTGTGTTATGTACCCTTTTCCTTTGTACCCCGTAACTTAAATACTAAAATGGAAAGTTAACAATACTAAATTACATGATATAAAGTCAATATATTTTATGTTACATGATAAAGGGATAAAAGAGGGAGGAAAACAAAGATATTTGAGACATACACACACACAAACCTATTCATAACAAAATAAGGAAGACATACTTATGACAATCACAGTCCTAATTTCATAACTGGTCATGTGGTCATAGCTGGTATTTAGAGCTACCTTCTTTCAATACCCACTCCATATTCTCATTACCCTCAGTAAACACCTCAGCTGGTCATGGTTCTTAACCTGGTGGGATGACCTCAGCTTCATTCCTGAAGGATCTGTCTAGATTGGGTTATCATATTTTCCCATTTACTTTACTCACAGTGCCTGGTAATACTAAGAGATGTCCTAAGGTATCTCCTATATTTCAGGCACACTCCTCCTTATCTCTATTGTATAGTATCAATCCATGTTTTCCTTGGTAAGCAGAATTAATCATTCTAGCCAGCATGATAATTCTCTTTTTTGCCCATTGATTTAGGAATAAGGAGTCCAAAGTGGCTGTTTGGCAGTCTTAACTTCTAGTTTAAGACTAGTGGGAACATTTCTCCCTTTGGAACTAAGACCTCTAGGCCACTAGAACATAAAAGTTAGAACATAAAGTTGTAGGGGACAGAGAGGAAAATTTTCTTATTGGGTCACTAGAGGTATTACTGAATGATACCCCTCTCATTTCCACCTCTTGATTCCTGGACCCATTAATCCTTGCTGTGGGAGAAACAGAACCATACAGTGGATGCTGATTCAGAGCACATATGACTTCCTAGAGAACCTTGCCCCAGCTCTGAAAGGAATTCCCACCTAGCTGGCACTGCAACTGAATGTTTAGTAGGGCATTTCAATACTTCCTACCCATCAGAATCAGAGAAGAAAAAAAAAAAAAGCAAGAAATCCGAATTGGAAAGGAAGAAGTAAAACTGTTATTGTTTGCAGATGACATGATACTGCTATACATAGAAATTCCTAAAGATTACTAGAGCTTGCCAATGAATTCAGTGAAGTTGTAGGATACAAAATTAATATTCAGAAATCTGTCGCACTTATATACACTAACAGTGAACTAATAAAGAGAAATTAAGTAAACAGTCCCATTTGCTATCACATCAAAAATAATAAAACACCTAGGAATAAACCTACCTAAGGAGGTAAAAGACTTAGAAAGCTAGAAGACACTGATGAAAAAAATTGAGGATTATACAAACAGATGGAAAGATAAACTGTATTTTTGGGTTGGAGGACTTAATATTGTTAAAATAATAATTCTACACAAGAAAGATAAATACTTATGATATCACTTATATGTGGAGTCTAAAAATAACAACAAACTAATGACTCACAGTTATAGAGAAGAAATTAGTGGTTACCAGTGAAGAGATGGAAGTGGGGAGGGGAAATATAGGGGTAAGGGAAAAAAGGATAATGTGAAATCATGTGTATGAAACTTGAAAATTGTTAAGTACTATAGAGTTTAAATAATCTTTCATTCTGTAATTAAAAAGAGGCCATTCCACCATTCTGTCAAGCCAGCTGCTGAAGGATGATGGGGAACATGGTAGGTTCAAGTGAATTCTACGAGCATAGGTCCATTGTTGCATTTCATTTGCTGTGAAGTGAGCTCCTTAATGAGAAGAATTGCTGTGCCAAATACCATGACAATGGATAAGGCATTCTTCAAGTCCATGGATAGTAATTTTGGCAAAAGCATTACATACAGGGAAGGTGAGTACACATTCAGAGTGTCTGTTCTAGGAAAACCAATATGCTGTCCCTTTCATGAAAGAAGTGGTTCAGTATAATATATCTACTACCAGGTAGCTGGCTTATACCCCTGGGGAGTGGTGACATACCAGGGACTTAGTGTTGATTTATGCTGCTGGCTGATTAGGTACTACTGAACAGTGGCTATGGTCAGGTCTCCTTTGGAAAGTGGAAATCCCTGTTGCTAAGTCCATGCATAACATCCATTCCTGCCACCATGGACAGTTGTTCATGAGCTTATTGGGTGATGACTGGGGTGGCTGGTATCCACAGAACAGGTCATCCTATTCACTTGACTATTAAAATCCTCTTCCGCTCACCTTTTGGTGAGCATTCACATGAGAGACAAATATCTTGGTTTTTTTTTTCCCCACCCATAGAAGTTTATATGCATACCTCTTTCTCAGACTTCCTTGTCATCAATTTTCTAGTCATGTTCCTTCCAAGTCCCTGACTATCCAGCCAAATCATTGACCATAGCCCATGAACTGGTGTATAATCACACATCTTGACATTTCTCCTTCAAGCAGAGTGAGCAGCTAGGTTCCACTGGGAGGATTTCTCTTTACCACTGTCCCTCAGGGATGTCCTAGAGAGGGGCTGCACTGATGCAGGTGTCTACTTTTGGATGATGCTTGCATGTGGAAGAGAGCCATCTGTAAATCAGGTCCAAATTTTCTCTTCCTCTGTCAGTTGATGGTAGGGAACTCCTGTCAGGACAGAGGTGCAGCCCGATTGACACATGGTAGTGTAGCAGGAGTAGGGACCATGGCCTTTGGGCCACTTCATGTAATTTACCTGTGCCTTCAGAGCCTGCTTGGGCTCAACCTCATAAATACCACTTCCATTTGATAATGGAGTGCTACTGTGCACACCCAACTTTAAGCTTGGTGAGTCAGATGACATCCAGTTCAAGATGGGCAGCTCAGGTCACATGGTAACTTCTTGGTCTGTAGTTAAATGTTAAGTCTCCACTAAAGCCTAGAAACAGGCCAAACTGTTTCTGTAAAAGAGAGTAGTTATCCCAGAGGATGGCAGGGCTTTGCTCCAAAAATCCCAAAGATCTGTAATGGGATTCAGCTATAGAGGCTGTTGCAGGCTCCAACCAGCATCCCTATCTGCCACCAACACTTCAGGTACCGTAGGATTGGCTGGATCATATGGGCCAAGTGGGAACATAGTTTGCATGGCAGGATGGATCTGTTGTAGTACCTTCTTGTTCTGGGCCCCATTCAAAACTAACAACTTTTGGGCCGCTTAGTAGGTGTGCTGAAATAGTCCACCCAGATGAGGAAAGTATTGCTTCCAAAACCAAAGGGACTTTACTAAGCATTCTCTCTCTCTAGTTATAGGAAGGGTCAGATGAAACAACTTATCTTTCAGCTTAGAAGGGTTATCTCAACATGTACTATACCACTGGTCCCTAGAAGTTTCACTGAAATAGGTCTTTGAATTTTTTTCAGATTTATTTCTCACCCTCTGACATGCAAATTTCTTACCAATAAGTCTAGAGTAGTTGCTTCTTCTTGCTTGCTAGGTCCCATCAGCATAATGTCATCAAGGTGATGGACCAGTGTGAGACTTGTGGAAATGAAAGGCAATCAAGATCTCTCTGAACAAGGTTATGACTAAGTGCTGGAGAGTTGATATAATCCTGAGGTAGGGCAGTGAAGGTAAATTGTTGGCCCTGCAAGCTGAAAGCAAACAGCTTCTGGTGGTCTTTATTAACAGAACTTGAGAAAAAACCATTTACCATTTTGCTAGCTGCCTAACAGGCATCCAGGGAGGGATGTGCTAATTTGCTCGAGCAATGAGACCACACCTGGTACAATGGCTGAAACCGGAGTTATCATCTTGTTAGATTTACAGTTATCTACTGTTACTCCCAAGACTCATCTGTCACCTGCACAGGCAAAAAAAGTAAGTGAAAAGGAGATGTGAAAATCACCACCCCCATGTCTTTCACGTTTGTGATGGTGGCACTAATTGCCGCATTCCTACAATAACATAGTGTTGCTTTTGGTTTACGATCTCTCTAGGTAGAGGTGGTTCTAGGGGCCTTTCCCACCAAAATAGGCCTCACTCTGCAGATCAGGGAACCAATGTGGGGATTTTGCCAATTTCTGAGTATGTTTATTCTAATTATGCTTTCCAGAACTGGGGAAATAACCAGAGAATGAGTTAGGAGACCCATTGGGTCCACTGTGAGGTGGACTTAAGCTAAAAGTCCACTGGTCACCTGTCCTTTGTAAGCCCTTACTCTGACAGGTGGACCACAGTGATGTTTTGGGTCTCATGGAATTCGTATAGTTCAGAGCCAGGGTCTAGTAGTCCCCCCAGAGGTCTCATTTCCCTTTCCTCAGTATACAGTCACACTGGTAAAAGGCCATAGGTCCTGTTAGGAAAAGTTGAGAAGAAGATTAACGGTATGAAGTTTTGGCATTTGTCCCTTCCTCAAAGGGACTCAGCCTCCACTTCGCTGAAGGGGTCTGGGTCTGTAAACTGGCTCAAGTCCTGGTTGGCTCTTAGGAAGCATAGAGCTTCTGGCAGGGCCACACTGTGGCCCAGGTACTGAACTTCTGATAGGGTTATTATCAGAGGGATTAGCATGTTTTGAATCTTCTGCTTCTAAATTCACCATGGTTTACCTTGACTGCTCAACAGTAAATAAAAACAAAGTAATTTTGTGAGATGAAATGGCTGTTCTCAGTTGACCCAAACACCTGGTCATGGAAGGCGAGAAGGAATATAATTAAGACAAATCAAGTAGAATTAAGAAATGAAGTCAGGCTTACCCAAGCATTCTTCTTCAGTATAGAAAAGAAAGTTTGATGTTGGTAGGTGTCTGCCTCTTCCATCTTCTGTTCCAACACAGACCTATCTTTTGTACAGCTGGTCATCATTCTCTGTTCTTTGGATTCTCATCTAGCATCCAATTTTTTTTTTTTTTAAGGGCTTCATCTGTGGCATATGGAAGTTTTCAGACTAGGGATTGAATCAGAGGTGCAGCTGCTGGCCTACACCACAGCCACAGCAACGCCGGATCCTTAACCTGCTGAGCAAGGTCAGGGATTGAACCTGTGTCCTCATGGATACTAGCTGGGTTTGTAACCTGCTGAGCCACAACGGGAATTCCTCTCCTGTTTTGTATTTCCTGTCCTTATCCCTTGTGTGTCATTAGTATTAGTTTCCTATGGTGGCTGTAAAAAGTCACTAGAGCCTTGGTAACACTTTCTTTCACAGTTCTGGAGACCAGAGTCTAGAGTTAGTTCTACTGAATTAAAGTCAGCATGTTGACAAGACCATGTTCTCTATAGAGGCCCCAGAGGAGAATCTTTTCCTGGCTTTTCCAGCTTCTGGTGGCTGTCAGCCTTCCTTGGCTTGTGGCCACATCAGTCCATTATTCAAGGCCAGCATCTTCAGTGACTTTCTCCTCTATATGTGTCTACATTGCCTTCTCCTCCGTGTCTCATATCCATCTGCCTCCCTTTGATAAGGATACGTATGATTGTAGTTAACGGTTCGCCGGGGTAATCCAGGTTAAAACATCTCAAGATTGTTAATCACTTTCTGAAAAGATGTTTTTTTCCATGTAGGTAATGTTTACAGGCTCCTGGGGTTAGTAGGAATTGAGTAGTTTCTTTTGGGAGGAGGGACACTTTTTTGTCCCACCACATAGTGTTTTTCTCTCCATTCTCTTTCTCTCTCTCTCTTACTTCTTTTTTTTTTGGATACACTGTCTAATAGTTTAAGAGAATATATAGGAAAAATTATTTGCTATCCTACAATTTTTATTCTACTCTTACATTTTATTGTGCCTTCATTTGCAGAATGTTAGGGTGGAAAACATAGCTCTTCAGAAAATGTATTAGTATGCCAGTACATCTCTTCTTCATCAATTTTATTTCAGAAGAGTTTGAACATTTGAGGTATTAATTTATAAATCATCCTGTTTCCTATAACAGTATGAACTTTTTTGGAAAATAAGTTCTTAAACTTGTACTTGCATTAATTTAAAGCCTGTTGGAAAATTTTAATCAAAGAATTCAATGAATGGAGCACAAGAACTTGGTCTGAAGTTGTTTAATCAATTGCAGTTATTAAAATAAAGTTTGGAAATGGGAAGGCAGTAACCTTTATTCTACAAAGCTAAGTGAGGTATTGAACAAAGTAAATGATGAGAGCTTAAATGCTGTTTTAATTTTTTTATAATGATTTTAATTTTTTCCATTATAGCTGGTTTACAGTGTTCTGTGCTTTAATTTTTTAAATCTGTGATTTTGATATTGATCATTTATAGGAAGACTCTTTTGATGGAGTTCCTAGTTTTAGTTTGATAAATATATTTTCTGAACCAGAATGGGATATATTGAGAAGAATTTCAGTTCTCTAGCATTTAAATTTCAATTAGTCATGGGGAGAATTTAGTTGTTGAATTTTATTTTGTAACACTGTTCGTCAAGTAAGTTTCTCTGAATGAAAATGCATGGGCTGAAAGAATCATGTGATGCAATGGGGAAAAACTAATATTACTCTGAAGTTACCAGGTACTTCAGCAGCAGCAGGGAAAGTAGTTTTTCAATTAAGAATGTGGCCTACAGAGAAAAACTAGCAGAATATGTCAACATTTTCAAATTTATTAACCCTTAAATGTAGAAGTTTTTCTGACTGCCAGGGTCCTGCTTTCCATGTTTCAAAATTATCTCCCTTGCTGCTCTCTTCATCTTTGTAGATTATATGGTGGGAATGAGTAAAATTATATGCATGTGTTCAATCTGCCATCATAACCTTTATAAAGATGCTTTATTACAGTCTTCTTTAAGTCTGTTTTTTTTTAATAATGGTTTCATCATGGTTTCCATTATTATTTTCTTCCATCATTTCAAACATGCTGATATTCTGATTTTTTTTTTCATATTGTAGAAAATGTTTCAGTTGTTGAAGTGAGACTTTATCAAGGTGAACCTGTTTTCCTGTGTGGTTTGTAATTTTTCAGACTGTAAGCCTTTCTCATCATCCAGCACACTTCCTCCCCAGCCCCATTTCTGTGGTAGTTGCCTGTCTTGTTCACGACAGATATGTTGCTGTAGAAGAGTTTTGCATTGCCATCTGTGTCTCACCTACTCCAGACTAATTTGTGTTAATTTCTTAGCTTGAGGCTTCTTGTATCTCATAAATCATGTAAATCCTGATTGCACATGTGCCTATTTGGGAGGCATAGGTCTTACTTTCTTATGGTAGAATTTTCTTTGAATTATTTCCATTCAGAGAGCTTCTTTATGGTTTGCCTAGGCTGGTGGTGCTTCTGGGACCCAGAGGGCTGATCTTTCAGGCTCCTGGCTTTAGGCAGCATAGCCAGTTCCAGTTCCTACCTTGTAAGGACTCTACACCTCTGTCTTCCATTGACTTTCTCAGAAGCAGACTCTCAGGCAAAGGTGTTAAAATTATTAGTAAGTGTTCCCGGAAAACATAAGGGTTTGGAGAAATGGAACAGGAAAGGGAATTTCATCAAGTAAGGGGCATGGTATTCAGCAAAGTCCCACCCAGGAAGCTTGGTCTAAGGTCTGAAGGGCAAATTTGAGATTTCCAATTTAGAGCCCTTCTCTTCAGATGGGATGGAGCGGGAGTATTTATATGCCAGTCATTACTTAAAGGCTTCTCCCAGAGGGATGTAAATTCCTGGGAGGTTTCTGCTTTACTTAAGTTCTGAAAGGGGTTCCAGCAATCCGAGGCCAACCCTTTCACAAAAAAAACCATTAAGTATTGACTGTTGGGAAGCACTACCAGGGCCCTTTGCATCCAGCACTTGTCCTTGCCTGGGGCTAAACTGCAGTCTTAACCCAAATCTGCTTTGCACCCCTCCCCACCAAGGCTGTCGTGGCTTGAAGGGGAGCTTTATTTCTCTCTTTGATGGGAATTGGGCATTTTCTTTTTTATATATATTAAAAGTTAGAACAAGATAATGGTTTCCCCATTTTTATGTGCTTGAAGCAGAAAAGTACATCCACTTCAGTGTATTCTATCATGGTATAAACCCAAATCTAGTATATATCACCTAAACAAACCAGAAAAATGAGTGCATTCCACTGTGTGTAAAGAGATGACACAGATAGAGAAAATAAATAATTTGGATCCTTTCAGAAATCACATGCTAGGAAGTCCTGGAAAGAACTGTGGAATAGTGATCAGGCTCTTAGGTAATGTGTTTGTTGTCTGCATTTAGCATAGTTCAAAACTGATTGCCTTGAAGTTAGGTGCTAGTCTTATGAAACTGAAAACTGGTATTTTTTTTTTCCCAAAAATTGTCTCCTTGAATTTTCCTTTTTTTTTTTTTTTTTGCCACATCTGCGGCATGTGGGCATGTGGAAGTTCCAGGGTGAGGGACTGTACCTGCACCACAGCAGTGATCCAAGCCGCTGCAGTGACAATGCTGGATCCTTAACCCTGAGATATCAGGGGTACATGTCTACACCTGGAGGGTCACCAGAGAAGTCCTACCTTTCATTTTATTAATAACATTTTGAGGACAATAAAAAGACATTTTACCAAATATAATTTAAAGGGTATAGGAACACTTAAGAGTAAGAAGACTATATCTTAGACAATAAGCTATTCACATTTCCTCCTATGATTTATTCCTTTACTTCCTAAGATGTCACAGTATTCTTCTAGACGTGGGTGACTTGGATAAGTAAAATAAGGCACAAGTGAAATCAGGGTCTTCTTATTGTAGCACGACTTGTCTATAGCATGACTCATTTCTTACAGCATTTGATCTGATTTGTGAGGATATACAGGAAGAAATGCTGTGTGTGTGCGTGCCTGTGCGTGTATGGGTGTTTTAAACAGATTTGAATAGATTTTATAGTCCCTGATTATTTCATCTCTTGATGCTTAGGTCTTAAAACAAAGGGTGATTTTCTTTTGAGAATGACTTTTAAATGCATACCTCTCTCTAAAACAGGATAACAAAATAAAGAATGAAAATGTAAAATGGAACGGACCAAGTACGTAATGGACATGAACTCTGGAGTCAGACCTGGCAGGGCTCCTTGCTTTGTAGTTTTACTTTTGCCGCCTTACTCAGGCTCCACAACTCTTAAGCTGCCAGTGCCTCATCTATAAAGTGTGTGTGATAATCATACCCACTTCTTAGATTGTGGTGAGGACCAGATGACATAAAGATGAATTGTGCCTGCCACAATGTCCAGCCCCTGGCTAGAGCTCAGGAAATGATAGTGACTATGATTATTATTGCATCGTTGGTGTCAGACTAAAAATAAGGTCCTATGCAGTGTGCATCTTTCTTTTAGCTATTTTAAAAATCAATAACTTAAAATCCGCACAGTATTATAGTAACAGATTTGAATAATAATAGCCTTCCTTCCTTCCTTCTTCAGAATCGTGTTTTAGATTCAGATTCAGAGTAAGTTAAAATAATGCCATTGCCATCTCAATCATATATATTATTAGATCAGGAAATACAGTATTTCTTTAATCCTAAAGAAACTTCATAGAAATTCACAGAAGCCTTTCCAGATTTAGCATTAGTTTCAGCTTGCCCTTTTTGAGAAAACATGGCACATCGATCTTAAAACAAAACTACTTCCTCTTTTTCAAGAAAAGCAAAGGCAAATTATTTCCTAATTCCAGACACCATGGCGCTCTGAATTTTATTTATTAATTCACTATAAACCCACGCTAGGAGCACATTGAGGTTGTCATTTTAAAATGAATCATAGGTTTAAACAAACAAACCAACAAACAAATATAACCAGAGGATTTGTATTACGAAATAGAATTGATGATTTTCTGAGATAAACTGGCCTAACGACATGTTCATGTTGCAAATCATGGACAAGGGTTGGGTTAATAATCCTAGTTGATTTTATTATGTAAAGGTTAACAATAGACAGGCAGTGCTGGTCTGTCAGCTTAGTGTGTATTTTAAAATTGTGTTCCTAAAGAATGTTTGAAAAAAAGCCACTGGGTGTTTTACCTTGCAAATAGACATTTGTTGATGATTTTACTATGAAAAATTGATACTGGAGACTTCTTGCCAAACTAAAATTTGTCTTGTGACACCATTTTCCTAAACAAATCATAGTGTTAATATTTCTCTGTCTTTCTTAAACCCCTCAGCATGTGAGACTTTAAAGGGAACACTATAAAATTGATAAAGATGGTCTAACTGTTCTTTGAATCAGATGCACTGACCAGTAATTGGACTTATATGACCTGGAGGAAGCCATACCAGTTATACTTTGAGTTTGAACACTTCTGCACTCTTATTGGAAAAGTACCCAAACTTTCAATTTACTAGAAATTGGTACATTTGGATTATTGCTGATCAGTGATGATTACCGACTCTTTTATCTCTTCATAATATGGAGATATTAATCTCCTGGGCTTTTGTGAAGATTAAATAAAATGATATACTTAGAGTTCCTGCACACTGCTCACGATTGAATAGGTATTCAATAATGAGGTTCACTTTTTTCCTTGACTCTGAATACGAGACAGTGTTGGAAATTTCAACAAAATGATATACAGTCCCGAATAAGACAAGATAGAAATTGTTTAAGTGCCTAATGTCTGGTACAGACAATGAAAGCAGAGGGAACCTTGGTGAAGCAGAGGTCACTGGGAGACCAGAGTCAGTTCTTAATGAGACGTGACCTGGCATTTTGGTGGAGCTGATGTTGGGAGGAAGGGTATTTAATTATAGTGTTAATATTCCATGTATTTATAGCACTTTACATCTTCGAAATTGGTAATTTGTAAATAATGAATCTACCAAATCTCGTATACATACTTGGCATTTCAGTGTACTCTGAGTGCTAATATGCCAATGCATACTTGGCATTTCAGTGTACTCTGAGTGCTTTGTGTTGTTAAAGTGGCCAAATGACAAAGTTTATTTCAATTTAGGCACATTCTAAATTGTTTTCTTAGAAGTTTCTGGCTAAAACTGATTTATCTTTGGTTCACGTAGAATTTAGCAGACTGACTGTGACATGGTAAATGTGAATTCACAGTTTTATTAAAGATACCTCTCTAATTTAGACTCATTAATTCTCAAAACAAGTTAGTTCTGAATCTCTGACAAATTGATATTGTGTACTTGAAAATTAGAACTTTAAGGAATACAAATTATCAAGTTATCAAATTATCAAGTTAAATTATCACTATAAACACTATTGAAAAGCTCTGACTGAAAACGCACAGTGCTCAGGTTTTTTTTTTTTTTTCAGTTTTTAATGTGAATTATCTAGTTCATCTCTTGTGGCAGCATTTAAAGTATATCATGAGTTGAAGTTGGTGATATAAAACAAAATCCAGGTGGAATCATGAGGGAAGCATACTCAAACTTTGAATTAGTCTAAAGAGTAATTTAATTTGTACATTCAGTTGGAAATTTTACTGAATTTAGGAGGCATCATGGCAGAGTGGGAAAGACATTAGTTTGGGAACTAAAGAGCTATGGATCCAAATATTGGTCCCCTGTGGGACCAATGGCTACTCGCACAGTGGCTATCCTTGTGCAAGTTACTTACATTCTTAAACCTTAGATTTATCATCAGAAAGAAACAAAGACACAACAACAACAGCAAAAACCAACTGAACTGCTTTCATAGGGTTATTGAAAAGATACGTATTTAACAGGTGGTTATTGAGCGCCTCCTAAGTGTCAGTTATCATGCTGGACGTTTTCCATATGGCAGGGAAAAAAAACTCAGACTGTATCTCTGTTCTCCTAGAGCTTGTGAGACAAAGCACACGCTCAGACACACGTGGGAATACGTGTAGAGTCACTTCTTGGGGAGGTTCTACAAAGGAGAATAATGTGGTTCTGGTGCTCGACTGACTTGTCAAGTTTGGTAATGCTTCTTTGCGGAAATGGCTTTTGAGCTTCAGATTAAAGGACAGGAGGAATGAAGATAGTTCCCGGTAGAAGGGATGCGTCTGTTACCGGGTTGTCTGAATGGTTGGATGGTGCTGTCTTTTGAGAGACAGAGAGAGAGAGAGGGAAAGCGACTGCAGGCGAGAGAGAGCAGCTCAGTTTTTAATTTATACATTTAAGATGTTTTTTAGACATCCAGGTGCAAGTGTCAGGTAAAATTTGGATTTTAGAGAAATCTCGCCTTTTTTTTTAATTCCTTTGTCTACTTGTGTCTTCGACTCACTTTCTTTTGGATCTTTCCTTATCTGCATTTTAAACATTTCATTTTTTAAACATTTCCATTTTCTTAACTCTTAGTGACACCTTCACTTAGTAGTCTTCTTTTGACCTCACCTCCAATGAACTAGTTTGCCTGATGGCAAGGCTTCCATCTTACTTGACTTGTCAGCACATTCTGTGTTTGCTGTTTCTTTAAAATTCAAATCAGGATGCTAGACTGCTTACTTAACTTGATGCCTTTAAGGCCTCTCAAACTCCATTCACTTAAACCCCAATTCTTGATCATCTTCCTCTAGACTTGAAAGTTCTTCATTGAATGGCTCACAATTCACTCAGTTTTACAAGTCAGAAATCTGTGGTTTAGTCTTATCATTTTTATTCCTTTTTATCATACTCATCCTGTGTTCGATCACTGTCAGCTTTTCATTTCTGCTTTCTGATTATGTGTTTGTTTCTCTTCATTTCTGTTACCATCACTCTAGGCCAAGGTTCTCAACTTTGGCACTGTTGAAATTGGGGGACTGGGTAATCTTTTGCTGTGAGGCATGTCTTGTGCACTGTAGGGTGCTGAACATATCCCTGGCCTTGACCCACTGTATGCCAGTAGGACATGTGATAACCCAAAATATCTCCAGACATTGCCATTGACACGTGTACTCTTTCTTGGATTATTATTGGTGGGGTCTTGGTGTAAAATTGCCCCCATTTGAGAACCACTGCTTTGTCTAAGCCACGATCATTTCTTCCTTGCACTGTTATAGGCTTATTGATCTCCTAGTCTTCACGTGTGATTCCTTTGAATCATTTTTCATCTATTGATGCAGTTATTAAACGTTCGTAAATAACTTCCTCGGCTTCTAAAACCTCAGCATCTTTTCCTTGCTCTTAGAATAAAAGCCTGATCCTAATATGACCTATAAAGCGTAATTCAGTCTGTCTCTACCCATTCATAAGCCTTGTTTCACCTTCTGTCTTCATCCTCTGTCTACTCTGGCACTTTGACCATCTTTCAGTTTATAGTCTCTGTCCTAGATCCTTTGCTCATGCTGTTCCCTTGTCTGAAATGCCCTTTGTTCCCCTTTCTCTCTCTCCTCATTCCCAGTTTGGCTTTGCTAATGTTTATTTGTACTTCAAAACTCTCTCTGTGCTATGCTATTCCACTTCATGGTTTTAGTTTTCTTCATAGAAGCATATTTCGGAGTCTTCACAACATGTATTGACATACATAAATATGTAGTGAGTGTTCAGTGTGCATATTCACCTCTGCAAGAACAGGGACCATCTTCTTGTGGTTCAGCAATATATCTCCATTGCCACCAGGCTGCCTTACTCATAGCACCAAATAAACACTGGTTGAATGGATGAATTAGTAAATAATTAAACATGAACATGAGGTATATAGGTGAGATATCAAATTGTTCTGATCAGAATGGTTTATTATTGTGATTGAATTTGGAAAATTGGAAGCATAATGCTAGTTTCTGATCTGCTCGTAGACAATTGCTGTCTACTTGATGTTATGAAAAATAGAATATGTTTTAATATGCTTTGAATTTTTAGGTTTTGGTGTGCTATGCAGTATTTCTTCCTTCTTTTCCTGTCAGCCTCCAGAGAAGAGCTCTAGCCTGAACATGAAGGGATATGTAAATTTGACTCATGAGATAAAAAATTGCTACAGTGAACTGTGAGATAGATGTACGGCTTGCCCACAAATCTCTGCAAATTCCGTGTATTGCTATTCATATACTGCAATAAAACTGCCTTCCCTCTGGGAGTTGGCTAAGAGGAATTTAGTATTTAATGAAAGGTTGGCTCGATAAGTCATATTTTCCAAATCAGAAAATAAAACTTTAAGAGGAAGAAACTTGGACAACTGTTCCATGAGCTTGTGGACATTAGGTCTTGGCTTGCAGTTACCTTTAATCACATAAGCCTCTTGGGAGTATGGTTAGTAAAAACGGATACAGTATAGAACTCGAATAATTTTATGTATTGAAATATTTGTAGTTATTAGTACAATGATCAACACTTACCCATCTCCTAAACTATTTAAGCAAAGTCTAACATATTATTTTCCCTTTTCCATGAAAGTAAAAAGCCATAGATAAAGAGAAAGCAGATGTTTAATTTTTGTAATAAACAGCCATGAATCTGGGATTGGTTAGTTTCATGACTACCCATCCTAAGGAAACATTTTCCAGTGAAGTTGTCAGTGCTCTTGAAGCTATTTTAAGAACTCTAAGGGGTATTTTTGTTATAACCCTATAATGTCTCATTGCTCCAGGCTTCTATCTTCACTGCAATCTGGGTGTCATTGTGTTGGTGATACAGTCCAAATAGATGAACAGTTGAGTGTAGAAGCTATGTTCCTCCAGTGATTAAATGATATTTCAATTTTCTCTTTAGTGCGGGAAACAGAATGCTTTAATGTGTTACCTCAATAAGTAAATGCCAATGTACTGGCATATTCTTTTCATTGTAAAAATTATGTCACAACACTGAGAAAAGACTGCCTCCCAAATAATACCTATGGTCTCACTATTCTAATGAAATGGATTTCCTGTTTACATTTAAAATATGCTCCATATTTACATATATAATTGCACACTATTTTATAATGGTTACAGTCCATCTCATCAGATCCATATTCAATAATTTATCATTCCCCATTTATTTAACTTATAGGTTACCTTGAATCTGTATGTTTATGTTTTTGCCCAGTTGGGGAAGGCTTAATCCATTATCTCTTCAAATATTTTTCTGCACCAAAGTCTTGTTTTTCTTCTAGTGAATCTGATGATGTTAATTTTTTTTTGATATTGGGCCATAGGTCCTCAAGAGACTGTTCACTAAAAAAAAATTTTTTTTTTAATTCTCTGTGGTAAGATAAAAGATAATTTGTGTCAATCTGTCTTCAATTTTATTGAGTTTTTTCTCTGTCTTCAAGTTTATTGATTTTTTTTGCCTTTTTTTAGGGCCACACCTGCAGCACATAGAAGTTCCCAAGCTAGGGGCTGGATCAGAGCTGGAGCTGCCAGCCTGTGCCATAGCCAGGGCACCGCCATATATGAACCGAGTCTGTGACCTATACCATAGCTTACGGAAAGGTCGGATCCTTAACCCACTGAGTGAGGCCAGGGATTGAACTTGCATCCTTGTTGATACTAGTTGGGTTCTTAACCTGCTGAGCCACACCAGGAACTCCAGTTTATTGATTTTTTTTCTTTATCATTGCTGTTCTCCGTTATAAAGTCCATTCAGTGAAACTTTTAGTTGAGTCGTATATTTTAGTCCTAAAATTTCCATGTGGCTAAAATAACTTATCCTTAATATTTTTCCAAGCCTATGGTGTAATAAGCAAATTATAGACCCAAGCTTACTCAAATGAAGCTCTGTTTGTATCTAGAAAATTTATCATCTTAAATATAAGCTTTAATGCATCAGTGTTAGACATAGAAGTTAATTTTATGTCCAGTACAGAAGACTTTTTTTGTTTTGCAATGTGATATATTGGAAATGGAAGTAAGATTCTTGAAAGCTAGCATTGAGAAATGATTAGAGGAGATACTGAAAGTCTATTTTCCAGTAAACCTAAAAAGATCTCTTTGGGATCCCATGACTGCAAAAACAAATTGAAAACAAAATAAAAGGTGAAAATTTGCCAAAATTTTGTGGACAGTGTATAGATCATATCTAAAAAGTGATGGTTATGATTTGTTAGTCTCTGGTTGTCCCTGAGAGAATTTTTAAATTTACTTTTCCTTTTTTATTGAATTAGAATTGACCTACAGCATTATATTGGTTTCAGGTATACAATAGTGATTCAGTATTTTTATACGTTAGGAAATGATCACCATGCTAAGTCTAGTTACCATCTGTCGCCATATATGGTTGTTACAATGCTATCGACTATGTTCTCTATGCTATGCATTACGTTGCATCCTTATTTATTTTGTAGTTGGAAGTTTGTACCTCTTAATGTCCTTCACCTGTTTCACTCATCTCCCTCCCTCCCCTCACCTCTGATGACCACCAGTTTGTTCTCTGTATCTATGAGTCTATCTCTCTTTTGTTTTGCTTGTTTGTTTTGTTTTTAGATTTCACATATAAGTAAAATCATATGGCATTTGTCTTTGTCTAATGGTCTGATTTATTTCACTAACCATAATGCCCTAGAGCCATCCATGTTGTCGCAAAGGGCAAGATTTCGTTCTTTTCATTTATTGATGATCACTTAGATTACTTTCATCCTGAGAAGATTTTTTAAATAACATACTTCTATTTTTGAGGTTTCATTCTGTCTTATAAATGTTTAATTTCAGCAGCACATACTCAAGAATGAAGGACTGGTTTTAATACTCAAATGTATCAAAGCACTTTAGAGTTTTTTAAAAAATCTTAATTGTTTACTTTAGAAGCCAACATTTTGTTCTTAGACATTTCATCCTATTGTAGTACATTCATTATACCTCAGTATGCACATGTGGGTAACAATTTAAATACAGCATGTTTAGCTGTAATAAAACTTGCCATTCAGTAGTAGAGTAGTAGTGCATGTGTGAATGTAAAAGAGTCAGACTCTTCTACTTTTAGAAAATGTACTTTAAATTTAGTTACTGCAGGGTTTTTCTCCCATTGATGACTCATATTTTTGGAAAAGTGATTTTTATCATTTATTTAAGGCATATTATAATGTTCAGAATGAAAAGGATAGTGCTAGTTCTATATGTCTATTAACACTAAGCTACTTTTTATCAGTAATGGAAAGCCAACATTTATTGTGCAGTACTTTCTGCCAGATGCTTTTCTAGTGACTCCATATCCTTATATGAATTAACTGAATGGAGGATTAAATGAAATAATTAAATGCACTAATTGAATGAAGTAGACATTCTTATTATCCCTATTTTAAAAATCAGAACATTGAGGTACAGAGAACTTCTTCAGTTGTCCCACGTTACCTACATGGTAGCGGAGAAGCCAGGATTCGATCCAGTTATCTTGATTCCAGATCCTTCTTTTCCTCTCCATTTTGTACTAATCCTATTGAGGACCTACTGTATGTAAGACAGCCATAGGGAATACATAGATTAAAATAAGCAACACCTTTCTGAAAGTCTATTTGGGAAGCAGACATGCAGACAGAGAAATGGAATGCAGTGTAATAATTACTGTGATGAAGGTATGTACCTGTGTGCTGTGGAAGGAAAGATAGGAAAATGTGAAATCGACTTGAGGAAATTAGATCAGGCTTGGCTGAGAATGCATTTCCACCAAACCCCAGATACAGGTTTGTATGTTGAGGGAATATGCCTGCAATTCTCATGAAATCAGACCAGTTCTTTCTGCATATACATGAACCATAATTATTGTATTGGTCAAATTTCAGTTGTAGAAACAGAAACCATCTGAGTTAGTTTAAATAAAAAAAGATTTGACACAGGGAACTGGGTGCTTTCATTTTTATTAGAAGAGCTGGAATACAGGCTCAGGGCCAAACTTCCAGGAATGGGTTCCTGACAAACACCATAGAACACGCTTGCCAGCGGGGTTGCATCCTCTGCCATGACCGGCATGTGGGGACGCTTTCAATCTTGGGAATCAGCCTGACTCTTGTTGCTAACACACATGGCCTCAGCAGCAGTCCAAGGATCAGAGAGCCACCGCCATAATTGTTGGCTTTAAAATCATACCTACAGGCATTCATGCCAACAAAATGGATTCACTTTCTTAATAGCCAGGAAGCGAGGAACCAGTTAATCACTGTAGTTTCTGTTACCGCTGCAGTGGAAATCCAGACACCTCCACCACCAGGCTTACCCGCAAAAAGACTTGAGGCAGTAGAATAGTGCTCTCCATCTCATCCTGCTATCCATGTCTGTCACATCTGCGTCTAAATTGCACTTGGAAGTTTAGTTGCAGTGGAGTCTGAGAAACATAATTTTAGTTTCCTGATTTTTGCTTTAGAGGAAGGTCCACTTAAAAGGGTTAAAAAGCTTTTGAGGGAGTTACTCTGCAGTATCTGCCCCTTGCAGTATCTGCTGTAGGTTGTAGAAAGATGAAGGAAATAGATGCCCGGAATTCTTCATTCTAAGAGTACTGATATCTTCAGTGTAATCACCTTCACATATTACCTACTATTTTTTTGATGATGTCTTTTTCTTAATACTACTTTAGACTCTTGTCTTGGATTTGTATCCAGAGCTTGTATTTCTTCTTTTATGGAATAGTATTGATTACGGTATTTATCTACTGAAAATGAATTTGAATACTGGGAAGGCTACTAATTAATAGTGAATAAGACAGTTTATCATGCTGGGTGATGGAGAAGATTCATACAGAAAATATGCTTTCAGCCAGAGCATTGTCATTGCGAAAAAAAACGGTACTCTGGCAGTTCAGGCCAAATGCCTCACCCTTCATGACCTGCAGTGCCTCAGTCATTAACTCAGGTATTTATTGCGCATTTGATACGTGCAATGGCTGTGCAGTGTTCTACATTTAACATTTGTGCTTTGCTTTATAGCTCTTTTACAATGTGTCTTCCTGTTCGTTGTCTTATATGAATAACCAGTTTATTTTTCAAAAAGAAACTGAGACCTAGAGAGATTTATTGTTAAGAATGCCAACCAAAATGAATAGCTCCACTGAATATTTTATTTTGTGAAATTAATTTTGTATGACCAATGCCATTCATCTTCCAAAACTGAACCCATTTTGTCTTTACTTGTAATCGTTTATTTATTTATTTGCATTTTTGACATCTGGGTTGTGTTAGAAAGTTCTGACTGAAGATCTTGTTACTCTCCTATGAATTATATTGAAAATGTCATATTCTATCACTAGTGGCTATTTATCTTTAAATGTGGAACAGCTTCCTTGGAAAGGTTCTTATAAAATGAAACCTTACATTTTATTTTCCTCAAAAGGCATTGAACAATGGATTTCTCTCATTCCACAGCAAGACTCTACTTTATAAACCAAATGAAGAACATTTCATTATTTTAGAATTTCACTCATACATTTAATTATGACAGAGCTGCCGCTGCATATGTAATTTAATTGTTATAGGTGATAAAGATTTTATATTCTGTTGAATCCATTTATATTTTTGTTTTTCTTCACTATTCTTACTGTGTATTATTATTTACCTATTCTACTAAAAGGGACAAAATATGGATGTACTTACTTTATATTTTTATAAATTCTAACTTTTTCTAAGCAAATATTTAAAAAATGAATTTACCTGCATTCCAACTACCATATTTCCAATCCTTTCTGATTTTTTCCACTATTAACAATTTTTAAAAAATAAGAATTTATATAATTCTAGTTAGGCAATTTCTGAATCTTTCTTTTCTTGCTGTAGAGCAGACATACAAAAAAGACAAAGAAAAATCTCTTTTTATCTTTCAGTGCATCCATCCATTTTATATACCTACTTTTTCAATTTTCTTTGTTTACTTTTAGGCTGATTTACATCATCGCAGATGTTATGAAAGGACGAGTGACTAGACTACAGACTATAGAAATCTGTTACCTAAGTGGAAACTAGTAAAACAAAAACAAGAAAACTAAGGTCTATTGTTAGTAATATTGCACTCCATATTTTGAGAGTTGCTATGAGAATAGATCTTAAAACAAAAAAGAAAGCCAAGGGTGTTATATAATTGGTATACTCTGTATAAAGGAAAATATATATCTTGCCCTTTTTTTAGCTTTTTTTTTTGTTTTAAAAATTTATTTATATAGTTATGGCCTCATTCTTGGCATGCAGAAATTCTGGGACCAGGGATTGAACCTGTGCCACAGCAGTGACCTGAGCCACAGCAGTGACAATGCCAGATCCTTAACCCACTGAGCCACCAAGGGAACCCCTATACCTTTCCTCTTAACAAATGTAAAGTATTAGTGGAGGAAGGACGAGTTCCCATTGTGGCTCAGTGGGGTGCAAACCCAACCAGTATCCATGAGGATGCAGACTTGATCCCTGGCCTCACTCCATGGGTTGGGGATCCAGTGTTGCTGTGTGCCGTGGTGTAGGTCATAGACATAGCTCAGATCCTGTGTTGCTGTGGTTGTGGTGTAGACCAGCTGCAGCTCAGGTTTGACCCTTAGCCTGGGAACTTCCGTATGCCGTACATGCAAGCTTGAAAAGGAAAAAAAAAAAAAAAAAAAAAAAGATTAATGGAGGTGATGAAACTGAAGCTTCATATTTTTTTCCACTCAGTCAGTATAGATAAGGACCAGGACCCATTTAGTGTCTTGACCAAGGTAATTTGCTTTCTTAACTTGCAGATAGATAGTCAGAAAGTAGTGATATGATGGAAAAGTGAACTTTTTCTCTCTTAATTCTCACTTATGAATTAAAATCTGAGTTGAGGTCCGTGAGGGTGGCTTTTTGATGGTTTATGTAGTTACCTGCATAAGATGCCTGCTCAAGGTCCCTTGGAATTCTACATATCTGGGATTACAGAGCCTAATCCTAGAGTTTTTGATCAGCTTAGTTCCCAATGAGGAATGATTTAAGGGGCATAGTGCTTTAGTTCAGCATTATAAAACTAGAAAAACGTGTATAGTGTTTACTATATGCTGACCTTGTGCTAAACACTAATACGTGGATACTCACTTAAGCCTCACAAACTGAAACTTATGATGCTGGTACCATTATCTACATTTTATAGATGTGGAAACTGAAGCACTGATAGTGTTAGTGCTTTTCCCACATTTACACAGCTACTGAGTCACAGACCCAGGATTTGAATCCAGGCAGGATGGGTTCAGAGTCTAAACTCTTTAATGGTTGTACCATATGCCTTTTCTATATTATAGTGCTTCTACATTATGTCACCCTCTTTGGTCTTACCCTTGACTTTTGTCCTTATTATGGTTGCTGTGTTCTCTCCTGGTTATTACTACTAGTATTGGTAATAATTTGTTTTATTATTAAAAATAAGAAATGTTCATATGGAAGAAACTGTAATATAAATACATAGATCAGTTGATCCTCGTAACAGTCATGTGAAGATCCATTTGACACGTATAAGAAATTATGACCTAGATTGTGCTGTATTCAGGGTCATGCAAACAAGATTGAATCCAGGTATTCTGATAGCAAGTACAGGGTTCACTGGCCAGACTGTTTCCCCTCCCTGTAGTGTGGCTTTCTTAGTGCAGGTTTTCTTTCTGAGAACCTGCCCTCACCCATAGCGGGCCTATCCAGAATCACTAAATCAGAGCTCAGCAGAACACTTGTGCAAGACCATGTGCCCAGACAGAAGAAGGGTCATTGTGTCCCACCTCATACTATTCATCCTTGCAGTCTTGGCCACTCTGTGACTTTCCTGCCTGTTATGGGCATGTTCTGGCCTTTTCATGGTATTGTTAAGGGACTTGATTGATTAGTTGTAAGTATTATTGTTATTTTGAAAAGGCTTTCAACCTTCTTTTGTTGCAAAACTATTAGATCCCAGGAAAAAGCGGTCTGTAATAGCATTTAAAGCCTGCCAGGTTGTTACTGGGCTTCGTGATCTATTAGCCTTTTCCTGATAAGGACTTTCTTCATCATAAGTTTGTTCCTAATAAATCAAAATCACTTGGTTGCCCTTAAAAATCCAACTTTTAACAATTAACATTTATTTCGGAGCAAAATATAACACTGTTGAATACTATCAGATTTTTGAAATTAACGTAGCCTCTACAACTTGACAGTTAACTTCCAGCTGATGAATTTTCTTATGTTTCAGTAAAATCACTCAGTTGCTTATGAAGACTGAATAATTTGATGGCAATGTTAGAGAAGGTAGATGGCTATCACAAGGTGCATATAACAAAGAAGCCAAGCAAAGAATGAACGCAAGGGTATGGTTAGTTATTGCAAAAAATGCCCAACTGAAACTCCAGCAAACTCTGAAGACTTATACGTGGTATCTTAAGTACATAAAATACTATGACCTTTGGTGGCCAACTTTGTGAGTAAGCTCTTTTCACACAGATATAATTTAGTTTATTTAGCACTTCTCTACGGTATTTTGGTCAGACCACATATGACAAGTTGTGAAAATTTATCAACAGCTCAGAAAGAACCACAAACACTCAGGGAGCCCTGAGAAAAGAGAAAGCTAAACAATGAATAAAAATAATTGCTAGTTTGTAGAGATTTGGGTTGAACCTAAAAATATAGATCTGTTGGCTTTCTATTGGCACTTCTCTTCTTGCTTCCGAGTTCCTGTCCTGATATCTAAAATTAAGAAATTACATTACCATATGAAATCACCTATATGTGAAATCTAAAATATGGCACAAATGAACCTATCTACAGAACAGAAACAGACTCGCAGACATAGAAAACAGACTTGTGGTTGCTAAGCAGGAGGGGCTGGGGTGGGAGGGACCAGAGTTTGGGGTTGGTAGAGGCAGAGAACTGCATTTAGGATGGAAAAGCAGTGCGGTCCTACTGTGTCCTATATCCAATCTCTTGCACATAGTCCTGTGGTCCTATATCAAATATGTTGGGATAGACCATGATGGAAGATAATATATGAAAAGAAATGTATATACATGTATGACTGGGTCAATTTGCTGTACAATAGAAATTGTCACAACATTGTAAATCAACTATTACTTTAATAAAAAATTAAAAAAAATAAGCAATATGTAATCACAAACAGACAAAAAAATTTGTTGAGCAAAAAATTTAGGATGAGGAAACAAAAAATAAAAATAAAATTAAGAGATTATAATCTGTGATTCCATAGCATACTTTGGAACTGATGGTAAAATACCATGCTTTTCAATCAGAAGATAATTGAAACTATACATACTCCATCATCATGTTCATGACCACCGAGTATAGGAGTCAGGGCAAAATAGACATGTAGCCAGACATCAGTTTCATCTCAGCTACTTTAATTCATCACATAGGCATTCATATTTTACATAAGTGAAGTCAGTTTTTCCTTTTTTTATATCATGTACTAAGTTCCATTTTGTAACATATTATTTTCTTCTATCAGCTATAAATCCAGTCTTTTGATCTTCTGTTTTTTCTATTTTCTTGTTTTTCTTTAGCTCTTCTCTGTGTTAATCAGTCTCTGACTTAAAGGTCAGCAAATATTCCCAAAATGAGTTTGTGATATTCTAAACACATTTAATTTTCTAGAAATTAATTCAGTAGTCAACTCTTTATTTACATCTGATTATCCCAGACAAACTCCTTGTTTTTAATTTCCCTCGTTGACAACAGTTTTTTTCTTCAATAACTATCCTGTAAGGAGATTGGCCTCTTTTTTGATTGCTGATTTTCTTTGTGGCTGAGATTATCTGTGAGACAACCTTCTAACCCTGAGTAGGAAACCAGTAAATTTTTATTACTTAATGTAGTTCATAAAATTCTTCAAAGACTTTAGTTTACGCCATTTGAAATTTCGAAGTTACTCCAGTTTACCTCATGAGAGATGACCATTCCATAACTATTGTGAAATAACCCCCAGACTGTGAGTTTAGCAATTCCAGTTTTATTATAGACCGAGTCTCTGTATGATTTCATGCCTTCAAACAATTAGTTGCCAAGATACTCTTTGTCAAACAATTCAGCAATTTAATAGGGGAAAAAATAGTATTGTTTTTGCCAAGTCATTCCAGCCAAAACAGGTGAACTGTAATAAAAATATGAAAAATTATGGGTCAGTGAACTCTTAACCTCTAAATAATGTGGAAAATTGTGATCTGTGCATATATGCATTTTCTGGGGAGAGGATTTATTGCTACTATTAGATTCCCATGACCTTGCACAGTGCCTGGCACATTGTTGAATCTGAATACATATGAGGTGAGTGAATTACAAATGAAATAAGAATTCTGAAAATGGTCCCCTTGTTAGTTAAAAAAAAAAAAAAAGGAAAAGGTTTAAGAATAACCAGAGCTTTTTTTTTCGCTTTGGATATTGTTACTTACAGATCTCTTTAGTTTCTTCTTCTTGGTATTCCTAGAAGGTGGATGTTGTTGAAAGTTCTGAATTTATCTTTCATGTTTCTTGCATTTCTTTGCTTTCGTACTTTCCAATTTTTAATCCCTTTATAATATATTCTGGAAAATCATTAGCCCAGTCTTCCATCTCACCAGTTCAACTTTAGCTGTGTCTTTTCTACTATTCATCTTATTTAAAGTTTTTAGTTTTAATTTCAACACCATTTTCCCATGATAGATATTTATTATTTTTCCTATTAGCCTGACTTTATTTCTTAGACTTGATGGCTCCTTTTTGCTTTTCTATTTCTCAGAGATTCCGCATGGTTTCTGATTCACTGAGGTTCCTTTTCTTGATTTGAATGCAGTTATAGATTAAAAAATAAAAGATGATTCTCTATTCTTTTTAGAAACCCAGAGTGATCATAGCTGAGGGAGATGAGACATTGTCTATGTCCATCATCTATAAGTAGAAGTTCTTACATTTTTTTGGCCACACCCACAGCATGTGGAAGTTCCTGGGCCAAGGATTGAAACCACACCACGGCAGCAACCCATGCCACTGCAGTGACAACACCCAATCCTTAAACTACAACTCCCCAAGGGGACTCATATTTTTCTGAAAGTGGCATTTGAGTTTGAAGAGCACTTATTTAAAAGCATGGTATTTCTCCTTATATTTCCAAAATTATGTAGAAATGTTAGGAAAAAATAAAGAAAAACTCCAATTTATAAAAACTAAGACACCCATAATTCTGCTATTAAAAAATTGCTGCTACTACTGTTTGTATATAGATTTTTTTCATTTTCTAAGACTTTTCTATCTTTTGCATATTCAACCATGGGGGTGGAAGGAGAGGGGTGTGGCAGATAGCAGTACTGGGGAAAACACCCTAAGGTTAAATTAATAGGGAAAGACGTTATAATGTGACTTAAAAGAAGACAGCATTCTCTAGCAAAATAAGACCTAAAACTTATGCTCTTAGAGTTGGAGGTGGGGTGAGAAGAATGCATGGAACTGAAGAGCACTCTCAGAAGGAAATTAACTTCCTCAGTGTAAATCTCTTTGACTGCTATTATTGCTGCTATTTATTTATTTATTTTTGGGCAACCAAAGAAAAGAATATCACACGATGACTCCCAGTGCCCTGTGTTCCCTTATCTAGTCTGCGGATGGGAAACTCTTCCACCTCCCTCTGTCTCACACCAGGATGAGAGAAAGAATGGTTGTAGAAGAATAGTTATCTGAAAAGTTTTATGTAATTAGCACCAGATCCTAGGAACATTTCTATGAAACAGAAAAACTTGGAGCTTGCTACCCGCTAGGTTGATAAAAACAGTTCTGTTTGAAGGAGGGAAGGTGTTAGAGCCAGAAAATCAAAGAAGAGGCATGAGGTCATAGCACTGAGACTTCAGGCGAGCTTTATGGACCAACAGATTGGCCAGGAGCACTGGAGAGAGAACTCAGGCCTCCCCACTGTTTAGTGAGTGGTTAGTTATATAGGAAATGGGGTAGTTTCTATTTTTAGCACATGTTTGTTCCTGGGCTAAGTCAGTATTCAAGGGTTTGGGTGAGGCAATCTCCATAGGAATGTGGGTTATGGTTTTGGGTAGGGGTAGAGAGAAGTTGAAACATCCCATGACAAATGACTGTTTAACTGGTTTCCAAGGCAGCTCATTGTTGGGGGAGGGCTCAGCCTTCTAGACTGTAAATCTGATTAGAGTTTTGGTGGCACCTAGCAAATCATACCCAGTTCCCCATCTAAGAGGAGGTAGGGGAGCTTTGGGCTAGGAGAAGATGTTAAGAAGAATGAGGCATTGGAGGAAGGGGATAAAAGGTGGGTGGAATAAAAGACGGATGTGTATATAGACTTTTCCGCTCACTTGGAGAACGTCCCCGTGAGGATCCTTTGTAGGGCTGAGCAGCGGGTCTCCATGCTTGTGTACAGGGCTTTGGGAGGAATTAGATCAGTGGTGAAAAGTCCTTGACTTTTCCAAAATCGGTACAGCTGAATTTTGCCACTGTGAACCTCAAATGAAGAGTTGATTGAAATTTATCAGAGTATGTGTTCATATGGCAGAGGAAGGGGGTTGGACCACATCTCCATCTGGTCAGTGACAGGCATCTAAGATACCTTGGGTGTGTTCAGTAATGAGGATGGGGTATCAGGGGAGCAGCTTTTAGTTCTTATGGGGCTAGAGAAGTAGTAATCCTTATTTCCATGCTTGTAGCACTTTTACCCCTAATTATTTGCTTAACTAACTTCCAGTAGTTCTGTGGAATCATATTTTCAAATGAAGGCTTCTTTCTTCGCTGTGAAGAATACGCATAAGTGGGCAAAATTTCAGGTATACATCCCCTAGGTATAATTGAAATGCATTAAATTTTAGCTCTTGTTTCACCTTAGATCAGCTACATAATGTATGAGTATAGCTAGGTTAACCTGGGTGTGGATAATGTCTTCTAACAGAAGTTGAGGAACTTGGCTTATAGTCTTAGCTGGCCTGTCAACTAACCTGGTGAGCTCGACCAAATTACTTTACTTCTTTGCACTTCAATATGTAGCCCTCCATGACCAAGCTAGAACCTGAACTTTGACCTTAGCTCTCCTGCTCCTTCTTTCAACAGCTCTGTAAGAAAACCAAAGAGTTCTGAGTTATTTTTAGTGGCAGCCCTGTAACCAACTCAGTCTTACAAATCATGAGATCCAAACGATTGTTCATGTTCAAGTAGCAGAACTGAATACAAATCCATCATAGTTATTTTTGGACATTGAGCTATTTCTTAAGTGGTTGAGGGTGCTGTGGTATAGGAATGCTTTCGCTGAAAGTAATGAAAAACCAACTCAACTTTGCTTATACCTACAAACACTTTTTAAAATTGTTATGTAAGGTGGGTAAGGTAGGTATTAGGGTTGATGACAAAGGTCTCTTACTTTACTTCTCTGAGATTCTATTAACTCCATTCTCTTTCCTCTGTTAGCTTCATCTTCTGGTTGACTGTCACTTAAATATGAACATATATGGAGGAGGAAGTGTCCATTCCTCCGGCCTCTCCTCCACTTAGGAGTAAGGAATTTATTCCTACAAGTGCCTAGATCACTCTCCTCATATCTTATTGGCTGAAATTTTACTAAATATTTATTCCTGAGCAAATCATTGACAGGGAAAGTGGGTTACTGTGACTGGCTTAGATTCTTACAGTTTTTGCCAGTTTATTAGTTGCTCTTATGAAGAGAAAGAGCCCTGAATTTCCCTAGTCTGCCATTTTTGGTGCTAGCTGCTTGGCTTAGATTAATTAAGATTTACCATTACAGTTGGAGATATGTAAAGTTATCCTTAGGAAAGAGAGAATCCAGATTAATCAGACTTGTTTAGCAAGGAGGAATGGACAACAGTGCTCGCTAAAGTCCATGGGAGGTGATTCTAATAAAGAGAGGCGTCATGGATGGGGGAGGGAGGTGAATATGGAGAGTCCTGGGCCAGAGCAGCAATCTGTTAGTGGGCAGGTTAGCAGAGTCTTAGGAGGAAGCAGACCCAAATTCCAGATCCACTCTTTCACCCTCCAGTTGTATTAATCTGTTAACTTTATTGTACCTCAATCTCATAATCACAGTAAGATTGGGAATGATAGGAGTTCCCTGGTGGCCTAGTGGTTAAGGACTTGGTTGTCCATGCTGTGGCTCGAGTTCGATCCCTGGAACTTTGGCCACAGGTGTGGCAAAAAAAAAAAAAAAGATTGGGAATAATAATTTCCCTCCTTTCAAATTACTGTTAAAGTGATGAAAGAAATATAAAATGTCAAAAGGGAACTTGGCACAGCTTGGATGATTATCATTATTATCTTGTTGATGTAACTGTCCCTCTTGGAACAGAGTGATTAGCAGAACAGACTAAGTAGACAGTTATTGGTAGTTGAATGGCTGTGCTTAAGTCACAATACTTGGCCTTTATTGAGTACTTCCCATATGTCTAGGATCACTTAATGATTCTATCAACAGTTATTACTTAGTGCTTACCATGTGTCAGGCACTGTTTCTGGCACTGGAGATCCAGTATGGAATACAAGAGATAAACTCTTCTGTCCTCAAGAAGTTTACAGCCTAAGAGTTCTTGTCGTGGCTCCGTGGAAACGAATCTGACTAACATCCTTGAGGACACAGGTTCGATCCCTAGCCTCGATCAGTGAGTTAAGGATCCAGTGTTGCCGTGAGCTGTGGTGTAGGTTGCAGATGCGGCTCGGATCTGGCATTGCTGTGGCTGTGATGTAGACCAGTGGCTACAGCTCCAATTAGACCCGTAGCCTGGGAACTTCCATATGCCATGGGTGCGGCCCTAAAAAGACCAAAAAAAAAAAAAGGAGGAAGTTTACAGCCTAGCAGGGGAAGACAGACACATGAAAATATATAAAGCATATAGGATATGAGATAGTGCTGAGTGCTGAGGGGAACCATAAGTCAGGGAAGGAGGATAGGGACGAGGGGGTGGGGCTGGGGGTGGGGGGCAGGCTTAAGCAGCACGGTCAGGAAAGTCCTCCTGAAGAAGGGGAAAGCTGAGTGAAGAGTCGAAGGGGGCGAGGGAGTAGGCCAGGTGGCGTTCCGGAGGAGATCGCTTAGCAGAGGGAACAGCAGTGCTGAAGTCCAGATGCCGGAGCATGCCTGGGAAGTCCAGAGAAGAGCAGTAAAAACAGTGTGGCTGGAAAACAGCACAGTGAAGATCAGAAGGTGAGGGCAGGAAGGTGGCTGGTGAGACTGGGCGGGAGTTAGTAGAGCTCTGATTTTAAGGACCTTGATATTTCAGTGTGAGTGATATGGAAAGTTGTAAAGGGGTTTCAGTGGAGGAGTGGCATTCACCGCTTTTCCTTCACTGTTCTTTTAATTTTCTTCTGTTTGCATTCCTTTTATTTTTAAAATATTTTAAAAATGGTATCAGTCTCTGCTCAGTTCCTAGCTTTCCAGCGAATTGCTGTGTATTAATAATTCCTGCACCTATACCAGCTGTTTGCTCCAGATTCCTAGACATGCTTTGTCTGCCTTGAAACTACTGAGAAGTGGTTTGGCAGTCTGTCAGTGGTCTCATTTTATTTACCAACAGGATGGGGTAAACCTTTGCCTGCTTCTGCCTGAGGGGACCCTGCCTGCATCTTCCTAAAATTAGGCTGTTCCTAGTTTTTAGACATCGTGAGGAGACTAGTGCTTGTTAGAAATTACTGCCAAACACTTGCACTGCCAGGGGCTGCTGCCTGCCTGACGGCATTGTAATCTCTGCCATGAACCAGCAGTGAAGTCAAGCCTGGGGCCTCTCCCTTAAATCAGCTTGTCCTTATCCTCTTGGACCATGATGACTGCCTTCATGCCATTTAGACTCTAGATGCCATTTCTCTTGGTTATTATTCTCACTGCTCTTTTAGACATATGCTCGGGTCTCTTATTCTGTCCTTGTGTCCTAGCTGCTCTTTCAAGGTTGTTATCCTTGTTCCTCTGTGCATATAGAAACTCCTCAGAACTACATTTCCATTAATTCCTTCTTTATCAGATCCTGACTTCATCTAGCTTTTGTTGTTGTTTTTTTTTCATTATCTAAAAAAAAAAAAATCCAATGTTTTTTCTTTTTATGGTCACACCTATGGCATATGGAAGTTCCCAAGCTAGGAGCTGCAGCTGAGGGTTGCCCCACAGCCATGGCAATACCATCTGCCACCAACAGCATAACTCGCGGTGACACTGGGTCCTTAACCCACTGAGCAAAGTCAGGGATGGAATCTGCATCCTCATGGAGACTACGTTGGGTCACAATGGGAATTCCAAAATATCTTATTTTTAACTGTATACCTATTATTATTTTATTTTCCTATTTTCCAAGATAATTTATAATTCTCTTTTAACAAATGTTCTCCCTTTATCTCTATCAACATTTAAAATACTTTCATAATTCTTAGGTGGAATATTCTTTGATAATTAATCACCCAAGGCGTTTCTTTTTCCCATTGTGAATTTTGATGGCTGCCTTTCTCAGCAGCAGGTTTCTTCCTCTGCAGGGTGCAGGACATGCAGGATAATTTTCTGAGTGGGATGCTTTTATCATCTCTCTTTTCTCTTTTGTGCTCACCTCCTCCTGGTCCAGTGGTTTTCTCTGCCTTCTCCATCTAGCCCCTCTGTGCCTCCAGCTTAGAATCAGGTGTTTTGATGCGTTGGGGCTCCTACTTTGTCGTGATGTTTGAAATAGTGCAGATTCAGTCCAGGAGCCAGTTCCTGAGCATCAAGTTATGCTATGTCAAGCAGCTTCGTGGAGCCTACACTTATAATGCCTTGGACCCTGGATGCAAGCAGTTTTCCCAGCTCCCTCCCAGGGGCAGTGAGGAGGGGTGGGGCAGAGGGAATACTGCCATGCCAGCACCTGGCTTCAAGTAGTGAACCTGAATCCTAGCCCACGTCTGCTCTAGGATTTTAAATTCTTACTCCCAGTCACCGGAATCTTAACTGCCCTGCCTGTTTCTAGACTGCAGACCCTGTAGCTTCTAGACTTTAGGCATATTCTCTGCTTTGCATTTTGGTACCTATTCCAGTCCATACCAATATTTAGTTTGGAAGCCTGGTTATATATTTGGGATTTTCTCCTTTTAGATTTTTCAGTTATTCTTTTGAAGGATTATGGTGCGTCACACTATGAAGTTAATTCACCATCTTGGCTGGAGTTTTCAAGTAGACTTTGAGGTAGAAATTTAGGATGCTATTTGTGTCTGTCAGCTTTGTAACTAGTCACACTATAATTGTCTTTCCTGCAGGTCTTAGTCTGCTTGAGCCCCTCTAACAAAATAATATAGCCTGTGTGGTTTAAACAATGAGTATCTATTTCTCACTATTTCTGAGTCTGGCAAGTCCAAGATCAAGGTGCTAGAAGATCCAGTTCTTGGTGAGAGTCCTCTTCTTGGCCACCTTTTCTGTTTGCTCACATGGCCCCCTCTTTGTCCTAGCCCGGAGGCAGAGAGGGATCAGGTGACTCTTCTTAGAAGGCAGTCCCATCTTGAGGGCACTGCTTTCATGACTTCACTAAATCTAATCACCTCCCAGAGGGGTTAGGACTTCAACATATGACTTTTTTGTTGGGGAGGGAGCACAAAGATTGTCTGTAACACTAAGCTATTCCTACATTATTCTTTCTCAGCTTCAGGACCGTGGTTCAAGTGATTTCAATAGGTATATTGCTTTTTATTTTTATTTTTTAAATTTCTTTATTTTCATTCAGTAGATCTCTCTATCTCTCTTTTTTTTTTTTCCTTTTTCCTTTTTAGGGCCGCACCCATGGCACATGGAGGTTCCCAGGCTAGAGGTCGAATCAGCTACAGCCAGCCTACATCACAGCCACAGCGACAGCCACGTGGCATCCAAGCCGCGTCTGCGACCCACACCACAGCCCATGGCAATGCCAGATCCTTAACCCACCAAGCGAGGCCAAGGATCGAACCCAGATCCCTATGACTCCTAGTCAGGTTTGTTAACCACTGAGCTATGAAGGGAACTCCCAGTAGATTTCCTTTTTTTTTTCTTTTTCTTTTTTGCTTTTTAGAGCCACATCTGTAGCATATGGAGGTTCCAGGGCTAGGGATGGAATTGGAACTGTAGCCACCGGCCTGCACCACAGCCATGGCAATGCCAGATCCGACCTGCATCTGTAACCTACACTGCATCTCATGGCAACGCCGGATCTTTAACCCACTGAATGAGGCCAGGGATCTAACCTGCATCCTCATGTATCCTAGTCAGATTCATTTCCACTGTGCCACAAAGGGAACTCTGTATATTGCTTTTTAATTTAAAGAGACTGAAGAGTTTACGTACACAGTATTGACTGAGCTGGCTTCAGAGCTGTCCATGTCAGAAGCAGAAAGACTCCAGCCCCAGGGCATGAGCTTCTAGAACTCCGGCCATTAGGTGAGTGATTCAGTTCAGTGAATCAGCTCCTTTCTGTGATTTCATTTAATGATAACAAGCACTGGGTGGAAGGTGGCAGTGTTGTTCAGAGCAGATAAGTCTCTTATTTGGGTGCTTAACCATATGAGGAGAAAAACGAGTATAAATATTTCTCATGAATAGCAAAATCGTGCCTTTGCCCTTATTAAGTACGGCCAAATTATTCACACAAAGTTGAAAATGAGTCACACATAATATTATTTGGGGTTCCTGCCTTTTGTTCTTCCTGTTTAGAGAATGATGAAGAATTTAGAAATCTAATTACTCTGTTGCCAAGTGAAATGACAGAGATAATCCAGAGCAAGGCCTGTTCCCTACAAACTCAGCCCCAAGATGGCAGTGGGAATCTAACTCCTGTTAGAGGATGGGACTTGTGCTAGGGTATGAGGAGTTTCAAGGCTGTTTTTAAGAATCTTTTTATTTTATTTTATTTTTATTGGGTATAGTTGATTTACAGTGTTGTATTAGCTTCAAGTGTACAGCAAAGTGAATCAGTTGTATGTATGCATATAAGTTACTATGAAACGTTGAGTAGACCTCCGTGTGCTATACAGTAGGTCCTTGTTAGATATCTAGATAAAATAGATATTAGTGTGTATGTGTCATCCAGCCTCCTAATTGATCCTTCCCACCACAGTTTCCCCTTTGTTAACCCTATAAGAATCTTACCTTCTCAGAAAGAGGCAAAGAATCCTGTCCCTTTATCTGAGACTTTGAGAACACCAAAGAGTAAACATCAAACTTTGTCTAGTAGAAGCTACATTTAGGAATAAAGATATGTATGTATATATGTATGTTTGTATGTATGTATGTATGTATGTATGTATCTATCATATACCTATGTGTCTATCATCTCAGCCAAGAGTAATTAAATACCTATTTTCCTACTAGAGTCTGCAGTATTTTGTTTTACTTTTGCTTTTTTCTAGTAACTTATTTTAAATTAGGAGACCTGCATCTTAGCCTGTTTCACTTCTAGTTTGTCTACTCAGTGATTCTATGGAATCTAGAGATACTTTTTGATACTATTAAAAAAATGGCTCTCACTAGACTCTAATCCCCATTCTTCCACTGTTTGGAAGCTGTGAGCAAGTAGGCACGGTGTTCATTTACTTATTGACTGATTTTGTTTTGTTTTGTTTTTTTAGGGCCATGCCTATAGCATATGGAGGTTCCCAGACTAGGGGTTGAATCGGAGCTGTATCGCCGACCTGCACCACAGCCACAGCAACATAGGTTCTGAACTGCATCTGCAACCTACACCACAGCTCACAGCAATGCCAGATCCTTAACTCACTGAGCAAGGCCAGGGATTGAACCCGCATCCTCATGGATATTAGTTGGGTTCATTACCATTGAGCCACAATGGGAACTCCTTGGCTGATTATTTATTTTGAAAAATATGTTGAGCTCATACTACGTATCAGAAATTGTACCAACGTTGGGGCAGAGAAAAGAACAAGGGAGATAGTCCCTTCTTTCAATGAGCTTTAAGTCCAGTTATAATTATATATAGCTATGTCCATTAATCCACATTTATTAAGTACATATAGATTTAATCTCTTTAGTATTTTGAAACAAGACTATTTTGTTCCAAAAGTACTGGAAACCTTCAAGATGCACCACATGCAGATGGAATTAGTTGCAGTGGACGAGTTAGGATGTGAGCAGTAATGTCCATGGAGATGACCAGTTGCAGCAGGAAAGTGTGGCATTCAAGGGAAACTGATGAGGATAAAGAACAGTATTCAATAATCTGAAATTCACTTGCATTTATCTTTGGAATGCATATGGCAGTTTTTCAGTCATGATTTGTTATCATTAGATTCATTGATTCTTATTATTTTTTCATCCATTATTTTGATTAGATGACATGTGTACATTCTGAAAGTCCATGCTGAGTGCCAGGGAAATTGACCTTAAACTCAGAAAATGAAAAAAAATTTTTTTGGGTGGGGAGGGGGAGCAAGGTGGTAGAACTCTGTCACCGTCTTGCCACATGAGTGAGTTCTGGGGTTGCATATTTAACCCACCGGTCTTGGTACCACGCCCTGGGCCCTTGCTAACTGAAACTTCTTTGCTGACAGTTCGAAAGGCAGGTCTCGGAGAGCCAGGCTACACAGTCTTCCCTACCCAGCTTCAGAGACTAATGACTAATTTTGTGGTGTAAAAAGATGTATAGGCCAATCTGACCTTGTCTTGTTAGGAAATGCAGAGAGTAGTGGAAACATATCAAAGGACATACATAGAGAATTATATGTATTTGGGGTAATATGTTAGGATCAGGCTGGGGTTAGAAGAAAAAATATTAAGTACTAAAGGAGTAACATAAGAAAATAAGGTGAAAAAAAGAATCAAGAAAGGGGTGATGAGATAGAAAAGGGTAAGCAGAGATGTAAGTGACATATTACTACAGGTTATCCATAAAGTCTGAAAACAGGAAATGTTATTTTATCATGCATTAAGTGATACATGGCAAAATCAATAAGCCACTGATTATGTAGTTGACTATTTTTATAGACTTTAGTATCCGTGCTGTAGGTGGAGATTCCATTGCATGGCTCTACCATGGACCCCACTCTAGTTGTTTAACGTTTCCTAGATTCCTGTACATTTGTATTCATACAGCACCTCCTTGTTATCGCCAACATTAATTTACTACTTGGGATAAATAAAGCGAGTCTCATTTTCTTTGCAACCAGAAGATGCTAATTGGACCAAACTCTTTGAAGGTAGAGCCCATTTCCTAACATGAATTTCTACACTCTCATTGGGTTTTCTTTGTTCTTTTCTTGTGATCTCTGAAATAATTTAGCTTCTGGAATTTTGTAAAAGTTACATTTTTTTAATGCTGTATATTGATTAGTGCTTTTTTCTGTGTAAATATTTACACCACATTATAAACTGCAGTGTTTGATTTAAGCCATCAGTTTGTATGTGCAGCAGAGAAAACAAACCATTCAGTTTACTTCTAATAATAACTCTAATATCACGCTTGCCAAAACCTCCATTAAAGACATGTGCCTTGACTCATTGATTCCAATGATAGGGAAAAGCACCACTTCCCAGCAGCTGGAGATTTGATGTTCCTTTTGAAGGGAAAAAAAGGATCCTACCAAAATATTTATGTAGCTTGAAAACTCTAGGAAGCCCTCAGTAGCAAGCAGGATTCTAGGGTCCTTACTAGAACAGGATTGGGGGTTCTTGAAAGGGTGTAAACTGGCTCATCATAAGAACATGGTATGGTTGGATGAAACCAGTAATGTGGAATAAAAGTTAACTTTTGAAAAGTAAATTTGGGCAAGAGGGGCATGAAGAACAGAAGCAAAAATAAAACAAATCTCTGACTGAGAAGGGCCCTTGGTGAAAGTCAAACTCTTTAAAGGTCAGTTCTATATAGACACTTATGGAGGCTTGGGGTACAGATTGAGTGATATAGTCAAGATACTTTGCTGTTATGTGGCTTCTTTGGGTATAGGATACGACTTGTTATCTTCTAATATTAATAGATATGAGTAAAATGCCCAGTTGAAATGTAGAGGATGAAAAGTACTCTAAGCTTCCGATAGAAGACCAGTAGGTTGGTGGGTATGCATAATAAGTGAGAGTGTGAAATTGAGGAGTCAAGGGGTTTCTTGAAACACATTATCCTGCTTTGACCACCTTTCTATATGTTTTGTCTTGTTTTCCTTCCTATCTCAACTGATCTCATTGAGGCTGGTTTTAATTAGGTGCTGGTTATATTTAAAAAATAGTTAACAAACTGGGAGTAATCATCTTCTCCTCCCCAAACTGCTCACCTTCTTGTGTTTTTTCCATCAAGCCATTCTTTCTCCCTCCTAATTGCATGCAACCTTTTAGGTACCAAGACCTCTATTCTGCCCCATTAACAGTTTTCAAATCTGTCTCCTCATTCTATCTCTTTGCCACTGTATTCATTTATGACTTTATTATTTCTCATCTGGATTATTTAACAGTTTTCTAAATTACCTCCAATTATGTTTTCATATGGCTTGAGAGTGCTTTTTCTAAAATGCCACTTTTGCCCTCTGCTTACAATTCTTAAATACTTTCCTCAAGTCTTAAGTAAGAAGCATGGCAGGTGATATTCTAAATGACCCAGGCTTTGCTTACCTGCTCAGATGTAATTTGACATTCTCATATAAACTTCTCTTACCCATTCCTGCTGAACCATCTGCAGCTCTTTCAAAAATGTCCTCTGTATGCTTTTTTTTCTTCATTGCCATTCAATTTTGCCTGAATCATCCTTATCTTTTAAAACTAAACTCAGATGGAAGATGGCGGAATAGAAGGACTGGAGCTCAACTTCTCTCCCGAAAAACAGCAAAAATGCAGCCAAATGCCGAGCAACCTTCAACCAAATGGACTGTAAACTTCCAAAAAAGATACTCTGCTCCAGAAGACACAGCGGAGACCACATCAAGAGCGCTGAGAAGCCCCAGGCCAAACAACAATTCAGGTGGGATCTCAGCCCCACCCATCAGTAAACAGGCTGCCTAAAGACCCCTCAGGCACACAGCCAGCCTCTAATCTCA
>PVHT020000009.1:13420895-13474169 GCA_004024745.2 Catagonus wagneri | reverse complement strand
GGAAACTAAAAGACACAATGAACCTTCTTACAGAGCAGACAATGACTCACAGACTTTGGAAAACCTTGGTTTTTCAAATAAGACAATCTGGGGGGGTGGGGGGATGCACTGGGGGTTTGGGATACAAAATCTGTAAAATTGACTTGTGATGATTTATGTACACCTATAATTGAAATAAAATCCATTAAGAGGAAAAAAATAAAAAAAATAAAAAAAAATAAAAACCCTGGAAAATCTCAGGAGTTGGGAAAAGGTATAAATGTACCATAACTGTCATGGTGACAATCCGTGTCAAGGTAGTTCAAAGTCACTGTTGGATTAAGAGTGGGAATAATAATAATAATAGAGGAGGAATCTGCTTGAATAAAATGAGGAAATTATTTACACTGGCAAAAAAAAAAAAAAAAAAAAACTAAACTCAGATGATCTTTTCTTATGCTCCATGTGTTGAGTAGTTTCCCCAGCTTGGGGCTTTGGGAGCAGACCGCTGTATGCATAGTGTAGACCAGGCTAGCAGAGCAGAGAATGGAGTGCCACTGGGTCTGCAGAACTCTCCTAAGCTTTCTTTAGATGCTGTATGTCATGGACACTGAATTGAGAACTAGGTGCCATCATAGAGTAGAAGTGGGCTTCTTGTGTTGAAAAAAAGCTTTGTCTGAACATCAATGCATGTCCTAGAGGAAGATCAGGGATTATTAATGATCTCTTCAAAGAGAGTGAGCTAAGCCAGCTCAAGATTGTCCAGTGCCTTCAGCTGGATCAGTTCAAGCTTGACAAAGCCATGCAATGCATCAATGGCCATATGGTGCCCTCATCACCAGGTGACCCCAGTGGGCCTGGCACTGAGGAGATGCCCATGGAGGAGCCAGGCCTGCCTCAGTAATTTGGTCTTTGGCTTGAAACAGAAGCAGGCTGTAGGGGAAATCAGCCTCCAGTGAGTGGGTCCATAGGAGAGACGAAGCATAAGCATGCTGCCTTGTATTTTTCCTGCCCTGTGACCTTTCACAGCAGCATTTCCAGCGCTAAGGATGTTGGGCAAACTAGAAGAAGAACAGAGATATTGCCTAGCCCAAACCTTTCTTTTCCAAGTCCATTTGTTTTGGGTGTCACAAAAGCAGTCATTTAAAAACTCATTCCTTCTCTATCTTACAACGTGGTTTTAATTATCTGCTGGGTTATTTTAGTCGATTTGCTGGGGAACAGAGTCCTGTCCACCCAAAAACTAAGTTTTTAGGTTTTGCTTTGTTTTTTCCCATTGTGAGTAACTCAGACATTTTCTCTCTCTCTCTCTCTTTTTTCTGCCAACCAATGTTTGGGGCTCAAGAGGAAGTCATTATGTAAAGAAAAATTAAATTAATATTTTCTCTGTATATCTAAATGGTAGTATGACTTAAATTTTGTGATCTTGCTACATGCCCATAAGAAAAAAAGTTTTAGAAAACATGCCTTAGTTGTTGGAGATATATTTATAGCAGTATGTGCAGAAAGCTTCCATAAACTGGGTCTCCATGCTACAAGTAGACTTTCAACAAAGAACTGTTTCTTCTCAGGGCCTTTTATTCCCTGTTCTTCCCCTCATGGCTGTCTACTGGTGTCTTGATGATGTTTATTATTAGATTTTGCTTCTTCAATGAAGATATAAGAGCATAAGTCATTTCTGGAAACCAGCATTTTATTCTTATCCTATTGATTTCCATCCTCCTGGTCCTTGCCAGAAGTTCCTGGTTGCCTGGTGTAACAAAACATCATAATTTTCTCATTAATATTTGGTCCTGGCCTCCCTGCTAATCAGATTATTATTGCTGATAATTCAAAGGAAGAGAACAGAAATCTACTAAAAAGGAATAAATTGGCCCTCGAATTATAGTTCCAGGAAGCTGCACAGGGATAAAAGTTTGCCTGCTGGAGATCAAGTCAAATGTCAATTTATGCAGAGAGTGTAGCTCCATGAATGTAACTACTCTAGACTCTAGGGTTCTGGCCGGCTGAGACCGTGCCCTTAGCACTGCCTTTAGCACCTCGTTGGTAGCAGACTCTCGCATTTGCGGAGTGCATAAAGATAAGCAAATTATGAAGTGAATCCCCCCCCTCCATTTTTCTGTCCTCTCTGCTTCCCAGAATGCATTTTCTAAGTGGAAAGTGGTATGCCCAGATGAGCTGTTGTAACTCTGGGGATAAATTCTTAATCTACTATCATTCAGAGGATGATGATGAGGATGATGACAAGGACGATTTTAAAGCATTGATCATAGCATAATAGTTACCTTTTCTGAATGCTTAAGTATGGTATTTGATGCTCATAATTATTCTGAGTTATATGTGTGACTCTAATGAATAAACCTGATTCCAGTAATAAAACTACCTCTCACTGAGGTAACTGAGAACCCAGAGAAATAATATTTACAACTTCAAAAGACATTCTAGGGCAACTGTGACTCTTACAATAACTCCATAAAATACAAGCCAGCTCAAAAAGGAGACTGGATATAATATCATTAGACTGATGACATTGTGATAGCTATTCATGTCAGTGATAAATTCTCTAAATTAGTACTTGAATATTGACAGAGAATGATTTTTATGTCCTATCCCATGTCTTTGTTGATGTGATCTCATTAATGAAACTGGAAGTTTTCATGAATGGATGCAAATCTTTTATCTCATTGCTTACATTCTTTCTGGAATTTATATACACAAAGGTACAAATTCCAGAAATAGCTAGTCAAGAGAACAGTCCATAGAAGTCTGCCTAGCAACTAAAGGTTGAACCATGGTTGGTTCAGAATAATATATAACCATAGTTCTTTGAATTATTCATGGGAAATTGATGGCTAGGCACACTTCAGAATGCTGATTCAGCACTTTCCAGCTGGCAAGATAATTGGAACCACTCTGGTTTTGCTCTTGTCACGTCCACCACTTGTAAAACTATATAAGCTCTTATTTACTTGCAGAAAATGCCGTAACATAACCCAGTGCCCATTTGAAAATCTAATTGAAAGTGTATTCTGATTCTGAGACTTGATTGTTTTGTTTAGCATCTGGAGTCAAGCACTGTGAAGAGTTTGTGTGGGGTGTGTGTGTGTGTGTGCGCGCGCGCTTGGTTGCCAGATTATCCCCAGTGTGCTGTGGTTACAGCAGGGCATGGACACTTGTAGAATAGCAGCTCTTGAAGACAGTTTCTCATGAAATCTTTTTGAATAGTTATTAATTTTCCTGAAGAAAAAGTAGATAGTACCATAAACAAAATGTACAGTTTCTGATTTTTCATAGACTCTGGAAATGTTAGACCTAATGGAAAGTAGTTAGGAATGAAAATACAGTACATTGAATTGGATATGAAACATGTCAGCTGGTTGCTGCTTTTTGCTGTTATTTTCAATCATAAGAAAATGACCTGTACCTCAAAGTCATTAGGTTTCCTGTGGCAAATTCTTTGGTACACAAAGGACTCTGGGTTGATGAAGGGCTGTGCATTGCATGTTGGAAGAAATTTTAAGCCATTTCCCTCTTCCATCAATATGTTGTTTCATCATAGTCTTTTTTAGATGAACTAAGGACCAAGAAAACTATTCTCTGATATAATAATGAAGAAAGAACATTGACTTCCTGGTTTCTAAATGGTAAGAATGTTGTTAAGCCAAAGTACATAATTTCTAGAGACCTCAATAAGCACTCTGACTTTTCGTGGTGATGTTACCTCCCAATCATTTTAAGGTCTAGCTGCCAAAGCATAGATGGGTTTTAAAGTAATTAACAAATAGAGAAGAATCAGATTTCTCTTGTCTTTCTTAATGCCAAATTTTCCTTTCTAATTTTGTTTTAATTCTAGACTTTTTTTTCTTCTAATTCTCTAATTAACCCATTGTAGATTTATTTCTTTCCCTCTGAATTTTTTGGAGCTCATTCATATTCTCTCATTTGGACTTTTTTTTTTTTTTTGCCCCACTGTATTCTCTCTCTGGGCCATCTCAACCACCCCCTTCACTTCATCCATCCTAAATGACTTGAAAACTGTAACTAGTCCCAACATTTCCTTGTAATCCAGACCTCCAGAATGACAGCAACAGCAATGACCATATTCATTGTGTCCCTATTGTGTACAAGGTACTGCGTTAACAATTATGATTTAACATACTGGTACTGGGTTAACAATTCATGATTTCATTTAACTCTTTCAACCACCACCAGTGAGGTAGATGCTATTATCATCTCCGTGTTACAGAGTAGGAAACTAAAAGTTTAGCCATAGAACGTAGTTTGCCTATGATTCCACAGATGGTAAATGACTAAGCTGGGTTTAACCTGACGGTTTGATTCTACAGTGAGTGCTTCTCAACCACAGAGACCTGCCTGTCAACCACATCTAAGCACCTTCCCTTGAATCTTCTACAGGCCTTTCAAAGCCACTATGCAATATCCACCTCCCTTTTGACAATTAATTCGTGCATTCAGCCAATGAGGAATTTATCAAGGATCGCTGAGAGCCAGACTGCTGCCTGTTCACAAAGGATAAAAGGTTGAATTGAACAATAGTGGCCTCTGTATTTACAGGGTTTATTATTTACAGGAGGGAGACTCTTTAATCATGTTACTGTGCAGATAGAGAATTAATTCCAAAATGGGACAAGTGCTAAGAGGGCCTAGTGTAATATGTTGTGAGAGTATCTAATAGGAGAGGCGCCTTCTTGGAGGGGCAGAGGAAAGGTTTCCCTGACAGATTGCTGACTCAGCTGAGATCAGAAGAATGAGCAGGAGTTAAGTAGGCAGAGAACGACTTCCAGAGGGAAATTACATCAGCAAGGGCCCTGAGGTGGGGTGGCGGGGGGAGCCCAACATATTAAAAGGATTCCAGAGAAGATCGGTTTATCTGGGAGAGTGGTAAAAGTTGCAGCCATAGACCAGGCAAGCAAGGACAGAATCACATAGGGCCTTCTAAGTTGTATTTTCCTCTCTTCCTTTGACCAATGAAATGCCATCACACAGGCTTAATCACTGTAATGAAAGAATAAAATTTATGCTCGAAAACATTAGTTTGGCTGCTTTTTGAAGACTAAATTGGAGGGGGAAAGAGTGGATTCAGGGAAACCAGGAGGAGGAAATTTCAGTGGTCTAGGTAAGGGATGATGGTATTCTTTCTCTCTACTCTTACTTAGAGAAGGGTGGTAGTCTTAGAGATAAAGAAAAGAAAAAAAAAAAAAGCCCAGTCTGCCTTATCATTCACATCAGAAATCTTGGTGTCATCTCAGCTTCATTCTTTTCCTGCTTCTCTTATCTGATTATTCTTCTGCTGATTTTGCCTCAACATCTTTTGTATCTTCTCTCCTGTCTCCATTCATTTTCAACATTTGTTAAAGACATTTGTCTTTGAGCCTGTCCACCCTTCTTCCTGTACTTCTCTCTTCCTTCTTAATCCCATAATAGCCATTTCTCACCCCAACCCCTGCCCAAGCTGGTCCCTGCTACCAGCATATCCATATGACCCCCTGGCTCTCTTGTCAGAGATCTCAAGCCTCAGGCCAGCAGTCTCTTGAGGAATGCTCTTGATTTGACCTGTTTCTTTATTACTCAAATATAGACCAGAAGGGGAAGACAGGATAGTAGCATTGCCTCTTCTTCCCTGGACTGTGGTGGAAGTGAGGGTGCTACTGACTAAAAGTGGGATGATCAGATTTTTGAGAAAATTGATAAACTCAAGTTTCAAATGTGTTGAATCTGAAATGTTTATAGAATAGATAGCAGACAATTGAAAGTATGGATTTGGAGCTTGTAGAAAAGTCTAGGCTAGTGATAAGGTTTAGCAACGAAGGTAGCTGTTGAAGCCAGGCATTTATCTGAGTTTACCCAAGAGAGGTGTACAGATTGAGAAAAGGGCCAAGAATAGAGCTCAGTGGAATGTACACTTCTGAAAATGGAGAAGAAGAAAAAAAACCCTCGAAGGATACTGAGGAAAAGTTGCCAGAGAGGGAAGAGAAAACCAGGGGAGGGCCGCCTTGTAGAAGTCATAGAAGGGGGAGTTTCAAGAAAAATAGACTGCTCATCATGTAGATGGTATCAGTTGTATTGTTTTCTCAGCAGAGTTCTCTCTACATGGGAACCAGCCCTCCATTAGTCCATGTAGTTCTAACGGTGCTCTTAGTTCCAGCGTTCTGCTTGCGTGTTGGCACAAGGGTATATACGAAGTGCAGATCTGATGAATCATAGCATGGCATTTCCCTCTTCACAACGGTTGGTCCAAATTAGTTGAAATGTGATGGAAACAGCCTGAATTCATGCATATGAGAAGGTTTTCCCAAATTATGTTGGTCCTGTTATTTTACGAAAGTCACAACAGGCACCTATGGGAATGTAAGCTAGCTGTTTAAGTCTGTAAGTCTAGAATCCAGATGCTAGACTCTATTGTTTGGAAATTAACCTCATTTTTTTTTCTGGTTAAATCTAAGTATTAGATCTGACGAGTTAGTAAACAAAAGAAAGCATTTTAGAGATACTCTTAAATATGAAGTACATGAGTTGTATTAACTTGAGTGATTCTATTGTCTGGGACACCATTTGTAAGAGAGATATAGTACAACAATATTAACACTTTGAAATGAAACTTTTATAATAGGAAAAATAAAAGATGGTTCATTAACCATCTTTTTCAGTTCTAATGCAGAATTATTATATTTCAACTCATAGGACAGTCTCTCAGTTTCAGACAATCTCATTAACCACCTGATAAGAAGTAAAATGTCTTTATTCCTGATGGATGATCAGAGGGATGATATCAGCCCATATCCTGAATATTTCACCCATGGGGCTTTTATAATTCATCTCTCTAAGGGAAAATCCTTCAGTTATTCTTATTTCATCTAAATTGAGGTACAATTGACATATACTATATTAGCTTCAGGTATACAACATAGTGATTCAATATATTGTGTATATATTATGAAATGATCACAGTAGTGGTTGCTGTAAGTTACTATACATAGTTACAATTTTGTTGTTGTGTTACTGAATCTAAATCTGCTCCCACTCAACTACTAACTGACCTGAAAGATGAAGACGATCATAGACTTTTAGATCAGAAGGACCCTTAGAGACGACCTAAAATTTTAATCCTGCAGGTGGAGAACATGAAGCTGAATTGCCCAGGGTCACTCAGTCAGAGGCATATCAGGAATTTGTAGCAATTCTCAGCCCAGAAACATTCTCACCTTGCTACACTGGCCTGGGATTATCCCTTCCTAAACATCAAAGAGAGCACAACCAGACTCTGACTTAAGTTGACTAGAACTGCTTTATTAGTAAATGCTTCATGCTGTGAGGTTAAGTAGGGGTTCACATAAATATTGTGATTAATACTTTTTTTGTGACCACGTGCTTTGTCTCTTCATAATTGGGATGTGAACATGGTTCGCAGAAACGAAGGAGACCCTATTCTTTATAAATGCTGTGGAACAGCTGCGCATTATCATCCTGGCTCTTGAAAGTTTATGAAGTAAAGCAAACTGCTGAAATAGCATTAACTTTATTTAGTTTATGAGAATTATTTTTGACTAATTGTATATTTTGACCAAGATTAGTAACATTTCGTAGTTTAGATTTCTGAGCTGAGTCTGCTATTTTTATAACCACTGTTATAAATGGTGGTGCCCAGTCCCCTGTGTGGCCCATTAATAATGGGTTTATGGAGAACTGTCTGGTAGGTCCAGTTTAATTCAATGTACTCCCGCCTTCTTCTTCAAGTGCGCATCAGAAACCATGAAGGATGCATTAAAATGTGCTTTCAGATGCATGCTAGTTGTTTCCAGATCGATAGACTTCATGGAATAGTCCACAGGATAGGTACATCAGAAACTTAGTACAATCAATTCTATCATGCAGATACCATGGCCAGAACTGGCAGTGTACCCATATCACGATTTGATGAACTTGAAAACGGCTTTCTCATACCACATTTAAGCACCAGCTAATCGCAGTGGATGTGGTCATGCACAGCCTGATCTCCCTTTAATGAAGGACTTATTGGGAGTACTGTCAGAAGACATCCTTCACTGTCAACTCCTCCAGAGATTAACTCACTTATAGACAACTGTCTTGCCCAAGGTCATATCTTTCCCAGATGATCCATGTCCAGTGTCTGCTGGAGCATGAAAGTCTGATTATCTTGGTTGAATTCAGGACAACTCTGAAGGTCCATTCTATCTCCAGAGGTCCCCATGGCATTGGCTGACGCTCTTTTTGGACTGTCACTGTGGTCTGACTTTCTGTTTTTTCTCTTTTTCCTTCCACTCCCTGCCTTCCCCAAGTATTGATCCCAAGGGCGCACTCCTCAATAAACACTTTGCATGCAAAACTTTGTCTCAGTCTGCTTTCCAGAAAACTCAGCCTGAAACATAAATATTTGCCTTTTCCTATTAGCTGAAACATATTGTCCTATATCATCTTCTTTTTGCATGTTGGGCAGTGCTGTATATAGCAAAATATGCTTAAAAAGTCAGCTTGTTTATTTAGGCGGATGGAAAATAGTGCAGAAGCATGAAGGATGGTGCCTCTGTATTTTATTAAAGCAAGTATCCCCATTACACTAGTGTAGGGAGAGGGTGCCTTGGCTAGGCTACAGCAGGTTACAAGCTCACTTGAGGGGCAAGGGACTCTAAATAAGTATGAATGGAAGTAATTTCTGCAATTTTGTTCCAGTTTGTTAAGGGAAGTATGTGGCTTCAGAGGGTAAAAGTGGGAAATCCATCTGTGGTCAGGTCCTATCTGGCATTGCCACTTGGATGCTTTGATTAGTGGTTCTAGATGAAGGGTTAAAATTGCACTTCCCAAGCTCCCATTTCTCTTGCCTACTTCTTGTACTAAGTGAAAATATTTATCATGGGTGCTTTTGTTATTATATAGTACTCATTGTTTAGGAAAGGCTTTAGGTGAGAGGGAGGAGCGAGAAGTTTCCAAAGGACACGGATACTTTGGAAAGTCTTTTTACTTGGAATTAGTCTCCCATAAGTGCATTGTTCACTCTGGGTAGGGAATAAAAATTTGATGAATTGAATCTAACACAAAACCTTAACTCATCAACCTAGTTTTTTGGATATGTCACTTTCACAAAGAAATAGGAAAAATAGCAAAATAGACTATTAAGAAATTTGTTTGATTAAAAAAATACAAATTTCTCCCTTTATCTTGGAGCTTGTCTACATTCACTGCAATGTCTTTGAAAAATTTACATCTACACGGTTAATGCTGTGAAATGTACTGAGTTTATGGTTGCTCCCTGACTCCTGGGAGATAAAAATATCTGTATTTAAAATGATAATCCTAAGGTAAAGGCTTCAGGTAGTAAAGATTGCTTCAGTTATGTGTACAAAGGAGACATCAACTTATTATTCTCAACAAAATGGATGACACCATGTGGTTTCTGACTTACTCTCTCATTACCTAGATAATTCAATTAACAAGAAAAGTCTGTATACTGAGGATTCTTGTTAAAGATTCATTAACCAGATCTATAGACGGGGCAAAGAGATCTTTGAAAGAGCTGTTTCCTTAGGAGTAACTTTGTTTCTAACAGAACATGTATGGAAATACCCTTTTTTAATGGGAAAAAGTCCCTTCTTCTTTGGATAAATGACCTAAATGTGGGTTGAAAATAAAAATGGTAAAATATCACCTAGAAGTGGAGATAGTGGGACAAGGAAACATAAAGTACTTTATTTATAGAACGAACTTTTGAAAGCCATTGAATTAAGCATGAGGAAAGACATTCAGTCTTGGAACTAAATGGTTTAACATGTACTAATGGGAACTATGGGATAGAGAAACCTCACGTGTATTTTTGTCACAGTTATTTGTATAGAATAGATAATGTAAGTAGGAATAGTCACCACAGTAATTTATTCAGAACATATTTTGATTTTTATGACTTTTATGTTTAGCTTTTTTATAATTTGATGATTTAAAAATATATAAATATTATTTAATTCCAGCTTCCCGTAATTTTATAAATTCACCTTTTACATATGAGAAAAGTAGAGGACCAAAAACCTTACTCTTACCCAATGTCACATTTTTTTAATTTGGTAAAGGAGTTGTGGGATTTAAACCTTCTCCTAACCCCAAAGCCTTTTCCAGCCATCGTGCTTATTTGTGTTCTGGAAATTTTTGGCAAATCTGGAGTGGACAGCCACGGCACATTGCTGTTCTTTCCTTTCTGCAGATGTGGCATCGAGGAGGACCAGTTCCTGTAACTGCTTCAGCTCACAGAGCAGGTCAGCCAAGCACCTGGAATTGGAATAAACTGTCCTTGCCTTCTCAGTTTCTCCTTTGGGAAGGGAAGTAGATTTCTTACACATTTTCAGAGCTCAGTCTGACTGGACATGCCACAGGGTGGCACATCTTCCTGCCTCCCCCGGTTGTGAAATATATTGACAGCTACTAAATGTTAATATTCCTTCTGAGAATTTGCTTCATGCTCTGTGATTTTAGCCCATAGCAGTTCACATCTTGTTTTACTTTCTTGAGTTTACTTAGCACAGTCATACCGATTAAGCTCTTAAATAACAGGAAACTCAAGGAAATGGCAATGCAGATTAAAGGTATTTCTCAGAATCACACATGCCAGTGGGCAAGAGGCTCCAAGTTCTTTAGTTACGGTATCTAGGAAAAGAATATTCATGGAAATACTTCCAGTTCCTACATAGATGAGAACCAGGTACTGTGACTTTACTGGTTGTGCCGGAACACTCTGCAACGCAATGCATTTTGATTAGTAGGAAAGTTCTGTGAATAGCTTATCAGAATTTCTAATGCTGCTTTTGACATATCTTTGCAGATACATAGATTTATTACATGAATATCCTCAAATGTTGGAATGCTCACACCTGGCATCTAAATAATTCAAACTCACACTGATAATTCCCAACCAAAATGGTTCTCATAAACCTGGTAATCATATAGCACTGTTTTCCCAGTTGAGGGACTGAAAACTGAACATCTTTTAATTCTCCGCATTTCTCTTCCTCCTCAGGAATACTGTTTTGTTGTTTCTGCCTTTCGGTGTTTCTCTAATTGAGTGCAAATTGACTGGGATACTGTTAGATGGTTTCAGGCCTTCCTTGTGATCAAATGAGTTTGGAAAATGGTGTCTTAAGAAAAGTTAACGTATTTCTTTATGCAAAGCTTCTCAAGCCTTTGCTATATTTGTGTGCATTCCAAATGTTCAAAAGTGGAATGCAACATGTGACATTTCTAGGGGTTATTTGATCAAAAACAATCTTTCTTGAGTTCCCATCATGGCTCAGTGGTTAACGAATCCGACTAGGAACTATGAGGTTGCGGGTTCAATCCCTAGCCTTGCTCAGTGGGTTAAGGATCCGGCGTTGCCGTGAGCTGTGGTGAAGGTTGCAGACGTGACTCGGATCCCGCGTTGCTGTGGCTGTGGTGTGGGCTGGTGGCTACAGCTCCTGTTAGACCCCTAGCCTGGAAACCTCCATATGCCGCGGGTGCGGCCCTAGATAAGCCAAAAAGACTAAAAAAAAAAAAAATCTTTCTGATTCACCAATTATACAAATATTAATAATAACATTTATACTAATGAATATTCAAAGATGTTCACTAGTAAATGCTGGTGTTCTAGTTTTGGAAATGCTGGCTTTGAATCCACTCTCTTGATTTCCTTGACATTTTTCTTTCAGATCTAATTGTCTTCCTCAAGATTCCTGTAACGGGTATTTAACAGCTTTCCTCTCTAATTTCTTATCTCTAATATTGGCTTTTTCATTTTTAACTCTGGTGTCTTTCTAATGTATAGGTAAGGTTATATTACTTTCCTCCTGAAAACCGTTTAATTTTCCATAATGTGTCCAGAATAAAATGCCAATATAGTACTCTTTTGTGTAGTGTGAGTCGTTGATGATCAAGCTACAACACAAGCTTAAGTGATTAAGCTTTCTATTTAATCTCTCCACAAATTTATATTCTTTGCTGATGCTAATCCATTTACCTTTTTTCTTTCTTTCTTTTTTTTTTGTGTCTTTTAAGGGCCTCACCGTGGCATATGGAGGTTCCCAGGCTAGGGGTCGAATCGGAGCTACAGCCACTGGCTTATACCTCAGCCACAGCACCACCAGAACTGAGCTGCATTGCGACCTACGTCACAGCTCACGGCAGTGATAGATCCTTAACCCACTGAGCAAGGCCAGGGATCAAACCTGTGTCCTCATCAATACTAGTCAGATTCCCGTCATTTCCACTGAGCCATGACAGGAACTCCTGTCATCTCAAGTATCTGTAACACAAATATTAGCTGGGGCTAACCTGTCCCAATGTGACTTACCTTCTCCACTTCTAAGCATAGAAAGTGCCATTAATTTTGGGAATTCGATCTTATTATGTACATATTACAAAAGAATATAAAAATCAGGTATGAGAATATACAAATCCTACCTACACATAATCCTATCATCTCAAAATGACTAGTTAAAATTTGTCATTTATCTTTGTAGTAATATATTTATCAGTGTCTTTGTCTGTGCCTATCTCTGTCTTTATCTCTTCATATCCATCTATACACACACACACACACACACACACACTCCATGCTCCCCTCCCCCAACCCACCTCCAAACACACAGATATCATACCTTGCTGTTTTGTCAGTTGATGAGTGTTTTCTGTGGCAAAAAGAGACTCTTGAAAAGATACTGGCGTATTGTGCTGTTTAACAAAATGCATTTAAAATCTGATAGGTATAAATGTATACAAATGGGTTAAAATGCATGAAAGAGTGGTTTTTGTAACAATAAGCATAGAAAAGACTTAAAAGATTTACTAGTTCATAGGAAGCAGTGTATATTCAAAAAGTGACAAAAAGATTTACTAGTTCATAGGAAGCAGTGTATATTCAAAAGTATTAAAGGCTTAAGTGACTATCAAAAAGTTAACGGGAGTTTAGCATTGTTGGAAATACAGTATCTAATAAAAGAGAAATGTTTGTTCCACTCAAACGTACTTCGTCAAACATATATAGAAAGATGTGTTTAATTCTGGACCCCAAGACTTCAAGAGAAACCAAATTGGAATGCGATTGTTCATAGGGCACAGTGATCAGATTGGTGAAGGAAAAAAATAGGTGAAGGAGCCACTCAGGGGGACTTTTTTTTTTTTTTTTTTTTTCATCTTTTTAGGGCCACACTCGCGGCATATGGAAATTCCCAGGCTAGGGGTCGAATCGGAGCTACAGCCGCTGGCCTACACCACAGCCACAACAACACGTGATCCGAGCTGTGTCTGCGACCTATACCATAGCTCCTGGCAATGCTGGTTCCTTAACCCACTGAGCGAGGCCAGGGATGGAACCCATGTCCTCATGGATACTAGTTGGGTTCATTACCACGGAGCCACAAGGGGAGCTCAGTCAGGGAGACATTTCTATAATTTGAAGGATTGTTATGTAAAAGAGACATTAGGTTTACTCTGAGCATTCTCAAGAAGTAGAAATTGAACAAACATGTGAAAAAGGCAGGATCTCAGCTTTCTGGTTTAATATACAGAATGTACTGTTAAAATGTAACCACACAACTTATATTAATGAAACACTCATTTCTAGCTTTCTACTGAAACCAAAATCAAATGACACATTTCTTTCCCTAACATCTTGAAGAAATAATACAGTAGTCTCCCCTATCCTCATTTTTTTTTTTTCCTGTGGTTTCAGTTACCCAGTTAACTGGTCCAAAAATACTAAATGGAAAACTCCAGAAGTAAACAATTCATTAAGTTTTAAATTGCATGCCATTCTGAATAGCATGATGAAATGTTGCACAGTCCTGCTCTCTCCTGCCCAGGAGTGAATCATCCCTTTGCCCAGAGTTTCCACAATATATACACCCCCTGCCTAATAGTAGAGGAAAAAACATAGTATATATGATGTTTGGACTATCTCTGGTTTCAGGCCCCCTGGGGGTCTTGGAACGTATCCTCTGTGGATAAGGGGAAACTGCTGTATTTCAAAATATTTTTTTGTATTTAATGATTATTTGAACTAATATCTGAGAGTTATATATAGTTTTTCAAAATAATAGTGCCAATTTATACTTCCACCTGCTAGAAAAGCACATTCTTGTTATTCCATGTCATTGCCAAAATTTGACATTGGTAGTCTCTTTTGGTTTTAGCCATTTAGGAAGGTACGTACCTGTATCTGAAAGTGGTTATATTTGCATTTCTTTGAGTATTTTTTCATGTATTCATTACTCATTTGGATTTCTTCTTTTTTCCCTTTTTTTTTGAAAGGCTCACTGAAATCTCTTCCCTATTTTTCTAATGACTGTTTTTCTTATTGAAGTAGTTATTTATATATTCTGAATACAAGACTTTTGTTGGTTATTGAACTGAAATATCACTTTCTCTTCTGTAGTTTGTCTTTTAATCTTTTTATGCTGTCTTTCCAGGAAGAGAAGTTCCAAAATTAAGTGTAGTTATACTTCTCCTTTAAGAACAGTGTCATCTGTGTATTATTTCAGAAAATTGGTCTATTCCAAAGTCACAAATACATTTTCTTATAATATTTAGGAAGCTTTATTCATATTTATAACTTTTAATATTTATTCCACCTGAATTGTGTATGATGTGAGAAAGGAGTCAAAATTTAATTTTTTACCTATGGACATCCAATTTACCCAGCATTTATTGAAAAGATGGCCTTTCCCCCAATACTTTGTAAAACATATTTATTATAAATTAAGTATCAACAAATGTGTGACTGCTATTTCTGGATATTGTATTCTGTTCCCTAATACTTCTCGCTCTCTTTGGTCAAGAGCACACGGTCTTAATTGCTGTGTCTTTATAATTAGGTTGATATCTGGCAGAGCAAACCACCTTACCTTATTCTTCTTCAAGAATGACTTGGCTATTTTTAGTTACTGCATTTCCATATAAATTTTAGGATCTGCTTGTCAAGTTTTACAGAAAAAAAACTGTTGGAAATCTGATTAGCATTGCAGTGAACCTATGGATCCAATTAAAAAGTTTATAATTTTGAATTTTGAGTAATTCTATCCACCAAGAATGGTGTATCTCTTTGTTTATTTGATGTCTCATTATTTTATAGTTTTCTGATTAGAGATCTAGGAGGGAAGGATTTAAAGTAGACTTCATTCTGCTTAGTGATCTGATCTATTCTTATAAATGTCATAACTAGACTTCTAGACAAATAGAAAACTGACAATAGCTAGGAGAAGAGTTCTTATCTATGGAATGATTTGTCTTTGGTTTAGGAGCCTCATGTAAGCAAACCTAGAACTTATGGATTAATGAGGCATGGCTCTTTGGTGAATGTTACCTAAGCTTATAAAACTCCCAGCTTATAAAATGAGATATTTCATGACTTAAAATGTCCTCACTGTATGAAATGACCTAAAAATTTCATTAGAGATTTTTCCGTTATTTAGGATCATAGATAAGACTTCTTCTTGTCCTATGCAGGAAGGAAGGACTTAGGGATACACATAGAATATTTCAGATATTTTCCAGCTTTGCTGGTCCCTCTTGATTGCTTGTGTGCTTGACATTATTAGTAAAGCTTAATAAGGGGTAAAAGTTCTGATTTGTATGAGTTTGGTTTGACAATCATATACTTTGTATTAGGTCAACGTTTTACATATATTTTGTTATATTTACTACCTAGAACATGGTAATTTCATGCAATTTTAACATAAATTTCATTTTATTTTTTTAAATTATAGCTGGTTTACAGTGTTCTGTCAATTTTCTACTGTAACGGATGGTGACCCAGTTACACATACATGAATACAATCTTTTTTCTCACATTATCATGCTCCATTATAAGTGACTAGACATAGTTCCCACTGCTATACAGCAGGATCTCATTGCCTGTCCATTCCAAAGTCAATAGTCTGCATCTATTAATCCCAAATTCCCAATCCATCCCACTCCCTCCCCCTCCCCCTCCTCCTTGGCAACCACAAATCCTTTCTCCATGTCTGTAATTTTCTTTTCTGTGGAAAGGTTCATTTGTGCCATATATTAGATTCCAGATATGTGATATCATATGGCATTTGTCTTTCTCTTTCTGACTTACTTCACTTAGTATGAGAGTTTCTAGTTCCATCCAAATTGCATCCAAATTGTTGCAAATAGCGTTATTTTATTCTTTTTATAGCATTTTTATAGCATTGTGTATATATACCACATCTTCCTAATTCAGTCATCTGTCGATGAACATTTAGGATAGTGCTGCAGTGAGCATGCAGGTACATGTGTCTTTTTCAAGGAAAGTTTTGTCCAGATATATGCCCAAGAGTGTGATTGCTGGGTCATATGGTAGTTCTTTTTTTTTTTTTAATTTAAAAGAAAATTTTCCATTATAACTGGTTTACAAATTTCTGTCAATTTTCCAACTGCACAACATGATGACCCAGTTACATTTACATATATGGATTCATCACAAGTGGTTAGACATAGTTCCCGGTGCTATATAGCAGAATCTCCTTGATTTTCCATCCCGAAGGCAATAGTCTACAACTGTTAACTCCAGATTCCCATACCATCCCATACCCTCCCCCACCCTCTTGGCAACCACAAGTCTTTTCTCCAAGTCAGTGGTTTTCTTTTCTGTAGAAAGGTTCATTTGTGCAGTGTATTAGATTCCAGATATAAGTGATATCATATGGTATTTGTCTTTCTCCTTCTGACTTACTTCACTCAGTATGAGGTTCTCTAATTCCAACCATGTTGCTGCAAATGGCATTATTTTATTCTTTTTTATGACTGAGTAGTATCCCATCGTGTATATATTCCACATCTTCCTAATCCAATCATCTGTTGATGGACATTTGGGTTGTTTCCATGTCTTGGCTGTTGTGAATAATGCTGCAATGAACATACGTGTGCAGGTGTCTTTTTCAAAGAAAATTTTGTCCAGGTATATGCCCAGGAGTGGGCTTGCTGGGTCATATGGTAGTTCTTTGTGTAGTTTTCTAAGGTACCTCCATACTGTTTTCCATAGTGGTTGTACCAGCTTACATTCCCACCAACAGTGCAGGAGGATTCCCTTCTCTCCACTCCCCCTTCAGCGTTTGTTGTTTGTGGACTTGTTAATGATGGCCATCCTGACTGGTGTGAGGTGATATCTTGTGGTAGTTTTGATTTGCATTTCTCTAGTCATCAGTGATGCTGAGAACTTTTTCATGTGCTTGTTGGCCATCTGTATATCTTCTTTGGAGAAATGTCTATTCAGGTCCATTGCCCATTTTTCCATTGGGTTATTGGTTTTTTTGCTGTTGAGTTGTACAAGTTGTTTGTATATTTTAGAGATTAAGCCCTTGTCAGTTACATCAGTTGAAACTATTTTCTCCCATTCTGTAAGTTGTATTTTAGTGTTATTTTTGGTTTCCTTTGCTGTTCAAAAGCTTGTCAGCTTGATTAGGTCCCATTGGTTTATCTTTGCTATTATTTCTGTTGCTTTGGGAGACTGACCTGAAAAAACATTTGTAAGGTTGATGTCCGAGAATATTTTGCCAATGTTTTCTTCTAGGAATTTAGTGGTGTCTTGTCTTATATTTAAGTCTTTAAGCCATTTAGAGTTTATTTTTGTGCATGGTGTGAGAGTGTGTTCGTTTCATTGATTTGCATGCAGCTGTCCAGGTTTCCCAGAAATACTTACTGAACAGACTATCTTTTTCCCATTTTGTGTTCTTGCCTCCTTTGTCAAAGACTTTTTTTTTTTTTTTTTTTGGCTTTTTGCCTTACCTAGGGCCACACCCGCGGCATATGGAGGTTCCCAGGCTAGGGATATAATCGGAGCTGTAGCCGCTGGCCTACACCACAGCCTCAGCAACGCAGGATCTGAGCCATGTCTGCAGCCTACACCACAGCTCACGGCAACGCCGATTCATTAACCCACTGAGCAAGGCCAGGGATCAAACCCGCAACTTCATGGTTCCTAGTTGGATTCGTTAACCACTGAGCCACGATGGGAACTCCACCTTTGTCAAAGATTAATTGACTGTAGGTGTCTGGGTTTATTTATGGGTTCTCTATTCTGTTCCATTAGTCTGTATGTCTGTTTTGGTACCAGTACCATACTGTCTTGATTACTGTGGCTCTGTAGTATTGCATGAAGTCTGGGACTGTTATGTCTCCTGCTTGGTTTTTGTTCCTCAGGATAATTTTGGCAATTCTGGGTCTTTTGTGGTTCCAAATAAATTTTTGGATTGTTTGTTCTAGTTCTGTGAAAAATGTCATGGGTAATTTGATATGGATTGCATTGCCTCTGTAGATTGCTTTGGGTAGTATAGCCATTTTTACAATATTAATATTTCTTTTTTTCTTTTTTTTTTGTGTTTTTTGCCTTATCTAGGGCTGCACCTGCGGCATATAGAGGTTCCCAGGCTAGGGGTCTAACAGGAACTGTAGCCGCTGGCCTACGCCAGAGCCACAGCAACGTGGGATCTAAGCCGCGTCTGCAACCTACACCACAGCTCACGGCAACGCCAGATCCTTATCCCAGTGAGCAAGGCCAGGGATCGAACCTGCAACCTCATGGTTCCTAGTCGGATTCGTTAACCACTGAGCCACGAAGGGAACTCCCATGAGCATGGAATATCTTTCTATTTCTTTGCATCTTCTTTAATTTTCTTGATTGATGTTTTATAGTCCTCAGTATATAAGTCTTTCACCTCCTTGGTCAGGTTTATTCCCAGGTATTTGATTTTATGGGGTGCAATTTTAAAAGATACTGTATTTTTGTATTTCTTTTCTGATATTTCATTGTTAGTATACAGACACACAATTGATTTCTGAATGTTAATTGTATATCCTGCTACTTTGCTGAATTTGTTGATCAGTTCAAGTAGATTTTGGGTTGAGTCCTTAGGGTTTTCTATATATAGTATCATGTAATCTGCATACAGTGACAGTTTTACCTCTTCTTTTCCTATTTGGATGCCTTTTATTTCTTTTGTCTGATTGCTGTGGCTAGGACTTCCAATACTATGTTGATTAATAGTGGTGAGAGTGGACATCCTTGTCTTGTTCCAGATTTCAGTGGGAAGGCTTTCAGCTTTTCTCCATTAAGTATCATATTTGCTGTGGGTTTGTCATAAATGGCTTTTACTATGTTATGTGCCCTCTATACCCACTTTGGTAAGAGTTTTTATCATGAATGGCTGTTGGACTTTGTCAAATGCTTTTTCTGCACCTATTGAGATGATCATGTGGTTTTTGACTTTTCTTTTGTTAAGGTGGTGTATGACGTTGATTGATTTGCATATGTTGAACCATCCTTGTGCATCTGGGATGAGTCCCACCTGGTCATGGTGTATGATCTTTTTTATATGTTGGTCGATTCAGTTGGCTAAGATTTTGTTGAGACTTTAATGCAAATTTTAAATGATTATTTTCTAATTGTTTGTTGCTGGTATATAAAATCATATTACTATTTACTTTGTAAATATATATTATTTACTTTTTAATTATATATTATTTACTTTGTATCTATCAGCCTTCCACATTTTGATTATTAATTCTAATGATTTTCTGTATATTTTTGCCACTATATTGCCATGCCATCTTTGGATTTTGATAGTTTTATTTCTTATTTTCCATTATTTATTCCTTTTATTAATTTAGAGTTTTTGATTTTTTCACTAATTATAAACTCAAGTACATATTTATTAACCCCTCAATTTTAGAAGAAGAGCATTTAATATTTCACCAATAATTATGTTAGCTATAGTTTCTTTTGTAATACTCTGTACCAGATTAATGAAGTTCTCTATTTCTTGTTTGCTAATAGTTTAATTTTTTAAAAATCATGAGTGGATGTGAAATTTTATCAAATGTTTTCTTTTGGTAAGTAGTGGAATGATTTACCTTCTTTATTCCATTATTGACATTTGCATGTCAATATAAAAATTAAATTGATTATTATAAAAATCTTTTTAATGACAGTGCAGTTTCATCTGGAAAAGCATAGCATTCTAAGAAGTAGAAGATCAACTCACAGATATAGAGGATAGACTTGTAGTTGCCAAGGGGGCGCGGGATGGGGGTGGGTTGGTTGGGAGTTTGAGGTTAGCAGGTGTAAACTATTACGTATAGAATGGATAAACAACAAGGTCCTACAGTACAGCACAGGGGCTCCATTCAATATCCTGTGATAAACCATAATGGAAAAGAATATGAAAAAGAATATACATATATATGCACCTCTGAGTCATTTTGCTGTACAGCAGAAATTAACACAACATTAATTAACACAGCTATACTTCAATAAATTTTTTTAAAAGATAAGTAGCAGACCAGTGAAGTTCCAGATATGTGTTTTTGTCATTATTATTATTATTATTATTATTTTCTTTTCATGGCCACACCCACTGTATATGGAATTTCCCAGGCTGTGGGTCAAATCGTAGCTGCAGCTGCCACCTACACCACAGTCACAGTAATATCAGATCTGAGCCACATCTGTGCCTGCCCCTTGTGGCAATGCCAGATTCTTAACCCACTGAGTGAGGCCAGGGACTGAACCTGTGTCTTTATGGAGACTATGTTGGGTTTTTAACCTGCTGAGCCACAATGGGAACTCCCTTATTTTTTATTATTTCTACTATAACTATCTTAATAAAACAGACCTTATAAATTTTGAAGGGGGGCTGGGAAAGAAATAATTAGCAGAATAGAACCTTCTTATGTTCTGCTGTTTCTCTCATACTCTCAGCAGTCTCAGACTGACTTATAAAGATCAACATTTCTTGTTTTCAGTCTGAAATGTCTAAGGTACTGGTAATCCTTTTGTCACGGTAATAACCTCAATTAATCTTTCCTAAAATGAGGTAATCAAGTTTTAAAATAAATATGATACCAAATAGTCCCCAAGGGTCAAAGATTCCCATAGAGAAATTAAATACATTATAGGAGAGTGAGTAGGAGTGAGAACTACTAAGTTCTGTGCAGTATGACTTCATTTTGGGAGATTCCCACTGTTTGCATTAAAGGCCCGGCATCTCCAGGACCGAACTTATTAACTGCTCACAATTATGGATGTGGAAATGAAAGCTCAGAAAGGTTGAGGGACTGGCAGAAGTCACACATGTGATAAGTGTGGTGGGGTCATGGTGAGAGCTCATGACTCTGACCCACTGCATAGCATTCCAGAGTACAACCAAAAATAGGAAGCCCTGAAATCCACAAGGCAGGGGATTTCCTACTAGATGTCTTCATTTCCTACTAGATGTCTTCACTTAGATAAGCACAATGAAAACAAATATTCTGTAAGAACTTTAGGAGAAGGGCAGAGTTTTTAAGGGTCTAATATTCCTACTGCCTTTAGAATATGACATCAGTTAATGAAATGCTTTTTGTTTCCCATTATGTCTAGACAATCACATGAGCATGGTCATGACAAGTTTCCTCAGTTTCCCCTTGATGAGAGATTAAATTTTCCTTATTGTGGTTCCTTCTCCGGTTGAGGAGTAAGGACTTCCAAAGATACTAGATTCTCAGCCACTGGTAAACACTTGAACTTTCCACAAAGGGCCTTTTGTGTTAGAAAAAAGTCTTGCGTAATTTTAATTTCTGAGATTTTTCCTCTGTTCCTCTGTTCTTCATCTCTGTGTTTGTCCATGGTCATTCCTAGTAATTGTGACTGAGTCAGTAGGGTGTCCTGGCCTTCCTGCTTTCAGTGCCAAGGTTACCTGAGGTGCTAGGATCCCTGTGCATTATCTCTGGGAATCTCAAGATCTAGAGTGTAAGAGGGAGAAGGACTGGGGCTACAATGCAGAAAAATTGTCTCCTCTTAATTTATATGCTGAAGCCCTAATCCCCAGTATCTCAGAATGTGACTGTATTTGGAGATGGGGGCTTTAAAGAGGTGACATTTAAATTAAAATGAGGCCATTAGTGTGGGCCCTGATCCAGTCTGACTGGTACCCCGTAAGAGGAAATTTGGACATAGAGAGGCATCAGGTTTGTGCACACACAGAGGAAAGGCCATGTGAGGATATAGCAAGAGGGCAAGCTGAGGAGAGGGGCCTCAGAAGAAATCAGACCTGTTGACATCTTTATTTTTATTTTTTTATTTATTTTGTCTTTTGTCATTTTAGGGCCTCACCCATGGCATATGGAGGTTCCCAGGCTAGGGGTCTAATCCGAACTGTGTCTGCAACCTACACCACAGCTCACGGCAACGCTGGATCCTTAACTCACTGAGCGATGCCAGAGATTGAACCCGCAACCTCATGGTTCCTAGTCGGATTCGTTAACCACTGAGTCACAATGGGAACTCAGACCTGCTGACATCTTAATCTTGGACTTCCAGCCTAGAGAATTGTGAGGAAATAAGTTTTTGTTGTTTAAGTCACCCAGACTATAGTATTTTGTTATGGCAGCCCTAATACAGCTTCTAATTCATTCCCTGTGTATTTTACTCCATTGTGTCATTAATTTCTCCCTCCCTCCATCTCTCCCTTTCTTCATGACTTCCCTCCCTTCCTTCCAGCGATTCCTGGAAAGCAGCTACCCTGTCCACATCCTACCCTAAGAATTAGAGTGGTGCCTGTTCATTCTTGACACCTGCCCCATCGCTAGATATTACTCTGCCACCATGTCCCACTATGTGCCTTGACCAGACCCACTCTGGGAAAGATTGACGTTGGCTGTCGCCTCTTCCTTATATGAAATCTCTGGTCTTGTCTCTCCCTTGCTGGAGAGGGGATATTGAGTTCTTTTATCTCTTCTTGCCTCTTACAGAGGGCAAAATCCATCCCAAGCATATTAATGGAAGAGATCTTTAAGATGAAGGGCTTTCCCACTGTTGGGATTTTATTCCTGATGTCTTTTTCCAATGTGTACCTGGAAAAAGCCAGTCCTACATCTATCCAGGTGCAAATAAAAGAGCTGTAAGCCACCTATTTTGTAGAGACCTGGGTGAGGTTAGAAGTAGAAGGAAGATGACCTGCTCAGGTGACCATTTCTAGTACCTGCCCACAACCTCCAGGTCAGCCAATTTCCTGGGCACCTGAAAAATATCTCATTCCTTTGGCTATTACCAGCAACTCCGGCCATTCTCCCAGTCTTTCAGGGGCTGTCCGGTCGTGAACTCCTGCCACTCTCTTGGGAATCTTGGGATCCTAGTGCAGGAGAGGAGCCACCACACCCTCAGCTGGTTCTGGGCTGATGGATTCACACTTTGCTAAGGTTGTTACAATATACTAATGTAAAGGCTTAGTTAACCTCAGTTTCTTTCCATTAGAAGTTTAAACTTAGCCTTAGGGGTTCTTAGCCTTCATTTTATAAATTAACGTCAGGAGTCCAGAGGCCTCAGAATTGTGTGCAATAGCTCATACAAAGGCACATCTTTTTTTCTTTTTTTTCCAGGAGAAGATTCAGATTCCCAGAGGGGTTCAGAGACTCCCACAACACCATGAATTGTTGATTTTAAATACTTAACAAAGATTTGATTTAAGCAGATAACTGTACCAATTTTTGTCCTTCCGATAAAGTTGTGTGTAATCTAGAATGTACCTTCACAAGGCCAACCTAACTAACCTTGATAGAAACTCATGTGTAGCTGCCACATTTGAGTTTGGTAATTTGGTATTACCACATATGTTTCAAATCATTAATAGAACAAAGACTGTAAATATTTCTTTTGATGTGTTATTTTTAAGTTCCCCTGGATCACCAAATGATACTTTCATGAATTTTAGTTTTATCAAACAAACAAAAAAATGCAGTGTTTTCTTACCAGTGTTCTTTGATATGACTCCAGGCCTGTTATACCAAGATGAACAGTTTGTCTGAAAGAGTCATTCTGGGTGAGGTTGACTCATTTTTTATAAGGATTTTTAGGGTGTTTCCCAATTTTCAAGTTTCTGTTTTTTTTTTTTTAATCATTCTCTGCTTATATAGCAACCGACTGATGAGATTTTATAGGGTTTTTTTATTTAAAGGTTGTGTATTTGTTAATCTCTTGTTTTTTCATGTGTGTTATCAAGTACAGATTTCAAATTATTTTTAAACCAAGCCAAACACTACCCTATGAATTATTTTATTTTCCCTTAATGGTTTTGAGCACTTGCAACTTGTTTAAATAAAACTAGCCATAGTAATTTAGGTGTAGCAAGTGGCATTGAGAAAGTTCCAAGTGCTAGTTGGGACTTTTTTAATCAAAAAAGAGTCTTCAGACTTTGTTGAGGATAGCTTCAAATGGAACACCACATTATTCAACCAAACTTTGGGTCAGAAATACTGACATCATTTATGGATCTCTGGTAACTTTTTTTGTGTTTTGACTTGATTCTGAGTAAATGATTAACATGGCTGTAGTAAATTATGTGATGAATGTAAAAAAAATCAGAATACATTTTCAACTTCAGCCATCCCTCAAATTCAGTCTCTTTCAAGAAATACAGCTCTTGCTCCCCTTTACTTACATAAAGGAGGAGGACATTGAGGTGGATAAAGCATAGAGTAGAGAATCTAGTGTGGTTGGGTATTCGGTGGCCTTTCTTAGTGAAGTCTCTATTTTTTCCCATTCTACAGGTATCCAGTAGTTGAGGCATTGAACCACCTCTTAAGGAAAGGAACACAGAAGGCATTGTTCAGGGGTGACCTTTCTTGCCCCGATCTAGACTAACCTCTTCTCCATAGATCATGTTAGCATATGCAATCCCAGAGAGTATGCGTGAATAGTCAAAGGCTCTCTGTTTAGTCCTGTAAGAAGGGAAACAGTGTTATCTGAGTGGCACCTCTTCTTTATCTAACTGTGATATGGATGGGAAGTAGATAAGGAAGAGAGACCAGGAGAAAGCATGCTGCTAGGTGTCTCTCTTCCTTATCTACTTCCCATCCATATCACAGCAGAGCTGCAGGTGTTAAGCAGTCCCTTTAACTCAGGCAGCTACCACTTCCATAAGAATGGAAGGCCTTCCTATTTCTTCACTTCCATAGCAGAATCCAGGAATGATCACCTTATCTCTGGTTTTCTCTACTACCTGCCTCTTACCTCTAGAGTCTTCTTTTCTAGCCTTAATTCTGACTCCCGATTCTTACCAATTTCCTCTCCTCACTGTCCTGGATTTTCTCTTGATGCAAAGTTCATCACTTACTGAGAAAGTCTTGTAAAAGGCTTTGGTGGGACATTTGGGAATTGGGCAGCAAGAGTCCCAACAGAGTGAGATTATGTCAGTGTTCTCCCCGCTAAGTGATGGCAGATGAAAACCACCCCACTAAGTGTGCAGCATTAATATGGCCCAGAAACAAACCAAATAGAACAATAGCTGCCATACGGCTGAGCTGGCTCCGTGAACAGAGCCAGAGATGGGCCAATTTAGTTGGCTCTTAAAAATGACTTGATCTGTGTTAACAAAGCCTTCAGTCTTAAAGGAAGACACAGATTACAAATTTCCATTTTGTGCTGATACAGATTTTGTTTTTTAATGTTGAAATAAGACTCCTTAAAAGTTCCCATGAAAAGACTATCTTATTTGAATGCCTGTTTGATACTTAGTACTATTAAAAAAAAAAGAAGGTGTCAGTTTTAGCTAAAATATTTGGATACTTATCAAAGGTGGCAGAATTAAGGTGAGAATAAACAGCTGCTGATCTGGTACAGTTTAGGAGGAAGTAGCAAGATTGTATGTGTTCATCCAAAGTCACTGAACATAACTTGGGCCTTAGCGTTCTGGATACTAAGGAAGGTGCAAAGGCTGAAAGATGGTGCAACTGCAGGCCAAACTTACTTTATAGTTTTTAAAAAAGCTGACTGATGCTGGAAGAAAATGGCTCTTTCTCTGAAAGGCCCGAGATGATGGTAGGGCTTAGATGACTCACTTCAGAGATACAACGATCAGTTTCCACATGGTTTATGATACTTCCTGGAAAGGTTATATTTTTGCATGAGAAAGCAGATGAGGGTGTGGAGATGTGTGCTACAAACCCAGTTAAGGAAGGAAGCAAAGATGCTTACGGTTTCGTTCACAGATTTGAAATTTGAATCCACATCAAAGGCAGTGTAGAGAACAAATTAATCAAGAAAGATAAGCATATTATGCAGCAGTGGTGCCAGCAGCACCAGAAAAATGAAGAACGGTTCTAAGTGAAATCTTGGCAGGGGAAGAAATCGCTTCAGTGGGAGTCAGATGGAACGGCCTGGGTCTGATGTTAGATAAACCGGCCGTGAAATCTGGCTCCCTCCCTCCTAACTATGTGCACTTGGGCCGTTGCTTAACCTCTGTGAGTCTGTTTTGTTCTCCGTAAAACGGGGTCACTGTCTACCTCTTCAAGTAGGGGAGTGAAATGAAGCAGCAAAAAGGAGATATCATTCATTCTCAGGAAAGGCTTGTTATTGGTATAATTAGCAGTTACACTGTGTCTTTAGGTGGACACATCAGATTTCAGAAATAATGAAAAATTCTTCCCAAGTGTGCTAGGTGAGCAAGAGACTGACTCCCAAGATTGGCTTTGCTAATTCCAGTTTTTTCTCTTTGCCTCTTGCCACTGGAAGAGATAAGCAGGCAGCAGAATTTGCCATTTTCTAGTGTCCAGCGTTCATCTCTCCAGGATCTCTTGGGCATAGGTTTCTCTCTCCCTATATGCGTTCATGAAGTCTAAAATATAGACCTAATTTCTGGTACACAGGAAATTCTGCCTTGTGATTTGTTGAATTCAAAGCAGCAGAATTCTGATGAATTATATTTTAGGCCATGCACTGTTCAGTAAGAGTGAATCACCTGTGACAATGCGGTAATGGTTAATTTCCATTTGTATCTGTAGTGACTTCCTGAGCATTGGAAGGTTTTTTGAACCGAAATATTTAAGTGGTGTTTTATAAATTTCCTTGTATCTTACACATGAATTAGATCATGGCTTCCTATATTCCTAAAGCAATTTATGCTATTCAAAAATAATTTATTCCGAGTTTTACTGATTCCTTGCAAGTGGGACATAAGATTTTCTCAGTGAGATTTTACTGCCTGGCTCACATGATTTTAACATGTGGGCTAAGTTTTCTAAGACTGGAGGTTTTGGCAAGTATGAGAGTGAAATTTTCATTTTAGGTACCCCCTCTCTGAGGATGAAGGAAATGGTTGGTACACTGACAGATGTCTTGTTACCATGGGGACATCACATTTCCAGAACTCCTCTTACTCAGGCTGATAGCGTTGCATCTGATTAGTCGTACTCAGTGTTTTGCTTGTAATTTCCCTTTGACTAAATCGTTACTGACCTCAAGAGGAGCTGCATTTCCTCAGTTTCATGTGGAACACAGAAGCATTCCAGTAAAGAGGCAGGACTTGGAATGCTATTAATTTTAATTTCAATTTCTTTTGGCACCAGGGTCTCATTTACAACCCATCTATGCCTTCCTGGATAAATGTGCGTAGGTCAGAGAAGCTGCTTTTTTTTCCCCTTACTCCCTTCTCACTTCCTTCTCTTCTTTATTTCTATGGTGGGTGGAAATGGTAGCCCCACAAAAGAAAGGTTCACATCCTAGTCCCTAGGACTTGTGTATATAGTCTTCTTTGGGAAAAGGGCCTTTGCAGATGTAATTAAATTCAGCCTCTTGAGAGGAGAAGCTTATCTTGGATTATTGGGGGGAACCCCAAATGCAATCACAAGTATTTTTAGAAGAGAGAGGCAGTGAGAAGAAGATACACAGAGAAGAGAAGGAGGCAGTGGGGCCACAAGGCAGAGACTGGAATCATGCAGCCATAAACCAAGGACTGCCAAGAGCTACCAGAAGCTCGAAGAGGCAGGGAAGAGTTCTTCCTGAGAGGTTCTGGAGTGAACGTGGCCCTGCTGACACCCTCATTTCAGTCTTCTGTCTTCAAGATTGTGAGAGAATAAATATCTGCTTGCTTTAAAAGCCACCTGGTTTTTGGTAATTTATTATACAGGCCACAGAAAACTGCTCCATGTAACTTCCTTTTTCCTTTCTCTTTCGCCCCATTTTAATTCCTTTGTGTACTTGCCTATTTACACTTTCCATCAAACACCACAATAATCTCCATCTCTCTGGGTCTCTTGTCTCTCTTCCCTTCTCGTTGTTGTGTTACTGCCAAGGCAAATCATATACTGGTAATTACTGCGTAAAGTTATGATCAGACTTTTGTGAAGTCAGTGTGACTGTTAAGCCAATTAACTAGGCTTTGAAGTTTGATGAACATACAAATCGATTGGGAATTTTGTGAAAAATGCAGATTCCTGAGCTCTACCCTAAGACATTTCTGGTTTTATTTGTCTGAAATGAGACCGAGGAGCCTGCTTTTTAAAAAGGACCCTGAGAAATTTTGATATAGATGGCCGTCCATCCACACTTTGGAAAACATTAAAGTAAGGCAGACTCCATTAATCTGCTTTCACAAACTGATGTAGATTAAAAGCATGGGGCTGTAGGTGCAAAAGCCCATCACAACCCAGTACGTAGTATACACAAAATACTGAATACCAGGCCTCTATTTGTGAAAATATAGGTAACATCAAAAGGATTTAGTTGGAGTTACATTTAACAATGCACAATGGGCTATTCAAGGATGCATGAGAATTTCTTTAACACTGAGTTGAGAGCTGAGAGGAAGCAGCGTGCATTTTCCAGTGCATCCCTATTGCTAGCGCAAGTACCTTGGAAAGAGGCTGCATGGGACTGTTGGGCCAATTTTTAGTTCACTCGCATGGCTGTGGCACTCAGGGGATAAGTGGCTTTTGTCAGTTTTGTCCCACAGTGGGGCATTTCTCCCCATCTCTTTGGCTTAGGAACGCTAAACACAGTGCAAAGGAAAGACTGCCTGTGGAATCCTGAATGCTCTCTGTCCAGAAGCAGACCCAGGACGCTCTTTTCAGGCTTCCTCCTCAGACATGGGAGGTTTTTGAAGCCACTTGGTTTTGCAAGCTGTTGTCTGAGGCCACCCAGCCAGGAGGGTGTCCAGCTTTCACTCCTTGACTCCATCTGAGACAAAAGTAGAGGCTGAAGAGGGTCATCGGTTTGTGCCTAGAGTAGGGCATCGCCTGCCCCTTAGGGCTGTGATGAGGAGTGTAAGAGTCCTTTTTTGATGATATTTTTCTTGGATAAGAGGAATAAATATTCTGCCATGAACTGGAAATGCTGATTAGTTGAGGACCCCATCACATCCTGCTGCAGCTCATATTCCCTTTCTCTCTCCCTGCCTCCCGACAGCATGCCTCAGACCTTGGTTTTCTGGGGACACCGCGTCTTGACCTGCACTTTCATCATTCTGTAGACACTGCTCCTTGAGGAGGCCAGGGTTTATGCCTTTCACAGCAACAGAGTAAGTACACAGTCACTTCTTTACAAATTGATTTAAAATCTTGGTCTCTTTAAAGTTGAATTTCTAAATGTGACGTTTTCCACCTACCACTGAGGGGTGGTTCTCAGACCTTAGCTGAAAGGTTTGTTATAACAAACATTGCTGAGCCCTGTTATCCCAGAAGTTTCTGCCTCTGATCTGTTAGAATTTTCATTTGTACCAAGTTCCGAGCTGCTACTGCTGACCCAGGGACCACCGTTGGAGGACTGCTCTAGGGAATGGAATCTTTTCTCTTGGATTCTTAGTGTATGATAAAAAAAAAAGTCTATGTATTTTTTTGAGAGATTAAGTGGTGTCTTTTTTTTTTTTGCATCCCAAGTACCAGACTTTACAGTTGGTTACTAAGGCAAGCAAATGTGATAACCACTTCTGTTAAGTGTTATGATGCTTTAAAGATAGTCAACCACGATGGCGTGCCCAGGTATAAACTATGGTTTGTTAAAACTTGGTAGGTGGCTTTATGTGTCACACTCAGCTTTCCAGCTCATGCTTTTTTTTTTCTTTTTTCTTTTTTTCCTTTTGGACAGCCACACCTGTGGCATATGGAAATTGATAGACCAGGCAGGGGTTGAATTGGAGCTGCAGCTTCCGGGTTATGCCACAGGTACAGCAATGCCACATCCAGTCCGCATCTGCGACCTACGTCATAGCTTGTGGCAACATTGGATCCTTAACCCACTGAATGAGGCCAGGGATTGAACCCACATCATAGATACTAGTTGGGTTCTTCACCTGCTAAGCCACAATGGGAACTCCCCAACTCACGCTGTTAGATCCACAACTGTTTCCCTATAGGCAGCCTTTTAATCCCTTGTTATTTGTTCTGATCATGTTTCTCCTTGTTTCACTCCCATCCTCAGAGGGTTGTCTTCCGTATCCCATGCCCAAGAAACCTCATGGCTTTGGGCAAAATTAAAGACGGCCTCCTCCCACGTGCTACCTGTTTTAAAGCACAGTGTTGTAGTGGGTCTGTGCACTTGTTCTAGTTCCATGATGTCTGAGGCTCTTCAGGTTAACATTACCTGCTTTTTCCTAGTCTCTTAAATGTAATGAGCTAGATTGCAGAAACGTTTGAAAGCCCTTGCTCTTTCAAAGAGAAAACATACTCTAAGCTGGGAAAATACACCTTCATTTGGATAAATGGAGCAGAGTTGGATGAAATTATAAGTTTTGGTTAATCTGTGGTGGAGCTTCACAAAACTCTCAAAACTTCAGGACTAATATGTTGAAGTCCTTTTCCTTTACTCAGTTCGGCAAGGCAGGCTTGATCCCCTGGATGAGCCTGTCTCCTTCACTTTCACAGTGTCTTCATAATAGACCAGATATTGTGAGGTTTCTTCTTTTCCCCAAGCTCCTCTTGAACCTAAGCCCCCTGCCACTTACTCTTCAGTGTCTGACTCTACCTTTTTTCCATGTGGGAGGCTTACTGGTCCAGCCGTTTGTATGCAGGAGGCTTCATAAAGATAAGTTTGTGGATTTTCAGTTGTTCTTCTTTCCCCTGTCATGAAACTGAAACAAAGCAAACAAAATAAGCAAAACAGCAGAGAAAGACGGACGTAGTAATTAACAAGCAGAAAAGAGGCAAGACTGAAAAAGATAACTTGTTCGTCATAAGTTGTGAAAACAGTTACTTGAGAAACTACTACTCATATACTCAAGACTAATAAAACTATTTCTGGGCTATTTTTCATTGAAAAGATGGAAGGAAGCTATTGCAAAAGAAAAAAAAAAACTATGTACAAGTAATTACTTCAAGGTGTTCTAAGTTCTTCAGAAGAAATACGCCATAGAAATGTTTTAAACAATCAAAGTCTTTTCTCCTTGCCCTTTCTTAAATTCTTTATACCCCAGGATATGCTAATACAAACTTCAGAGTTGTAGTGCAGGTTCTGTTTTGTTCTGTTTTGTTTTAGAATAATTTGTAATTAGGGAGATTTCTGTGTTTAGTACAGTCTGTCCAGCCAATAACTTACACATGCCAAAGGTAGCATGGCATCTGTGGGCCTTGTAATAGGGAGTCGTAATTAGAACTGTATGAATCCCATTTAACGTAATGGTCCAATGTCAGAGCCACACCCTTGTTCTTCAGATTCAGAGAAAAGTTAAATTGGTACAAAAATAACTTCTCTTGAAACATTTGCTCCTGGACTTGATTTGGTGTTTTGGTTCTTTTGATGTTTAGCATCAAGTGCTGAAGAGTACGTAAAAATGGGAGGCTTTCTGAGAACACCACATGAACATAACAGTTTATAAAGCAGGAGCTGCTAAATGTTCAAGAGCCTCCTTGTCAGGCTCTTGGACTGCAATCCCGATAGCCATGATTTTGGTCTGTTAGCTGGGGGTCTGAATTGGTGAAGGTTTGTTTCATCAAATGTGAAGGCTCTCTTTACATTTAGCATTGGTGGACAGTTGGCTAACAGAAAGATTTAAACTTTGTGTACATTTGTGTATCTGTGAATATAATTAATTAATCTTTTCAGGGCCACACCCATGGCATATGGAAATTCTCAGGCTAGGGTTTGAATCAGAGCTATAGCTGCTGGCCTACCCCGTAGCCACAGCAGTGCCAGATCTCAGCCTCAGCTGCAGCCTACACCACAGTTCACAGCAATGCCGAATCCTTAACCCATTGAATGAGGACAGGGACCGAACCTGCATCCTCATGGATACTATTTGGGTTTGTTACCGTTGAGCCACAACAGGAACTCCATGCATGTATATATAATATAAAAATAGCAATTACAAATGACAATGTGCTTGAGTAAAAGACTTGTAGAATTTTTTTTTTTTTTTTAATATAATGGCAGAGCTATAAGTGGCCTTAGAATTCTCTCCCCATTCCGCCCATTCTGGCCACTCATTATAGGATTTTAAAAAAACAGTATAAAGAAAAGGGAAATGATTTTTTTAGGATCGTACAGCTTTCCTCCACTTCCTATTTAAATCCCCAGTGGGATTTCAATGACTTTCATTCACTACTGTACCATTGTCAAAACTTTTTAAAACTGAGGGAGTAAGGGCTGAGAATCAGGCTGAAAAGTGCGAATGAAAACAGTTAGCTGCTGCAGAAAGAGCTCTTTTGATCAGGAGGAACCCACATGGTATTTTCCAGAATGTTCTTTGCTGGTTGCTCACCCCACCCTACCCATCTACGGTACAGAGTGACTGCTGGTAGAGACAGTCCATGCTCCGTCCAGGAAAACAGTGTTCTTTGAGATCATCCTCATACTTGTTCTCATTTACCGAGATATCTGATGCCTTTTTTTCCCCTTCAAAGGGTCAGAAATGTTCACTCCTATTTTATTTTTTTTAATTTTTTTTGACTTTTTGTCTTTTTGCCTTATCTAGGGCTGCACCCGCGGTATATGGAGGTTCCCAGGCTAGTTCACTCCTATTTTAAATGGATTTTTTTTTTTTTTTTGAGGTTGACAATTGCACATCCAAGACTGGACAACAAAATGCTTTCATAAGGGTCAAAACCTATTTCATAATACAGGGCTGGACCCGTCTACTTTTCCAATGACAGTGAACCAAGAGTGAGATGGAGGGAAGAGTAATGAAAACCAAGGGCATATCCAAAAAAAAAAAAAAAAAAAAAAGTTAAATGTAAAAGACATCAGAAAAGCAATTTGAACCTATGGCTTTATTCAGTATTTTTTTCTGCCTTTGGGGCCTCTGACAATTTTTTTTCTCATAAATGTGAGAAAATAAGAATAGACTTTCCAGGATAAACAGGAAAATACCCTTTCTACAAAGTTAGATGAAACGGGCTATTGCAATTCTTAATGGAGCATGGATTGATGATAAAGTTGCCTAGTGATATTTAGGATTCCTGAGTGAAGAAGTTCTTTTTGGCTCCAAAAAAAAATCTAACAATTTCCACTTGAATTTGAACTAAGGTCAACATAACCCAGTGTCATCCCAGAATAAATGAGTTTACTTCTTCAAGCAGCTTTTGTCTGAAAAGCTTTGAATAAGTTAATAATAGTAGAGAGCATATAATTAGTAAATAGGTATTTTAGGAATCCTAAAAGACATAGGGGACATGAAATTTCTTGCAAGAAGAAATTTAGGAAATCAATGGGATCAAGTATCTTTGCTTATAAAGTGAAGACTATTCATTCACTTACAAACTATTCACTGGTAGGAAGATAAGAACTATGTAGAAGTAACACTCAAATTTGCAAAATTTTAATATGATGGCAAAAGATGAAGTAAACTAATCTTGATAAAGGAAACAGGAGAAACTGTAGTAAATGATAATAAATTATTTTTCTTAGGATTGCAGTTCACAGAGTATAAAAAGCATTGGGAATATCTTCCAGTAACAGTTCATGGAAAGTCTGTGTGCAAAGCAGTTGAAGTTATAATAGAAACTCTCATTTACTTTGCACTTGTTATGGTTCTAGGTCAAGAGTTTAGGCAAATGATATCTCATGTAATCTTTATAACAATCAGGTGTTTTTACTCGTATTTTATAGGTAAAGGAAATGGAGGCTTAGAAAGGTTAAGTAACATGTCTGAGGTCTTAGAGTTAGTAAGTATATGAACTAGAATTTTAATCCATATCTATCTAACTCTACATTTTTTACTTTAATCATTGGGTTTCTTTTTCTGTATCTGTTGTTTCCGTTAACTCTTTCTTAAGAAAGTTCAAACATCTTTCAGGAATTTCTGTACACCTTAGAAATGAAGCCAGTTCTTCTTTCTGATTTGTATAGGTTCAGTCTGATGGTTACTAAGCAAAACACTGTAATTATCAAATCAGAGTGAGATTTAGAATCAATTAAATTTAACATACATGTGAAAATATGCATAGCTTATCATTTAAAAATGCTATCTAAATTTTAGCATTTTATAGTATAAGCATATTTATATGATATTATTCTTTTAAAAATGTGTGTGCTTTTCATCTGATTTAGTGTTTGCTAGCATAAGCATATTTATATTAGGTGAGCATTCCACTGGGTTCAAATATTTGCTTTTTGCTTCCGTGAATGCCTGTTAGTCACATTAGAAATCTGTTTTTGACATTTACTGTTTAACAGGAGCATTACTTGGCACCTAATATCTTTAAAGTGACCAGTTCAAGAACTGACTGTGACTTGAGCAGTTCTTCTGAACAAATGAAGATATTATATTCCCTGTAATTGCCTCAAAACAAAACTTATATTTTCTTTATGAGGTGTCAGTTGACATGAGTTGTTTGATAAATGTCAGTCTGCTGAGAAAGCTGCTGCCACCTGCAAAATGTAAGCCAAAAAATCAGAGAGAATCACTGCTTTCTATATATTCCATGAGGATACAGCATGAACAAAAGGGCTCTTGTTTGGCTCTGGTGATGTGTTTCATGGTTCACTTTTTTTTTTTAATTTTATTAGTTAAATCTGTACTTTATTCATATTTTCTTAGTTTCAGCCTACATGGTTCACTTCTAAAACCAAGACGGTCCTAACCAACTGCCCATTCTTTAGGAAATCTTTTGCAAACTTGCAAATGTGTTGCCTACATTGCCTACATTGTTGAGTGGGGAATCCCACAAGTGTATCATAGTGGAGTAAATGTTAGGAAGGTAGGCCGTGATTTGGGGGGGGGGTCCAGATAAAAGTGAGGCTGAGTCTCCCAGTGGTCCTGGGGAAAGGATTACAAACCAAGGTGGTATTTGCTTTGGGTTTTAAGGCTTTCATAAAACATACCAGTAGAGCAAGGTCACCGTGCTCCAGAAGAATTTGCTGTTGAGAAATTCGAATTGATAGCTACTTTTTGTTTAGTTTTCTAGTGGAAATTAACCTTTATTTGTTCTTTCAACACAGAGAATAATTTACTCTCCATTTTTCCCCATGTACCCCCATTGAATGTAGGTTGGGTATATCCAGGTCTTGGCTCTTAGGCCTCTGTCATTATATAGACATCCAAGCCCCTGGGAATCTATTGAAGACCAGGTAATATAAACTGTCTGCCAAGGGCAACATTTTTTCTTTGCATGACCTAATTTTGGGAGAAAAAAGGGAATATGTTGACAGACTGGCCTCAGAAATCAGCATTTTTCAAGCGAAAGTGATATTAAATCCACTGACAATGATTTAATTTTCTGCTAGGTCACTGACCATTCCTGAAGTCAGTACTTGTACCAGGCCAACTACCTCGAAAAGTTGTGCCAAACTTTAATTCCCCTCCTTAGTTTTCTGAGTCTCAAAGTGTTTTCAGGAACCATAGCAAAGAAGCTAGAATGTGGGCACTAGATGACCACATTTGTTTAGCCTGGCATCAAAGCCTAGTGATGATTGCATGCCTTTACCCCACTGCATCTCGTCCACGCTATATTCATCTCAGATCTCTCTTGAAAGGGGGGTTACTCTTATCTCACTAGCCATGAATTTTTATTTTTTGAGGAATTGAAAGAAGAGTCATGTAACTCAAGGGAATCAGACAGTTATTGGTAGCCTGTGTGATAAACTTATAACTCAGCATTTTCTAAGAGGGAGAAACATTTTACTATGCAGCCAACTTTTCCCAGTGTAGTCATTCTAAGAGATTTTGGAAGCAATTGAAATTTATCTGCTAATTGTGGTTCTTCACCTTTTTTTTGCTACTGTGAGACATATGCTTTCCTGTGAAGTAGTCTAATGGGTAAATGCAGATTTGGAAGTTGAATTGCTACTTCGATAAAAGAGATTTGGGATCATGCACAAATCATGTGCTCTAGTCTCTTCTGTTTCAGAACTCATTTTCCCTTTTTTTATTTCATCTGTCAAAGCTCATTTTCTACACACTTGTGTATCTCAGCCTCCTAAGTGAGGAGAACTGAATATAAGACAGTAAAGCTTTGTTCTTTGTCCACTGTAGTGTTTCTGGCAATTCTGAAAATCTAGGACACTACCCAGTGGTATGAGTAGAGGGGACAGGGTTGGCAGTGGAAGGTGTCAGTATGTTTTCTGCTGCCGTAAAAGTTCTTGAGAAATTGGAGTTCCTGTTGTGGCACAGTGGAAACGAATCTGACTAGGAACCATGAGGTTGTGGGTTTGATCCCCTGCCTCGCTCAGTGGGTTAAGGATCCAGCGTAGCCATGAGCTGTGGTATAGAACAGCAGCTATAGCTCCGATTAGACCCCTAGCCTGGGAACCTCCATATGCCGTGGGTGCGGCCATAAAAGGACAAGAAGACACACACACACACACACACACACACACACACGCACACACAAAAGTTCTTGAGAAACTAAAATGTGAGGTGGAGGGTATGTCGTGGTGCAGCCCTTGATGAGTGAGGCAAGGTATGAGGTGTGGCAGAATAAAAAATGTAGAAAACCACTGCTAAATGGGCTATCTTTAAAAGCTCAGTTAAGAATTTAGTGGTGTATTAAAGAGTCGTGTCTCATTGGATTTTTGACATCTGGGCTTGTCTTCATATGCTGTTAATGGGTCAGATGTGATCTCTGGTGCCAGCATGTGGAGAACAACTTTATTTTAGGACTTTATGAAGAAAGGAGGAGATATTATAATTATACATAAAAGCAGCCTAGCATGCCAGCATTTTTTCTTTGCTTTTAGCAAATGGAAATGCAGTTTTCTGAGGATCAGAATCTCAGAATATTTGGGTCATTTGAGTTCTGCTGTATCGCCTATAATTTTTGAGTTACTTTAAAAGATACAGTTAGCAAAGTTTTTATAGTTTTTTAAAAATTGAAGTATAGTTGATTTACAATGTTGTGTTAGTTTCATGTGTACAGCAAACTGACTCAGATTCTTATATTTCAGATTCTTTTCCTTATAGGTTATTACAAAAAATTGAATATATAGTTTTATTTGCCTTGTCTTTCAGCCATGCTGAGGACAAACAAATTTTCCTTTTTCAGTATATATGCACGTTTATTAAAGGCCTTAACTAGTGTCATATATATATGTATATACACACACACACACACACACACACACATATATATAGATGGATTGTAGTTGAGAGTTATGAAACTTGAATTTTACTCATGAATAAATTTATCAAATAATTATTGAGCACCTTCTGCATTTTACATTGGGGAAACAAGGATGAATACAACCAGTCCCTGTCTTTAAAGGAAGTATAACCTTGTCGTAGGTAGGTTGATGTGTCAGGAAAAGAAATCCTCACCGATAGGTATTATAACCCACAAGAGGGGTGTAGTTATAGAGACCTGCACAGCACTTATAAGGCTGCAGATGACAAGGGTTAAACTGGCTTGGCTTAGTGCTTTTTATATTACTTTTACACCTACAAATTTTCTTGAACATTTGAAAGCACTTTGATACCCAATCACATTTCTTATACTTTTATCAAGAATTAGCTGCATGGTATTGGTAAAGCTTCTCTGTGCCTTATTTTTTTATAAATGAAAGTAAAGGAAATTTGCAATCTTGCTGAGTTTCCTTTAGTTCTAACACTTTAAGTAGAACTAGATAGAATGAAATCAATTACTCTGAGTCACATTTTGCAATTGTGCTTATACCCAACCCCAGAAACCTAAAATCAGTAAGCTCTAACTAAAAAATAATGTCAAGAAGGGCCAAAAAGTATGTTGTTGCTTAAATGTCCACTGTGTTTTTCATTATCCATGTCTGGACTTTCAAGCGAGGGCAGCGAGATCCGTTCTTAGTTATACATTAGCGATTTTTGAATGAGAGCAACAAGCATGTTCCTTTAGAAATTAAGGGCTAAAACTTTTCAGTGTTGTTGTCAGGAATGAAGCCAGATTTTCTAGATGTTGTTCTTCACTTGTTTCCCATCATTCTTCCACCAGAGGGACAGTCCGTTTTTTCAGGGTACACAATTCCAAATTACCTATTTTTTTTTAAATATCAGCAAACAGTTCTATTACATACTTTGTCAGAAAAGTTTTTCTGGTACCAGTCACTCTGCTGTGGATAGAAGTGGTTGTCAGGCTTTATTTCGCTTCTCATTTAATCTAAATATGATATTTCAATAGCTGTTTTACTTAGGTGTGAATTCTCTTTGCATCCATCTTTTCCTTGCAATTGTATGGAAAAATCCTAACCTGGATGAACGAAACCATATCCTTCTGTCTATGCCTGAGAGAACCTTTACTGTCTTCGGTATTGGACCCCATCACTGCCCACTCACTTTCCACTTTCAGCTGATGTCCTTTCCTCTTCGCAGCGAAATAGAAACTATTCCATGAGAAATAGCTAGTTTCTCATCACCAAACCAGCAAATACACTTCCATTGATACCCATCCTCTGTTCTTCTCTTTGGTTATATTCGAGTGCTTTATACTTCTTCCATCTCTTGTCTGAGGTTCTACTGTCAATTTTGCCCCCCCTCTATCTTCCAAAGAAACGTACCCTCTTGTTTTTACTGTACTTTCTTTAGTATCAGCACTTTGTCCCTCAACAATATACTTACTGGCAGCAATGAATTATTCTCAGGTCCATTTACCTCTTAAAAAAAAAAAAAAGCCAACACATTTCATCCATCTCATCCCACATACTCTTCCAACTATCACCCTTACTTCATCTTCATTTCACAGTCCAGCTCTCAGTAATGTTGGATCTACCTAAAGTTTTCTACTTCCGCAACTCTCAACTCACTCACTCCTTAACCTATTCCAATCCGACTAAGTTCACCAGTCACCTTTATGTTGCTATATGCAATAGATATTTTCAGTTATTTTCAAATGCCTCAACATCATCTGCCATCATCAACCACTTCTTGTTTGTTACGATTAACTCTTTCTTGGTTACTTAGGTAATATATACCTCTTTGGCATTTCATCTCACATCTTCATTAGGGGCATTTTCATGTCATATTAGCCATTAATTATTGGGAGTTCCTCAAATCTCATTTGTAGACCTTTGCTTTTCTTATTCTAAACTCTTAAGAAATCTTGTCTTCCTCCATGGCTTCAATGACCATATATGTATATGCTAATGACTCAGATTTGTTTTCCTCGCCAGAACAATTTTCTAACCATAATCAATTCAGTTAGGCATGCCCCAAATCTAAGGATCAACTTGTCACTTTCCCATCCCCTAACATACATCCAATGTATTACCTAGTTCATTTACAAATACACATTAATTTTATAATATCTCTGTCTAGTTGCATTTGTATCACCAGAATCTTGGTTCAAGTTACCATTTTTCCTTGCCTGGACAACCATAATTATTGCCTCACTGTTGTCACTAAACATACATTTAACGAGTTGTGCAGTGGGACTTTTATAATGGTTTTGGAATTTTTGCCAAAACCCCAAAGGTGAGAAAATTTGATAAAAAGTATTCCTTAATTCTAATGTTGCTGCTGATTATCTCTGTAATTTGTTAGACAGCCAACACCATGACACCATCCAACTTACATAAGAGAACTGTAGAGTTTATTAAGGAAATTAAGAGATAAGGAGAGTATTTGTAAAACTCAGATACCCTCAGCCAGAGGGTATTTTTCTTAGGTTTTGGAGTTTGTAAATTCTCGTTTATTCAATCTGGAGGTAGTATAACAGATTATCAAATAGCATTGTGGCTATTTTAGAGCTAATTTTTTTGCTTACCTCTCTCCTCAAACTCTTGCCATTTGCTTTCACTGTAGACTTTGTCACTTGAAGGAGAAGTTTTACTGCTTTTCCAACTTTTGAATTTGTATATATATAATTTTATATATATATTTATGTATATAAAATTATATATATATTTACTGCTTTCCCAACGTTTTATATATATATATTTTTTGCTGGTTTTCCAACTTTATATATATATATATTTACTGTTTTTCCAACTTTTGAATTTTTATATATATAAAATTTTATATATTTATATATTTTTACAGAGATTGGATGCCTTTATAGGCAAAATTCTGCAGCTTCTTTTTACTTTGAAGTTCTCACATCTTCCAAAAATGGTATCAGGTATTCACCTTCTAACTGTAATATGTATGTGAGATCATGAAATTAGCCAGTGAGAACTTCCTCTTGAGATTTCAGTTTCTCTATACATGCTCTATCTTTGGCAGCTTGACCATAGGAAGTACCAACTCAGTTTGTTTTCCAGTAAACTATAATTTCCCAGAATTATCCAACAATTATACAGTTTTAAAAGCCATGTGGAAATGCATCTCTTTTGTGCTTAATTGCATTCTTGTTGTGGTTACTGATTGTTTGACAACATCAGCACATTGTGTCATCCATCTTCCCAGCGTGGCGTCCACAGAGAAGCTGTGGTCCCAGTTCCATAAAACTCGCCTGGATAAAAGGGAAAAAACTTAGATACACTGAGCAAGGACCATAAGATTGGAGTTTAATGCTGATTTTTTTCAGACAGATTGATCTTTTTGATCTTCTCTACTAAACCAAATGGCATTTGGTATATAAATGTTTCAAAAAAAGTACAAATATCGCAGACATCTGCAGATGTGGGAGGTTGTAAAATTACCGTACTTGTAATTTTTTCCAACAATAGATGGTTCATAAATTGTAATAAAATTCATCACACAGTGTATTTTCCTGAAATATATCACATCTATGAGAGTCTGATGAATTGGACCATGTAGAGTGCATTGGAAGAGACAATGGAGAGTACATGGCAAATGTTGTGGTTGCTTAAAAGTTTTGTTTGAAGCACACAAAAATGAAAACTCTTAAAGAATTATTTTTATTTTTCGTGATATTCACAGGATGGCTTTAAGTCTCAGAATATGACAGGGAGATAACAAGAGAAGGCACTGGCATATCTCACAACAGCAAGTGTTGTGTGAGTAAGAGGCATCATATTACACTAATTTAATTTAAAGTAATTCAGAGATAATTTAATATAAAAGATACCAAATTTATAATTCAACAAATGATTTATTTTGAGGTGTTTCATTATTTAAAAGTGCCAATTGAAATCAGAATACTGGATTTTTGAGACAAAGAACATCCTCTATCAGTTAGTATTTGTTTCTACTGAAAAAAGAACTATATAGATAATTTCTGTTAATCCTTAAAAATGAATTTTTATCCCTGTTTTTTTGTAACTCCAAAGAGATTACACTTCAAACACAATTTTTACAAACTATGTAGCTCATGCCAGGTGCACAGTCAGCTATTAACTTGAGATGTCAGGCAGCATAATCAGTCAGAATCGCAATTTGTGTCTAGAGTGAGAGGGAAAATCCTTTTATCAATTGTCAAATAAATTTAGATGATTGATAAAAGTATTGGAACAATATGTTTATTAACCTGAATTAATTTGGATAACTGGGGACTTAAATGAATTTGTAGGCCTTTAGTGAAAGTGGCAGGTTAAAGAGTTTTGAAAATTCTTTTCTCCATAAAAACAATGAGAAAGCTGGCAAAAATTGAAAGAATAAAAATTTCCAGAACTCTGGAAATTCATAAAAGGCTTGTAGCAATCTAAAGTTCATTTATTCAAGAAAAATGGGGGAAGCTCAGTAAGAACAGAGTGCTCTGTGTGTTTTAACCTATTATAATCCCATCCTCTAATCTCTAGCTCTGAAAACAATCACTGTACAATCACAGTGAAACCAGCAGCCCGACAGCAACTAGAAGGGCTATGACAGGGTAGACAGTCCTCAGTGACCAGTTTCCAGAGCATGGCCATTGTCTGTCCTGTTTGGTGGCTCACTGGGAGATCCCACCTGCAAGGTTGTCGTATTTGAGTTCGGTCAGAGATCATCAGTGCAAAAAGGCTCTTCTCTGAGGGTGTTTGTCAAAAACAATTGTAGGAAATTGCTTAATTGCATAGCTGCCCGGTGCAGTAGGTAACTACTGGGGCAAACAGTATACTAGCTGTAAAACTGTAAAGAAAAATTTGGGGGTAAGATTTCCATAGAGGCTTTGAAAAATGCTAACATATTCCTGGGAGTCTATAAGGTCATGTACATGCATAGGGATGTAAGCATGCACAGAAAAGACCTAAGAAGGTCCTAAGCTTTCACCATTGGTTCTTTTTAAGGCTCTGTGCAGGCAGGAAGTAAAGGCTAAGGCAGAATTGTCAACTGCCCGGCTAAGTGTTGAAAAGTATTACTGGGCTTAGTGAGAATTGGAGCTTAAGCTTCCCATTAGTCAAGTCTACCTGGAAACCAGTTAGTAAGGCAATCTAGGATGGGTTGAAGAGAACTCATAGAGGTAGGGCTAACTCTTGCCTTAGGGCATTTGCCAGTTAAGATGAAATGGTGACACATCTTCATACGGAAGATTGTTGGACTCCAGGAAAAAATATCAAAACCCTCAGAGAAATGAAATGATCAAAAGTTGGCAGAGACTGGAAGGTGGAGAGGAGATTGGCTACAAATGGACATAGGAACTTTTTTGGGAAGGGAAATATTTTATATCTTCATGGTGGTGTTTAAATAATTGTATATTTGTCAAGACTCATTAAACTGTACCCTTAAAATTGTGAATTTTTTTTTGCATGGGAATGTGCCTCAATAACCTACACTTAAAAAACAAGTACCTTCTAGGAGTTCCCGTCGTGGCTCAGTGGTTAACAAATCTGACTAGGAACCATGAGGTTGCGGGTTCGATCCCTGGCCTTGCTCAGTGGGTTAAGGATCTGGCGTTGCCGTGAGCTACGGTGTAGATCACAGATGCAGCTTGGATCCCGCATTGCTGTGGCTGTGGCTGGCAGCTACAGCTCCTACTAGACCCCTAGCCTGGGAACCTCCATATGTCACAGGTGCGGCCCTAGAAAAGGCAAAAAGACAAAAAAAAAACCCAAAAAACAAAAAAAAGTGCCTTCTAAATAATAAGATAAGGACAAATAGCACAACTAAAAATGGACAAGAAAATAAAAAAGGCAGTTCATAGAAGAGAGAACTTTAATGGCCCTTCTTTACCCACAAAAATAAGAAAGTGCTTAAATCCCAGAATAATCGATAATATTTAACTTTAGATAACATTGGGTAATACTTCACATCCTACTGACAAAATTTTAAAATACGTGCTGTGGAAAAATGTGGAAAAGTTAAGACCTCAGGGTAGGAATATAATTTAGAAAATAAAACTTAGAAAGGCATATAAGAGGATATTGAAAATAATGTATGTGCTTTCCATGTGACCCAGCCATTCTGAAAGATACCATATGATATTGCTTATACCTGGAATCTAATATATGGCACAAATAAACCTTTCCACAGAAAAGAAACTCATGGACTTGGAGAACAGACTTGTGGTTGCCAAGGGGAAGGGGTAGGGGAGGGAGTGGGATGGACTGGGAATCTGGGGTTAATAGATGCAAACCATTACCTTTAGAATGGATAAGCAATGAGATCCCGCTGTATAGCACTGGGAACTGTATCTAGTCACTTATGATGGAGCATGATGGAGGGTAATGTGAAAAAAAGAATGTATATATGTATATGTGACTGGGTCACTTTGCTGTACAGTGGAAAATTGAGAGAACACTGTAAACCAGCTACAATGAAATAAATAAAAATAATCAAAAGAAAAATTCTGTATTTCTGTAATAGGAAATATGAATAAGGAACTTATACCAGCCTTGCAGTGTTTCTCCTTGCGCTTTTCTGAATCTGTAAAAGATTTTCATGTGACTGGTTCTCCTTTTCATCAATGTTAGTATAAACATTGCTTCCACTGTAAGGCCTTCAATAACTATCCAATCTAAATTTCAACTTCTTTCTACCTAGTAGGAAAGCAGTGACTTCTTTTTACCTCCTTTGTAAATGGGATCTCTAACAGGGCCTGGCATATTAGACACTCAAATATTTAGTTAGTAATAATATTGCATATTAAAGCAAAATACTGGAGACAAATTACATGTACATAATTAAATGTATAACAGTATCCAATATTGATACATGTAGTATCAATATTGGATACTGTTATATCAGATGTAAAAATAACCATAAATTAAAGTACACACACTAGGTAAAACTTAGGGCTAAGTGAAATAAATAGAACTATCAAATTGTAGAGTTAGTATCAAATCATTAATGTGAATTTAAAGACAGCACCCTCTAGACATTACTACCCAGAGTGTGTTCCCAGAATCAGTGCAGGTTTGTGAACTGTTCCTTATGGCCCTATGAGAAATCAGGAATGTGTTCAGAAATTTTATAGCTATTTGATATGGCCATAACAACATCCAAGTATACATTCAGTGAATTTGTGTCATTAAACAATGAAAGTATAGACTACTTTATATTTTTAAATTTTATACAAGGACTCTCTCTCTCTTTTTTTTTTTTTTTAGTATAAACAAGTTTAGCGTGATTGAACTCATTAGTGAATTGCTTGTGGCTCAAGCTACGTATCACACACATGGTTTGCAACAGGTTGTGGAAGACACAAAACTGAAAACAAAAGTACAAATGAAAACACTTGACCGTTAACTGTGTATAGATATATGCGGCTTTAAGGCAATATTGTATACCATTAATATGCTTATGCCTAGGTATGAGAAGTATGAGCACTGGAAAAATAGATGCTAAATCCATGACAGTGGCTGTAGGTATGTGCAGGATGGGTAGAAGAATGAGATTAGGAAGTGGGAATAGATGAGGTTTTATGTTTATCAAGTATGATTTAATTTATTTATTGAAAGACAAGCCAAATGTGACAAGTAGTTATTAATTCTGGGTATAGGGAGTTGGGTTTTTTAAAACTGTGATTTATACTTTTATGCATTTTTCTCGAAATAAAACTAATATAAAAAAAAAGAAAGGGATTCTTCCAAATTAGAACAGGAAGTCGATTGGGTCCAAGAAGAATGTCCTCAATAAGAGGAATGGAATGGATCCTAGCAATGGAAAAATCAACTAAAGAGCTGGAAGGCATTAATAAAATGGTAAAATAGCATCTGCTTCTTATCTTGTGAAAGAGAGAAAAAGCCAGTTGGTTTCCAGGGGAAAATAAACAGCTCCATGAGAAATACATAGTTCAGATTTCAAGAAAAGGATGACATGATTTTGCAGATTTAATGCCGTGTAAGGCAAGAGCCCTGATTTTCCCGGTATGCTAGGAACATCTTTACATGGATTTTGACATTTCACACAAAGAGAAGAAACACTTATCCCAACATAGTGCTTTCTGTAGTAAATATTTTTAGAGTCATCTTAATAGAAATACCATTTATTGTTTTTCAGTGTTTAGAGTCCTATGAAACAAATACGAGTGATTTAAACATGGTGATAAAATAGAATGTAAACATTATAAAAAGGCAACATAAAAGCAGAGTTAAGGCCAAAAGATAATAAATATTTCTGATTCTGGTAATGGCATGCTAGGTAATTTGGAGCAACCTTGCCACTTAGTATAATGGGAAAATCTGGTCAAAATACATTTAAAAGTTTAATTGAAGTAACTGAAATGCTAACAAGATAGAAGAATCATCAGGCCGGTATTAGGAGAATAAAAGCCTTACATACTGGGATATTTTTCTCCTGGAGATGGTTGCTGATTTTGTGATGAGCAAACATGAAGCCCAGCAGCAGTTTGAATGAGTTTAATAAGAGATATATGGAGGTCCAGGTTTGCTAAATGGGGGTAGACCCTGATGAGTTCATGTACACTGGGTTGGGATCTCAAATATTGCTGCATCAAAGGGGCAAGCGGGAACAAGAGAGTCTTGCAAAGATAGTCAAGTAAACCTTTGGAGTATAATACTGAGCTTAGAAATATACTAGTATATTAGGATGCTTGATTTATGGCAAGGGCAGAAAGGATCAGTCTTCTTAACAAATGCTTCTGAGAAAATTGGATATTCATAAGAAAAAAAAGCAGGTCAATCTGATTCTTAGCTCATACTATATACAAAAATAAACTCCAGATGAATTTTAAATCTAAACATGAAATCAAATCAATAAAATTCTAGAATACAGTCTAAGACATTATTTTCATGAACTTGTAATAGGAAAATACCGCTTAAATAAAATACAAAGCACCATCCTTGATGGACAGGATTAATAAACTTGTTTACGTTAGAAACAAGAACTTCTGTCAACCAAAAGACATCAGAAATTGAAAAGTCAAGGTAGAGAATTGTAGAAGATGTTTACAACACATATAATTGACAAAACATCTTATCCAATACATACACAAGTTTTTTGGGGGGTTTACCTTGAAGTAGACCCTGAGGAAAGGATCTGAGTATACACAGTTTATTTGTGGGGTAATCCTAAGAAGTAATTGTAGGGATCTGAAGAAATGAGACAAGGAGGGGAAGAAAGGCAACATAGGCATATTGATGAGCAGATTATTTCAATTTTGCTCTATTACCAACCCATTCTCTCATCTGAGTCCTTAAAGCTTACAGTCCTTAGAGCTTACAGAGACTGAGTGGGGTTGCAGGCCAGCAACTCTTAGACTTCTGAATTCTGCCAGTCTATGTATAAAGCAAGCATAAATAAAACATATGAGATAAAGATCAAGCAGAAAGAAAAGAAGAAAAAGAGGAAACAAATATTTCAGTTTCAAAAATCAGCAGTGGTGGGTAAAAATAGCTTGGTTGCTTGATAGAGACAAGAACTCTGAAAGATGATGTGTAATCCATTTCTTTAAATTTACTTGTGATTATTAACCACAAATATATGTTAGAACTACTAAGGATAACATTACTTTTGGGCATCAAGCAACTTTAGCGTCTGCCTCCGGATTTGGGGGAAAAGTTTCTTCTAGATATCATTACTGTAAACTAGTGCGCTGCTGAATGTTATTGGCTTGCTACAATATTGAATAGATGCATTTACAAGTCCAAGGCCATCAATTGGGAATTCTTGTTTATTGTCACCCTAGGTATATTTTCTGCCATCTCAAAATTTCCTAACAAGGGTTTTCATTACATGAAGTCAAATATGAAAAATGGTAGGTATTAAATGTTAAGTAGTTAAAACATGATTCATTAGAGAGCCATACATCAGTAGATACAGTAGGAGACATAATTATGGAGGTTTTCTTTCTAATGCACTGTTACAAGCATAAAATCAAATGGCATGGGAGGCTACTGAGTTATTCATTTCCTTTTGTAACAAGTACAATCTTCCATCCTTGTGTGAAGCCACAAGGACCTACAGCTGATGCAGAGAATGCTACTGTGGGTGTCTGATGATCCATGGTATGACTCAAGCCCAGAGTCCATTGTAAGTTTAGCTCATAGGCACAGCCAGACTCCCATTTACATTTACAAAAGGGACTGTCTCGTGAATTATGCAGTGATTTTGAACCTGTTAAAGAACTTTATAAAAGAAACTCTTGGAAAAGTATCAGTTTGATGTGCCATTGCTTAAATGTGCTAAGAAACTGAATGCCCTACAGACAACACTGCTGAAAAAAGTGTTGTGAATGACTTTGAAGTGAGTCATATGTGTGTATCATTAGCCAGTTAGCAGAAACTACTTCTTATGTGCCTGGGCACAGTGAATCTTAAAGAACAATGAGTCTGCTGCAAAGATTAGCTGTTCCAAAATAAATTTCCCAAGGGGCCTGTGAGTCCCAGCTGGAGCAACATGACAATCTCACTTTATTGTGAAATAATATCCTATTAATTAAGAACTGAAGCAAAAATCAGTGTACTGTCATCCAACCATCTGCAAGCTAAACATATTGAATAATTTAGTAGCCTAGTTTGTCCAAAATGCAACACTTGATTTTAAAATATTTTACTTGAAAACAGTTGTCAAGAAGTCAATGCGTAATTCGTGAGCAGTGGGACAAACGTCAGAAGGTCTGGTTCTCACAGCTAAGTCTAGCCACAAGCTGACTGGGTGACTTTGGCAAACTCTTTTTCTCTGATAAGCTTTAGCTTCCAATAGGAGTTCTGTTGCACCATGTAATTTTTAAGATCTCATCCAGCTCTCAAAGTTCTATTAAAGTGTATGATGTGAAATGGCAATATTTGACTGATTTTGCCTTCAGAAAGCCTATGTTATGTGATACAACCTAAATTATTATAATCTGAGAGCATTTAGGAATGCCTCAAAGGAGATTTTTAACATGGAAGATTGAATATCCTAACTCATGACTACAAGTAAGGTAACCAAGCAAAAGGTCTCATATGTTCCTGGCACAGAAAGGCAATCTCTGACAGCACAGGGTTTTTTGCAGAGCACCAAGCAAGGGAGTGGAAGATGCCTCATATCCACTCCCACTTGGTCTTTGAGTTAGGATTATTTTTTTAAAGGAGATGAACAAAGAGGCTGGGATTAACATCTTCTCATGACACTTCTGACATTCCTTAATCATAGTTTCAGGAGTCACGATGTCTATAGTTTATGGTGGTCCATTGCCTGGGTGTCTGTGAGCCTATCTTGCCCTGGAGAAACACCAGAGTTTGTACGTTAACGATGCTATTGACAACGGCAATTTTAGTCATCTGGCTCTGGTTGATTAGTGTTCAGTTAAAAGAGGATTGAGGTCAGAGGGAACAAGAAAGGGAATAAAGTTTTAGATAGGTTATTTATAAACTCAGCAGGGGAACTTGTTTTTAATTTTTCATGTTTTAATTTTTCTCAAATCTGTGACAGAAAGAGATGACAACCATTATGGTTACTTCCTGCTGGAACAGGGCATGGTTCTACTTCAATTTGTTGAATGGAAATACTGTACACAAAGTTGCAAATATTCCCAAGTTCCATGTTTTGGATCTGAGTCTTACATGAATAAGATCTTAGGCCTTCAGTACCCCATTTTGGTGCAGCAGCTTAAAATCCATTTTATAATCAGGTACTCAGTAGAAATAGGAGGCAGAGTGACAACCTGAATTTTAATAAACCTTGAAAAATAGATCTTATCCCTGGAGAGTTATGAGACAGCCTGCACCTGGAACCTCTATGGAGACTGTAGCCAGATAGCTAGCTGCATAATTCTAAGTAGGTTTTAACATCTGATGTGATATATACATAACAAGAGCTATTGGCCACAACATGTGTTTCCTTTTTCTTCTGAAATCAATTAGAAAAAATTGTCTAGTACTAACTATTCTGGCTAAAGTTAGTGCCTTCTGCTGGGAGAGTATGGCTTGAGCTATCTTATTTGTTACTACTCTCAAAGTAAGAAAACTATATTGACACTTACAAGAAAAGACCTTGAGACCATAAGATTGCAGTTTCAAAATGGGCAGGGAGTGTTCTTGACTCTAATACAGTTCAAAAAATTTAAGTTTTCAGTAATACAGGAGTGTGTCTGAAGCTACATCCACAATGGCCACCCATCTCTATTTTGGATGCCTGAATCACAGTTACTCTATTTTGTTTTTTTAAATGCTTTCTTTTTCTTAATGGTAAATCAGATGTACAATGCATGTTTGATAGGCCACAAAACAGGTTGTTCTAGTTAGCATAAAGTTTAAGTTAGATCATGTACAAGCCATAATGACTTCCGTATACCTCAAAATGTGAAAATTTCTTCTGTCATTTCCCCCTTTTTTTGCAAATCTTTCAGTAGAAAGCAGTGATGATAAAATACCTGTCCCTTAATGTCAGAGCAGTTGCTGCCTGCCCTGGGTCCATCATGTCCCTCAGTATTAGGCCTCCTGTGTGTGTATGTGTGTGCATGTGTGTGTATCCTACGTATATGCATTGGGGGAAAATTAATTAGATATGGTGAGCAAGATCGGGGTATTCTAATGGGGTAACATTTTGTAGGCTACATAATTTATCATTTATACCAAATTGTCACACAGACACTGCACATGTGCTCTTAGCAGTAGACTTAAAGCAGGCTGTGAGTAATTATACTCTGTGAAAAATTTATTGGAGAATTTTCTTTTCATCCTAAACACCGGGGGCAAGGGTATGGTTAGAGGCAAATGATAACTTTCAATTTTGATAGGGAAATACGCATTTGATAAATAGTTCTATTGCGTTAGTAGGAAGATTCTTACAGGCCTGGTCCCAGACTCTTGGATCTGTTGTATACTACTGCCAGCATCTTCTCATCCTGGTGTGGGTATTATTTGGGGTCAGCAGTCATTTTTATAGACCAATCCAGTGCAGAGGCCCTTCTTAAATGGGAAATATGAATTCAAGAGTCAGTTTCCTTCAGTTTTACTGAGCTTGAGCTAGTTAAGAGCACCTGATCAAGGCCCTTTTATCTAGGTTAAAGAGAGAGTCCTTCAAATGATAACTTTTCCAGTATGCATGCTCATCTGGTTGCAGGTCATAGGGCATCTGATCTTCATTCAAAGATAGATAAGCTTCAGAAACAAACTTAGAATGTCCTTTTATTAATTCAGTTAAACTTTATAATAATGTAACGTATCAATAAAGAGCCTTCTGGAATGTAGCTAGTAAGTACAAGACCTCGGCAGATATAAAACCTCAACAAACAATTAGCACTAAAATCTAACATTTACTGAAGCCTAATTTTTTCTCTTTAAAATTACTCTCATCCCTACCAAGTATAGCCAAATTAAGACCAATTTGTTTGCAAAATAAGTCTGGTTTTATTAAAATTGGTCTGATTACATATGTAAGTGTGATTGATCATATAGACTTTTAAATTAACTGCACTGAAACTTTTTTCTTTTTTTAAAGTTTTACTGAAATATAGTTGATTTACAATGTTGTGAAAATTTCTGCTGTACGACAAAGTGATTGGTTTTACATATACACACACATCCATTCTCTTTCGGATTCTCTTCCCACATAGATTATCACGGAATATTGGATAGAGTTCTCTTTGCTATACAGCAAGTTTCCATTGACTAATCATTCCATATACCTCAGTGTATGTATACCAATCCCAAACTCCCAGTCCATCCCTCCCCTCCTTTTCCTTTCCCCTTTGGTAATCGTAAGCTAGTCAAAGCTTTTGAGTTGTTTCCCTTATGCAAATAAGTTCATTTGTATCCTTCTTTAAGAGTCCACATATAAGTGATATCATATGATGTCTGTCTTTCACTGTCTATCTTCACTTAGTATGATAATCTCTAGGTGCATCCATGTTGCTGAACTTAAGGACTTTCAAGTTGGACTTTTAAAAGGCCTGTCAAGACAGGAAGGCCATGTCAAGGGCTGGCCATCAGATTCTTGTTATATTTATAGATTTGTGTGAATTCCTCTCTTCTTGAGGTCCCCCAAATAGGTGCAGATTCCTGCACCTATCAGGAGGTGGCCTTCCTTATTTACCTGTTAAAGTTGGGAACCTAAGAGTTTCCAATTTCTGGAGGGATTCGTTAGAAAATGAAAATATTTCAATTCTGCTTACAAAGGTGTGGTTTACCAAATTGTAGTAGTCATAAATGGGTAGGGAGAAAGGTTTCATTATATCTGGAAAATACAGATTAAAAGACAGCAGTATTTCAGATAAAAATATAAATATTAGAACTATATTTATCAGTTCTCTCAGTCTTAAATAACTAATCTTGATTTAATATTTTATTAATGGTTTATGAAGCCATCAGATTTTCCATTAGAATTCTTTAATTTCTTACCCAGTCCAGTGGTATGATCTGAAAGTAATCAGAAACTGTATGCATCAAAAAGGCCTTTCTATGAATCATGTTGAAAATGCAGCATTTTTGTAAAACCATCAAAGTGAAACAGTAATTGTTAATGAATGACAAAAGACTTAAAAAGGCATAGTTAAAAATCTGAGTACAATGCACTTGATTAAGCAATTTGGTTACTGCTGTGATATATAATATTTTGAGATAATAACTAGAATTATGTCTGATAACATTTTACTGAGACACATCAGATTTTTTAAAAGTTCGTATAATTTCCAGAACATTTATATTAATGACTTTTACCCATATAGTATAACCTGAGAAAGTTTATTACCAGTCATCTGACAATGCTTCTCATGTAGTTTATCATACCAAATAACCTTAATTAGTTTAATATTTCTCTCTGAGAAACTTCAGAGATACTTTGAAGCATCCCAAAGTTAGCTTGATGTCAAAAGAACTTCAATTAGATTCAATCCTTGGGAAGTTTGTCAAAAATATTAAAAAAGGCTTTAAAATGTTTGATCAAATAGGATCATAGGTCACTGCGAAGCAATTCTTATTCACTTAACCAAAGTGACAAGTAAAAGATTTCAGGGGCAAATACAATAAGAAAATTATAACTAATCACTTAAAAGGCAAAGTAACTCACAATCTATTATCAGAAGCAACTCATCATTTCCAAGAAAACTTTGATCTCTTAGCCAAGAGAAAAACAAATTCAGGTTTTGTAGCATTTTACTTTCAATATTAAAATTCATTTACTCAATTAACCTTATTCTAATCTTAGTCCTGATTACACATAGAATTCCTTTCTAAAGATAATTTTTCCTTACAAACCTTCTACAACTTTCTATAACCATATTGTTATTCCTTATTTTCTTTCCCATTTAGAAATAACTAGCTTTAGAAAAAAAATTGCTTTCTTTTCCCATAACAGAATGCATTTCCATTCATTGTATCTTCTTTTCTTGCATACAAAGATTTTTTCCTTATTACATTTTAGTTTTAATTGCATATATTAATTAGAATTCTCAACTTTTACAAAACGTAATTTCTAGTTAAAACTAAGTAAGCAATTATGAACTGTTTTTTACATTAGTATTTTGTAGGTTCACAACTTTGTAAACACTAGTTTCTAAAATCATGTGATTTTTATTTTTTTATTTTTTATTTTTTTATATAATTTATTTTTTATTTTTTTGCATTATAGCTGGTTTACAGATTTCTGTCAGATTTTCCAACTGCACCACGTGGTGACCCGGTTACATGTACATATATGGATTCGTCACATGTGATTAGATATAGTTCCCTGTGCAATACAGTTGGATCTCCTTGCTTTTCCATCATTAAAGCACTAGTTATCCACATTCCCTCCCACCCCTCCCCCACCCCTCCCCCGCCCCCTTGGCAACCACAAGTCTGTTCCCCAAGTTAATGATTTCCTTTTCTGTTGAGATGTTCATTTGTGCAGTGTTTTAAACTCCAGTTATAAGAGATTTGATATGACATCTGTCTTTCTCCTTCTGACTTGCTTCACT
>PVHT020000009.1:13386383-13419895 GCA_004024745.2 Catagonus wagneri | reverse complement strand
GGTCAGGTTTATTCCCAGGTATTTGATTTTTTGGGGTGCTGTTTTAAAAGGTAAAATCTTTTGGTATTCTTTTTCTACTATTTCATCGTTAGTATATAGAAATGCGATTGATTTCTGAAGATTAACCTTATATCCTGCTACTTTGCTGAATTTGTTGATCAGTTCAAGTAATTTTGGAGTTGAGTCTTTGGGGTTTTCTCTATATAGTATCATGTCATCTGCATACAGTGACAGTTTTACCTCTTCTCTTCCTGTTTGGATGCCTTTTATTTCTTTTGTTTGTCTGATTGCTGTAGCTAGGACTTCTAATACTATGTTGAATAACAGTGGCAAGAGTGGGCATCCTTGTCTTGTTCCAGACTTTAGTGGGAAGGTTTTCAGCTTTTCTCCATTGAGTTTTGTGTTTGCCGTGGGTTTTTCATATATGGCCTTTATTATGTTAAGGAATGTTCCATGTATTCCCACTTTGGTAAGAGTTTTGATCATGAATGGATTTTGGACTTTGTCAAATGCTTTTTCTGCATCTATTGAGATAATCATGTGGTTTTTGACTTTTCTTTTGTTAATGTGGTGTATGATGTTGATTGATTTGCATACATTGAACCATCCTTGTGCACCTGGGATGAATCCCACCTGATCATGGTGTATGATAAAATCATGTGATTTTTAAAGAAAATTTCTTAGTGTGACACCAAACATATTTATTAATAGTTCTAAATATGTGTTCAAATGCTCTGCCACTGAGTTATAGCCCCTATACTCCTATCTAAGTATGTTCAGTTTCTTGGTAAAGAGAAGCTTATGTTCAGTAATTAATGTTTCAGTGTCTTATTTCATTGGGAATGACCTAGATATTTAATAAACTTCCATTATTTAATTTCATGTAGCAAAAGTTTCAAGTTACCCAAATCTGGAGAAGCTATTTTAAGTAGATATTTCTAAAACAGAATTGTTCCTAAGAAGTTTACCTAAAAGCTTTCTTATTTACATTTAATTTACATACAAACATTTCATTATATTGTTTTTTTTATACTTCTATTGTACCTAGGTTTACTAGGAGTCAAACAATATCTTACATCTGTTGCAAATTTGTCAGCAAGAAAAATAACTTCGGAGAGTTGGCATTCATCAATATACTTTCTGAATTTACCAGCGTGATTAGGATTATATGCTGAACTTTCTTGATCTCAATTTGAAAAGCTATTAAAAAGCAACCAGAAGGAGTTCTCTGGTGGTCTAGTGGCTAGGATTCAGTGCTTTCACTGCTGAGGCCCTGGGTTCAGTCCCTGGTCTGGGAACTGAGATCCTATACCAAGCCGCCGCACCCTACACCTAGGAAAAACAAAAACAACAAGCAGCCAGAGATTTGAAATCTTGTAATTATAAACTATGATTTCACTCATTTATTTTGTAGGATTATCAAGAAAAATAAGTGACTTGGGTGGACTTTATATATTCAACAAACATCAAGTATCTGATTTGAAGCAAACTTTGTTTTGATTTTAGGGATTGCATTGGTGAAGGAGGTATATGTTTCTAATTGTCATGGTACATATAGTCCAGGGAATGGAGCTAGTTGAGGGTCATGAGAACAAGTCAATAAGCAAGACCAATATAGACTGTATAAATATAGGAAGGAAACGAGGAGTGAGGACCTAGCAAAGGGCTAGGATTGGATGGACAAGACAAGATGGGCCTCATTGAGGAGAAGTTTAAACTGGGGCCTGAGGAAGGGTAATTGGTCTTCCATTCAGGAGCTACAAGATATTATTTTCTCTTTTTTGAATTTAATTTTTATTTTATATTGGAGTATAGTTGATTTACAATGTTATATTAGTTTCAGGTGTACAGCAAAGTGATTCAGTTATACATATGTACATATTCATTCTTTTTCAGATTTTTTTCCATATACCTTATTACAGAATATTGAGTAGAGGTACCTGTGCTATACAGTAGGTCTTTGGTGTTTATATGTTAATCCCAAATTTCTAATTTATCCCTCCTCTCACATTTGCACTTTGGTAACCATAAATTTGTCTTTGAAGTCTGTGAATCTGTTTCTGTTTTCTAGATAAGTTCATTTGTATCATTTTTTAAAGATTCCATCTATAAGTGATAACATGATATTTCTTTGACTTACATAACTTAGTATGATAATCTCTATGTCCATCCATGTTGTTGCAAATGACATTATTTCTTTCTTTTTTATGACTGATTGATATCCATTTTATATACATACCGAATTTCTTCATTCATTCCTCTGTCAACAGAACTTTAGTTTGCTTCCGTGTCTTGTCTATTGTGAATAGTGCTGCAGTGAACTTTGGGATGCATTTATCTTTCAAATTATGATTTTCTTGGGATATATGCTGAGAATAGGTATTGCTGGATCATATGGTAGTTCTATATTTTGTCTTTTAAGAGACCTCCATACTGTTTTCTATAGTGGTTTCATCAGCTTACATTCCCACCAACAGTATAGGAAGGTTTTCTTTCCTCCACATCATCTCCAGCATTTATTGTTTTTAGACTTTTTGATGATGGTCATTTTGACTGGTGTGAGGAGATACCTCATTGTAGTTTTGATTTGCATTTCTATAATAATTAGTGATGTGGAGCATCTTTTCATGTGCTTTTTGGCTGTCTTCTTTGGATAAATGTCTATTAAATCCTTCTGCTCATTTTTTGACTGAGTTATTTTTCTGATGTAGAGCCATACAAGCTGTTTGTGTATTTTGGAGATTCATCTCTTATTGGTCTCTTCATTTGCAAATGTTTTCTAACATTCTGCATGTTGTCTTTTTGTTTTGTTTATGGTTTCCTTTACTATGCAAAATCCTTTAAGTTTAATTAGGTCCCATTTGTTTATTTTTGTTTTTATTTTCATTACTCTGGGAGATGGATTCAAAATGATATTCTTACGATTTATGTCAAAGAGTGTTCTGCCTATGTTTTCCTCTAGTAGTTTTATAGTATCTGACCTTACATTTAGGTCTTTAATCCATTTTGAGTTTATTTTTGTATATGGTGTTAGAGAATGTTTTAATTTTATTCTTTTACATGGAGCTGTCCAGTTTTCCCAGCACCACTTATTAAAGAAACTCTCTTTTCTCCATTGTATATTCTTGCCTTCTTTGGCAAAGGGTTAATTGACCATAGATTTGTGGGTTTATTTCTGGGCTTTCTAGCCTGTCCCTTTAATCTACATTTCTGTTTTGGTGCCAGTACCATACTATTTTGATGACTGTAGCTTTGTAGTATAGTCTGAAGTCAGGGATCCTGATTCCTCCAGGTATGTTTCTCTTTCTCCGGATTGCTTCGGCTCTTTGGGGTCTTTTGTGTTTCCATACGAATATAAATTTTTTTTTCTTAGTTCCGTTAAAAATGCCATTGGTAATTTGATAAAGCTTGCATTGAATCTGTAGATTGCCTTGAGTAGTATAGTAATTTTGACAATATTGCTTCTTCCAATCCAAGAACATGGCATATCTTTCCATCTGTTTCTGTCATCTTTGGTTTCTTTCATCAGTATCTTATAGTTTTCAGGGTATAGTTCTTTTGCCTCCTTAGGTGGTTTTATTCCTAGGTATTTTATTCTTTTTGATGCAGTGGTAAATGGGGTTGTTTCCTTACGTTCTCTTTCTGATCTTTTGTTGTTAGTGTATAGGAATGCAAGAGATTTCTCTGTATTAATTTTATATCCTGAAACTTTAACGAGTTCATTGAAGATTTCTAGTGGTTTTCTAGTGACATCTGTAGGAGTTTGTATGTATAGTATCATGTCATCTGCAAACAGTGACAGTTTAGATTCTTATTTTCCAATATGGATATATATATTTTTTTCTTCTCTAATCGCCATGGCTAGGACTTCCAAAACCATGTTGAATAGAAGTGGTGAGAGTGGACATCCTTGTCTTGTTTGTGATCTTAGAGGGAATTCTTTCAGTTTTTTCACCATTGAGAATGATGTTAGCTGTGGGTTTGTCATATATGGCCTTTATTATGCTGAGGTGGTTTTCCCTCTATACCCACTTTCTAAAGAGTTTTTTTTAAATCATAAATAAACATAAGTGTTAAATTTCGTCAAAGACTTTTTCTGCATCTATTGAGACCATGTGATTTTTATTCTTCAGTGTTTTAATGCAGTGTAGACTGATTTTTGGATATTGAAGAATCTGTGCATCCCTGGAATAAGTGTCACTTGATCATGAGAAGCAGACCTTTTCATGTATTGTTAGATTTTGTTTGCTAGTACAAGATATTCTTTTCTGGTAGAGAGAATGATGAGGAGAGCTTGGATCTTTCAACGAATAAAGGGATTCAGTGTGGCTGGAGTAGTACCAAGAGTGAGGAATAAAGAGAAATGTGTGTACATTGAGGTGTGTTTTCAAAGTAAGACTGGTAGGGCTAGGTGAGAGGGATGAGGGAATAGTTGAGATGCACTCCAGATGATACCTGTCTATCACTAAGTAGAAGTCTGGAGCTAATGGACAGTTATCAGTATCTTGCCCCCCAGTTCTGCTCCTCTTTGCCTGAACTTAGTCTCACTTTCTTCATGTTGGCTGCAATATTTTTTTCCCTTGAGTAAAGCAGGAAAATGATTTTATTTATCTCTATGGACATTTTCTAAGAAAATAAGTTCAGCTTATGACACTAGAGATGTGGGTGCCACTGGAAAACAAGCCTGCTTTCTAAAGATTCTGCTGCAAAAAATACTTGTTTACATGGTGCTAATAAAAAAAAAAAAATCCAAGCAACCGTAGCCAAACAGGTACCTGGGTAACTTTATCCAAAACATATGCCTGTACATTAATTTACCCAATAATTATTTCTTCATGTAGTTAGGACCTGGCTCCTTTGGCTTGAGTAGTGAACAGTCAAATCATGTAATTGGCATTTTCTAGTTCCAACTTTACAAAACCACCTTCAGAGTATTATCTGGTCTCGCATTTCGAGTGGCTACTAGAAAAAGAATGTGTTGTTAGAAGATTATAATGTTTTGTCCCTTGAGTCGTTTTGTTCATAAAGAAATATACTGGCTTTCTGAATTTAGTCATCTGTCTTGAGCTGGTTAATGGACCTGTTTTCATCTGCTTAGAAAACATTTCTGAGTCTAAGAGGCTGATGGCTAAAATGACAATGTCACAGTGGTAATGAAGGTATTCAGAAGACAACTAAATAGCATAATCATTTACAATGCACAAATATTCGTATTTAGTTATTCTAAGGTGCAAGGAGGGTATATACATACATACATATACACATACATACATACACACAGTCAATTCTTAGTATTCATGTGGACTCCACACTTGGCAAATTCACCTTGGCAAATGCATCTTTATTTTATAGATAAAATTTGTCTGTAACCCCAAATAAATATTTGTGGCTTTTTATTAGTCATTCACCAACATATGCAAATTGACACAAAAGTTGAATTGCTTGATGCACGTATTTCCAGTTGGGGTTAAACAGGGTAATGGTCTGTCTTCTTATTTCAGCTCTGATACTGCAAAGTATCCATGATCCATGATGCAGTTGGTTTGCGTTTCTGTGCAGAGGAGAATAAACACCCACACCCCTCCATACCCACATGCACCCCATATATGTGTGTGTACACACACACACACACACACACACCCACACACACACACACACACACACAGAGGTGAGAGATGCTCCCTATTAGTGGAAGCTAAGCGTGTCTTCCCACAAAACCAAAAGCCCCTGGGAGATCCAAGCCCTAGGATAGACTTAGCCAGGGTCCTTTTTCATGTGAGGACATAGTTTTATTTTTTTAGAGTTGTATATTGGTTGACTTTCTGCTGTATTCTTCTCATCCTTTGCTCCTCACACTGATCTTTTAGCCAAATGGATCTGACTGTATGCTGCTGCCTCACATACCGCAGGTGTTTTAGCCTCTGTGTTTGGCTTATGTTATGCCCTGTACTTGAAATGGTTTGCCCCCCTAACATGCACAAACCTGAACTATTTTCTGTAATCCCCACTGACCTGCCTCTGGACAGCTATAATCTCTCACTTCCTTAAATACTTAATTCAGTCTGTTCCCCCTCCCCCCCGTGGCACAACGTATTGTACATTTCATTTTGATGATGTACACATTTGTCCCACTCATTTTGTATTTCCCACTTCACCCGACCCAATGCCTTGAACAAGTTCAATTCATGTTTATAGAATAGAAATATTTAGTTCAGTGGTTTTCAATTGTAAGTCACAAACCTCTTTAAAAATCTGGTTAAAGTATCAGCAAAAAGCACGGCTTGAAAGTTGTACTACAATTCTAGGTGTTTGCAGTTCTCTCTCCATCACTACTACCTCCGTAAGTCTACAACTCCTTGTTGAAAGCATGTGATTTACTCCGGAGTCCTCAGAATGACTGTGAAATGTTGAAACCCACAGAAGTCAAGTAATTGTCCTAGGCCCATGGAGAAGGGAGGGCTGGAGTTGAAATTTAGTGTTTTCCAGGCTAGAGGAATGTGGACCATTCTTATCTTCTTATGTGAACCATAAGAATGTACTCCTGATGTCTCTAAATAGGGAGGAAGGCACCTCGAGGAAAATTCATTCATTCTTAGCACAGACTAGTGTGCTGGTGGGTATGGCTGATACTAACAGGGAAGTAAGTACTCATAGAGCCAGGTGGACAACAGTGGACAGAGAAAGAGAAAACTGGTTAGAAGCCCAAACCCACCATCTACCGTTTGTGGATTTCTGGCTTAGCTAAATGTTCTGGAAAATCAGAGGCTAATGAAAACAGGAAATCTGCATATGTTCCTTGTTCTACATGTTCTACATGAGAAGACCCAGGATCAAACACTCATCTAACTGGTTTTATCCTATTGCAGGGTAAAGTCTCACTATCTTGGAGTGCAGAGCCTTGAATAATTTTAGTATCTCAAGTGCCAACTTATTATTCCTTTGGAGTAGGATCAGCTTTTTGACTTTTTGCTTTCATTAATGGAAAACAATATACAAATATACTTCTATTGTAAAGATTCAAAATATGTAAAATACATAGATGAAAACAGTAACATTTTCCTTTTTCCATCAAATGCCACTCAGCTCTCCAATTTTAAACACCAAAAGAGATTAACATTTTAAAAACTAAAAATAAGGTCTAAAGTAAAAAGGAGAATGTATTCTCTAATAGGAAAAATGTTATTTAAAATAAAAGAAAATTATGCCGTAACCACCAAAAAATATTAAGGGCATGAAAATAAAGGATTAATCAGGTCTTTTACATTTCCATACAAATTTTAAAATATTTTGTTCTATGGAGACTAAAGTTTTAAAGTCAATAATGACAAAATTGAAAAATATTAGAACTTAGTCATTAGAGTTTATATAAAAACATGTAAGGGGCAATATTTACTAAAAGATACATAAAATGTATAAGTTATATTTGGTACAAAATACATTATATGTAATTATAATTAATTGTATGCATATAATTATATACAATAGCATATATTTCTGGGTACCATAAAACTTAATGACTTAATCTATAACCATTGTATTACATGTCACAATCATGAAGGTTATGAATTTAGGCAGAGTTAAGTTGGCAGTTCTAGAGTCACTTGGTTTTCATCTGGGACCAGGCTGGCTGAGTGGCCCATGCCAAATCATACCCACCATTTTTGTAGGGATAGCTGGAAGGCTGAGCTCAACTGAGTTCTGCTCTCTCCATAAAGTTTCAGGACATCTCCAAATGGTCTGTCCAGATGTGTAGCTAGACCTTGATGGCTGCTCCAGGCATTAAAGACCAAGAAAGACTCTATGAGTTTTTAAAAAGCCTGGGTCCAGAATTGGCACAGTGTCAGTTCCACCATATTCTATGGGTCAAAGCCATTCTAATCAGGCCCAGATTGAAGGGGATGAGAAATAGACACCATGTCTAGAAGGGAGAAGTTTCAAAGAATTGTGGTGCTCTTTAATCTGTCACATGTGGTTAAAATGTATATATAAAATGTGGTAGGAATACAGAAAAAATTAAAAGCAGATGAGCAAACTATTAAAATCTTCCATCAATGAAGAACACTGAGTAATTAAAAAAGTAAACTAGGAGTTCCCGTCGTGGCGCAGCGGTTAACGAATCTGACTAGGAACCATGAAGTTGCGGATTTGATCCCTGGCCTTGCTCAGTGGGTTAATGATCCAGCGTTGCCGTGAGCTGTGGTATAGGTTGCAGACACAGCTCGGATCCCGCGTTGCTGTGGCTGTGGTGTAGGCCGGCGGCTACAGCTCCTATTAGAACCCTAGCCTGGGAACTTCCACATGCTGTGGGTGCAGCCCTAAAATGAGAAAAGGCAAAAATAAAATAAAATAAAATTAAAAAGTAAACTATGCGCATCTTCAATAATGATAAAGAGCTAAAATTGATCAAAGAAACAAAACCATAGCTAAAAGTAGCCAAGTGGTATGAATTCTTGACAGAGTTCATTGAGCTGAAGGAACTTGACAAGACCAACAACCCAGAACCTCTTGTTTAAGTATGTGTGTGTGGGTATGTTATTGTATTAGTCATGTATTGTTGCATAATAAATTTCCCCCAACAGAAATTTATTATCTTGCAGTTTTTATGAGTCAGTAATCTAGGAGCAGCTTAACTGGGTGATCTGGCCCAACCTTTCTTAAGAAGTTGCAGTTTTACTGTCAGTAGGATTGTAGTTTCATATTGAAGGCATGACTGGGCGAGGATCCACCAAGTTTACTATGTACTCCTGGCAGGAGGCTTCAGTTCCTTGGTACATGAACCTCAGCATAGGGCTGCTTAAGACATAGCTTCCGCCAGAGGGAGCGATCCAAGAGCAGAGAGTGCACACCCAAATAAGGAGCTGCAGCTTTTTATAACTTGATCTTGGAGGTAACATGTCACTTCTCTCAAATGCTGTTGGTCACAGAGAATGACCCTGGTACAGTGTAGAAAGGGACTAAACAGAAGTTCAGATACAAGGAGGCCGGAATCATTGGGGCTATCTTGGAGGCTGGCTGCCACAGGTTTAAAGATCAGGATCCCAAGAGTAGAGGAAATCCTTTGCTTTTGCTCTTATGTCACAGCTAAAGGCCCATGCTCTCTGCAAGAAATAGCTTTACTAAATTTAAAAGAAACAGCCCTTCCAGAGAAAACACATGGGCTTCTATGATAAACAGACAGTTCTGTGTTACATGCCTGATTCACGGCCATGGGTTAACTGAAATCCACATGTACCCGATACAGACACTATCTAAACAAAGGACCAGCAGATTATCCTATAACCTACTCTTTAGGAAGAGACAGAATAATAAGACCTGAGCAGTGTTCCAAAGTATTGCAGAAGATGTTTCATTGTGACTGTGCAAAGAAAACAGAGTAGGCTGAAATGATGCTTTTCACTCATAGCAAAAGTGTCAGCTTATGAAAGATAGACAAGTTAAAGACAAAGGTGTATATATGCTATTGTTTTTTAGGTTTGAAAGGGATATCAAAGGTCATCTAGTCTAATCTAATTCTAAGATTTATGTAATTTTTAAATTACTTTTTAGTTCTAGTTTATATACAATGGGATCCCTTCTTTGTGGCATACAGTTCTATGAATTTTGCCAATTGCATACAGTATCTACCACCATAATTATAACACAGAACAGTTTCATCACTCCCCATATTACCTTGTGCTGACTCTTTATAGTCACCCTTTCTCCCATCCTCTAACCCTTGGCAACCATTGATCTATTCTCTGCCTCTGTAGTTTGCCTTTCCAAGAATGTCATACAAATAAAATCTCAGGATATGCAGTACACTGTCACCGGTTTCCTCTACTTTGCTAAATATATTTGGGATTCTTACATTTTTTGAGTAAATCAATACTTTGTTCCTTTTTGCTACCAGATAGTGTTTTATGGCTATACCATAAAGATACCTGGTTGCAGTGTTTCTAGTTTTTGATGATTTTAATAAAATTGCTGTAAACAATTGTGAGTAGATCTTTGTGGTAACATACATTTTTATGAAATGGGTTGGCGGAGCCAATACTAAGTGTATGTTTAACTTTATAATAAGCTGCCAAACTGTATCATTTTTTTTATTCTTTATGGCAAGGCATGAGAGTTCCATGAATTGCTGTAAGGAATGTTGCTTCTTATCCTTGTCCACACTTGTCATTGTCAAGTTTTAAAAATTTTTTAGCCATTTTAATATGTGTAATATCTCACTGTGGTTTTAATTTGCATTTTTTCTAATGACTAATGATGCTGATCATCTTTTCATGTGTTTATTGGCAGTTCCCATACCTATTTAGATCTTTTGCCTACTTTTTTATTTGGGTTGTTTATTTTCTTATTCTTGATTTTGAGTGTTCTTTATGTGTGTTCTGGATTTAAGAACTTTGGCAGAAATGTGATTTGCAATTTATTTTCTCCGAGTTTAGGACCTGTCTTTTCATCTCTTACTATTATCTCTTATAGAGCAAAAGTGTTTTTATATTTTAGTTAAGTTTATTAATTTTAAAGAGATTATGCTCTTGTTATCATATTTTAAAAAATCAAAACTACAATGAGGTATCCTCTCACACTGGTCAGAATAGCTATTATTTATAAGTCTACAAATAACAAATGCTATAGAGGGTGTGGAGAAAAGGGGACCCTCCTACACTCTTGGTGGGAATGTAAACTGGTACAACCGTTATGGAAAACAGTATGGAGGTACCTCAGAAAACTAAATATAGAACTACCGTATGATCCAGCAATCCCACTCCTGTATATATATCTGACAAAACTTTCATTCAAAAAGATACATGCACCCCTGTGTTCATTGCAGCACCATTCATAATAGCCAAGACATGGAAACAACCTAAATGTCTATTGACAGATGAATGGTTTAAGAAAATGTGGTACATATATACAATGGAATACTACTTAGTCATAAAAAAGAATGAAATAATTCCATTTGCAGCAACGTATATGAAATTATAAATTCTCATACTAAATGAAGTAAATCAGAAAGAGAAAGACAAATAACATATGAAATCACTTATATGTGGAATCTAAAATATGGCACAAATGAACTTATCATGGTTCATATAAACAAACTCATGGACTTAGAGAACAGACTTGTGGTTGCCAAGGGTGGGGGAGGGGAGGGAATGGGTTGAACTGGGAGTTTGAGGTTAGTAGATGCAAACTATTGCATTTGGAGTGGATAAGCAATGAGATCCTGCTGTATAGCACAGGGCACTATATCCAGTCACTTGTGGTGGAACGTGATGGAGGATAATATGAGAAAAAGAATGTGTGTGTGTGTGTGTATGTGTATAAGTAACTGGGTCACTTTGCAGTACAGGAGAAATTGACAGAACATTGTAAATCAACTGTAATAAAAAAATTTGCCTAACTGAAAGTCACAAAGATTTTTTCCTGTGTTTTCTTCTAGTTATATGATTTGATGTTTTTAGATTTAAGTCCATGGATCATTTAAAGTTAATTTTTTGTAAAAGGTGTGAGGTAGGGGACAGAGCCCAATTTCACTTACAAATGAATAAACTCAGAATAGGCTTCCAAAAAGTGTGTCGATTGGCTGAGATTGTGTGATCTGTAGTGGTAATAGTACTGGGGTAGGTAATCCTGGTCTCTTGACTCTCACTGAATCTCATTGTCACTTAAGTAATTTGTAGTTTGACTTTTCCCCCTAACTTTGTTCCTGATTTCTTTCTGGGTTAAAACATCTTGGTTCCATCCAGGGTTTTGGGAAACTTACTAAGAACAGCAATGTGTACTAAAGGCAGAGATAGATAATTGCTGGCCAAAAATTAGATGCACATATATTGTGTCAAACCACACTTTATTGGCCAGGTATACCCATAATAATGCTATATAACAAACCAACTGAAAAAACAAATACCTGGAGTTCCCACTGTGGCTCAGTGGGTTAAGAACCCAACTAATATCCATGAGGATGCAGGTTCAATCCTGGCCTTGATCAATGCGTTAAGGATCCGGTGTTGCCATGAGCTGTGGTGTAGGTTGCAGACACAGCTCAGATATGGCATTGCTGTGGCTGGTGTAGGCCAGCAGCTGCAGCTCCGATTCAGCCCCTAGCCTGGGAACTTCTGTATGCTGCAAGCATGGCCCTCAAAAGCAAAAGATAAAAACAAACAAAGCAAACAAACAAAACCCCCAGTGCCTTATAGCAATAGTGTTCTTTCTTCTGTCCAAAAATCTGTGGGTCAGCTGGAGTTTGGCTCTTCTAGGCTTTATTCAGCTAGGCAGATCTCCTTTGGACTACAGGTTGTAAAGGTTTATTCTAGGCTGCGGGTTGGGTTCAGTTATGTTCCTCACATGTTTTTTCTGGAGCCCAGATTGGCTATATGCAGTGGCTGTCTGAAGGTTCTCTACTCATGACTGGTCATTTCCAAGTCATGCAAACATATGTGAGGGCTCTGCTGACGTCAGGTCCCCCAATTCCAGTGGCCAGAGTCGGCCTATGGCTAATCCTAACATCACTGGGCAGGGTAGTATACTCTGACTTAAATGAAGGGAGATGCAGAGTGATTTCCTTTTTTTTGGGCCGCACTAGTGGCATATGGACATTCCCAGGCTAGCGGTCGAATCAGAGCTGCAGCTGCTGGCCTACAACACAGCCACAGCAATGCAGGAACCAAGTCATGTCTGTGGCCTACACCACCGCTCACGGCACCACCGGATCCCTAATCCACTGAGCAAGGCCAGGGATTGAACCTGTGTCCTCATAGATACTGGTTAGGTTCTTAACCCCTTGAGCCACAATGGGAACTCCCAGAGTGAGTTTTTATTTTTATTTACTTTTTTTCTATTTTGGCCATCCCATAGAGTATGGAGTTTCTGGGCCAGGGATCAGATCTGAGCCGTAGTAGCAACCTAGGTTGCAGCTGTGGTAATTCTGGATCCTTAAGCCACTGTGCTAGGCCAGGGATCGAACCTGTGCCCCAGCACTCCAGAGAAGCTGCCAATCCCTGTTGCACCACAGCGAGAACTCTGAAGTGTACTCTGACTAGAGTAAAAGGAGATACAGAATGAGTTTTTACTGAATGGTAGTTCACACTACTATATTTACTCAGTAGCTTACCCAGTTGAATCAACACAAGACCAAAATTAAAATTCTGGAGAAAACTGGTCTCTTTCTACATTTAACATTGATTTGTTAGGTCACAAGGCAAGTTCCTGATTGAAGACTGAAACATTACACAGTGATTCCAACGGGTTTTTTTTTTTTTTTTTGATCCTTTGCCTACTGTCTCACTTCAAAACTGACTCTAAGCAGACATGATGGGGCAGTATAAAAAAGAGCTCAATTCTGAAATCAGTGAGCTCTAAGAGTAATTACTATGTATGTCCCAAACTTACATAGGCTTCCTGACAGTGGTGTAGTTGAGAGTCATTCGATTTTTGGGGGGGTTTACACTCTTCTCAGAGCAGATGAAGATGCTATTTAATCATACAGATAAAATACAAATAGAAAATAGTAGGATGTAGAATTGGAAGGGATTTAAACTACGACCCTCACTTCAAAGATCAAAAACCTGAGGTCCAGAAAGATTAAATAATTTTCTGAAAGACAGAAGAAGCTGATGAAATCTTTATGTCTAGAAGGCAGAATTTCCTACTCATATGATCAGAAATTGAAAAGAGCACTTACAAGAATCAGAACTTATTGAAAGGAAGGCCGTTCCACAACCCTTCGTTACTTTTCCAAATGAAATTAACTTTAGAATGGCTGATGCAAGCTGACTACACTGGTAGCAGATTCCACTTAGGACAAAGATGGAAAGAAAAATTGAGATGTGTTAGAAGAACTCATGGAACCAGTCACTGTATTTTTCGTCTGTAGTCATACTTTTATCTGAAAGCTAAACTTGGTCCCTGGGATACAGCTAAAGAAAGATCATCTTTTATCACAATGACAGAGAAAAACCGAGATTTTCAGTATTTTGTTGTAGGAAGCAGACATTTTCCTGGCCATATGGCATTCCTGGTTTATAGCTTGTTTGTGATTAGCCTGGGGTGCTGGTGCTCTCGTTATGATATTGCCAACACATAGGTCCTTCTTTCATCCTTGCTTCCATTAACTGTGGGCCCCAGGCAAGGGACTAGGGAAAAACCAATTCAGAGTAGCTTCGCTCTAAGAAAGTTCCTGAGCTACCCTCCTTCAGCTGGGGGTGGACTTCATTCTGGATAATTTCAGTCCGAGCAGATGATTTCAAATAATATAGGCACTGATGTCCACAAGGTGGAAACTCAAAAGCAATAAAGAGGCTTCACGCAGTTCTGGGGCCTTATAGAGGCCATATATCATGGAAAGTAAAATTGATTCAGTCTTGTAGTTGACCAGTCACAACCTGTTTTTTAAAAGCACAGCTCTTTAGATCATATTTTCGTCACTCTATTTTTCTGGAGAGAAATTGTGGAATTCAAGAATGTGCATGTAAATTAATCCTTTCCTGTTAAATTTTTAAAAAAAAACATTTCCCCCGATGATCTTTGTAGATTAGAAATCACAAACTTAATTTTCTCCTTCATTCATCACAGGTAAGAATTTTTATACTTAGGTATTAGAGTCAGAGAGGTTGTGCATTAGATTAAAATGCTCTTAAGAAGCATTTACCTTCCCTCCCCATATATGTCTTATTGCTTTTGTTTTTTATATCATGTATTGGTGACTTGTTCATAATTGGAATTGCTGGATATTTTGTATATGATTTTTCATATATTACATAATCATTTTCTGATTATGAGCTGAGAACTCTTTGTGATGTATTTTTATGGTATACAGAAACTGATGTATATATCAAACTCAGGGGATGACCCCTCACTTGTTCACAGAGATTGCTTCAGCAAAACAGAGTTTAATCAAAGTTTAACTGGAAAATCAACAAAGACTTCCAAAAAGATGTAGATTTTAAATAATTTACACAAATACCGAGGAATGTGGAAACTGTGAGGATAGAAAGAATCAGGACGAGAGTCCCACCTAAAACACACACACACACACACACACACACACACACGCACACACACACACAACACGAGAAGCAAAACAAAACACAGGACATAAAGTGATTAGAACTTTTAGCAAAAGGATTATTTGGATAACAGCAGTAATAGAGTTCCCATTCTCCAATTTTGTGCTGTCTTCAACTATCTTAATAATAGCATCTAAATGTAGTGTTAGTTAAACTGAAATGAACACAAAGTTGTCTGGAAATATGTGAGTACAAACCACAGAATGATTAACTTATATTGACAAATGGGACTTCACTCACTACAGTGGGGCTCCAGGATTTACCAGAAATAATTGGATGTTTTATAGTTTTTGGCTACTCTAATCTAAAAAAAAGTTTTGCTTTCATCAAGAGATGGGCACTGCCTCTATGCCACTTTGAAAAAGTACTAACACAGTCATCACTGCTAATTTTCTCAACTAAAGGAAACATGTCTTGGCTTCTAGTAAGATAAGCACCGTGTGGTTTTGCAGAATTAGAGCACAGAGGGAAGTGAGCCTGGCATTTCCTACCCTGAAGTGGTTGATTTAGGGCTTTAAATTAGAGGCCACGAGTTTAAATATCTTAGCACAAAAGTCAACCTGGAAGACAAAATAGACCCAGAGAAATCTAGGAGAATATTGTACTGTCCCCTTTAAGATGTTAAGGTGGGTAAATGAAATTCCAAAGGTCACATAGTTCAGACCAGAGCATGGTGCTTTTACGCTGGAATGAGCACCACCAGAGAACCTTGGAGCTACAAAGATAAATGCATCAGGGAGTCTGTTCAGAGCTAATAACATTACTGTAAGTTCTTTAGAGCTAATACCAATTGATCAGCTTCTCTTTATCTGTCACTGAATATAAATAGGAAAGATTATCCTAGGAACTTAGTTCTTGGTTTTCTGAAAACACGGAAGGGAACTTCCTGGAAGTGATACTGCTCTTCAGACAGGGGTGAAGAGGAGAAATTGACTTCCGTGAGATCCCAGTGCTACAGACTTCACCTCTGCCCTATCCTCTGCTTCCTGAGTCAGATTCCTGGGAGGGGTGGCAGACAGTGGGCTGCTCAGGCTCAGAGGCCACCATGTAGGCAAAAGAGATTTGTTTGGTAAGAGAAATAGAGAGCACCAGTGCCCAAACCTCCTGAGAATTGAATGATGCACTCCATAGTTGCTGCAATTTTTTGGGGGGGTGTGCCAAATTCTATGATGGGAGTATCCAATGCAACTTTTTGCCATAATAGAAACATTTTTCCGTAATCTGTGCTGCTCAGTAGGGTAGCCACTAGTCACATCCAGTCACTGAACACTTGAAATGTGTGATTGAGGAACTGAATTTTTAATTATACTTCACTTTAATTAATTAAATTTTAAAAGGTCCACATTTGGCCAATGGTTACCATATTAAAATACACAGAATTTGTATAACATGTTGACATTCACATGACCCTGATCAAAACTTACTGAATATCATGTAGGCTGAAAGATAGTGCTTTACTGAGAACACTAGTGAGATGACTGTATTTGTAAAATGATTTGGGCATTGATGTAAAAAAGAATATTTCTTTGGGGAGCAAAGCCTTACCAAACAAAGACATTTCCAAGAACACATCTCAGAATTCATAAATTAAATATTCATTAATATTTAGTGAGAGGTCATTAAGCAGGATGCAGGGGGCTATGTGTTGGAAACACAAAGATGAGGTACTTTCTGCTCTTAATAAGGTCACAGTCTAGTGAGAGAAAGAGACAAATGAGATTTAAAACAGGATGGAGGAAGGAACTGTAGCTAAGGCGTCATCACTGACTTTCATGAGGTAGGCTCTTCCAATCATCCTTTGTTTAATTGTTAACATTTCTGACATGTGGTATTATAATGTTGGGAGTGTTGCTATGAGATGTTACTTTGCATCTGTGGGGAATACAGAGATGAATGAGAAAATCTCTACCTTTAGGAATTTTTTACTCTAAACTTTTGCACTAACTACCCATTTGTCCTCCCCAAAATATAGATCTGTTTTGAAAACAGCAGCATAAAGTTCTTTCATTTCCCAGTTCTAAGTAAAACTAGAGTCGGTCATTTGTGATTGACATACATTCTTAAAGAACAGTTTGTTCTGCTCCAGATCAAAGTTTGTTCGGCTCATTACCTATTGAGAGGGCCCTGTGTTAGGTCTTGTGTCCTGTTCCCTCACCTATGTGTGAAGTGTCCTGTTCTCTCACCTATACATGAAGTGTCCAGCAGGGACAGGAGTGAGAATGTGTAAGGCAGAATGAGCTCTGCGGAGCTGATGCTCTCTGGCCCAATACCTAAACCCTGGATCACCTCGGTGTGATGGGCCACCCATGCAGGTTGAAGTCTAACCTCAGGGACTTGTCCACTCTTACCCAGAGCCTTCTCTGAAGCTGTGGAGCACACAGTTAGCATATGAAAGCATGTTAGTGTCCTTAGGAGCTACTCTTAAAAAAATGGCAGACGGAAGTCAGCGTCTAAGTATGGAACTTCCTCAGAAAATTAAAAACGAAACTCTCATATGATCCAGCAATCCCACTCCTGGGCATATATCTGGACAAAACTATAATTCAAAAAGATATGCACTCCTATATTCTTGCAACACTATTCAAAATAGCCAAGGCATGGAAACAACCTGTGTCCATTGACAGATGAATGGGTTAAGAAGATGTGGTATGTATATACAATGGACTACTACTCAGCCATAAGAAAGGACAGAATAATGCCATTTGCAGCAACATGGATGCAACTAGAGACTCTCATACTAAGGGAAGTAAGTCAGAAAGAAAGGACAAATACCATATCACTTACATATGGAATCTAAAATATGGAACAGATGATCCTATCTACAAAGCAGAAACGGAGTCACAGACATAGAGAACTGGCTTGTGGTTGCCAAGGGGGAGAGAGGAGGGAGTGGGATGGACTGGGAGTTTGGGGCTAGTAGATGCGAACTATTACATTCAGAATGGATAATCAGTGAGGTCCTACTGTGTAGCACAGAGAGCTATATGCACTCTCTTGGGATAGATCGATGATGTAAAATAATATAAAAATAATGTATATAAAAATACAAATAGGTATATATGGTTCAAAAAAAAAAAAAACGAAAGAAAGAAAAAGAAAAAAGAAATCAATGTCTAAATGCCCTAGTGCCAATTCTCAGATGGACGTTTCTGAGAAATATTTTGTTCACGTCTCTGAGGTCCAGGAATGATTTCAAAACAAAATCAAAACCAAAAATAAGAATAAAAACAAAAAACCCTCCAGACTACCTAAAACAGAAACAATAAACCAAACACAGAGAGGACAGGACTCCTACTACTTACAGCAGGAGCTTGGCAACAACAAATATATTAACTGTGTTCAAGACCTTCTCTGTGAGTTGAGTACAATGGTAGCTTGAGCCCTGATTAGTTGTGTGTGTGTGTGTGTGTGTGTGTGTGTGTGTGTGTGTGAGAGAGAGAGAGAGAGAAAGAGAGAGAGATCTATGCTCAGAATGACTTGTTAAAAATATATCCCTTGTGAATCTCAGAATATATCCTAACTTTAAAAATTTTAGGATGTTCATTGTTTTTTCCCAGGTCCATCATATTTTTTAAAAAGTAAAATCCCCCTCTTTGTGTATGCTTTCTATTTGCATTGATAGCATCGAAAGTCTTATCAAGTGTTGTAATCATGGCTAACATTTTTCCCTATGAAAAGCAAAGAATCCATATTTGACTTATTTTCCCCATTGTTTTGTGTATTTTAATTTGTAGAAACCCTGTAGCTTTTTTAAAAAAATGAGCATAGTGAGAAATTGCATTTAAGGAAGTGACTTGCCAGTTTCATAACTATGTAGATATTGATCTAAGCATTAAGTACTGATCTTAATGTTAATTTCAGAGAAATAAAATGATGTGTAAGACTCAAACTAAATGACAGCTTTCTGAAATCCAGAAAGAGTTCTTTTTTAGTAAAACTTCCTGAGGTGGAATCAAAGAAGAGAGAAAAGTGTCTTACATTCATTTATTGGAAACCTTGTTTTTCAGCTTATGTAGATAACATGGTATAAATTTTTTAAAAAAATTCTTGAAATCCCATCAGTGGAGGTAATAGCTTTCATGTCTTTTATGTTATATTAAATTAGGATATTTAATATTTTATTTGCTATTATTTTTGCTTAACATTAAATAGTGCATAAACTTTTTCATGCTATTATTTCTATCATATAGTACTTTAAAATATTATGTCCTTTAAAATAATAATATTTAAGGTATGTCTTTATTATTTCTATTACATGGTCTTCAAAAGCGTCATTTTTAATGTCTACATAACGCTCCATGGTATAATTTTGTCATATTTCCTTATGTCATTCCCTGAATAAATATTCTTAGGCTTCTTCCTTCCATTTTTTCTTTATTATTAATTTCATTCCAGTCCATAAATAATATTAATTGTGGCATCTTTTTGTATAAATGTTTGACTACATCTCAAATTACATCATTAGAAATATTTCTAGTTGTTGGGCTTCAGCAAACAAAGTGTTGAACGTGTTGTGGTAGTTGATACACGTCAAATAGCTCTCCAGAAATTCCTCACTGCCAGAAACCTATTAGATGCTCATGTCACAAAAGCTACACAAGTATTTCATTATATTACTCTCTTAATCATTGGGTAATTTTTATTTATTTATTTATTTATTTATTGTCTTTTTGTCTTTTCAGGGCTGCACCCGTGGCATATGGAGGTTCCCAGGCTAGGGGTCTAACAGGAGCTGTAGCCGCCGGCCTTCGCCACAGCCACAGCAATGCGGGATCTGAGCCGCGTCTGCAACCTACAGCACAGCTCACGGCAACACCGGATCATTAACCCACTGAGCGATGCCAAGGATCGAACCCACAACCTCATGGTTCCTAGTCGGATTCGTTAACCACTGAGCCACGACGGGAACTCTTTATTTTTTGATTAGTAACGGAATTTTAATATTTTTCATATTTCTTTTGTATTCTAATTTCTATCTCTGTGATTTTTTGTTTATACTTTGTCCATTCAGCTGCAAGACTCTTAATCCACCTCTTACTTTTTCAAGACTGTTGCAGTTCTGAGGAAACTGGTAAAACAGATTAATCATGTGTCCCACTTTCTCATTCTGACTTTAGTTTTTTATTCCTTATGATTATGAGTGACATTTTATGATGTAGCCCTTTTAACACCTAGGATGTTTTGATACTACCTATTTGAGAGGAAATCAGCAGTTACTAGTACCAGTAAAAGAACTACAACTGACTAGGCTTACTGACTGGAGCATTAAACAATACATGTCATGATACACGCTAAGAGTGGCGGTCAGGCTAATTTCAATTTCACCTTTGTTCACTTATTGAAGCAGATTCCAAGAAACTTTTTATGCAGATCCTGCAGTTCATGAAAGGAAACCCTGATGGAAGGGATGAGTAGGTCAGGCAAGAACCGCTTTAATATGGAGGTTGACTCATCAGTTCCAAATGTGCATCTTATCTTTCTGTCCTAAGATAATCATTCATTTTTTGTTTGTTTGTTTGTTTAATTCAAGCTGTTTCAAGTAGAGTACTTTGGATACAAAGACTTTTAGGACCTCTCCATAAAGTGCTGCTTTGGAGGACTGATTTGAGCTGTATGTATCTGTTATATTATTTATCAGTTGCTGTGTAAAACGTTACCTTAAACTCAGCAGCTTGAAATAAAAACATTATCTCATAGTTTCCGTGCAGGAGTGCGGCAGGAATCCTAACACAGCACACACAGCTGGTTGCTCCAGGGTTTCTCACGTGGCTGCGGTCAGCTGTGGGCCAGTTGAGGGAGGATCTTCTTTGAGAGTCACTCACATAGACCTCTTCACAGACATGCTCTGTGACATAGCGGCTGCTTCCTCCAGCGTGAGCATCCGAGAGAGACCAAGAGCACCTATGATGGGAGCTGTGGTCGAAAATAATCTAGTTATAGGATTGGGCGTGGTGTATTCTACTCATGAGTAGCTAGTTAGTCCTGCCAAGCTCAAAAGCAGGAAAAGGAGGAGGTGGGGGTTATTGTGGGAGGTCGTCTTGCCTTATGTTATTGCACTCCGTCTATAGGTGCTGTTTCTCTCTCTCTCTCTCTCTCTCTCTCTCTCACACACACACACACACACACACACAAATGTGAAATGCACACAAATAATTATCTAAAAAATCACATTGTTTATACTTGATGAATATCTCATAAAATTTAACTGTGTTGATGTTAAATTGTTTGCATCGATTTGGGCCAGTTAGGTTTCATCACTTCATCAAACTGCATTTGGCTTTGCTCAGTGGAGAACATGTCTTGAGATACTTGGTAACTTTTCTGAACAAACACAGCCTAGAAACAATTCCAGATTGCTTAGACTTCAGATTTATTATTTTTCCTGTTATATTAGAGAGTGCTTGAATAACATGGTTTGGTGTTTGTAATAGAATGTCCTGTAGAAAGTCATTGGCCATAATGTGTTTATTTTTGTGAAAACAATAGCTACTTAGGCAAATTCAAGAGGTATGTTCTTTTTCTAGCCTCTTTATTAAAAGCAAGTGTCAAAAGAGCTGGCTGGGTGGTTGGGGAAGGAGGAGGGTGGGGAGATATTAACAGATCTGCAGCAGTGATGCTGTGCTTCTGGGAGACTGTGGGATTGCTTATGGGAACACAGGGAAGCAAGGTAAACTGAGATCACTTCGAGGAATGCTTATGGTTTTATTACTTGGTTTGACTGGAGCGGGCCAGGCAGAACGGCAAGAATTCACAGTGGTCCTTTGGGAGTTTAGGCAGTTTGAGAAATTCTAAATGGGAATTTTATGGAGCCTTCAAACTGAGGATTAGAGAGAGTGTGTGGCAGGCTGAATACATGTCCGTGGAAAGTGTTCATGCCCTGGTCACCTGGAACTTGTGAATATGTTACTTCACATGGCAAAAGGAACTTTGCAGATGTAGTGAAAGGTACAGATCTTTCTTTTATGGAGTCAGGAAAGGGATGCGAGAGAAAGGGAAATGAGAGAGCTTTCAAGAATGAGAAGGATTTGGGGTGCTCTTGCCGGTTTTGAGATGTAAGGTCCCATGTGGAAAGACTAGGGACAGGCCTCCAGGAGTTGAGGCCAGCTCCCAGCAGTCAGTCAGCAAGTAACTAGGGCCTCAGTCCTACAACTGAAAAGAATTGGACTCTACCGACAACCTCTGTGGGTTCGAAAGCAGATTCTTCCCCTGAATCCCTAATAAGGGACGAAGCTCTGTTGACACCTTGCTTTTAGCCTGGTGAGGCTTGTGCTAGACTTCTATAGGTCTGTGAGATAATCAGTGGTTGCTGTTTTAAGCTGCTAAGTTTATGATGATTTGTTATAGCAACAATAGAAAACTAGTACAGAATGCGAGATGCAAATCCCTTGAGGTTTTTTAAAAGAAAAGTTAGGAGCAAAGCAAGACACCTGGTTAAGGGTGTGGGTAGAGTATTCTTTTGGGTAGCAGTATTTGAGAAGAGTGGGGAATCTAAGTGTCTACAAGGTTCTATCCACGTAAGGATTTCAGTGCACACAGAAAAGAACATAAGAGATATCCATAGAAGGAACGATCTCATCCAACAGGCAGTGCAGGGCCAATTTTCTGAAATGAGCAGCTTGCTCAGCTGAGCCTAGTTTATGCTGGCCTCTTGCCTCCTCATTGATTTGGGAGCGTTTCAGCCCAGCCCAGCCCTCAGGCCCCTACAAGGATATTGAGAGCAGCTGGGAATGGATGGGATGAAGAGAGGGCTGACATTTAGATTAAAAAAGAGGGTAAGACTAGAAGGGAATACTCTTCATCAATTAACACCCACAAAAGCAGGGTTTCAGCATGAAAACAGTCATCACCGGGACATTAATCATGAGACAAGCAGAAAGCATTCAATGAAATAAAGTAAAAACAAAAAAGCCCCACCCTCTATTAAAGCAGCAGGTGCTGCAAATTTGTGATGTGACATATTCCTTAGCAAGATAAGAATTATCTGCTAATGTGCCTTGTTTAATGGAACATCAGCAAGGAGGTTTTGTCCATAAGATTCAGATGAGGCTGGAATTTGTCTCTAATATGTGGCAGAGGAATCTGAAAGTTTCTGCTGCAGTGGTCCTATAGCATGTACACTGATGAAAATAAATGGCTAAACAGTGTGTCTATTTGAAAGGTTTCTCCTGAGAACTTGCTTGGTTTTTATCTTATGGACATTGTGGATCTTGTAACAATCATATTGCCTCAGTGGGCCACTAAGAGGCTCAGAGCCAAAATATCACTGTCAACGTGAATTGTGTTGGTTTCTTCATGTATTTATTTTGCACCCCAATTTCAGATTCCTTTTTAGAATGAGACTAGGAAAGAATAAGTAAAGGGGAAATAGAAAAGAATGAAAAATAATGCGAGTATTTGTTTCCCTGAACAGATGGCTGGGTACAGCCTTAATCTGTATACATGTTTGCTTCTTTAGATATAACAGGAAGGAGCCTGAGTGAATGAATTCCCGGCTGCACAGACATTGTAAATGTTCAGCGTCATTGACTGCTTTGGCCACTTCAGCTATGGGATTTTTGCTCCTTTGGGTGACTGGATTCTTGTTTGTTCATCTGGTGAAGGTCTTGCTTGACAAAGCAACTGCCCGTATGGGCTTCTTTCCCACGTTCTCTTGTGTTTTGAAAATGCGCTGAGCTCTGTAGCAAATCAGACACATTAGACACTCCACAAACAGTCGTGTTTTGAGATGAAGTCCTCTCTTTTTTGAAGTCTACAGAATTAACATGCAGTAACACTAGTGAAAATAGTGATGACTTTCCTTTTATGGCTTTTTGACATTCTTTGGATACATAATTTGGTTGGATTCAGACGTGCTTAGAGTGAAATATCTTTAATAATTTATAAATCTTGATCAAAGCCAATGAAATTTCCAGCCAAATGTGTTTGTCTTACAAACCCCAAATTCCACTTTTTTTCTCATTTTCCTTCCCTTTTACATTTTCTACCTTTTATTCTTTTAAAATTCAGCTTATTTATTCTCTTATTCATTAATTTCTTTTTTCAATTTTTTTGGTGAAAAAAGGTTTCTGTGCCTTAAAATTCCAGAGGCAGTGCTCCTTAACCCTTTTCACTTCCTGCTTCATGAATTAGTAAGAGGATTGGTACAGAAATCTATTCCCTGTTTTTTCCTCTTTGTTATGGAATCATGGCCTGGGCTTCTTTCCTGTCATAGGCCAGGAACCAAATCTAAGAAGGGACTAGGTAGACACAAGGCTTCATGAGCAAATTCAGTCTTTCTCGCTATTTACCTTAGTCATCTCCCTCTCATTGTGCTTATTTGCATCATAATATCATTCGCCAAAATATTAGGATGAAATTGAACTCATTTAATTTGAGAGGGAAAAGCAGGAAGAAAGTGAGACATTTCAGTGAGGTCTCCTATTGAACTGTACTAACCCCTACTAGGAAATTCTGCTTTTAGAAGTTTAGGCACTTATCTAGTGATTTATGAGGTAGAATAATGTCTTTAGATATTAGTTGAAATCCCCTTCCCATAGCTCCTTGTGTCTTCTGATTCTTCTTCATACCCAGGAAACAATGACATTTTATGCTTATGCCTCAGGGAATAAATTACACAGCAGAATACAGAGAACATACCAGAGTTCGTGACATAAGGCAAATGACAGAGAAGAATATATGATTGGTGCCCAGAGCAGAGAAATCATCCCTGACTGGGAGAAAGGAGAAAATTAAAATTAGAGGGTAAGCCACACAATTTGGGTCATTGAAAGGAGATTCTATGAATTTTTCTGCCTTGTGTTGAATCCAAGATCAGACAAAACATATAGGAAACACATAAAACAAAAATAAACAAAAATATGAAGGATGATTTGCAAGAAAGCTATGTGCATTCTGCTTAATAAGTGAATTCAGAAGGCTGGTAATACTTACAGAGGCTCTCATACCCAGAATGGCGTGGAAACACTTGAGTAAACAGTCTTGCAGAATGTCTAAGTGCATAAACTCGAGGAAACTTCATGGAACTTCCCCGTGCTCTGCTGGTTCAGGGAACAACCAAGTGTTTTCAGTTTGCCCGAGGGAGTTTCACCATATCTGAGGTAGAGTCAGGTCTAAGGTAGAGGCCTTGCGATGAAGGAGAAGGATGCTACTGACTGTACAGACCAGTGACCAAGGAGCCAGTGTCAGGTGGGGTATCTGGTGATGACTAAGGATCAGATTTATGTCTCCATTCCCATCTGAGTGTAAAATCAGCCCTTTTCCTTTTGATTTGGATGCAACTTCAGGGAAAAGACGGAACTCCCAGACTTGAATGACCCACAACTGACAAGATTAAGTTTCTACCGCAGAGTGGAATGTGAACATAAAAAAAAGATGTTACATTTCTTATATTCTGAGTTTATGGGTTCAACGTGTCAAAACCATTTAGTGTGCTGAGAAAAAGCCATTTAAAGCTCTGGCACCAGAACTTCCCACTAAAGGTGATTGAATGAGTACAGAAGTTTATCTCTTGACTCCCCTAAAGTGAAAAAGAAAATATATCTTTGTAGCTTTAGATCTGAACATATGATCTCAACACCCGTCTGACTATTATAGTCCCTTCCCTATGGATGTCAGAGTTTAGTGACTTGTTCAAAACGTATAAAGTGAAAAGCTGCACTGTGACTCAGTACCTGTTGCTATCTTTGCATGTGGTACATTGGGGAGCCACTTAATTCAGTTCTGAGATGTAAGGGAAGGTGACAGCTAGGAAGTATCATCTAATCTAAAAGATGAATAAGATTTGTTTGAGTAGGAGTGGAGGTGTTGGGGATGAGATGGTATCCTTGGCAGAAAGCGGAGCACATGCAAAGGTCTTGGAAGTAGGAGAGTGTATGTATTTCAGTCTGACTGGAGATTAGATTGCAAGGCAGTAGGAGCTCATCAAGGGGTAAGCCTAGGAAAGTAAATGGGAGCAAAATAAGAAAGCTCTTGTATTTTGTACTAAGGAGGTGGGCTTTTTCTTGAGGGCAATGAGGAGCTACTTAAGCATTTTAAGCAGGGGAATGTCTCAGCCTATAAAGTGGAGAGTGAATGAGACAGATTGAGTCTGGGAGTTAGAGAGACCATGCAGGAGACGTTGCAGTGATCTGGGAAAGCCATGCTGATAGCCAGAATTGGGAAACAAACAATAGGAATAAAGAGAAATTGAGTTGTTTAGTTCCCTTGATGTAACAAATCATCCTGGTGAAATGAATGATTGAGATTCTTCTACACCATTTCTTGGTTCTGTAGACCTTGTGATGTTGCTCTTAGAGTTTTACTCTCTTTATGGGTCCTTTGGGGTTTGTATTCACGTCCTGTTTTTCCCACTGCCTCTGGTCCCAAAGACCAGGTGATCCATAGCAGAGGTCTATGTGGTTTCCAAACCCAAGGTCACACAGATTCACAACTTTAAACCCAGATCTCCTGAGTATTGGTTCTGTCATACTGAAATAGATAAACATATGAATATAAATTATATTTATATATGAACATAAATATATATATGAACCTCTCAAGATTCATCCAGATTTTTACTAGAATATATGTATTAGAGTGGATCCTAGAATCTAAGTATTGTCATAAATATTCCTGGAAACAGGTAACACTAAAACCCCACATACTTGGAAATACAGTGAATACAGTTTACTTGTTTGATTCTGGTGTCCTTAGAAAGAGATGAGAAACTGGAGAGGAGTGAGCCTCTTGGGATGGGAGGGTGATTTTAGTTGCTTAGCAACGTGACTCAGAAGTAAAGTTAAGCTTTCCAAGTGCACCTGTGACTTAACTGTGATCATGATACAGGGACTCAGGGGAAGGAAAAGGAAATGGAAAATTGAATCTCTGGTCAAATATTTAATGAAATGTAAATTTCAAAAGGAAGATATAAAATGCATGCGAGATCTCAAAGCATAAAAGGAGAGAAGTCAGAATTACCCAAATGACGTGGTTTGGGTATAAATGAAAATGTAGAGGTGATATTCCCCCTATTTAGTGAATAAGATATGTCTTGAGTGAATAATGTGTTTATGCCTGATTGAGGGGTGCTCCTAAAAAAGATTTCAGGGAAATGATGACACTGTGAATTACTAGGCATGTAATGTTCTCTCAGTAGCTTGCAACCACGCTGAACTGGTGAGATATGAGTCACTCTACGAGATAGTTGATAATCAGAAGACCTCATGCTGCAGAAGCAATGGCAGACTGAGGTTGTTTCTAAGTCAGTGGTCCGTACCTGAGCCAGGATGCTGCAACTACAATACGGAAAATGCTTCAATAGCTGCATACATTAAAACCTCAACCAGAATGGCTAGGAAATGGGGCAAATTGTTAATTTGTATCTTGTGGTCAGCTGTGGGTAATGTGTAAAACCCATTTTTGCCTCAAAACTGTTATCCAAACTGTTTCTGAAGTGCATTAAATCACCTCCTGACTGAAGCCTGTGGATTTAACACAGAGCACTGCAGTGCAGAGGCTTGGAAGACTGGATTTAGTGTCTTTTGTCCCCAGATTTATGCTGGAAACTGGTTTGTTTAGGAATCTTTAAGTTTGTTTTTCTCACTTCCTCATGCCTCCTTGTAATTAGTAGAATACTCAAAGTACTGTTAATGATCCAGCAGTTTAGGCTCAGTTAATTGAGATTTTACTCTCTCCATGTATATTTTGAGATATTTACAGTTGTTTCATAGTCCTGGATGATAGGGTTGCTTTTTAAATGTTTATTCTTTGATTTTATTATTTTTAACTCCCTGGCTTGCAGTTATAGTGAAACCTTTACCAGTTTTAGGCTAATAACATGGCCGTACGCACCTAGATTCACTAACCAGATTTCCCAAAAGTGATTAAATGAGAATTAAAAGCAGCATGTTTTCCCATGCAATTATACTTTAGAAAAGTAACATTATGATGCTTTGTTAAAACACCAAAGCATAAACATAAAAGAGGCTAGACTTAAATAGAGTAAAATGAGTCTAAGATTTAGAGAAGTGCTACAATAGATAACTTACTTTTCAAGGTCAACTTTTAAACATCTAACTTGATCTAACAAGCCTTAAGCAGAAGCTGCATATACTAATGTATTTCCTGGCAGTGAAAATAGAGGGGGAGGAGATATTTAGTTTAAATATGAAAAACATGTGTCTTGTTGGCTTCGAAACCCCTAATTCAATTATGTATTTATGATTTTACCTTGGTTTTCCCATTGCATCTTTAATATTTAACAGAGAGTATAACTGCAGCACCCACCCAGAAATGTCCTGCTCTGATGGTGCGCTTTTGTTTAAATCCTTTTAAACATTTCCTACCTGACAGTATCTGCCCAGGGTTCTATTTTCATGAGACCATTCCTCTGCTGGTTGTAGCTAATTGAAAAACAAACAAAAACGAAACTAGGAGACAGCTAAGCTAAGGTATTAATAGAGGCTGATGTTACTAAAGGTGTGTTAGATCTGGTGTGATTCATTTTAGCAACAGAATTTTGGGGCATCTCAAAAGTAGCAATATTGAATTGAGGAATCAAAAGTGAGGCTGGGACAGAGAAGGAAGAGTTTGAGAGTGGCGGTACTTGTAGTGTTCAATATTCCATATGTTTATATGTCATCGACTCTTCTAAACTCTCCGATGGCCATTTCCATGGGGAAAACGGCTAGAGAAAAATGTATATTCCCAAGGCACATCTCTTCACATAAGGTCACTAAATCCATCCTTCCACTTAATGAGGATAAGAACTTGGCTTTCTGATTCAAAGTCTCCAAAATCTTTCTGTTTTGGAGTCACAAAGAAAAGTAGACTTTAGGGGGTAGAGGTGGCTTGTATGAAACCAAAGTAAAGGAATTCAGAAAGTTTATTGGGGCTGAGCAACTTGACTCTAGGTATGCCTCCCCCAAAAGAGACAATGGAAGGCAGAGTTCTATAAAAAGAAAGAAGAGTAAAGAGGCTTTTTAGAGGTTTTCCCGAGTAAAAACCATAGCCAGTTTGTCATCCCTTTGCAACTTCAGCATCCCTGTCAAAGAGGAGTAATTCACTATGAGATAATATTTCTGGCATCCGTGCTTCCATGGAATACCTGAGGCACAGGAGTTCTTGGGAGAAAGAATTTCCCAAGGAAGGGGTTAAACAGAGCAATAGGGTAAAAGCTGAGAAGAGGTTTGCAGAATATGTGGATGGCTCTGCCCTTCCTCTTTGCTTGATTCACTCCCATTTATCCTTCAAGTCTCTGTGTCCTCTAAGATGCCATTCCTGACCCTCAGCTCTATGATAGCTGCTTGGTCCAGGTGCTCCTAGGGCATCCTGTACTTAAATCTACTCTAGTGAATTTTACTCAGTGTGTAATTTTGTTTGTCTCTGTGTGCTCCTTGATGATATGGGATATGCTCTTCTTTACCGTTTATCTCCAGCAAGAATTACACTGCCTGTCATATAATAGATGCTTAATAAATGCTTTTAACTGAACAGGCCATTCAAACAAAATAGAATCATTCTACCTATGTTGGCACGAAGACTTTATGTCATCTGCCCACATTGATTGGTAGTGGCTGCCCAAAGGGATGGGTTGAGAAGGACTTTGGGCTCAGTGGTAAAAAGAACCTGCATCAAATAGTGATATCTAAAATGTTGGCCCTGCTCTAAAACTTGTCTTTGATTTTGTTTATACTGAATAGATATCTTGAAGAAATGCTAGCTTTAGATTCCGTGATGAAATTGTTTACAGTGAACAGAAAGCCTAAAGTGGAAGTGACATTTAGAAAACTGGAAAACAAAATAGCAAAAAGCAATAACAATGACAACAACAACAAATAAAACTAAAATTCAAAGAGAACAGGGAGACTTTTAGTTGGCTTGGTGGCAGCCCAGTTCTACTGATAATTCTGTCAATTTCCAACTAAAGACAAATGAAGTCACACACACACACACACACACACACACACACACAATCACAATCACATCAAAGCTGATGGCAATATTACAAACAAGACCATAGGCCCAATTCACAGGCATTTGGAGGACTACAGCTTTGATAGTTTCGATGGAGTAAACAAATAAAAAGTATATATAAACCTGAGGGATACCATGAAATGGCTTTTGCTCAAGTCCAGGCTTTGACCCCTGACGGAAACTCAGGCAGCTGACTTCTGAGCTGGCCAGCAGTATTATTGCTCTGTTCTCCACTCACATCCTGATCATATGAACTCTTCTTTTTTAATGCCTGTTTGGAGACTTTGTATCTGAGTAGGTAGGATGGTGGAGAGGAAAAGATGAGATTTGTAGTCAGGGAGGCAGGCAGTTCTGGAAAGCAGGCACATGGGGATGTACACAAAAAGTACCCTATTCTGCGTCTGCTTGCTTGCATAGTGGCAGACTTGACGGTCAGATTAGAAGATGCTATTCCATGCTAATGTGGACATATGTAGAAAGACTGTGATATGTTCATTTATCCTATTTTACTTTCCTTAGCAGAGAGCTGGACTGATTTGTTTTTAGCCTCCTACACTTTGGTGCAGCATATGACTTCGTTCTAGCCAACGGAAAGTGGACAAAAGTAATGTAAGCCACCTGAAGGCCTAACCACAAAACCTTTTGCACCATCTCCTGCTGGGTCTCTGTTCCCTGGTTTGCTGGCCAAATACAGAAGATCTAGTGAAGGATTCAAAGACCCTAGGAAACTGAATAACCACTAGATGGAAGGAGCTTAGAGTGCCTGTAGACCGTGAGACAGAGACCTCTTCCAGAACTTCATGGAACTGTGATCTGAAGGAAAAACAAAACTTTGTTTTGTTAATTCAGTGAGATTTGGAGATTTGTTACAGCAGGTCACCTGCTGTGATTAGTACACCATACTGGATAATTTCTTGTGGCCATTAGAGATTAACAGAGTTTAAGGAGTATCAAGGATCTCCTTATGGATCCTTTATGTTGGAGAGGTGTTAAACCTGGTCTCTGATTGTCTATTGTTTGAGCTAGTTCATCTATTGCATATTATTCCACATGTTAGTGGTTTACACCCACAACCATATTTATTATCTCATTATGTGTGTCAGGAATTCAGGCAGTTATTCATTAAATCAGTCTTATTCATGTTGCATCAGTAGAAGCTACTCAGTGCTATCTAGCTGGTACTGGTTTGGTCTGGAGTCAAACACAGCTTATCTTATGCCCGACATATAGGAAAAGATAGCTTAAGGCTGGGCTTAGGTAGCATAGCTTGAATGACTGGGGTATAGAGCATCTGGGAACTGACAGGGTATTTCATTCATCATGGCCTGTCCACATGGCTATCTTAGGTTTCCTCACTTATGTCAACCTCAGTAGAGTCTGAGTTCTTACATGGTAGCTCAGGAATGCAAAAGACAAAAAAGGATGCTGCCGGTCCTCTTAAAGCCTTGCCACAGAACTGGCATAGCCTGACTTGGTCAATGCACAAGCAGGTTCACCCCAGCTTCAAAGGGAAGGAAAACACAACCAACCTCTTGATGGAAAAATTTTTCAAAGAATATGTGGCCATTTTTAATCTATCTCATCTGGATAGATGTTTTGTATTTTAGGAGGAGTAAACAGGGATCAATATATATACATATTGGTATAGTTATAGGAAAATATATGGTATAGAGCAAGGGGGAAGTCCCATGAAGACTTAGAGGAAGAATATAATAGATAAAATTATGAAAGTTGAAGAAAAGTTTGTTTCTTAACAAAAATTCAAGGAGTACCCACTGTGGCACAGTGGGTTAAGGATCTGGCATTGTCTTTGTGGTAGCTAGGGGTGCTGCTGAGGCACAGGTTTGACCCCCAGCCCAGCCCAGTGGGTTAAACTTCTGTGGTTCAATGGGAATGAACCTGCGTAGGATCCATGAGGATGTGGGTTCAATCCCTGGCCCTGCTCAGTGGGTTAAAGGATTCGGCATTGCCATAAGCTGTCATGTGTATGTTGCAGACACAGCGCAGATCTGGTATTGCTGTGGCTGTGCTGTACGCTTGTAGCTACAGCTCCGATTTGACCCCTAGCCTGGGAACTTCCATATGCTGTGGTGTGTGGCCCTAAAAAGGGAAAAAAAAGGGAATGAATCAACATAACAGCTACCAAGCTGTGGATATTTACTCTATGCTGCTCAAGTTCCTGGCTGATTCTCTGACTATGTTCTCCTTTATGTAGAAGTTCCTGGGCCAGGGATCAAACCTGCTCCACAGCAGCAACCTGAGCCACAGCAGTGACAACACTGGATCCTTAACTCATGGTACCACCAGGGAACTCCTAGAGTGCTTTAATTAAAACATTGATGTGCTATTTGTGTCTTGAACTCTGTCCAAAAATACTTGGACTCTATCATTCCCTCTAGCATTTGAATACATATACTTTTGTAGTGTGTTTTTAAATAGTTCTTAAATATTTTCATTTTATTTTACTAAATAAATTTTTGAAAGGGAGGGATTTTGTGAATTCTCAACATTTATCACAATTTTGGGCATTCAGTAAGTGCTGAATAACACAGTTAAAACAGCAAGTTTCTAGTTGCAGCTCTTATAAAAGATGCACTTGGAGTGTTTGACTTTTTTTTTTCATTAAAGTGGAGTTTGGGAATATCCATGCATTTTAATTTTCCATGCTGTTTTTATTCTTGAAAAGGGTAGTATGATTTAAAGGTTAAAGATTGGGTCCTTGAGCCTAGGTCGTTTTTTATATCAGCTCTACCATTTCCTAGAAGTGCAATCTCTCTACCTCTATTTTCTTACCTTTAAAGTGGAAGTAACAATAGTAACTACCTTAGTACCTAGTTTGTTGTGCCTATTAACTGAATTAATACATGTGAAGAATTTAGAGGAATGCAAATACTTATAATAGGCAGGCTAATCCTCCCATCACCACCCCAAAGATGTCCATGTCCTGATCCTGGGAACCTGAAAATACATTACCATACATGGCAGAAGAGATTTTGCAGATGTAATTAAATTAAGCATCTTCAGATAGGAAGATTGTCCTGAATTATCCATGTGAGCCCAAGGTAACCACCAAGGTCCTTATAAGTGAAAGAGGGAGGCAGGAGAGTCAGAACCAGAGAAGGAGGTGTGACCGGGGGGGGGCAGAGGTTACGGTGACACAGGGCCCTAAGCCAAGGAATCGAAGCAGCCTTCAGAAACTGTAAAAACCAGGATTTTCTCTTAGAGCCTTCTGGAGTGCAGCCCTGAGGACTGCCCAGTGCTACCCATTGTGGACCTCTGACCTCTGAGAGCTGAATGATAATAGATTTGTGTTACTTAAAGACACTGAATTTGTGGTAATCGGTCACAGCCTCAAGAAGAAACACATACAATACATGACAAATGTTACTGTTATTATTCACATCCACAAATAATTGAGAGAGATTTACCTGAGTAAGACAAATATTCAAAACTAAATCAGAACAGATTACAGACTGCCGGGCTGACTGACCTGGGCAAACCCCTCAA